>JAWUZG010000262.1:2475000-3151401 GCA_036785705.1 Acanthornis magna
GCACACCCTGGCAGCAGTCAGAGCACGGGGAAGGAGCCAGCCCTGTTTTCCTTTTTCCCACTCCTCCCCAGCAAACGCTGCCAGCTGCCCTCTCCCTGGGCTGTGCTCAGCACAGCTGCCAAGGCTCCATCCAGATGAAAGGTTTGCAGGATGACACAGCAGCATCCACCCCGCTCCCCTTCCGAGCCAATTACCGCATTCACCCGAGCCCACGGAGGGAGAAGGGAGAGGGGGCCCGGCCGTGGGAAGAGGCTGTGGCAGCTCCGAGTTAATTTGATGGCACCCAACTTCTGATGCAATTACAGCCCAGCACTGGGCGCCTGGCAGAGCTGTTTCCACTGCTCCCAGCCCTTCCCACCTGGATGAGTGATCCCAGAGCTTTCAGAGCCGTGCTCATTCCTTAGGGCTGGCCCCCTCGGAATGCTGCAGTCAATGAAGAGACCCTCATTTATTTAACAGGGTGGGATCGGGCCCTTGTTGCACAAAAAGCCACAGTGACGCCTACAAAACTGGTAAGGCTCAGAGAGAGACACCTGCCTGTGTCTGGTATAAAAAGGAGTTGTTTCCCTGACCCTGCTCTGCTCCACACACTCTCTCCCCACACCAAGATCTCAGATACACATATTTTTATTAATCTGTTCCCTCCCCTTTCTTTACAGAAGTGTCTCAAGTCCACTCTGCTCCCTGTGTGACAGGCACAGCTCCAAGCCCCCAAGGAAGGGTATATGAGACACCAGAAGGCTCCATATGCATTTTTTACCTTCTTACGCAACCGTGCCCCTCTACACACGGCTGAGGAGATTTTCTGCAAACAGTTCAGCCATCCACCTAAAGCTTACTTAATGGGAGTGTTTTCAGAAAAACACTACAAGAATTTTCAAATAGAAACAATTAGCATTCACAGTAATTTGCATTTACTTTCCCCCATTTCTAAAGCAGCAGGCTCTGCTTTAATATTAACCCCTGCTTGCTCCTCAAAGCCACACAACTCCCATTAGAGACCACAGGAACAATTGCAATTCAGTGGGGAAAAGATTACATGGCAGTGCTGGAAACTTTGGGGGACGAGCCTTTGTTTCAAGCATGCAGCATGCCAACAGAATGAGCAGCTTCCATCACACCACAGCTGTTCTCAGCAGCCTTTCATTTCCTAATCCACCCTCCTATGCATCCAGGGACCAGCAATGGGATTTACATGTGCAGTATTCACCAAATCACTCCCCATCACCTAAGCTGCCCTGAACTCATGATGGGCTGACACCAGAGCAGCCCAGCTCCTCCAGAGGTTCAAAAAATCCTGGAGCCTGGGGTGGAGAGCAGGAGGAGTTTCATTAGCCAGAAATTTTGATGTAGGCTCATTTCTGAAAGCCAGCCATCCCATGAACATTTGCATCTTGGAAATCACAAATGACACTGGGAAGGGCTGGGTTTTCCAAAACACAGAACAGCAGGTTCTACTTTCCAGACTCTACAAGATAGAGAAAGGCTCAGACACCCCTGCAGACACCTCGTGGTTTGGGGCCCAGGTGGGTCAGTCCCTGGGCCAGGCACCATCCCCTGTGCCCATGCGATGCAGAGGAAGGTGACAGGATGGGGACAGGAGGAAGCCCAGGATAATTCCCACAAAACGAGGCTGTATTTGCAAAGGTGCCCAGGAGAGTTACGGCTCAATCAACACGAGACGAGCAAACTCTACGAGGCAAAGAAGAAAGGGAGCAGCTTCTTATTAAAACACAGCAGCTTTTTTGCTGTCTAGCACAGAGCTCCACAAGAGAGCAGGTTTTTTTTCCCCCCTTTTCTAAAACCCTGAAGAATTCCATGTAAAATAAGTCCAAGTTTAAAGACTCCACATCTGACGGCATCTAAGCAAAGCCCACTTGAGCAGTGCAGTGCTGTCCCCTGTGTACACACGCTGCTATTCACTCTTTAAGAGATCACATACTCCTTTTCCTGCAGGACCTCTGCCTCCTTCAGCTCGCTGGTTTGATGGGAAGCAGCAAGTGATGCAGAACAAACGGGAAAAGTCTTGTCAATCTCTGTCTGATCCAGTAACAAGTTCTGTTGGCAGGGCAGATGTGGATTTACGCTTGTGTTACTGAAATACCTGAGCTCTGTAAACAAGATGGCTGGTGTGCAGGGAGGAGACAGATCCAAGGAGCATCTGGATCCTTCAGACGATGCTCTGGACTATTCCTGGTGTAACACTGCACACGGTTTACTGAGTGCTACCCAAACAGAAGGGACACAGAATCTACAGAATTCTCTCCTCTCTGGTGACCCAAGGTAACACCCAAGGGAATGGCTGATGCTGTGCCAGGGCAGGCTTAGGTTGGACCTCAGGGAAAGGTTCTTCCCCCAGAGGGTGCTGGGTACTGCCCAGGCTCCCCAGGGAATGGGCACGGCCCCGAGGCTGCCAGAGCTCCAGAAGTGTTTGGACAGCGCTGCCAGGGGAGCACAGGGTGGGATTGTTGGGATGCCTGGGCAGGGCCAGAGCTGGATCAATGATCCTTGTGGGTCCCTTCCAACTCAGGATAGTCTATGACATACTTAGTTATTTAAACCATTACAATATAAACTGTAGAACCAAGGGATTTCCAAGAGATCCTCTCTGCAAAACATATTCTTTCAATGTAGGCGTTGAAGGGCTTTTTGGGTAAGAAGGCTTTTGTTTGGTTTTTAGGGATAAAGAAGTTGAAATGCCTTTATATCACTAAATTACCAAAACGTGTCTGGCATCAGTAAAACACGTAACAGACAACAATGGAGGTCCCATGTCAGCATCTCCTGAACAAGGTAAATGCAGCAGATCTGAGCAGGTGATAAATGAATCCCAGAGCACAGGCTGCTGACTGCACACTGCAGGACACCCCCACCTTCTGCTCCCCAGGATCATCTCAGAGCCTGCAGCTGCATGGGAACTCCAGAAACCTCAAATGATGCCACTGCGCATAAGGAAAAGGGTGTGTTTTATCATCATCCAGGCAGCTGATCACAGGGACAGAGGAACACAGCCGTGCCCCACCCCTGGGGCAGGAGCCTGCGGAGCACCAACACTTCTGGCATATTTTGACATCACTATTTCCTCCACACAAAAAATAAATATAGTTAAAGGCAAACCTCAGGAAAAGGTAAAACTAAATATCACATCAGGCTTTGCAAACACCTTTCTTTGCCTACTCATTAAGTCATATCCTGTAGTAACTACAATGCCAGAGAGATGAGGGTGCTGACTGTGTTTGCATTTCCCAGACACAAAGCTCAGAGTGAAAAGCCACTCCGAAAGCCACACCACACTCTCCTGCTCTTCCTGCGAGCTCAATTAAAGATCTGCTCAACCTGCCTCCATACAAAATTCAGCAGCCTGTAGGACTTTGAAATGCTTTATACCCTGGTGTGGAACAGCCACTGGATCATTAATACTCAACTTCAATGTAAATGTTTTAAAACTATGCAAGAGTTGAAAATGAGATCTGTCTCTGCCAGTTTGGTTTGTACACTGGGAAAAGTCACATCTGAAGAACTCCAAACTGCCAGCAGCAGGTGCATCCAGCACGGTGCAGGGCCACCTTGGGAACAGCACTGGAGAGGGCAATGCTCCAGCACAAAGTCTTGGCTGAACCCAGAAGATCCAGGCCTGGGGTGAGCTCCAGAATGAAATCCAGAGCACAGGGATATCTGTAAAAACCAGGAAATTATTATTCCCACAAAAATTTCCTTTGGAAACTACCTTCCAGCCTTGAAATTCAGCTGCTCACACTTGCTTGTTTCCTGGCTGGTGCAGCGCTGATGGCACCGCTCACACCAAGAGCTGACACATTCCCAAGCACAGCACACACAAAGGCAGCAGAGATCTTGTCCATCACCTGCAGATAAAACAGCCATCCCAAGCTTGCCTCCTCAGGCTCTGGCTCACTGCAGCAGCTAAGCACGTGCTTGGAAGTGCTTGCTAAATAAATCACAAAATACAAGCATCCAGAATGGTTCTCCTGAAACTTTGGGAACGGAAAGATCCCATGCAGCTAAAACACTTCCAAAACTGTTTTTCAAATAACAATTTATCCTCGTGATATTCCATTAACTGATGCCTGAATTATTTACCTCTTTTTTTTTTCAGACGAGAAGTTACGAGAAAAGGCTAAGGAATACTTTTATGGGAACCCAGTCACCTGCTGCAAGGTGTTGAGACTGTTCACGCACCTCCAAAATTCTAAGAAAAGGTGGGGAAAAAAAACAATAATACAATCTGACATAGATTAAATGTCACCACGTATCTGTGGGAATGTCTGAAGAGCAGGACCACGCAATGTTAGGTGTGTATGTGCAAAAAGGAGTTTGAAGTCCTTGTCAGAATAGCTTGGAGTCTATGAGGTATCAGGAGAGGAAAAGGTGTTTAGCAAATGGGAAAAGCACCTCCAGTGAGGCCCAAAACAGGATCTCTCCACAGGATCTCATGGACAGGCAGAGCTGGGAAGGTAAAGAACCTGGAAAAACAATGACACCAAGGGACGAGGCAGAGGAAAAGAAGAAGAGCTCTGGAGTGAAGACAAGGAGAAGAGAAGGGGGACAACAGCCAGTGATCCCAGCTCCTCCTTCCCCAGCAGCACTCCTGGCTGCCCCAGAACAACCCAACACCCACTCTGCTGCACCTCAGGATGCCCTTTTCCCCTTCACAAACCCACGAGGTCCCACAGCACCCAGCGTGCCCCCAGCACGTCCCCAAGGGCTGGGACAGGGGCACTGGCAGAGCCCACACGCCCCTGGCTCCTGCTTGGGAAGCGCCCGCCCCCGGAGCGAGTCTTCCACGGAGCCGTGGGCAGGATCCTGTGCTGGATTAACAGTGCAAATGATGAATTCAAAACTAATTTCCTCCTTCCTCTCTCTCTACGAGGTAAGTGCAGGCCTGGGAATGTCTGGGGTTTATTTGGGATCTCTCGGTGCGTGTGTTTGGAGGCAGAAGGATGGGTTTGCCCGCCTTGATTCCCAAATGTGAACCGGGAGAGCCAGAGC
Source organism: Acanthornis magna (assembly GCA_036785705.1). Taxonomy (NCBI): domain Eukaryota; kingdom Metazoa; phylum Chordata; class Aves; order Passeriformes; family Acanthizidae; genus Acanthornis; species Acanthornis magna. Next base: position 2,480,008 of record JAWUZG010000262.1, read on the forward strand.
AGGGAAAATCTGAGCTATTTTTGTAAGGACTGATCGGGAGGAAACAACAGTGCAGTTCGTAAAGGTCAAAGTCTGTGCAATCATACATTTTGCATGGGTGAAAGTCACTTCTGTGACAGAGGGAACAAAGGAGTGACAGGAAGGTGGAACAGCGGTGGCAACATTTCAGCATCCCAGGTAAAAAGGCAAATTGCTGCTCTCCCATTTGCATGTTTTTGGGAAGGTGGTTTCAAAAGCAACTTTTGTATTTTCACAGATTAATCCCTCATTTTCTTTTCTAACACAATTTGTTTAGAAAAATCTCCTGAAAGCATATTCTAGATGTCAAATATTGTATAAGCCACAACAGAAAATAAAGGCTTAGGCAAAAATATATATTGCAAACATCACCTTTTTCAATTGGTTGAAGTCATTTACTCCAGTAACACTGTCATGCTGAGAAAATGATCTTTTGTCTATAACTGCTACATAGCTATTAAGCATTTTAGCATATAAGTATGATATTTTTCTTCTTTAGTGTTCAGCTCTGCTTGGATAGGTGTGGGGGAAAATAAAATCAGTGTTTAAGCTTGGATAGGAAGTTCAAAAAACAAACACAACAGTCAACAAAGGAGATGGTGTTTACACTGCAGAGAGAGAATTAAAACAGCGTTTAAGTAGAAGCACAAATGGCTGCCCCATGGCAAAATCACTGACGCCACATCTACAGCTTGTGCCATGGGTCACTCACTCAATAAAAAGTGCTTCTTAGAAAATATGAAACAAAGGATTGCCCTGGCAAAGCCATACCTGGGATACTGACAAAGAGGTACCAAAGCATGAATGTCTTCATTTACATACCACTCTTATCAAGCAGAACAACCCTACGCTTTTCTAAAGCCTGTTTTCTTCTTAAAACAGACTTTAGAAAAACTTGAAGCACCTGAACAAAAAGAAAGTCCACGTGGATGCCCAAAGCCATGCTCAGCAGCCAGAGCAGGGGAGAGAGCAGGGAAGGGAGGAGGAGCAAGAGACCACATCCTTCCCTTTGCCATTCTGAGGTGCAAAGACTTCTCCAACACGACAGATTTTTAAGAAGCTATCCCACATTCATAACACTAATTGATTTTCATAGAGAAGAGAGCAGATGAGGTCTCTTTGGGAACTGCCTGCTACATTTCTGCTTGAAAGGAGATCGCTGCTGGTGTGCCTCAGCTCCTTCATAAAAAATTTAATTAACAATATCTCCAAGAAGGAAGGCACAGTGAGGTCCCCAGCTATCATGTGACTGCCAGCGCTCCGATGCACCACGGCAGATGAAACCTGAGCAAACAACACCTGTGGCACGCGACAGTCTGGGCAGGATCCTGGGCAGCAGCAGGGATGTGCTGGGAAGCAGGAGAGGACACAAAGGGATGGGAAGATGCCTGCACCCAGCCTGGCACCCACAACTCGGGATGGTTACACATTCCCATCTGTGAGCCAGCGGCGATGCCACAAAGTAAAATGTTTACCAGACCATGGCTCCTGCTGCTGATCCTCGTGGATCTACGTGACAGGAGAGGGTACATGATGAGACAGCCCTCATGGGTACAGAGGGACAGCCCTGTGAATGGAGTGTCCCACACCATCACCCCTGAATGGCACCAGGAATAGAAAGCCACCGTGTGCCAGGCTGGGAGTCCCATCTGGCACAGCCACGGAGGGGAAAAGACAAAACTGGATTTCTCTTCCCTCCACCACCACTGCCGCCCTCGCTGCCTTTCCCTGGAGGAGCTCTCATCCTCCTTGCAAGATTTGTTCCTTCCACAGACTGAAAGCAGGGGGGAAGAGCTCTGAAAATAGCCATGTCCAACGCTATAAACAGATTACCAAACTGTCCCTGTACACGGACTCGAGGCTAACATGCAGCACAAGGATGCACGTGTCTGAAAATTCCCCCCACTGCACAGCAATCAGTGCTGATTTACAGGAAATGCTGTGGCCAGCAGGACCAAGAAGTGATCATTTCCCTGCACTGGGCACTGCTGAGGAACCTCAAATCCTGGGGCAGCTCTGGGACCCTCAGGACAAGGCACTGAGGGGCTGGAGAGTGTCCAGGGAAGGGAGCAGAGCTGGGAAGGGGCTGAGCCCCAGGAGAGGCTGAGGGAGCTGGGAAAGGGCTCAGCCTGGAGAAAAGGAGGCTCAGGGGAACCTTGTGGCTCTGCACAGCTCCTGACAGGAGGGGACAGCCGGGGAGGGTCGGGCTGTGCTCCCAGGGAACAGGGACAGGAGGAGAGGGAACAGCCTCAAGTTGCACCAGGGCAAGTTTAGATTAAATATTAGAAACGCGTTTTTCCCAGAAAGGGTTGCAAAGCATTGGAACAGGCTGCCCAGGGAAGTGGAGGGATCACCATCTCTGGAAGTGCTGGGAAAATGCGTGGATGTGGCACTTGAGGACAGTTTAGTGGTGAACCTTGTGGTGCTGGATTGACAGCTGGACTTGATGATCTTAGAGATCTTTTCCAACCTGAACAACTCCACATGGGCAGCAGGCACTGCCTGTGCTGTGCTCTGAGTCCTCGTTTTGTTATCCTTTAAAAACTTCTACCATTGCAGACATGATGCCGATACACTTGATTTATTATCTATAATGTCAAAATGGAAAAGGTTAATCACCACTATTAGTCAGTGAAAACGAGGCAGGATTATCACTTGAATGACAACGCTGCCAGTGGGAGCAGTGGGAGGGAGGAAGGGCAGGCACACGTGGGACCTGCCCAAACCATGGCTCCTCCACCCTGGCATCACCCACAGGAGGGGCACAGAGGCTAAAGGGTCTCCACCAAACAAAGACCACACCAAAACCACAAAAACCTGAAGAATCAGCAAGTACCTGGTGCTACTTCTTACAGCAATTTTTAGTTCTTCAAGTGAGCTTTTGCTTTTCCCGCCTGACAAAACTCTGGTGACGCTGTGCAAAGGGCCACAAACCTGGCAGGGCTGGCTGTGCCAGGGAAGGATTTTGGGAGCAGGGTTACACCAGGATCAGGGAGCAGACACCCTTACACTCCCTGCACGAGCTGGTGCCACCCCACAGTGCCCCATCCACATCCTGTGAGCTCAACTGGGGATCCCAGCATGGAACAGCCACTCGGATTCACCTCACACAGAACTCACTCCAGGCTCAGGGGAATTGATCCTTAAGAATGAGCTGCAGACTCCAGCGCTGCCTCAGCTCCTCCGAAAGGCGAGCTGGGGGAGGGAAGGGAACATTACAAACACTCGATACCCACCTCACTCGGCTCCACTTGGCAGTATTATCTTTTTCTTCAGCAGTTCAAAAAAAACAACCACCAAACCAGCACCACTAAAGGGATGCAAGAAGAACTATTTTTATACAGGCTGCACTTCCCAAAAGCCCTGTCAAGCCAGGATCTGGGAAAGGAGCTCCAGAGCACTCTGCTGCTCTGCTCCTGTTGGGAAAACACCAGGAAAAATCAGCACCAATGCTTCAAAGGAAAGGATGGACCTCAGCGGGGCAGCAGGATGTTCAGCTGGATGCACCTGACCCAGGTTGGGATGCAAAAAATCCAATAGTCCTGGGATAGGATCATTCATCTTGGGATTGCAAACAGGAACGCAGGTTTGAAGAGGTAAAACTGAGAAAAGGCAACACAAAGTTGTTGAGTATTTGAAATTTAGACCAAGATGGTTTGGCAGGGAGTTCAAAAGCCAAAATTGAAACAGCATTTAATTGCTGTGATAGTTGTACATCAACAAGACTCATAGACACTCACTGCTGTATTTCCATACAATAAACTCGCTTAGCCTTATTTTGGAGGTCTGTTCTAACCTGAAACTCAGCATCAAAAGAGTAAAGCCTGGATCTACTCTGGGATCAACTTTCCAAAACAAATCGAGTGTTAATCATATGAAGGTTTTAATGCTTAAATAAAAACAAAAATGAGATTATGCCTTGTAGTTGGTGATTGCTGATGTGTTTGTAGGGTGGGAGAAGTGACTTCAAACAGAAAAAAGAAATCAACACAAGTGTTTATAAACATATCTACTGACTATTTAAAAAACCTATTTATTGTGAGGTTATAGGCCAATTTATATTCATAAAAACAGGCTTTAATTTCACCATTTCCATGTAAACAACACTGCACTGTCTTGGTGACATTTTTTTTAACAGATTTAACTTGAAAAGACCAAGTATTTACATTAGTCATTAAAATTTGAGTTCTGTGGTAACAAGCAACTGTAGCAACTATTTTCCTTTTTATTTATTAAATATAGCAGTCCAGTGGTAGGAAAGGCATGCAAATACAAAATGAAATATTTATGCCTGGAGAAGTATCTGTGAGAATAAAAAAATAATAAAATTAAACTTTGAGAGGTAGAAGGAAAGTAGAGGTGAGTAAAACAGTGCTCAAACCCAGACAGACAGTGCTAGTGATGGGATAAAAAAGTCCTCCCATGGATGGAGAAAGGTCAGTCTGGCCTGCAATTCATCATTTGAGAGGTTTATCTTTGAAATCTGGGCAAAAGCCTAGCAAAGATAAACTAATGTCACTCCCAAAAAAGCCACACATCCAATAACTATAGGTGATACCAAGCATTTTCCCTCTGCCTTTCTCAGGGAAAAAAAAAAACAACAAACCAACAACAGACAACAAAACAAACAACAAAACCCAAACCACAACAACAACAACAAAAAAATCCAAACAAAAACCCAACCACGCAGAGGAAACAAAACAGGGGGAAAAAAAAAAGAAAAAGCTGCAACATAAAAAACCAACCACAACACCGGGTGGGGGTGAACCATATGTCTGCACGCAGTGCTCGGGGATGGAAATCCAGGCACGAAGGAGTTAAGAGACGCTCTAAAAGTATCTCACCCTGCTATGCTGAGAGTTTGCCGGGATCTGGGTGATTCTGACACACCATATGTTCTGCAAACGCTCCAACAACACAGCCAGAGAGCCGCGCATCCACCTTGGCTGGGAGCTCCCCGCTCGGAACGGGGAATCCAGCGAGCCTCACCTGCCCCGGCTTCCCCAGCCCTCCGCAGGGAACCTGGGGCTGTCCCCAGGCTGTGCCACCAGCCTGCAGCATCGCCGGTGTCACCCTGCCCACGGCACACGGGCAGGGAGAGCTCTGGGAGCAGCGGGAGCAGGGCGGGCAGAGCCTGCGGTCCGCGCCGAGCGCTCCGAGCTCTGGGGGATGCAGCACTGAGGACAGCGCTGGCACTGCTCGGCTCTGGCTCGCTGCCCTCCCCAGGGGTACCCAGAGCAGGGGCCAGGGAAGGCACAGCCACGGAGCCGCAGGGTGTGCTGAGCTGCAGGGACCCACGGGCAGCAAGTCCAGCTCCTGGCCCTGCACTGCACCATCCCCCAGCGTCAGGCAGATGCGCCTTTATTACACTCAGAAATCAGTGTAAATCCAGAAATCTCTGCTGTTGCACATCTCTGTCTACATCTACAGATGCAATGCTGGGCCACCCCTTGGATTTCCTCTCCCTGGGAACTCCCCACTCTGAGCAACATCGCTGTCACCATCAAGTCACTTATTTCACATCTAGAAAGGAAGTTTCTAGGTGTGTGAACGTTCCTTCTTGTCCACAGTGATTTTCTGCAAAGGAAAACTGGCTGCTGCACTAATTTCTGCACTGCACTAATAAAATGCAGACAAAAATATCCTAGAGAGAAAAAAACAGAAAAGAAAACAAACTCCCAAACCAGAATCAGTAAATAACACATCATGGCACTGCAGTGAACTAAGTGAACCATCTAAGCTGTGGTGAACAAATCTCTTCAAGAGTTTCCACATCAAGAATTAATTATTGATGAAAAGCACATAAAGAATATAATGGTTTCATTTTATTGTTTATACTGCATGACAGTATCTGGATAAGATAATAAAATAAAAGGCCAACCAGATTTTTTAATCTATTAAAATTTACAGGACTTGGAAATTAATTTCAAATCTTTTTGTCACAGTTTCCTCCCTAAGAATTTACAAACAATAATTCTTCCCAACATGAAACCTTTGTTCTCCACTGTCGCTATGTGAAAAATCTATATAAAATAGGAGAAACTCTTTGAATGTACTTGTATCAGTATCTTCACAAAAATAGCCGAGGAAAAATACAAGAACTCTGATGATCTTTTCTCAGGATTGCTTATTTTAAATGCTACTTGCAGCACTGGGAGGTAAAAAAGCCTTCTTACAAACAACAAATTTTGAAGGTGATGACATCCCTTTGCAAACAGTAGCTGCTGCCAACAACTAGCCACACATTTTTTTTCCTCCCTCTCTACCATACCTACACTTTTAAGGAACACTCCCTTTAATTAGAGTGAGAACACACGAAATGGGAGGCCACAGGATTGCAGCCTAAAAGCCACGTGCACATTTCTGCTGACTTCTTTCATTGTCTCAAAAAAACCCAACCAAAAAAACACCTGCTGAAAAAACAAACCCCAGCCTCACCCCAGGACCCAAAACTAAACCCAACCGACCCCCAAATCCTTCCATCAGCTCTCCCCCAACATTCAGACAGTAATGGAAGGAAGACAGGAACACAATAAACTCCAATTTCAAATTCAACCTCAGCCTGCACTTCTCAGCCAGAGCAAGCCATGCTGAAAGCATTAGCTGGGAATCAATTACCAGCATTTAAAACAATTTGTATAACCTCAGATACAAAAATTCTGCAGTGCTTTTCTCACAGAGGTGCACCCAAGTATGGCAAATGTAAAAGCAAACATCCAGTTGAATGTCAAAACGTTCATTCCAGGGTACTCAAAATGCTTTTTATGCTAAATTATCACATGCAAATATAGGCAATATGACATTTTTTGAGGTGAAAGAGCAGGGGGGAAGCTGGAAGAGGTTGGTTACTTGCAGTTGGGCTTTTCTTGCCAGATTTGATGCATTTGATTTTTAGAATTAACACAGCCTCTGAGATGAGTGTCTAAAGCTCACGTCTCAACACTCTGCATATTCAGTACAAAATGAATTAAGAGATTACCCACTGAAGGTCACACACACATCGACAAGGACTGGAAACAGTTTTGTAGCATGGAAGAAAAAGCTTAAACCAGAAAATAAAATGTGCTGCTGAAGAGCAAAGCAATGCCCTACGAGGAGCTATGCTGATTTTAGACACCACATCCTGCAGAGACCCGTCACCACCAAAACATCATCATCATCATCATCATCACCATGCAGCTCCTTGGGTGTGCTCACACACCTGGCAATGAGAACTGCAGAAACTTGGGAAGTTCGAGCGCTCCAGGTTTTGGCTGAGGTCTGGAAAACTGCCCTGGGAGGAGGAGGAGGAAGATGAGGAGGAGGAAGATGAGGAGGAGGAAGATGAGGAGGAGGAAGATGAGGAGGAGGAAGATGAGGAGGAGCAGGATGGCTGAGAGCACCCCCAGGTTTGGGGGAGGCAGAGCTGGTGGCCGTGGCTGGCAGGAGGCCGTGGCAGCAGCTGCTGCACGCACACAGCACGGCTCCCCACTCCAAGTGTTTATCAGATCCGAGCAGCACTGCGGCATCCAGGAGCGGGGCTGTGCTGTTTTGTTCACATTTTAATGTGCCATCTTGCAGTAGATGCTTGCACAGCAGAGTAAATACAATCTCTATATATACCCTGCGTGGGCGGCAGGGGTTATTTCTGACTGTCTTCATTACACTTCATTGCCAATTTGAATGTAAAAAAAAAACACAAAAAAAAGCCCTCAACAATTCTCCAAAGTGATTTCAGTCTGATTTTTATAATTATTTCCAGAACCTTTTCATTATGCAATTTTGAATACTTATTGAAAGCTCTCTCTCTCTCTCTTACAAAGTTATCCTTGCTGCAAGTCAAGCAAACCAGACAAGCTAAACCTTCTCCCTCTTCCTGCTTTATTAATAAACACAGACATGAATGACATTCACAGTGTTTAGCCCGGAGAACAGTTTAATAATAATGCTGCATCTCGCTTTATGGGGAGGGAGCTAAAAAGGAAACTCAAAGGCTAATAGGTACAAATATTGTGCTTCAATTGCAATAAAAAATAGCGCTGAACTGTAAAAATGTAACTGATAGCAGCAGTCTCAAAGATGTGGGTTCTGGTAACCCTCAAGCTAAAGCCGATTAGGTTTTGTTACATGGGTCCTTTGTGTGTTTTTGTGCTGCTGTACCAGTTAAATTGACCTCTACAGGCATGTGTGCTGCTTTTATCCTTTAATGGCTTCCCATTCCAAACCCAACTTAGGCTAGCAAAACCAAATAAATAAAATAATGCCCTCTCCGAGCTGGTGCTTGCGTTAAACCCACCTGTGGGAGGGAGATCTGTGCACCTTGCACTGAAACCCCAGGAATGCCAAGCAATTAGCAGGATGGCAGCAGGATGGCAGAGCTGTCAGGTGGGATGCTGGGGCTCCAAAATGGAATTACAGTCAGACACCAGGCGGAAATGCCCAGTCCCAACCTGCAGCGGGTGAGGAATGAGCATTTCAGGGGGAACACACAACCTGCAAAGCAACACCAAGGAAAAAAATTTCCCCAGAGGTTCCTTGTTTCTGATAATTGCCTGTAAAAGTCTGTAATCAGCCCTAAAAAATAAAACCCAGCAACTCTAAATGAAGCCCTTTGTAAGTCCAACCACTCCATTTCCCAGACGGTGACTGAAATTCAGACCAAACTCAGTTGGTCTGAATTTCCTCTCTGGGGCAATAATGCAACCAGCTGGCCCAGCCTCTTGCTCTGTGTGATGACTTTTTAAAAAGCAGAGACCTTGGGAGTTTATTTAAGACAAATTTTTTCCATTTGATGATGTGAAGGAGCCCAACCAGCACATCCACACAGAACAAGCCTCCTCAGCTGGAACAGGGAGCAGCTGCCACCAAAGACAGGCTACAAAAAAATAAAAGGAGGAGACAGACAGATGGGCAAATTGATTCAAATTTTTCCCGTGTTGAAACACCTTCATTTGCCCACTTAGAACAACCCAACCTCAGGGAAACGTCACTGAGTCGCTAAAGGGAAGTTTTAGCCACGTTCTAAATATGTGTATTTTTCTGGAGCTTCAAGGAAGCAGAATTAGTCAATTTGGCTACAGGCCATGAAACATAATTAGTTATGTGAAGTATGTTTAAATATGTAACTACAACTGCTAATAGGAGTGCCCAGCCCCATAAATACGCATGGATATGATGGGAGAGCAGCTGGGCACGTGCAAAACGCCGGAGACGTTCCCAGAGGAATTGCCACCTCTTCAGGAAGAGAACTCAGAAATTACAAATCTAAATAATCACACACAGTGCTGAAATCAATAAGGGAAGAGAGGAAAATGGTCCATCTTTAGAGCATGTGGAACTGTCGAAAAAAGATAGTTTGGGACCTGTGAGAAGGAAAGCAGGAGGAATCTGCTCATGGAGCAATAGCACATTTCCTGCCTTCAGGAGATTCAAGGGCCAGTGGAAAACAAACTTCCACTGGAGACACAGCAGCCACTACCAGGAACCCCTGAAAACCTCCCAGACACAACAGCCAGCAGCCCAAACCCCCAGAACACCTCCCAGACACTGCTGAGCAGTAACAAACCTGCAAGATATTAAAATAAAAGAATGGTGTATTAAGCGATGTGGTAACTGCAATTTGTCATTTAGCACTGTGAATCTATGGATTTTAATGACAGGGTCTCATTTACATTTAACAATCAGTGTACTAGAACATTTCTTGGGAACTGGGGATATTTTCTTGTCTCAGTAGGAATATATAGAAATTTCTTCTTGATTAACAACAGACTAAAGGAGTTTTGCCCTGAAATCTCAGTCCCTTGGTTTCTCTCTAGAGCAGGATGAATATCAACATACCAAGCTGCAATGCTGACAAGAAAGCTCTCCAAAATTCAGCTGTTTGTAATAATTATGTATTTAACAATTCTTCCACAAGAATAACATCATAAAGCACCTTTCATTTTATTGTTCATTTATATCACACATCCTGCTTTAAAAAACATTAGCAGCATATCTTGTTCTTAATGATACATTTTGGATGTGACTTTCAAAAGCATTTACAGCAACTTAGGAGCATAAATCCCACTGATATTCAACAGTATTTGTGCCCTTAATGCCTGTAGCCATTACTGAAAATCTCATTCTTTTCCAGAGCTTTGGAGATATTCCAGAGGTCATACATGTAGTAAGAAATGGCAAGTGTCACAAGATATTTTGTATTTTACAGAAATGCTGTGCAGCTTTAGGACAGGCTTCAAGAATACTGAGCACATGTACTTAAAACAATAATGGGGAGTTTAGGAAGCAGGGAAAGGCTCCAGTCAAATTTAGCCAGTGAGTTTGGGGATAAGGTTGCTCTCTGCTGCATCCAAGCCAGCAAAAGTGGGATTCTGATTCTCTTTTATTCTGCTGGCTGATGGGGTGAGCTGCAACATAACTACACTACAAACCATAAATGTCTTCTCCCACTCTGACAATAACAACCAAAACTTCAGGCCTTCATTACAGCTCAATTAAACTGCTGAACAGTTCAAATAGGCCATTTAAAATGCATATTTTTGGGCAAGTCCTAATTAGCTTTCAGCAAGTAGTGGAAGCCCCAGCCTTGATTAACAACCTCATTTACTCTGAGACACTCCTGCAGAGCCCAGTGATCACTGCCTGCACCACCACTGGAGATCACACCTTGGTGTGTGACTGCAGAAAATATTAAGTTGCAAGTACACATGGAATTTTACATGGAGTAGATAACCAGAGAATCACAATGGCCTGGACTGGAAGGGATATTAAAACTCATCTCTTTCCCCACAAATAGGCAGGGAAACCTTCCACTAGACCAGGTTGCTCAGAGCTCCATCAAACCTGGCCTTGGACACTTCAAGGAATGGGACAGAGCAGTTTGCAGTGGCTCTTGTAGCTGCCACTGCTTCAGGTCTTCCCAGAACATAAAAAGCACAATAAATAAAATCACTTCACCACAATCCATGGATGAACATCCAGCAGGTCCTTTCATGTCCAGGGAACCTGGCTGCACCGCACAATTCCATGGGAGCACAGGAGGTTTTTTGCCCTGCAGCCTGATTCTCATCACTGACATCCTTGGGAACAGGAAGCCTACAGCACCTTCACACAACTGCACCATTAACTTCCTCCTCTCACTTTAACCTTCTGGAAAAAAGCATTACAAAGACCTGCTAATGAACATCACCACTAGGTAACAGGGCCACAGTGTTGCTTCAGCTGCAGAACTAAATTTGATGGATACCAAGAGTGTTTAGCACTTGTACACAATTACACATCCATGACCTGTCTGTGCTAAACTTCTACATACTGCAATAATAATTTTTATGAAAAAAAAGTGCACAGGAGTTTGTTCACAACCAACTTGGAATCTGCACTGTTATTCCGTCATCAACTGAGAAGCAAGAGTAAAATAGAAACTTCCCGGTGAACACAAAGAAAAAATTACACTCTGAACATCTGCTTAGAAATCTTAAAATCAAGCTTTTTACAAAGCCTTATCTTTTAATTTCCTCCTGCCCCCTTCCAGGCCATCACTTTTGGCTTGTTGATTTAATTTCTTGGACATTTATTGCACTTAAAAGTTGGACTGCATTACTTGCTTAAACCAACAACAAACTCGGAGGAGTTGTGAGATGAAAGACCATAATGAATTTTATATTTTATAAATATATAGACCAACATTGCAGGCTGCTGTACCCTGCAGAAGGTCCTGCAAGCAGTAAATCAGTCCTGCAGGAGCTGTGTGTGAGCCACTGCCTGGCTCGTCCTGCCTGGTGGCTGCCAGCGCGCGGTCACTGTCACTGTCACTTCAGCCAGCTCACGCCTCCCTGCTCCCCGTGACCATCTGCAGCTTGAGACCAGGCCTCCCTGCCAGGAGCACAAAGGAGCGAGCAGGGGAAGCCAGGGAGACAAATCAAACAGGCAGGCAGTGCCCGGGCGCTGCTGCCAGCTCCATTGCAGGCCCGGGTGAGCATCCAGCCCCGCGCACACCCCGCGCTCCTCCGGGAGCCGAGCGGTGCTGCCCGGGCTCTGCCCTGCCATCCTCACCACCTACAGCAGCCCTGCTGCTGGGCACCACTTGAGCTGCCAGATGGTGAAACCTGTTCCACAACACTCCACAGACACCACAGCCACAGAGCGGCCCAGACCAGAGCTGTATTTCTTGGGGACGGCGCTGTGGTGCTCCCTGCATCGTCAGCTCTCCCTCAGGCACAGCTATCATCCCGAGTTTTTTTGGTGGATTACGTTTCTGGCCCGGAGGGCTGGAAAGAGCACAGGAACAGCTGCCCAGCTGCAGAAGACGAGCAGTCATTCCTCCTGCCCCAAGACTAGCGTTAGCTGCCACCTCCCAGCAGGCCAGCGAGTCCCAGGGCTGCGCTGTCCCCACACCCAACCTGGCCAAGCACACACATCGGGAAAGTGACTCCTAACCCCAACTGGAATTGCTGATCTGGTGTTAAACAAGCTGCGTATCATTTCCAGAGGACCTGGATGCCTTCTCCTACAGTCCTGCTCCTGGACATACCTCAGATACATTTTTGAAACTCTCTCAAGTGAACATACTCGAGTTGTCAAATCAAGACTTCAAACAGACTGGCTGCAAATACACTGCTCAACTCACTTAATCCTTAATTAGGTTTCATTTTTTAATGTAAAGCTTCAACAATTAGCTCAGGAGAAACTGTAAAAGCAGATGCCAGGCCACCAAGGGCTTCTCCCACACACATCTCCCCGCTGGTGTGGGTGCACAGCTCCTGCAACCCAGCATGGATGTGTATGCACCAAGAACTTGTGCAAGCCCAGCCTGTAAATCCAGACACCCCTCTAAAGTGCACCAAGAACCTGTACAAACCCAGCCTGTAAATCCAGACACCCCTCTAAAGTGCACCAAGAACCTGTACAAACCCAGCCTGTAAATCCAGACACCCCTCTAAAGTGCACCAAGAACCTGTACAAACCCAGCCTGTAAATCCAGACACCCCTCTAAAGTGCACCAAGAACCTGTACAAACTCAGCCTGTAAATCCAGACACCCCTCTAAAGTGCATTATTCCCTGCAGAGCACATGCCTGCCATGAAACTTGCACACCAAAGGAACTGTCCACATAACTGACCCCTGCCTGGAGCCAGGAAATAATCCTATCTCCCTAATGTCTGAGCTACAAATGAGGTCTTTATTGTTTTCATTATACACACTGTTTACACACAGTTTCATAAAACTCACCACTAGCAACTCATCTCCATAATTAATTGAAGAAGGTGGAAAGCAGAGTGAGGATTAAAGAGAGGTTTCATCAGCTGAACTCGTTCACTCAGAGGTGCCTTCCTGAAGCCACACACCTCCCATGTGCTGCTGCTGTCCTGTCTGCAAAGCTGCTGCGCTGGGCAACAGGGAGCACTTGGCATTTTGGCACTTTTACTCTGCTCTCTGTATGCTCCTGCACACGCACGAGACAGCCACTGGTGGGAATTAGCAAAGGGCTGAGTCTCAACTCAAAATCTGAGCTTTAAATAGTGACTTTAAAAACTTTCCTACAATGTTTTGGCTTTGTAAAAGCCAAACAAGACTTCTTAGATAATGTGTACAACCACTAGGAACAACAGCTTAAAAAAAACCAACATAATTTAGGGCTAAATCCTCTAGATCATCTAATCACACTATTTAATACCTTGACTGTGCATTTCCTGCTCTGACAGGAGCAACTCCAACCCAAGTCAGACAGTTCCCACACACTTCATCACACATCGAGTCTGCCATGGGGTGGACCAACAGTGAAGATGGAAACATTCATTTTATTCCTTTCAAACTCTAACCCATAAGCCAGTTCAACTTAAGTTATGTAGTTGGTTTATCCTCTGCCTGCCTTTTTTCCCCCAGAACTCCAAGATGCTCAACCATGGAAGCAACTCTGCAGCTTTGAAAACAATGCAAGCAACTTCCAAAGGTTCTGCTCTGGTTTCACCATGCTCGTATCACACCAGCAGCCACTCCTGAACAGCTCCAGGCCCATTGAGACCTTCCCTGAATTCTGTAGCAAGCAGACTCCTCAAGATGGGCAGGAGCTCATATTCACTTTTCCTGAAGCATCTGTCTGAAAAGCGTGGATTTTAATGGTGTTATTTACAACTAACAATGTTATAAACTATAAAAGCCTGAGTTTATAGGTTTCTTTCCTGCAGTAATGTTTATCTGACAATAATTCTGCAGACCACAGGTTTAAAGAGCAGGGACACCTGGTCTCCAGTTTGTATTGAGATGCAATTAAGAGGCAGGCAGAGGTGCCACTGCTCACCCTCCTCATTCCTCCACTTCAGCCACCTGAAAATTCAGGTCTCTTCCCCCTCCTTTACCTTTATATCTTATTTTATTAATGTTCCTGAAACTACAGTCATCTTGTATGTATTTACCTGAAATCCCCTTATATTGTGGGTCCATGACATTGTCTTTATAACCCTGTCTTACAACTTCTTTAAGCTTAAATTGTCACTCTCAGTCCGTGAAGGAAAACTGGAAAACTTAAACTGAACCACCTCAGTTCCCATTCAGTTCCAAAGAGAAGCCTCTTTCTGCTCTTGCAAAACAGAAACTAATCCTGGATAGTGCTGCACATCTAAGGCCACCGTGCTCTCTAGATAAAATAAAAAATAATGACACCCAGGGCTCTGAAAAAACAGCAAGAACTGTAGAGAAGGTTCTGTTAACCTTGAATAAGTATCCTGAAGAGGGGGATTGGAAACACACAGAAATAGTGGATGAGTAAGAAGTTGTAAGACATCTCATACTTAGCAAACTTCAAATAGCTTCTCTTTCCTGAACACATTTCAGAAAAAAACAAAGCTACCTTTGTTAAAATGAGCCTATTGCAACACTGCCACAGCCTGGGCAGGGCAGGGCAGGCAAACCATGACACCTGGAGCTTTTCTACTCCTGATAAACACAGCCCTGTCCAAACCCAACCAACTCAGAAGGAACTGGCACAAACCACCAAACCCAGAACCTTTCAGTCCCACACAACTTGCTCCTGTTGCTTCCCCAGGCACACTGAGCTCAGTGCACCTCGAGATCATCCAGAGGCACTCTCACATCATCAGGGCTGATGGACACTTCTGTATTTACTCAGAGATAACACCTGCCTCTCTCAGGATTACTTTAGCACCTACTGTAATGTGTTTAAATGATATGTAGGTCTGCAGGCACCTGAATTTGCTTTTTGATGTATTTACTAAAAAGCTGGCAGGTTTGATGCATGCTTTGCACAGGCATATTTTTAAAAATAGAGGAATTACACCTTGTTCTTACTTAAAAGTTTCTAAAATATTAGGCTAGACAGAGATCCAATTCCAGGCTTTAAACTGCTTGATAGACCTTGACAACAGGGCTGGCTTTTATGCATCATCTTGTAATGCAATAAATCTCGCTTGAAACATCTTCACCTGTGTTCCAAGATATGTCACTGTGATACAGAAAAGCTGACATGAAAATAAAAATAAATTAATAAATTAGTTGCTCAGAGAACAACTGTCTTATGGCCAGAAAAACACACTTCCTATGAGAGACTCAAGGAGATAATCTTATTTTAGTTTATTGAAAGGTAATTTAAGTAAGGAATAATTATGAAGTACCACTAATCAGGCAGCAGGTAATTTAAGACTGGAGACAAAGGTATGAGAGCTGATAGCCACAGTCCTCCGATTTCAGACTGGAAATGCAGTTAATGAAAAGCTGAGAATTTAACCTGACGTTAATGTTCTACCTTGAACGACGGCACAGGAAGTTTTGAAGGTGTAACCTGAGCACCCAATAACAGAAAACAAACAGAAGAACCCAGCATTTCTTAATTTTTAACGCCTGTGTTTCTACGTGCTTGCTTTTTTGAAACCACATGGAGATCTGCTTCTCACAGAAAGCTCTCTTTTTCCAGCTAACATTATTTGCCAACCTTCCTTTTTATTGTTTAGCACCATAATTCCCCCTCTTTCACTCACACCCTCTCTGCCGAGGTATTCACGAAAATCCTCTGAATTCTTATCCTTTCTCCCTTTCCAACCCTCCCCACACAGACATTTTTTCTCCACATACGAACGTATGAATCAACCCAGTGATTTGGCCACTTCCCATGGGGGAACATCAGCAGCATCCAGCACAGATTTAGGAATTCACATTTTCAATCCACAGCCACCGCTCGCGTCCCTTGTCCAGCGGCCACACCTGGGAGCAGGATCTGATGTACAGGAAGCTGCCAGTCCCAATCCTACCCCCTGTCCATGGATGTTTCCAGCCCAGCAGCACAGGCTCTGTTCCTGGGAAAGGAAACCAGTGTTTTCAATAAAACACAGCCTCTCCTCTGCAGGATGCAGCTCTCTGCATGGATCTGCTAACAACATTGCAGTATTTCTCCACCCCCTCCCCATGTTTCTCCTTTTTGTCAAGCTCTCCAGCATTTGTTCTGGGATCTAATTAAGGTCCCTTATCACCATGGCAAGAGGGGGCAAGGTCTAACAAAACAGCATTAATGAACCGATTGTTTTCGCTGGGCACATACAGAGTTCTAATCCCCAAGATTGGAACATATCTACACTTGGAAAAAAAATATTAAATCTAAAGGAGTCTGTGTTGTTTACATTTTTGCAAGACTTGAACTAGAAGCGCTGTAAAACTGGCATAATCCAACAGCACTTCAGAACTTGTTTTTAATGGGAGTTCTATTCTGATTAGGACAGGCAGTTTCATTTTGTCTCCTCTTCTGAGCATATGCAGAAGTCTCGCTCCTACCATCTGACCCTCCTTCCAAGTGATGAGCTTCCCGTAAACTTCATTAGTTAGATGCCATTTTATAGGTAATTCAGAACCTCTTCCCACCTTTCTGGGTTATTAAATCTATTAACATCCCAGGATATTGTTATGTAAGTACTGCTCATCTCCATTATGCAGCAGAATTAGACGAGAGCGATTAGAACCAAGTTTGCCTTGTTCCATCTCATTCCCTCGGTGAACTCGGGTACCAGAAGCCGAGATAACCTTCAGGGGATGCAGCTTTGATACTGAAGGGAAAGACAGCAAAGGAGGACCAAAGAAGTCCACAAGGGGAAAGAAATATGGGCATTTCAGGTGAGGCTTGTAAGGGAAAAGGTACAGTGCTCCCTTGCCCTGCAAGAGCAAATTGTTCACTCCTCCCAGCATTCACTTCCTTGTTCTCTCCCTTCATCTTCCATCCAACTTCCAGTAACATCCAAGGATTTTAACACCACCTGCAGTCAACCTAGATCACTCCTTGGAAGGATCCCCTCCAAGAAATGTCCCATTTTAATGCTACAGAAAATGTTCTTCTCAACTCTACCCCACCTGGACCCCCCAGACACCTTTTGAAGAAGCTACTAAAAGAGGTTAAGTTTTGGACAAGAAATCAGTCCTGGCCACAAGTAATCTGCAGAAAGATCTCTCCACCTTTCATTAGAATAGGAGTCTTGAAAATAGAATCACGAACCTTTCAATTAAGCATGAGAACTCTATGTCATCCAAAGGGGAAGAAGTTTTACAGCCCAAACTTTGAAGGTTGCCTCCTATTCACATCCTGGGTAATAAGTCGCATACTGAAAATCTGACTCTCAAATACAGGATAAAACATAACATTTTACAAAGCTGGATCCATACTAGAAGAACCTTAGGATACCACACACAAACAACAGGAAAAATGCAAGGAGAAAACTCCAGCAGAAGAGGAACTAAACTTCTTTTCACTAAAAGAAATCAAGAAGTATTTTTAAAGCAGTACTGAGAGTCTTGTTCAACACACTTTTCAAACTTTAGCCGATTTTCTCAACACTCCTGGGAAGCAAACACATCCATATTAATAATCCCATTAAACAAGTGGGGCGAGCAGGACAGAAAAATGACAGCACTGTTATAGGGCCAAGAGAAAAGTCAGCATTGGCTCAGTGATACCTCCTGTGTATTTGAAATGCGAACCTACTTCCCCTGCCCACTGTTCTACTGTCATCACACATTTTGAAATATTAAAGCCAATGCCAGAGAGGAGGACAGCAGCTTTAGTCCACTGCTTCAGATCCCATCCACTTGACAAATCCCTGCCCAGCCTGGTCACCTGCCCTTCTGGACCATGAAGTGTCTTCTAGTGGAGTCCTTCTGCTCAGGAGAGCATCACACAGTGCAAACAGAGCTCCTCACATGGTGTTTGCTCTGCCATCCTCTCTGCACGAGAGGATCACGTGCGACAGTTGTGATGTTTTTTACTAAATGCACATTTGCAGGCAGCGTGGGACAACAAGACCGTAAGGTATGGCTGCTAAGAACACAAACATGTGTTGCTATGTGTTTATGTAGATGGGAAAGGCAAAGAAACACCCCTCACGTCCAAATCCGAGTTTGGTTTGGTCTTTTCTCCCATTTCCTGGCCTGAGCAAGCACTTGTTACTGCACACAGGTTTTGAACAGAGCGGGTTAAGACAGAAAGCTTGGCCGTGCTGAGGAAGCAGCACTGCCAGGCACAGGCTCGGCGTTACAGCCCTCCAGTCTCCTGCCTAGCACATGCACAGGGCACTCACCTCCCTGCAGACACAGACACTGAACTCCACTCAGAGTTCAAGCATCCAGCATCCTCCATCAAGCAGGAGGCTGACAAAATAAAGGAGAACTTGGCTGGGACGCAGTGAACTACAGCACAGTGGGGTGTACCCCATTGTTCTCACCCCCAGTCCTGCCTAAAATGCTGAGGACTTTGAAGAATCATTTAGGTTGAAAAAGACCTCCAAGATCATCAAGTCCAACCATTAACCCAGCATTGCCAAGTCCACCAGTAAACCATGTCCCCAAGAGCAACATTTTGAAGGCTGACTCCAATAATGCTTCCTGCATGAGAGTGCTCAACCTAATTTTATTTCAGGCACACCTGTAATGAAACTACTTACTACAACAGTGGCTACCTTGCCAAAATAAAAATGGCCATGAAGTTCAGAATCAGGTTATTCATCTACAAACCAGTAATTTTTTTGCTCAAGCTCTCCCCAGATATAAAACCACTTACATTGACAAATGCCACAGAATTATAACTCTGACCTATTGGGTAAATAAAGTCAATGTGATTTAAAATGATTCAAAGGGCTGGGAATTGAACTCCATGATCCTTGTGGGTCCCTTCCAACGCAGGATATTCTATGGCTCTCTAAAATTCTAGGAATTTCTCTGGAAGAGTCTCTGTAGACTCTCTACCCTGCACATACATTCAGAAACTAAATACATTGTAGAGAGGTAGTAAACAGATTTGTAATGGGTGTCACTTATCCCTGTCAGCCGTGCTGATGAATAACACTGTTAACACGGATCAGATCGCCCACCACCTACCATTGCAGGCTTCCCCTGTCCGAGAGCCACAGAACTTCTCCAATTAGCTGCTCACAACTAATTGTCAGATGTAATTTTCAGTCAGCAGTTTCTTCTCCCTCCTTAACATATTCCTTTTGCAGGCGTTGCCCACAGCAGCAGCCTTGCTCAGCATCCTCCCTCCCTCCCTTCCTTCCACGCTTCGGTGTCGTGTCCCAGACCTAATCTCTCCTCGCAGCTTTTGAGCACAGCTCTTCCAGGCAGCTGACATTTAAATAAGCTCTGTATTGACTTTCCTCTGCTGTACCTCGAGTCCTCCTTGTTTTCCTTATGTTCATATTCCAACTCGGCTGCTGTGCAGCTCCTTGTGAAGGTAATGGAAGTGGAGCTGGACTGATAATCAATAAATACCTTCACCCTGCAATCCCTCAGAGGCCGAGGCCAGGAGGAGATTTCCCTCTCCTCCCATGCATATTCACTATTTTGGATAAACTTTTTACAAGGCAGGAAAAAGGTTTTTTCCCAAATCTGCAGCATGTTTCAGACAACACTAAGCCTGTGAACTTTCCTTTAACTCGCATTAAACCGATACAACTTTTAATTAAAAAAGTAATTTTGAAAAATTGCTTGTGCAGTGCGGAAGGTGATGTTCAGACAGCATCACTGATCCCTGGAGTTCTGCAGCCTTGAGTTTAATAAACTGAATTTTCAAAAGTAAACACAGCTTGCATCAGCACGAACCTTCTATTTCAGCCTAGTATTTTCCATCCTTTCCCTGCTTAGCCAGGAGAGGATGTTTTCAGAGCACCACACACCAAACACTGCATGGGTGTCACTGGACTGGAAAGGGAGAAAATTCCCAGCCCTTGGAGCTGTGTCCACCTGCCAGGTGAGGCTCCATTGCCTCTGATGGAGCAAGGGAGGCACGTGAGACATCTCCTGTCCCACCCAGGACCACCAGAGCTGAGGAATGAACTCACAGCCCACCTGCTTCTTGGGGAAGAAAATCCCAGGCCCAAGGATGACCAGAAAATTTACACCTGAGCCTCTGCAATCCTACCCTCACACAGCAGCTCCTGCCTCCTCCAACTGTAATTCAGGATTTATTTTGCCTAATTTGTTATTTCCTGTAGCAGGTAATCCAGCAAGGGGGAGGAGTAAAGGGCAGAACAAAAGCAAAATAAAAATCAACCCAAAATATCTTGCCCTAGGCAGAAACAAGTCAAAAACACTCTCAGGTTTCCTTCTGTTTGTTGTTATAACTGTTCACCTGGTCCTTTTTTCCTGCAAGTTCTTTCAGAAGAATCACTTGAATTATCTTTACTCCACAACTTCAAAAAGATGCTCCATGACAATGGCTGTCATTTCTCCCTTTTCTCTCCACCCCTAATCAATTTATCCCAATTATCCAACTGCCCAGCCCAGAGGCACAAACAAGGGCTGGGAAGCCAAGATTTTGGGTTCAGTCCCCAAGTGCACTCGTAGCAGGTCATTAATTTCCCTGGGAGCTGCTTTGCTCCTCGGTGCAGCGGGGAGAGGTGGGTTGTGCAGCCTCATCCCTGTTTAGAAAACAAATATTCTGTGAATCCAGGCACGCCGTGCTGATCTGAAACACCAGGCATTCTGTTACTATACATAAATAAATAGAAATACAGCATCTACCAGCTTCACTCCACTTATCTGCATTTCTACTATTTTAAAACTTCTAATCTTGTTAGAAATGCCAAAAGGAAACGATTTCATGTTCTCGTGCCTATTCCACCAGGAAATGCTAGGCCTGAATGCAATTTTTTCCTCCTGCTGAAACTGTACTTCTAACTATTTTCCCAGTCAAACCTTCATAAGAAAGCAACTTTAAAGGTGTTGTTTGCAGCTGCAGTGAAATAAACACTTAAACATTCAGCACTACTCATGCTGAGCGAGGTATTTCATCTTCTCATCCTTTAACTCTGAGCACCACCACTGATTATCCTATAAAACTTAATTCTGGAGAGCGTTTTATTAAATATGCATTTGGATTTGGTCTCAGTTCCATCAAATATTTAATCATGTGCCTAAACATTACGTACCCCACCAAGTCTGGATTTTAGGCTGGCTGGTAACACACACAACAAACTCCAGAAGATAAAACACGTTCATTCTTTATCTGAAGAGCTCCACTCCACAGATCAGCCTTTCAGAGATGTGCCAGCTTCAGCTCTAACTAGCTCTTCACACTTTTTTTAAGACTAATAGGCTTCACATATTCATCTCCAAAGGGTATAAATTCCCTTCCTCTCTTTCCCTTTTAAATATGTCAGGCAACATTACAAAAAAATAACATCTGTGCCACAGTTATGCAATAAGCAGCATGATAACCATTAAACTGCACTTTCCAGAGAGTGGGCTGAATGAAAAAAAAATTAAACAACAAAAAGAAAACAGGGAAAAAAGTTTAAAAAGTTCACCTTTAAACCTTGAGATCAGGCAGGGTTTCAGCACTGCGACTCTCACTTGCTTATTCTAAACTCCCTCTTTTGCTGCCCTTCTTCATTGATGCCTCATGGCTATTAATGGAAGGCTGAATATACATGCCATGAACTGCAAAAATGGATTGAATCTGGCTGGAAAGGGCTTAAACATTCACTAAGAAGATGAAGACTCCCAAAAGTGGTTTTATTATGTGTGTACATTTTGCCAGAGTATACCAACAGCACTATACATTCTTTTCTTGCAACACTTAGCAAGCCTTCTCTTTTCATAAATATAGGTCAACAGAGCTAAACTCTGTTTTTGCCTCAACTCCCACTTTAAATGCATAAAAAATTAGATTTTTAGGGAGCAGAATGAAAGGAATGGTGTATTTCATGCTATTATATACCCAGCCAAGGATCCCAAAGGGTTTGTTTGGGCTTTAAAAACAAAACAAAAACCCTTGGCATTTGTCAGACTAAAACCATTTTTCTTTGGTCTTTGCACAACCATCCTTTCCAGATTTGAATAAATAACATCAAACAAATTATTTTGACTTCCATTACCATGCAATGCACAGAAGTTGTTCAAGGATAGAGCAGAGTGTAAAGCATTTGGGGGCTCTGAGAGGACCCCGCAGAGCCACCATCAGACCTGGAAATACTCATTCCAACCCCTCCACTCCCCTCCTGTTAGTTATATTTAAGCAGCCTTATATTGCCCCAAAAAGAAATTATTCAAAGAGCCACAGATAACGAGTTTAGCAGCCACCACCACAGGGTATGG
This sequence comes from Acanthornis magna, assembly GCA_036785705.1. NCBI lineage: Eukaryota > Metazoa > Chordata > Aves > Passeriformes > Acanthizidae > Acanthornis > Acanthornis magna. Next base: position 2,502,583 of record JAWUZG010000262.1, read on the forward strand.
CTGTACCCATAAATGCATGGAGTGGGATGAAAGTATTAACAAAATGACAAAAATATTGATTAAACTCTGAGCTACACATCAAGTTTTCAACCTGACCCTCCATTTACTGCCCTTGCAAATGTAGGTGTGATTTAACACAGCCCAATCGGCAAATGCCCAGGCCTAACTGAATAATAGAATATAATTAAAGATAAATTAAATTAAATATAATTATGCATTATATAGATAAAATGTATTTTAAATATATTATGTAAATGGAGTAATTCCCTTAAACTCCCTTTTGTTTTGACATCAGCCCAGGAATGCAGGGTGAGAACTCCTAAGTGATTTTGTCAGCTGCAGATTTCACATATTTTATGTTTACTGCACGTTGCAATGGGGGACATTACCCTTCTGCTTTCACATGAGGTTTAAGGCACAAGACAGTCATTAAGCATTTCTGACACAGTATTTGGACTCCACCACACACAAACTCACTGATCACGCTGCAGATGAAGACTTTTTCATACCACACTGGGCAAAAAGCTTCAAAACACAATTCCAGCAGCATTTTCCTCTTCTCCCCATCACTTTCACTGAAATGTCACAGCGGCAATCCCTTCCTAGGAGCCACCTTCCTCCATTCCTGCTGTTGGCTGGCATTGGGAAGGCTGGGGCTGTTTTTAGTCTCAAGGCACTCATTTCACAGAAAATCCCCTCCAAACCACCTGCTGTGGTTGGAAAGTTAACCCAAGATGTTTCCAAACTCACCCTGAACTAGCCCTTAGGCAGTCTTGAACTCATCCTAGTGAGGAACCCAGCACAAGGATTGTGCATAGAGGTGAACACCAGAAACAAGGGAGGAAGGGAGGATGTAGTTTATTGGGGAAAAAAGCAGAGAGAACCTGAGATACCACAGTTTGCTTAATGGAACCTGTAATTCCATCCAGCAGCAATCAGAACCAGAAATTCCACATAAAAGCAACCATTGAACAGCCAACACATCAGTCACCAACTAACTCTAGCTCCAGCTCTGCATCACAGCCAATGCCCATCATTCCTGCAAAGTCAAAAATGCTTCCAAAGGGTGAAATCAGCACTAGACTCTGTTGATCATTAAGCACCAGATTTTAAACACCCTTTGCTGAAGAAGGAAGAACTGTAAGCAGCACGTGGTTCTTAGCTCAACACTGTATAAGGCTATAAACTATAACCTGAAGGTAAATCCTGAAACACAACTTTGTGCTGCCTAAAACAGCCATAAATTGCTGAAGCTGAGTGATTAAACCAATCAAAAATTCACTCTCTCAAACCAGAGACTTCTTGGAAACACCGTGGACGGCCCAGCCTCCCATTCACCTCCCAAATAAAAAGTGGTATTTTTAACTGCTGATGAGGCACCATTCAAACCCAGCAAGCAGCAGGCAAGGAATGAGCACAAATTAACAAAAAAAATCCAGTCACAATAAACAAAACTTTCCTGCAGTACAAACTCTCTCCATCCAATGATAAGCTAACCAGACAAATAAGACAATTAAGTAAGTGAAGGTTACTGGGTTAGCACAAATTATTTGTTCTGTGGGAGGTTTCAGCTGACGGGTTCCTCCGCATTTGCCATGCCTGGCTGGGCTAACACCACGTGGCTCCTCTGCTTCACATCAACTCATGGGCACTCTGGGCTAGAAATGGTCCTAAACTCCACTGTTATACATTAGCCATGCTGCTTGTGTCATAATCCACTGAATTCCTGCACAAGCTGGCAAGGAATGCTCCATGTACTTCAGAATGAATCTATCTCACACACACAAAGATCTGAGACAAGTCACTGCATGGACAGGTGATTTTGGTACAGCATATTTTCTTAGAGGCAGACATAAACAAACCATGGGAAATTATTGTGTGCTGCTCCCTACAGAGCCAGTGGTGCCAGGGAGAGAGGGGTTTGCTTGTTTGCTTAATACGAGCTGAAAAATTGTGGTCAGCAGCACTTTCCCTTCTGATCTTCCCAGAAATTCTCCCCATCTTCCCACAATAAAGGCAGAGTTATTATCAATGCAGTTAACCTGCCCAGCTAATGTTAGCAAAAACATGACACAAAAAACCCCACATCACAACTTTTTGTAACTGAAATCATCCCACTCCCCAACAGTTTTCTTCAGGCAAATGAGAACAGTGACCACCCTGAAAAAGGCAATTTTCATTTTTTTTCCCCTCGAGGTTCAGAGAGAGCCAAGATTACTAATTGCTCCATTCCCTGGAGCAATATGAAATAAGACCCAGCATCCATCTGCATTACCACTGAAATACCAGCATGACCCTTAAATTCATATTCAGAGTATTAAAACATGACCTTGCGAGGCTACCAGAAAAAAATGCTGCTTGCTGGCCAAACAGTCAGCAGATTCACTGTGCACTGGTTAAATTCCCAGGCAGCCCCTTGTTCCCATGAAGCAGTTCAGTGTTTCTCTGAAGTTATTCAACAACTGTGAAGGTCAAGTATTGTCCTGACTGGCCAGTCCCAAACAAACCCACCTTTCATGTGGACCTGTGCTTCAGCCACAGAGTAAAACCCCAACCAGACAGGGAAAAGGACAGGAAATCAGCAGCAAAGTGTCCACACCTGGTCCACAGAGCACAGCTGATGCTTGCAGAGGGTTTAGCTGACCCAGCAAGAGACCTGAAAATTGGGGCCAATGCAGTGGATGGGAAAGAACTTTTTTTTTTTAATGTGTAAAACTCATAGTTTCAGCTAAAATACGAAAAATTTTTAAAAAGAGCTTCAGTGGCACTTCTGAAGAATAAAAAAAAAAAAGAAAGGCTTTGGAAGCTTTAGATTTGAGGCTTCACAAGCTTCTTATGAAAAATGCAAGCTTTGAAAAACTTCTGAAGAATTAATATTCTTACTTTGGGCTCTTCTACTGCCAACGGACTACGGATGCTGTAACTAATAAAAAATAATTAATGCCAATAAACAGGCCCTTCATAAGGCTTCAGCTTCCCTCCTCCACCAAAGACTCAACTCATTCATTGGGACATTGTACAGGAAACAAAATTCACGCACAGAATTTGTCTTTCCTAGGTTTGGCTCCTCTGCGCTGTAACTCACAATTAAAATCCTTCCGAGTGTGGGGATAGGAATCTGATTTTTTTAATAAGGACACAGCTCTGAAAGCAGCTCCAGAGCATGGAGCACCTGGAATGGAACTGGGAAAGAGCTGAGAGTTTGTGCAGCAGCCCTGCAAAGGGCCCAGGTATTACACTGGGAATGAAACAACAAGGCACATCCTCAGGAGTGCTCTGAGCACCCTGCACTCCACCGAGGCATGTCCTGGCACTCCTGAGAGTCTGCACATGCCCTGCAAGATTCACAAGAGCTGATTTTCCTGATCAGCTCCATCTGAGTGTCAAAATACCCTCAAAAATGTAACAGTCCCACAGCATCAGCCACCTTCTCACCAGTTTCAGCACATCAGGAAAATGACACTGACGATGCTGCGTTTTAGTAGGTGAGGAGCTCCTTACTCTGGGGGAGAGCAGGGGTAGAAAATGCCTCAGCTGCTTGGCTTTATCTCAGAAATCCTGACAGTCCTCTGTCCAGGGGCCTCAGTGGAGCACAGTGAAACAGCTCCAGACACCAGCAGGGAACAGCACAGAGCAGGACGGGACCTTCACACCGTGCACCAGCAAACCCACCACGAGGAGCCCTTCTGCACTACAAAAACCCCACAGAAGCAAGGGGAGAACGCTGACAGATTGGCAAAAAAACCCTAACTGGTGTCAAGGCCAGGCCTACAAGCTCTGCTGCTCCTGCCAGCCTCAGTGACACACTGGAGACTGGCACTGCAACACCACCAAGGTGACAGCAGAAGTCACACCTCAAGCTCCCTCTCAAGACACAGGCACTCGTGGTCTAATGCCTAAGGAAAACAACAGCTACTGGCAGAGACAGAGATCACAGTCATGATAATGACAGTTCAGAAAGGTGTTAAAACTGATGGGGTAAATTAATTAGCTGGGGTCCAAGCAGAAGCAATGCTGTTGGTCCAGCACACTGTGGTTCCACCTTCCCACAGGGCAACACTGGTAAATCAAGACAAGGAGATGGATCAGAAACTTCTAGTGACACATCCACCCAGATTCTGAAGATACAGCATAAAACAGAAACACAGAAGATCAGTGAAAGGCAACAATTAGCCAGCAGAATTTTCCATCATGGGAGACTATCCAGACGGGCTTGGATAAATTAAGCAAATCAGGCATCTCATAGTCAAAAGCTTTTTTAAAGACAAACAAGGCTGCAAATACAAGCTCACACTGCTAGGCATAAATCACCTTCTGAATACTTATGCGTTAGAAGAAAACTCTGCCCAGGGACAAGGTCCCCATCACTGCCCACTCCCAGATCTCTGTGCAGTTCCTCCAACTCAGCTGGCACAGCCCCTGCCTGTGACTGGAGGGCACTGGGCCACATCCCTGGATTATTCACAAGGCTGACGTAGCAATGCAGACACAGATCCACCTCATCCGTGTCACTGTTTGGAGACTGCATAATCATAGCTCAGCCCATGCGAGAGCAACAAGAGGAACACCTTCTGTACAGAAGAAATTCTCAAGATTTAAAGTTTTAACACAAGCTAACAAACGCCAGGGATGAAAGAAATCCTGGGATGAAAGATCTCCATGACACCTGCTTTGAATAAAAAGACATTGCTACAAAAATATCACAGACCTGCTGGTCTAGAGCCTTTGCTTCATGTCATTCCCCAGACATCAATTTGCAATAGAGGCACACAAAAGCAGCATTACACAGATTACATGCTACTCCCCAGACCGCAAACAAAATCCACTCACCACTACCACCACAGTCCAGAGCACCACTGCACCAAAGCCACTTCCCCTGGTTGCTCCTAAGAGGGCTTTGCTGAGGATAAGGGTTCAGCACTCATTTGCAGAACTAACTTTGCTCCGGCTCAGCTTTACCAAACGCTCCCCATTTTCCCTCGTGTCCACAGGCAGGTGAGCAGTGCTACCAACCCTTTGGCACTGACAGGACAGGTTTTATCCTCAATTCGTGCATCTTTCAGGCAAATCCCCACGCCTGGATGCTCAAAGCAGTTCATCATCTTCAGCATCTGTAATTTCACTGCTTTCTACACACACAACACATCGCAATTATTTAATGTTTTGTTGTAACGGCACCCAGGAGCCCTAAAATTAAAAACCCAAAAGGCTGAGATCCCATCATTCCTGTCACACCACTTAGAGGTAAAAAATCAGGTGTGTCCCTGTGCTAGAACAGCCCAGAGCCCTGCACAGGTGACAGGTGACACCACGGGTGCGCACGACCAGCTCGGAGAAAAGAGGGAAGAGCAAGGCACCAACAAAACATGGTTTGCTCAGTTTTCTGCCACATGGCTCATTTACTCACTGCTGGCAGCTCCCACAAAATCAGCCTCGTCAAGCACCTGACTGTATACACAGGTAATGATTATAAAGCCAACTCAAGCGGGGCTAAAAGTACACAAAGATCTAGCAGAAAAATAAAGTGCAGTCCTCTCCCAGGTGGAAAACAGGACTTTGAACGTAACAGGTGGGTTATATAACAATTATTTTGCTCCCAGTTCTCGAAATATTTTTTTTAAAATACCCTCACAGACCAAAAACTGTCATTACTGAGAGGCAATAGCAATTTTACTCTGTTTAACAGTCAGACTACCCACCTCTCTCAGGGCCCAACACAAACTCAGCTACGGCAGCATCTGCACAGTCCCCACACGACGACTAGGGCAAGGCCTGGAGCATCCACAGCTCTCCACCCTGGATTCTGCCCAAGGAAAAGATTATTTCCGAATGCTGCTTTTTGTTTGCAACGGGGCATAAACTTCAAGGGGACAGTTCACTGCTGTGCTTGGGGAAAGCAGCACGGTTGGGTTATCACTCTGGTTACAGTGCAAAAGCCTTAATATCCTAAAAATGCACCTGGCATCGATGGTTGTGTCCCACACCCAGGATCCAACCTGAGCCAGACCCCTTTGTTTGGGAACACTTTCCCCCCAAGCCTGTGGCCCTCTAGGTCCTGCAAGCACGTTTGAGTCTTTTCATATGTTTCTTTGCAGAGCCAGGAAAAAGATATACACGTGATCCATCACAAAAACATCCACGAGGCCTCGCCATCTCAAAAGAGAAGGACACCACCAAAGCACTGCCCCACACGGACATATTCACTGTCCCAGCTACCGAAGTTAAAACCCACTGGCCACAGCCTTTTCTCTATTTTTCAATCTGAAAGAGACTCCTCAGCATTCAGAACTCAATGTTTAAGTGGGCTGCCGGAGCCTCGCCTCCAAAAGGCAACAGCAAACACAAAAAAAGGAAAAACAAACCCACAAAAATACCCCCTCCCCGCCCCCAAAGCTGAGGGAGGACGAGGAGTAGAGGGAAAGGGGGACGAGGCACACGGGGAAGGCGGCCGGGTGCTCCCCTTTTCTGCCTCCCTTTTATTCCTGCTGAGTGTAGTAACACTTGAACTGGCTCTCTTTATTTGCAGCCGGATACGCGCTTTCAAAGATACTGTACTACTGTGTAGGCCAAGCAGGGACTCTCTTTCTTCCCTTGGTTAGGGCTTTTGGGAAAATAATTATTCACCAGAACTGCCATCGTGAACAGAGCAAGCTAAATCAATGTAGCTTTGTATGGGCCATTGCCACTGCAAAGCAAATACTCCATCAAGACATGGATCAGTGAGAATTTTATCACTAGGAATCCTTATGCACATCTTCGTGTATTTTTAATATCCACCTTATTGCCTGGCCTGCCCCCTCCTTCCCCATGCTCCTGCACCCCACCCTCCCCACGGATTTGTCTTGTGTCACGGGCAGCTATGGGGCTTGGCCATGAGATTCACATCAGTAAAAACATCTTAAATATCCAGGTTTATTCTCCTTAAAAAAAATTATAATAAAGCATTGGTGCAGAGCAGATTTATTCACTGAACAGGTTGATTTATTTAACAGACTTGACATACATCAAAACCTACTATAGGCTTACATAATTGTTATCCATTTAGCAGGTCTGGTTCTTTTGTCAAGTATTTGTTTTTCAAAAGTGATTCACTAAAGACTGCTGCCTTCTGCACAGCTCACATACCTTAACAAATGCAGTCTTGCATGGGGTATTAGCTGGAGTGACTTTAAATTGCATCCTACCTGCTCGAGCGCTGCCGCTATTTTTTTAGCCTCTCTGTTTATTCCCTTACTAAACCACACACACACACAAAAAAAAAAAAAAAATTGAAAAACAGAAAAGCAAGAGGCAGGAGCGTGTGTAGAGGCACCGAGAGCCCCGCTGGCAGCAGCGTGTGCCGTGGGCTCGGTGATACCGCAGTACCACGCCGCTCCAGCGATGCCAGCAGGTACCTCCGGCGCGGCTCAGCCGAGTACCAGGATGTTGATGGCTGCACAGAGGTTTCGGGGCCGGCGCGGGGCAGGGGGGACGAGCAAAGCGCCGGGCGGAAACGGGGGAAAACCTCCGGGAGGATTTAAGGACCGCGGAGCCGTTTTGTTTTCCCGCAAGAGGCTCATTGAGGCCTCGGCTCGCACAGGCGCACCGCTCCCTCCGGCCTCACGCATCCACCCACGGCTGCCGGCCGCGATTCCCCCAAATACGCACCCATCCTGCGCGGGTGCCCAGCGGCAGGCGGAACGCGGCGGAGCATCACCCGCAGCAAACCGATCGCCTCGGCGTTCATCGCCGGTCCCTCACGGCTTGCTTGGGCTCATACATCACCCAGCGCATCGCTCGCTCGTCTGGGAGGCGAGGACTTCATCCCCCCCTCGCTCCAGCATCCTCCTCGCACACACACACCGGGCACATCCCGGGGCTCGGGGATGGCAGCGCCCGGGTGCCGACCGCACGGACCCGGCGCTCCGCCGCCCGCCAGACAGATGGTTAATTACATTCACAGCCGCATTTTGCGCTGGGATAGAGTTTCAGACAATGAGCCAGTTTTATTTGATTAGCCAGTTCTCTAGTTTAATGCGCGCGGTGACAGCTACTCCCAGGGCTGGGGCTTTTTTTTTTTTTGCCTTTTTTTTTTTTTCCTTAAATAAAAATAAAAATCCCATCCCCCCTCCTTCATTATGTTTTTGTTCTGGCCGAGGCTGAAGTAAGCGCGGCCCCCGCGGCCGCCGGGGGGGCCCGGCGGGTCCCGCTGCCCCCGGGCCCGGCGGGGCGGCGCCCCCGCCCCGCGCTGCACCTGCCCGGGGGGGACACGGCGCCAAGTTGCCGCCCCCCCCCGTCACCTCAGACCACCCTCACACACACACACACCCCGCAACTTCCCCGCAGGCCTCCGCGCAGGCCGGCGCTGCCATCAGCATCCCCTCCTCCTCCTCCCCCGCTGCCCCCGCGGTGTGCCGGCGCGGGAGGGGGGGCTGTGCGTGTGGACGAAGCTCCGCGGCGGCGGGACTCACCTCGGCGCGGGGCCCGCGATGGAGCGGGGGTCCCCCGCCCGCCGGGCGCTGCCGGTGCTGCGGCTCAGCGCTGCTCCATGCGCCCGGGGCCCGGCGCGCGCAGGTGGACGCGCCCGCCCCCGGCCCCCGCCTCCCGCCGCCGGCCCCCGCCCCTTCCCCCGCCGCCGCCGCCGCCGCCGCCGCCGCCCCACGGACGGGCCCCCCGGCCCCGCGCTCCCTGCGCAGGGACGGGCGGAGGGCGGGAGGGAGGATGGGGGGCGGCGGCTCCCGCCTCGCCCCGCTGCCGCTGCCTCCTCCTCCGCCTCCTCCTCGCCGCCGCCGCCCCCCCCAGGCCTGCGCCCATTCAGGAGGTGCTGGGCAGCGCCGCCGCTGCCATTGTTCGCTGCGAGCGGGACCGGCGCCTGCCCGCTGCCCGCCCCGCGCACCCCGCACACGCACCCGGCCCGGCCCGGCCCGGCCCGGCCCGCGGGAGCGCGCACCGCGCCGCTCCGGCCATAAAGGGCGCGTGGCCGCTGCCGCTGGGCCCGGGCAGGTGCCGAACCCTCCGCCGGGGCTGCGGCACCGCCGCGGGGAGAGGGAAGATGGGCGCCGGCAAGGGTCGGGGGATTGAAGGACAGGCCCGGCCGGGCCGGCGGGGAGGGGACAATGGGGCCGAGGCCGGGCGGGTGTCACACCCCGCGCACGGCTCTGTCGGAGCCCGGGAGAGCAACTCGCTCCCAGCGTTGTCCATTCGGCTTAATTCTCCGTAGTGGATATGGGGACCACCTTAGGGGTTGCAGCAGCTTTTCTGATGTATTTTCATCATCACGTTATTAATAACAGCGTCTAAACCGGTGGTTTACCTTCAGATGCCCATTAACGGGGGGAGGCTGCCTCATCTCAGGATGGCTGAGGACTTGCCGAGATGCCAGGCACGCAGAGGGAAGGCAGGGACGCACCAGTCGCTGCCTTTTGCCGAGCAGGAGGGCGACAAACAGGCAAAGCAGCAGCCAACATCTCCCGAGTGTGCGAGCTGACAATATCCACCCCTCGTCGCAGGACCCCCACCCCAGCTCTTACTCTTGCAGCCCTGTGTCTCTGTGACATCCTCACATGTCCCCTGTGGCCCGAGTTACTGCACTGGGGAGTGGAGGAAACTTCTGTTATTTCATCTTCTAAACCAACAGAATGGTTCAGCAAATACAAGGCAAACCAGACACACCTATTTTGACTGCAGTTGAAGTAAGGCAAGTTGAGTATTAGCCTTTAGGTTTATTTAAGTTCACTGTGTTGTTTAAGAGAGGTTTCTTAAGTTATCACTTGAGTTTACTGTAGCCTTTTCATCTTAAACAACACATACAGTCTAAACATTGATTAGCTAATTCTGTGACTAAAATATTAAAGTATCAAGCACTATAGTCGTCATTCCCACTGCACTGGAGACCCCCATACATGCAGTAATAAAACAGGAACATATGACAACATACAGAATGATCTCAGAATTCAGAACACTTTATACATGAACCTTCAGCACTGCAAAATTAGGAACTAATCTCATTTGTTCTTCATTAACAGCAGTACCCAGGATGTGCCATACATCACATGTGAATAAATCATTCATTCCCACTGTGTCAGGGCACACACTTGAAAGGGTGTAGAAACAGAGACAAGCAGTCAGTGTTTTGACCAAGGCCACAGAGTGAAGCAGTGTCATAGTTACTGGGAATTTCCCAGTCCTATCCCAAGTGATGGTTTTCCTCTCCAGCCTGACCACATTGCTGTGGGAATCACACACTTCAGTCCCTGTACCTTTGCATGTTTGTAATGCTGCATTTTCTTTCACTCCCCCGTCATTTTCTTGGCAGAAAGATTCAAGTAATATAAATAAGTAATTAATCAGGGTCAGGTGAGATGGTGACAGCACACCTGGCAGTGCTCACTGAAATAAACACACAGGTGGATGGTGGTCATGAGCTGCTTTCCAAATGAGCTGGGGGCAGGTTTTGCCCTCAGCACCCTCACATACCAAAGTGCCACCACAGGCACAGAAGCAAATTTGGCACCACCTCCCAGGGCAGGAATGACGTGGCCAGAAGCACAGGGACACCAACACCTGGTCAGAGCCACCCAACTGCACCCGATGCCTTTGGGAAGGAGCTGCAGTGGAGCTGTGTGCCGGAGGTGATGGCAATCACCTGAGTGTAATCACCAAGAAAAACCTGGGGAGAGCCTTGGTGGAGATGAAAAGACACATTCAATTAAGTGAGCCTTGCACCTGGATCCAGTTTAGAAGAAACAACCCAAGTATTTATTTAAGTGCTGTGTTTTAGAGGGAACACAAACATAAGGCTCAAAGATTATCCTTGGGGCTGCGAAACAATATAATGCCTTTAGTTCCACTTACCCACACTACTCATTTAAGGTCCTTCAGTTACAGAACCACCACAATACTGATCGATAGGCAGCATAAAATTCCACACAGCATCTCGGGCAATCTGAAAAATTAACAGTCTGTGCACTGTGATCTTTTCATGTACTGCCACAAACAGATGTGGAAGGTGCACTGATGTGATGGAAGTGCAGCTACCCACCTTGGCAGGGTATTAATTTTCCAGGCTGTCAAATAGAGGCTCACAGGTGTGAGAACAAGGTGCTAAGAAAGCTCCTTTTGGCAGAAGGGATCGACAGCCCGAGTGAGGGGTGATTGTGATGCCAGCCCTGTCCTGCCCCACAGCCCCACTGCTCTCCCGAGCCCCCCATGCAGCTCCACTGCTGCAACCAGCACTGTGATCATTCACTGCAACCTGGACCACAGAGTAGATCAGACATTTACATCTGTCCCAGCCTTCCAGCTGTCTTCACACAGAATCCATGTGCCCAGACATGGATATATGCCAGGAGACTCTGCCTGCTGCTCTCTCTAGGAAGCAGAAGTCAGAGTCTAAAGGAGAAGAACCTGGGTTATGACAAGATGCCATTGGCATGATGGTTTCCAGGTCTCCAAGTGTGCATTTTCTGATCATTCCTTCTTTTGTTCATCATTCCTGCTTTTCCACATTCATGGAAGCCTCACTGCAGCACACCCAATAAAGGTTAAATCCTTAATTTTCAGTGGCCCAGCTAATTTCTGCCGTACATAGCCCCTCTGCTAAACCATACCAGAGGCAGAGGTTCACCAGAGGATTCTGGTTTGCCCATGGCACAAGTACAACACAATTGGGACTTTCAAAAGATCTCAAATCCTACAGTCTTGGGTGAGCCTGGAAAAGCATGTCAAGCAGAAGCTGCCCAAATGATACGAGGCTTAAAAACCCAGAGGGAAAGGCAGCAAGGTACCAGGAGACATAGCCCTCCTATCCCACTCTACCACAGAGAGTTGGAGAGGATTTCTTCCCCACTCTCTTAAACTTTCAGGACCAACTTCTGAACAAGAACAGTCTAATAGACCACTGGCAGAATGAGGAGCACTCTGGGAGGCAGGATGGGGTTTTGACTCAGGTGGGTGAAGGACTCACCTTCTCCCCTTGTCTTTCTTTCCCAGATCCTGCTGTGTGATTCAAACCTGACCCTGGGCTGCGAGAAATAAAGCTGAGCCTGCAAACAGTGAGTCCTTACTGAGGCTGAAGCGATTCCTGAAGAAGAAACAAAGCTGGAATCCCCAACTGCCACACACTGAATTTCTACTTCCCTCTCTGGCACACCTGGCAAGCCTTACAGCTTTCTCAGAAAACCATCCCAAGACCCAAAGCAGCAGTGCAGGGTGAGCCCCTGGCTGCAGACAGACTCCCCCAGCGTCCCTGGCTCTTTGCATCCCCTCCCGGAGCACTGTCTCTGAGCAGCTGCAGGAACAGAGATGATGTTTAGCCCATACCTTCTCTTTGCCCCCATGTTCCAGACACATCCAGCAGGTGCTCAAGGCTGTCATTGACCTCGCTGGGAAAGACAAATTTCCAACGTGCCTGACAGAGCTGGGGAAGGGCCAAAGGGGAGAAGGGTCCCAGAGGAGTTTCCAGGCTTCTTCATTCCTTGACAGGCTCCTTGCTCCACCAAACACCAAAAAAACCACCCCAACCCTGCCTTGCAACTCCTTCACAAGGCTGAAAATCTCCTTGTTCAAGTCAGACAGTTCCAGCAGGGTCACAGTCCCTGAGGCTGCCCTGGCCCCATTAAACTCTGCTGCTAGCGGGCTGTGAGCCCCATCACTCAGTCCCTGTCTATTCCTTCATTTCCCCACACCTTCCTCCCAACATTTCAACTTGGTTTTGTAAATCTTCCTTTAAATTGTGCATTTCTCTTACCAGGTTTCCATGGCCAAACACCTCATTGTTGGTGCCTTCTGAACAGGAGGAAAGAAAAGCTCCCATTTGTGCCTGGGCCAAGGCGAGCGGTCTGTGGACAGAAGGCTCTGTGTGCCCTCGTTCCCTTGGCAGGAATAGCAACCTCGGCCACTTCAGGGGAGGTGACTGCAGTAGCAGGGGAGAAAGGAAAAAAAAGGGAAAAAGAAAAGCAACCAGTAACAACCAAAAAGTCTCAGGCATGGCCTGGTGTATTTGCAGTGAGCCAGGGCACAGGTTGGAAGAAAACCTGGAGAAGGCAAAGGGATCGGGATATGTCAAAGTCAAAAGCTGCAGTGGATTCACTGCAGGTTTGATCTTCTCACAGGCAGTAAATCCATGACCCAGGTGAGGATGAACTGCAGAGGTGCAGAAGCAGTTTCTGGTATCTCAGAGTTCAAAGCCTCCTCCTGCATTGGTGAGCGGGCTGAGACCTGGAACTGCTGGGCAAAGATGGGAGAGCCCAAAGGGCTGGCCAAGACTCTTTGGTAACAGCTGGAAACTCAAATTCTGTTTGGCATTTCCATCCTTCCCACTGCACTGTGGCTCTTCTGGGGCAGTTGCACATACCAGCAGAGCCAAGGCCTTTTTATTGTGGATGGAGCTGTTGCTTGCAGTGTTCTATAAATTATTTCCTTTCTTTAGGAAAGATGAAGCTCTTCGTGCCCAAAGGCACCTTGTGCTTTACACTCTTGTTTCAGGTGCAGAGGATGCTGCAGTGGTGAGCAGAGGTCCCAGAGAGCAGAGCTGGTGGAAGTGGTTGATTTTAATGCCAACACAGCAGCCACAAACACGGCCACATAGCTCCTGCCATCCCCAGAGCTGCTTGGCCAGTCTTCAAAAATAAACCCAGCCTTAGAGAAACCATAAAGGTAAATTCCTCTGCTCTCTAGAAAGGAATGTTTAGGAAAGGCCCACTGCCTTTGAACCCAAACATCCTGAAACTGTTTTCCTGAAGCACCAACACCTCAGTAAGTTCCCCGAGTTGGTCTGCAACTCACCAGGGTATATTCCATGAGCTGATTTGCAATTCACCGGGGTACATTCCACGGCTGGTCCGGAATTCACCCCTGCCTCAGCCTGCACAATCACTGAGGTTCAGCTCTCTTTAAGCCCCATCTAATTATGCAATTTAACTGCAGCAAGAACAACAGCTTTGCTGAATATGCAACAGTCTCCTCATTGTATTTTGATGGGGGCAGAGAGAAGGAAAAGGCAATTTAGTTTAAAGTTCAGGCATTTCTGTGGGGCTTGTCTGATGTGAAAAAGACAGAGGCCCCTCTGTTTCAGGTGAATCTGGAGTCAAAGCATTGTCCTGATGTGTCTTGGATGCATCCACAGCTACCTGAACACAGTGGCACAAACCCTGGCATTTTTCCTGCTCATTTTTCTTCAGGACTGTAGTTCATTAACTCCAGTAACGCAGTTTCATTAATGTGCATTAACCAATGACTTTCCCATTACTGCTGCTGTCTCCAATCAAAGACTCATTTATGGAAAACAAGGGCAGAGGGAACAACATGCTTTGGCAGCTGTAAGATCATACGCCCAGAGCTTTATACCCTCTGTCTTATATTTTTACGTTAAAGTATCACGAGCTATTACCATATTTTTCATTATTATTTGTGGCACTAAATACTGCAGCTCCCAGTGCCAGATGGCGAATATTCAGAATAAAAATAATGCAAGGCCAATCTTAGAAAGACTCAATGTGAGTGTAACAGCATGTATTCATCCTCCTTTCCTAATGCACATGGTTAAAATATTAGCAGACTTAAAATCTGGTTTTCCAATTTAGAGGAGTCACATATTATAGAATGATATGCATGCATATATACATATATTTAAATATGTACATATAAAAATTTTAATTTCTTTCCATTCTATTTGCATGTTTCAAGGGTCTTAACATAATACACAGGCACATCTTTCACTCTTCAGGAGGTTATTTTAACCAGTAAAGAAAACCAAATAGTTTCAAAATGGAACATAAGCAAAAACCTTTTTCTAGAAATTGTTATTGGTACAAAATACTTTTTTTTAATATATAAACAGCTTGAGTCCTAAACTTAACCAGATGGAAACGTGCCTACAAAGCGTTGGATCTAATTCAGAAGAGACTGACAGCCAACAGATGAGCCAATTTAGCCCATCCCATGCCAAAAATGGTCAATCATGTTATCTTATGTGTGACTCGACTCTGGCAGATGCCAACTCTATCCAAACAACTTCAAGCATCTTTTTGGAAGACTGGATTATTTTACACACATTTTTAAAAAATCATAATAATGCTCGATTTTTCTGGAAATCTTCCACTTAGCTTCAGCATTTTCACAAGAGATTTTTTATTCATTTATTTTAAGGATAGATCCTTTTATTTTATAGCCTAACAGAATAAATGCTTTCTAATCCAACAAAGACTGATCAAAAAACAACTAAATTGCAGCTCAGTGACAGACCCCCACTTATTTAAATATTCATACAAGGAAAGCTTTACACCTGTGCACATTTTCCTTAAGCCAAATGTTTAGTTTCAATAACACAAAGAAACACGACAGGAAGTACAAACTAAAGGTACTTCCTTGCATCCCTCATCATCTTCCCCAAAATTAAGAGTAAAGTTGAAACTAAAGGAGTTTTTTATATGCTGAGTGATTATAACCAAGGCTTTAAAAAAAAATTATAATTCATAATCTCTCAGTGAGATTTTCTTTTGAATTCTTGAGAATCTCAGTGAATTTTCTTTTGTTGCTTTTCAGAAGACCTATTGCCAGACACTCTGTTCACCTGCCTCCAAGTGCAACAGGAAAGGACTTCCACCTCTGTGTCCTGAGAAACCCAAATAGTCTGGGTAACATAGTGCTGGTATACTGATTTTTTTTTTTCCTTCTTGCCCTAATTTAAATAAGAATAGTGAAAAGGGAAAATAAACCACTTATTCAGTGATCAGTCCATCCTGACAGCACAGGACCATTCAATCCCTCTCCAATGCATCACATCCCCTGTAGTTAAGCCCTGTATCTGCTGTCAGCTTGGGCTCTGCTTAAACTCAGTCTGAATTTTAGCTTCCCACTGACACCCTGGGAGGTCTCAGGTGATGAGATTTCTGTTAGACTGAGAGCTGCAGAAACCACTGTAAACACTTAGCAGCTCATCCTCTTTCACTGGACACCTCGAAAGGCCACATTTTAAAAGATGGATGTTTTCAAATCCATTGTTTCCAGGGAGAACAGTGCCAGCTTTCCTGCGACCGAGAGGGCATTGGTTCTGCTCATAGCCACTACTTTGGGTTGTCTTCTTGACAATCACACACAAAGTTGCAATTTCATTTTCCATTTGTCCAGGAGGTAATTGCACTGCCTGTGTGAAGTGACCTTCCTGCACACAGCACATGGAGCCAGGCAATTATCCATGGGACTTGCAGCAGCCTCTCCATTTCCAACCTTTTTATAGTGCCCTTTGTGATGGCAGTCTCAAGATTTTGAGATCCACAGACGTTCATCTAGGCTGAAGTCTGGACATTTTTAGAGATCTTCCTTATAGGACAAACATGTATTCTCAGTTGTGTGAGCATTTCCTTACATTGTTCCTGCTTCTCTCTAATCAGATGGTGTCAAGGTGTCTGTGACCAACAGACTTGGCTGCAGGTGTTCATGCTGGACTTGAGACAGCTCTTACAGAAAAGGTCACACACATTGAAAAGATTCACTTCTGCACCTCCTGAGCACAAAATACTCAGTTTTCAGTGGATGAAAACAACAGGGTTTAGGTAAGCACGTCCTGCTTGCATCAAACTTGTCCCTAATTAGTCCTAGGTAGTTTACAGATTATAGAATCATGGAATTGTTTAGGTGGAAGACCTTCAAGACAGAGGATTTGTACATTATATCATTATTGTACCTTGTCAGGCTGGCAGGAAGGTATGGAGTCCTTGGAAAGAACCACAAACTACTGGAGAAGCCTTTGGAAAAAATGGAAAAGTTAGATTTTATCCTCTTGGTGGGTTTGGGTTTTTAAATAACAATTATTTCATTTCCTCTGTTTATGGACGTCTAGTCAGCAGGTAACCAAACACTCCAATCAGCCTTAGTCAGGCTGATCCCAGCTTGTCATTGGCTCCAGATAAACCTCTGGCTGAACAGCAACTCAGCACTCAGACAGTGCCAAGGGCTTCCCTTCATACACACCACCACACTCACAGCCACTGCCCACCTCTGCTGTACAGTCTGTGATGCAAGATCTGGCTCTGGGATCCAAAAGCCGTGTTGGCAACAGTTGGGTGATTCAGCAAGTACAGTTTTTCTACAGCCATGTTCCTTTCTGCACCTATTTTACAGAGCAGCACTGGCTGAACTGAACTGGCTGCGCTGCCATTACCTGGTTTCATTACAGTGTTTCCTTCAGCTTCTGTGGCACCATTCCCACAGGTCTTAAGCAGGTTCAGTAAGAACTCCAGGCCGAGTGTGTATTAAACAACTAGATGGTGCCTACAAAACAAACTATGAATTTTGTTGCACTGCAAGGAACCCTATACTCAGTCACAGGGCACAGCTAACTCATCCAGGGAATCTTCTTTAGAAAGACACAGCTCAGCTCCTTGGCTGGTCACACTTATGCCTCGTGTGTGTTCCAGGCTGCCTACGCTCAGGTGACACCAGTGCACCTGTGAATTTACAGCTCTCCTGCCACTGCCCAATTCAGTTTAAATCAGGGCTGAGTTGCTCTGAACCATGAAGCCATGAGTGAGTGTTCACTCCCCACACTGCCAGAGCTGAGCACCCCAAAGCACTCAGCAGCCAGGGCCTTACCAGGCTCCTCCATTTCTCCTGCTCCTGCAGAGTTCCCAGGCCACTGTTTTCACTTCATTACCTCCTGCAGCCAGGGAGAAACAATCTGTTGAGAAACTTCTTTTTAATCTGGCTCAAGTATTGGGATGTGTCGTGGTCACTTGTATAGAAATTCACCTGGATGGTGGCTCAGGTCTCCAGGGAGGCTGTTGGCTCCCGCTTTGGAACACAACCACTCCATTCCCATGAAATTCCGCTCCCATCCCGCTGCAGTCAGTGGGAATAAAAACAAGTGTGTTTAACTGATGTCACAAACCGTTCCCAGGCTGTCACAGCTTTCCAACATTTTCCAGTGGATTGTTATTACCAGATCCCTGCAAGTCAGCAGCAAGCGATGCTGCCTCTGACTCCGCTCATCCCATTCCGACTGATGACGTGAGCTGTCAGACTGTAAACTCAGAGTTGTCAAATAGCTGTAATTTGCAGATTTAGTAAAAGAGCTTAACATTCCTTTGAGTAAAGTACTTAAGAGATGTATTCGGTGGGATTTATGGGCTGTGAAAGTCTATGTGGTTTTTAGCTAGAGCAGGATCTCCATAGGATGGCTCGAGTGTCAGTAAAGCAGCTTTGGCCTAAATCAGAGACTGCCATTAGATGTGAGCTTATATCCCACTGAAGGAATTTCCACAGAGACTCTGATATCAAGTCTGAAAACAGTCATTTGGAGGATTTGCTTTTCTAGATACCTATTGGAATCACATGGACATTTATTTGCTGGTACTTGACTACTTCCCAGCAGGCTAAATAACAGAATGTTTAGGGCCTTCAATTAAAATAAAACAAATCCCACAAAATAATCGACAAAACCCGCTTTTTGTCAGCTTCCAGAGCTGATCATCCACTAAAAAGTAGGTTTTTATGTTCCCCTTTTGTTTTCACGAGTGTTACTTGCATTTGACTTGCTGTCAATGATTCCTGGGCCATTTTCATCAGGAAATCCTTTCAGTGCTGCAGCCCAGCTTCCTTGTTCCCTTTTCACTGGACACTCTTAGTACATTTATATGTACCAGGGCTTGATGGTGTGGCACTTCCTGTATGAATTAGGAGTTGAGAGTGTTACTCACCTGTGAATCACACACACATCTCCTAAGAGAAGATAAAAAGTGTTGTAAACACCCCACACCAGCACATGCTGTTTGTGCCAATAAATTCTTCCCAGCATGATGCCATTGCATCATGGAAATATCCAGCTAAATCTGGCAGAATTAAGGTAACTCATGTACAAATGTAGGACAAAAATTGCACGAAGTCTTAGGAATCTTTAAGCAACATTCAGCCATTTTTGGTACAATGTATTTTGTGATTTGAGAATTCAGTTCCTGCTGGAATTCCAACCACCAGTTTTGCTGGGAGCATAGCTGAGGCAACAGCAATCGTTTTTAAAAAATCCACCTAATAGGCTAAAATCTTGCTCATGCTGCTCTTCAGGAGGTAACATTTTAGCCATGGAGTTCTACATTTGGTTGAGGGAAGGTTTCTGTGGTCAGCTGGAGACTTCTAACATCAAAAATTCCAGGGACTGATAAGGAAGCATAAGACTGAATCCAATTTCTCCACATATTGCAGCAGTACAGCACCCAAACACACCTTCAGCAGCCAGGTTTGCTCCCTGCAGCAGCTCTAAGCAGGGTTCTGGTAAACACTGATTTTTAGTGGACGTGGCATTCAAATGGATCTTTCCATGCTGTGGGAACCGTGTGCACATGCTGCTGTCTCCAAAGCTCCCTGAGCATTTTGGAAGCACAGCTAGCTCACCCAGACATGCTGCTGAAAATGAGACACCTGGAGAACCCTGGTGACACCTGAGTCCCAGCAGACAAGAAGCACCTGGAGCAGGCTGGCAGAGCAGGCTGCTGTTTCAGGCAACCTGAAGCCCCAACTGGAACATGCAGAGGCTGTCCCAGTGCTCCCCAAGCAGCATTTCATTGAACAAACCTCTCCCTGCAAGGTTGTGGCTACAGAGGTCCAAAGGCAGCACAAAAGCCTTCACAGTACCCCATTCCACCAGGTCACCTGGAAAAGTCCTTTGGAGGCAGCACCTTTCCATGGAACATGAGGGATAAAGCCCAGCCCTAAGACAGAAGCTGCTAATGCTTCCTCCAATCTAAGACAGGGAACATTTCAGGGAGAATTATGGAATTACAGCCCCAATAAGTGGAGAGGGAGGAAGAAGAGGCACAAAGTAAGGTCATGTCTAAGGAGAGATCAGCTCACACACAAAGCCCAAGGGACAACCCCACACGTGACTGCCATAATGCAAGGCCCAGATTAGCACTCACAGTTTGGAGTGAAGGGATTGAATGGAGAAAATCTTCATTCTCCACTAACCCAAGCTCACCACTCTGAATTTCTCTTCCTGACATTTAACTATTTTAAAATATTGTTTTTTAAAAAAAAAACCCTCTGTATTGTACAATATCAGGTCATTAATTTTTACCCCATAGACTTCGGAAACACTGTGTGTGTGTTACCAGCACAGTCCTTGAGTGGGCTTTGAAGTGAAGCAATTTCCACAAGGCAGAAGGAACAACTCCAGCCTAAAATACTTGTGCCTTGTGCTCTTCCCCCTCCCTTGCATCCTGCCAAATATCCTACGTTCCTGCAATCACAAGTAGCGGCATCGACACGCGATATCACTCATCACCTTTTACAGATTCTGCAAACACTGTTTTCCCCAGAGAACATTCCCTGGTTTTAATTGTAAATAAGCTGAATCTTTTATCTGTGTTCTTCAAAAGCCAGGAAGATTTTCAATTCACTGAAGAAATAAAGATTTCTACAACTCTGTGTGAAAACACATGAACATGTATTTCCATGTTTCAAAAGCTCACAGCCCATTCCGTAATTCCTCCATTGCTGTTCTTGAATGGTTCCCTCCCAATTACAGACTGACCTTCATGTTCCATTTTCTCTAACCAGTGTAAAATGGAAACTTTTCACCTGCTCAACCTCCACTTTTCTAAATATTTGTTGGTGTGTGCACAAGGCCAGTAAAATCTTCAGCTGACACGTGCAGAGCACTGCACAAGGCACTCAAAGACACCCCAGCACCTGATGGATCCTGCTCCAGGCTCTTTATTCTTCGCTATAATGGAGGGGAAGAACTTGTCTCCTTTTCCCTCTCCAGCACAAGGCCAAGAGCTTTACAAGTTTATGTTGGTGTGACTTAAAATGCTTTCCTTGACAATTTTATAAAGGGCAATAGAAACTGGAAATGAACGTGGGGGAGCTGTTACATGCCTCTTTCAGCTTTGGGGATGCTGTTTTAAATTCTGCCCAAAGACACCAGTAAAGCATTTTTGCTGTTTTTAACTAATAAATCCACTGTGCAACTTAGTACAACTGACCCTTCTCATCTGAGGGAGATCCCAACCCCAGCCTGCAGACCTGCCTCTGGAGAAGTCCTCTCTCAAGGTTTCTGCTGTTTTTCCAGGCTGGATAATGTTCACAGCTATTCCCTGAGTTTAGTCCCAACATCTGCAGAAGCTGGTCAAAAGTCACCTGGGAGGAATTTAAAAGACATTTTCAAGAACTAACCACTTAAGGATTTTCTTATAAAGATATCAGATTTATCCACTAAAGCCAAGAAGTAGCTGAATTCTATCTGTTCTAGACATTTATCTATCTACAATTTACTTCTTTCACCCTTCCACTCATGATGTGGCCATTCCATTAATGTCAATAACATTTATGGAGCACTCCTGCACAGTACCATTACAGGATTTAAAGGCAGACCAAATGAACACTTAAAAACAGCAGCTGGAAGTTCATCCAGTCAGATCTGAAACACCCCAGGTCGCTCCAGGATCTCCCCTCCCTCCCTCCCACATGCACCATGTCCTGTGCACAGCCACGCAGAGCTCAGGGACAGCAGGACAGTGGCTGTTGTAGCCCACATCAATATAGTGCAGTGCACTGGAAGAAGGATCAAAATTACATGCAAATAATTAATAATAAAAGTATTTCCTGCATTCCTCTTTGATAATGAGCTACAGCTGCAAGTAGAAATCCAGTCAGTGATTACAATGTCACATCAAGGGCTCAAGGAGATTCTTAAAACTGCTCTACTTTGACTGATCCTACATTAAGAGTTTACTTTTATGAAAATACAGTTTTTTAAAGCAAGAACCAGTCAGGCTTCTCCCAAGCATGTTCATTCCCATCAGTGGGATGCAGCCAACATGAGTTCTTCACCTGGTTTTGCAGCTCCACACACACAAATGCTGAGAGGGGGCAGAACTCAGGTGTGATCCATGCAATGACCTCTGATGGATCACCTTATGCCAACCCACACCCTGGGACTGGTTACCTGCTCCACTGGCACCACCAGGCACCAGAAACAATTGCTGAATTAAGACTTTCATTCCACACCAATGACTGTTTAATTTCCTCTGGGAATCGCTGCAAAGCTGGAAGAGCCATTGTGACAGGACAGCCATTTCTATTCACAAAGATAAATCCTTTATTTAGTAAGAATTATCTACACACAGATGAAGGACAGGAGTCAGGGTAAGGAGTCTTCCAGCGGAAGGGTTACACAATCTGATCTCAAACCGAGCTTTCTGTGTTGTTCTGGAACATGTCACCTTCCTGTACAATGTAAGCTTTACATTTCCACTCTGAAAAGAAACTTGAACATCATTTAAAATCTCAGTGTTGAGAGATGTAGGTAACAGTTACTCCATGGAACAGAAGAGCTGAGATAACCTGAGGGATCATCTTGCAAGGAGCAAATGATGAACATCCACTTGGAAAAAGCACAACCTCCCTGCCAATCACTCATTAAATTTCCTAACCTGGAGGTTAAAATAGCCCAAATTTTGTGTGTGACTTCATATTCTTTGCCTAATAAGTTTTTACATGGAATTAGGATTGATTTCTGTAAGTTCACAGTTAACAGATCACTAGACACTGCAAGCAGTGTTTTTAACATCCATTTTTGACAAACACATTTCCTTTAAAAACAGAAAATGAAGGGAAAAAAGGGCTTTTTCTACTCTAAAATTGCAGACAAAGATTTTACAATGAGAGTAGGTAACTTGAATTTTGAAAAACAACCAGCTACAAGTCCAGAATATGAAAAGCTGCTGTTTTGAAAAGGGATGTTTCAGTTTGCAGCAGAACAGAATTACCAAGATCCACTGAGGCTGCCAGAGAGCCCCAAAATCCATCTGCTTCTGTGAGAACTGTAAGGCTTTTCAGAGAGATGCCAGTCCTAAGGGTCAGTGTGCTACAGTGAGTCTCTCCAAAGCCATCACTCTCCCATTCAGTGCTTCAAGCATCTGCTTCAATGGTGACACTCTGGAGTCAGAGTACAGGAATAAAAACTCCAGATAAAATGAAGAAAAAGAAAAAAGAGAGAGCATAAATTTGGCTTTGCAGCAGACAGGAGACTCACCCAGTATTGCTGCTGCTTCTCCATAGCATTGCAGTCCAATACAGCCACCACCAAGGCAGGAATGTTTATCCAGTGACTCCATGACATGGGAAAGTTTTCAGTCATCTCCAGAAACTCGCTGCACTCTTTAAAACACGTGTTCTACTGTATGACTGGCCTCTTGTTTTAGGATCTGCCTTTGTCCAGAGTTCCCCCCTGTCATTGCAGCTGCTTAAGGCTGGCCAGAGCTGCAGCACATCCACTGGCACCAAAAGGATGGCAGAGACAAGTAATGGCCTTAGAGCTACATCAAACCCTACAGATTTAAACAATTATTGATCCTTCCTGGCATTTACCACCTGAAAACCATCCTCATTCCAAACCTGTAAAGCCCAAGAGTCTCAGTCCTTGCAAAGTCCATCACCAGTGCTAAAATCCATCAGCTTTCATCTGAAATTGTCCCCTCACAAACACAATCAAACTTGGCATTAAAGTGGCTTTTGATTCCAGACATTTCACAAACAATTCCCGATGCTGTGCACCCTGTAGGGACCTACTGGGATGTCCAAGCCCTGCAACATGGAAAACTTTTCATTGAAAAAACCCCTTTCCCTCCACATTTCAGACCAGAGAAATTTCTAATCCTTGGGCTAAAAGGAAAACAATCTTAGGATTAAAATACTACTATTTACAGCCTTTGCCTGTTACCTGCTGCATGAACAGCAGACAGATTAATTCAAAAAATGAGTTCTTGCAGAGTGGGGATGGAAGAGCCATAGTTTGGGGTTTGTCACAATCCAGGAAAGGGAGATTCCTCATAAATAAGATTTTCAATAAACCTTTGCTGTTTCTGGCAGTTGGGAGATAACTGCACCATTGCAGTCCCCTCACTGCTGTCAGCAGCTAAACCAGGAGACAATTAGGGAAAATAAAGGGAAGTTGTAAGCTGGAATTCTGCACTGCCACTACATTAACTGGACTTCACGTTGCTTCTGCACTCCAAGGATGAAAATGAAAGTCCTTTAAAAATAATTTTTAACTGGAGTTTGATGCCAGGTTGTTTTTTCACCCATCATTTTAGGAGAGAGAGAAAATAAGCAACTAGCAAAGGTTTCACTCCTTTTAAGTTATGTTCCTATTTTTAGTTGCAGGGGAGGGTATAACACAAAAAAATAAACGCTATTTGCAATTAAATTTCCAGAAGCACCAAATTCAGCCCTTCCCTAGTGCCCACACTGAGAAATCTTGCATCTGATTTACAAACGTAATTACATCAGTGTAATTATACCGGTGTAATTCCCCAGAAATAACAAAGTTATTTTTCAGCATCCAAGAGAAAGATCTTAATTCTTAAATTCAACATGAAGAATTACACCAGGATAGCTCGTGCTAAAGAGATGGTGAATTTCTCTGGAGAGACAAGGCCTAAAACCACAATTCTCTCCTGGTGGGATGAGCCTGGATGGATGTGGGGTGCTCAATCAGCCTCTCCACCCCTGCCCTTCTCAGCTGGGCAGGGGTGAGAACACAACGAAAGGCTCCTGGGATGAGGAAGGGACAGGGAGAGATCACTCAGCAATTACTGTCATGGGTAAAACAGACTCCACTTGGGGAAATTAACTTAATTTACTGAGAATTAGAAGTGTGAGTAGGGTAATGAGAAAATGAAACAAAATCTTAAAACACCTTTCCCCCATCCCTGCCTTCTTCCCAGGCTCAACTTCACTTCAGAACTCTCCACCGCCTTCCAAGCAGTGCAGGGGGCAGGGAACTGCAGTCAGTTCACCATGTTGTCTCTGCCAATCCTTCCTCCTCGTTGTCTTCCCCTGCCCCAGCACGTCTTTTCCATGTGTCCTCTTCCCACAGGGTATAGTCCTTCAGGAAAAGGCTGCTCCAGCATGGGTCCCCCTTTGGGGTCACAGCAAACCTGCTCCAGCACAGGCTCCTCTCTCCATGGGTCCTGCCAGGAGCCTGATCCAGTGAGGGCTTCCCCCACGGTCACAGCCTCCCCTGGAACATCCTCCTGGCTCCAGTGTGGACTCGTTCCTGGGCTGCAGGCGGATCTTTGCTCCATTGTGGGGTCCTTTCTGGGCTGCAGGCAGATCTCTGCTCCATTGTGGGGTCCTTTCTGGGCTGCAGGCAGATCTCTGCTCCATTGTGGGGTCCTTTCTGGGCTGCAGGCGGATCTTTGCTCCATTGTGGGGTCCTTTCTGGGCTGCAGGCAGATCTCTGCTCCATTGTGGGGTCCTTTCTGGGCTGCAGGCGGATCTCTGTTCCATTGTGGGGTCCTTTCTGGGCTGCAGGCGGATCTTTGCTCCATTGTGGGGTCCTTTCTGGGCTGCAGGCAGATCTCTGCTCCATTGTGGGGTCCTTTCTGGGCTGCAGGCAGATCTTTGTTCCATTGGGGGGTCCTCCCCAGGCTGCAGGTGGATCTCTGCTCCACTGTGGACCCCCACAGGCTGCAGGGAATCTCAGCTCTGGCTCCTGGAGCTCCTCCTGCCCCTCCTTCTTCCCTGACCTCGTGTCTGCAGGGCTGCTGCTCTCCCATGTTCCCACTCCTGTCTCCCGCTGCAGTTGTTCTTACACTTGCAAGGCTTTTCCTCCCCAAACCCATGATCCCAGCAGTGCACTATCCGGTTGGTGTTGGGCCTGGCCTTGGCTCTGTTGCACACAGGGGAAGCTTCTGGCACAGAAGTGAGCCCTGCAGCCCCTCCCACCTAAACCCCACTCACCCCCAGTGTCCTGCAGATCACAAAGACTGAGGTTTCCTCCCACTGGAGAAGTTCTGGCTATTGAAATGAGGAGATTATTATAGCAATGCTTTCAACATTATCCAGGTCACTTTCTCATACATTAATGAGATAATAGAAATTTATGGAAGTCTTTATTGAATCTTAATTGCTCCCTAAGACCATGACTGAACTAGAAAGAGTGACTGCATTCTGCTTTGACTGCTACAGCAGATGCTGAGGATACAGAATCCTGAACTCAGATTTGTTCATTTTTCACTTAAAAATACTGTTAGTTTTCCTTTATAATGATGCCAATCCATTTCCTGACAGTGCAGTATGAAAGGTGCTTCTGAAAGGTGAGAGGGGTAATTCCAATATTTAGTTTGCTATTAGAAGCCCAATATTTTGTTGAGGCTGTACTTACTCTTTACAAGGAAGAGGATTTTAAACCAGAACACCACTGAAGAATTTAAAAGGCATCCTCCTCACTAGCAAATGAGTTCAAATTAGCCCAATTACAATTAAAACATGACGTACTTATCAACCATCAATGATGAAAAATAATGTAAATCAAGGAGAAGTCTGTTTACAATTTAATAATCCACATCAAGCGACTACCAGGAGAATTTACCAATGCCTAAAAATTGCCATAAATTACACTCTTGGTTGGGAAGTTTAAAGTTTTTGAAAAAGCTCAGCTCTTGCAGATGCCACTGAATATTAGAGATTTCTAAAGATGCAAAAATAGAACTCCTTTGGTTGAAATTATGTCCCTCTGTGAAACTGTAAAATCCAAAAACTGCAAAACCCAGAAGTTTTTGAATGCTGACTTAAAAACAAGAGCTGCACTGTATTCTTGTGCATTTTTAACCTGCTAGACAAGATCCAGGATGGTACTCAGCATGAACAGTTCCCACAGCCTTTCACACTGTTGATAATTTCTTCTTCTAGCTTCTTCCTTTCCTCCTCTTTGGATGTCTGGTTATTTCTCTCCTCCCAGTTAGGGTTGTTGTGACTGTGGAGCACTTTGCTGCTCTGTGTGTGCCACATCTCATAGTAGAGATTGCTGGGATTCGCCAGGAGCTCTGCGTGCCTGCCACGTTCTGCAACTTTACCCTGCAAAACAAGGGCAGGAAGTCAGGAATGCATGGATCCTCAGGAATATGCCAGCCTATGGAGCACAGTTCCACAGTATGGATTAGAGCAGTTATTGATGAGAAGGAGCTTGAGACAGCAAGGAAAGACTGAATGCACAGGGCATTCACTTGTGTGTCCCACTGCCAGCTGGAAACAAAAAGCTGTGCTCTTCTCAGACTGTAGGTGCCTTTTGTCCATCTGGACAAAATTTAAAGCCCACCAGCATGGAAAGTTTTACTGTCTAAACTGGAGGAGTTATTTAAAGTAAATGTGGTCATCTATATGAGGAAAAAGGTGTTAAACTAGTCCTGCAAAGGTCACATGAATGTACCAAAGCAAACACGTATTTGGCTTTGCTCGGTAACAAATGCATGAAGAAGCTAAAAGAGAAGAGCAGAGAGGGGTTTGCATGAGACAAACAAAGCACATTTGAAATCAAATTCTGAAAACAATTAGTGTAAAGTGTGCTTTGAATGGGTGCTCTGCAGCTTGTGTCACTGCAATCCCCACCACAAAAATGGTGTGAGCAGTTCAGTTCTCTGCGCTGTTCCCAGGGGCAGAGATGATTTATTGACTATCACTGGGGAAATACAAGAAAGAGTTGGAGTGAGACCTCCAGAACTCCAACCCTACAGACAAAGAAACACCACCACTCTTCACTCTCTTCTTTTTACTTTGAGAGACACATTCACTGACTTCAAATTAAACTAATATATTCATTCTCCAGCTAGTGTTCCTTCTGGGAAAGGACAGCATTATACAGACAACCACATGGATTTGATATTAGTTCTAAATTAGGATTTACAATTAAATCTACCTCCTTGTGACATCTGCTGATGGACATGCTGGGAAAAAATTTGGGTCTTGGCACTTCTATTAATAGTTGTGCCAGTGGAATCTGAACAAACATACAGTTGATCAACAGAACTACACAATTTATTTAAATCCTTAAAGTAATTAATTTGGAGTTCATTGTAGTAGAGACCACGCTTTTGAATTATGGCTTTTTTTTTGTAATTATCGACCAATCCTCAAAAATGTAAATTCTCTGCCCAGCTCCACCGCATCAGGATCTGTATTATTACTACAACGTTTACTCACTCAGGAATGACTCTGATTTTACCTCGGGAAAGGTGCTGGAATTGTGATTCTGTGATTACCACTGCTAAGCAAAACCATCCACAATCATCCTGTCTCATCCCTGCTCCTGAGCCTTATTTATCCAGCTGCTAACGCCTCAATCCCGCTGGGATGGCAGCAGCACATGGCAGCGCTGCCTCCCTCATCCCCAGCCCTGGTTCCATCCTTCAGGAGAGGGAGCACCCTGGCTCCTTCACAGTTCGAGGCTGTGCTTTTATTTTTAATTTAACAGTTACACTACAACACAAAACACACACTTAGTAAGCTGTGAAAACTTGCATGGCGAACAAAAAGCTGCTGATCGCCTTGTGACACATTACAAAATGTTTGCAAGATGTTTTAACGTGCACTTGGAGAGAGGATACACCTTAGGAGAGGATTTTCCAGCAAAAGCTGAAAAAACAAAGCAGATCAAAACTGAATAAAAACTCCATGGAGCACTGCAAGGGAATTATTCTACTACTTCATCCTGAGATTCATATAAAGCTGAGTTTTATGTAGCAAATGTCACCATTTCATAAGATACGGTTCTAACTGTCCGTGAATCATTGAATGTGGTGTAAGAATAATTTATTTGCTTTTAGATGTGTATTTTAAGTCACTAAATACACCTAAGCGCACAAGCCTATAAATAGCAACTGATAAAAATGAATGTAGAGATAAATTTAACATCTATTATCAGCACTGTACTTTCGGCATTATCAGTTCAAAGAATAATTATGAAGTTATCATAAGGATAATTGTTTATTTTAAAATCTCTTGCCAGATATGGGTAATAGAGAAAAAAACTGGTGGACTTTGGACAGACTGAGTATGAGGTAACAGCTCAATAGTGATATTAGGGAATCAAATGTTGAAAGATGTTGTTTTTTTCTTAGAAGAGAAGCCAGCAGGAAGGGAACAATCACACTTTTCTACAGATACAACAGAGAATGGTGCTCAGACTTTTAACATAATTAGGTTGAACAATCCTGCAGTAGTTCTATCTGTATGGAAATGGAACATGCTGTCCTCTTTCTTTCCAGTGAGAGGAAAAAATGGATGTATGTGAAAAATAGACACTCACTAGGCCATGAGAGTAAAGCATAAATTGGGGGAACACATTAGGAAACTTCATCTGACAGAAGCATGCAAAAATTAGATTAAAAACATGCAACAATAAGGCATAAAAATAACAATATACAAGACAGTCACGCATACAAACTAGGGCTGGAATTTTCAAACATGGTTCATTTCCAAAGAAAGAACTTTCAGCAGCTTGGTGGGAGTGTAATAACTCAAACTGGACACACAGAGTGCCTACAGCAAAGCCTGACATGATGTGGAAGTCACACAGCACTAGGTGAGCCCTCACCTGATCCAGCACGATGATCTCATCTGCATCCACCACCGTGGACAACCTGTGGGCAATGAAAATCGACGTCCGGTGCTTCACCATGTCCCTCATGGCTTTGAGAATGTTCTGCAAGATTGGAATAGACACAAAGTCTTACACTCTCCTGGGTGAGATGAGGAGACTTAAAATGCTGCTGGAAATATGCAAATTACTGTAAATAAGTATTGAGAAACATTTCTGGTACTGCTACAGCTTCCCAATAACAAACAGCCACGAGTATGTACAGAAGAAACAGAAGAATCCCAAACATGAAACTGTGGTTTTGCTAAAGCCTCAAACTGAAAAAAAAGCTTGTATTCACAGAAAAACACAGCTATCCCTAGGGACAATGGAAGTGTCACTTCATTTCAGGAAAAACTTCCCCACGGAGCCATGCTACACAAGCAACAAACAGCAGTAAAAGCATCTGAAAATAAGAACTCATGGTTGTAATAATAATACTTTCCTATGAATGTTAAAGAAAAAATCCCTCTCAGTATCATGCCAATGCTGAACTTAAAGTCAGAGCAATTCTGGGAATTATCCATCTATCCAGTGTTTCATTTGTGAGCTCCACGCAACCTTCCAAATCACATCCCTCTGCAAGGAGCAGAATGGGAATTTGTGCCCTTACTACCATAAGTGAAGGGTCCATTTTATTTCCCTGAAAATTTTTGTCAGAAAACATTTTTATTCCCAGGCATACTCTTGTGGAAAAGCCTCATTTTCACTTGGTGTCTTTCAAGCACATTTCTACTGTGACACCTTCAGCTTTGCTTATGACTCTTGCAACAGATCCAGCAAAACAAGAGAGAAAGAACCCAAGTGCTGTTCTGTAGAACTGAGTGTGATGTGGACATTTCTGGTCCGTGAGAAAGCTCTGTTACATTTCAGTGCTGTGCTATATGGATGTACAGTTCATACTCTGGATTCTTTGCATCTGGAAAATGGAAGTAATTTCGTGATTACAGGTCAATAAATTCACTCAATAATCTGCATAAGTGAACAGAGCCGTAGCTTAGCTCGTTCCTGATGACATTAGTTGGGGAAATTACTGCTGGTGCTGAGAGTTTTGTGTTGAAGCAGAGATGTTGTTATGAAGCCTGATGCAGCTCCTGTCACAGTGTCACGACATCCATGTGACAGCCCTTCCTGTGAAACAAACACAAATGAATCCCAGCTCTGCTGGTCACACCTACCTGATCTGCATGGGCTGCACAACAAACAAGGGGGGTTTGTCCTGCATTATGTCACAGCTATCTAGAAGGCTTTTTTGATGGATGCTAGATGCCATCTAAATACCTTTTAAAGGGGATTGGGAAGCTTCATACTTCATGGCCACCTGAGGTATTTGCACCAGTTTCAAGGGATGAATGTGTCAAGGTGAATGGGACTTCCAGAGTGTAAACAGAAAATACTCCAGAGACAGCTGATATCCCTCACTATCTCCAGGCAGACAGACTGAGAATCTCTGCTCTTTAGGACAACAGCTGAGACATAGCGTCCCTTAATAATACTGAGAAAACACTCGAAAAAGAACAGAATTCTTTCTGAGAGGAAAAGAACACGGAAAAGCATCAGAATCAGCTATCATTGCACCACCTGAATTTTAGCATTTTTTTATCCCAATTTACCTCTTCTGTAATTGAATCTAAAGATGATGTGGCTTCATCATAGAGAAAAATATGTGGCTCCTTTAACATTGCTCTAGCAATTGCAACTCTTTGCTTTTCTCCTCCTGAATGAGGGGGAAAGAGAAAAAAAAGAAAAAAATATTAAGTTACAATTGTGATAGTCTAAATTCAACAGCAGATGTGACTTTTGAGGGTTGGTTCTTGTTTTTTTCCCTTTTTTTAATAGACATCATAGTTACTGCTGACAAATGTCTGATGTGTTACATAAGATACCACACAAGTTCCTGCTCCCTGGTAAATTCACAATGATTCAAGATTGCTCACGCTTTCGGAAAGGACAGAGCACTATTTTGTATCTGCTCCAAGGCCAGACTCTCACACAGGTGAGTAACAATGCTGTACAGTTACTCACTCTGTCCACCTGGGAGTAGGAGCCCATTTACCTGGCCTGAGCTCTGCCCCGTCCAGTAACTGCACACACAAATCCTGTTTTCTCTCACCAGTGCTCTGTCCACACCTGCTGTACTGGATTTCGTGCATTTTGCTCACACGTTGTGTCTTTCAGGTCTCTCTTTGATATTCATGCAACTTTCCACCCCACAATGGCAAATTTCACTCAAGAACAGTTAATATGGTACTGAAAACCACCTTCAGCCTGCAATCTAAGCCTGGTGGTTTCTGATATAACCCAGTTTCAGACTAGTTTCCTTCCTTAAACAATTCTTACAGCCAACATCTACTCAAGAATAACTCAGGGCAACTTTTACAGACAGGAAAACAGGTGCATTTGAGAACTTAAAATCTGCTAAACATTTGGTACGCGACGCAAACACGTCACATTTGTGCACTTGTCCTCCTTTGTTTTACTCGAGACTTCCAAACATTCCATTTAATACCATTATATTCTTGTTAATGTTCCGTTCCTATCAGGAGAGAACATGCTTTCATAAAAGGCTGGTGGTAATGCTGCAGTTCACATTTTAAACTGTCTTTGGCAGAACTCAGGAGCAATTAGAACTGTATGATTTACTCAGTCTATTTTAGTGTGCTCTCCCTCCCTCCCCTACACAGCATCTTCAAAACTCACAGCTTGACAATATCCATGTTTGAAAGATGTATTTCAGTAACAAAATCCTTTATATTTGCAGCAGTTCCAGTTGTCTAATGCTGTTCCCCATTCACACTCAGGGCAGCAGCACAGGAACTGTTCCATTCACAAAGTCAGGCATTTGGGGCTGCTACAGTTCTGCCTATTACGCATCTATTAAATAACACCGATGTGGGTTCCACTTGGAACAACTCAAACAACTTGTTTTTCATTCTTTATTCTTGATGAATCAACCCTTGCAAACAGTAAGAACTGCACAAAATGCTACATCACCATTTAAATTGGTAAAGCTGTCATTGCAGCTAAAATCTTGTTTTTCCATCATGCACGTAAATCCCTGGCTTTTAAAGAGGGCCACTTCAATTCACACAGCTTTTACTCCCCCTACTCCTGCCACAAAATAACAGAACAAATCAGGACTTTGTGTTCCCTCACCCAACTTTAAAAAACTCCAAACTGATTTTGAAATTAATCCAATACATGTCTTTATTTAGGGAGCCATTCTACTACTGAGAAAACTATAGATTCCAATTAGCAGTAGCTTTATTCAGAGCCACTGATGGAACTCAGAGCCTTCCACTTAGTATCTCCAATCCTTTGAAGAACAACACCATTTCTGGGAGGACTGGCCTGAGACTCCCGTATCCTGGCTGCACCCATTTCTGAAGCTTGTTTACTACTGTAATTTGTCAATACTCATCTAATTGTTGAAAATAAGAAACTGAAACTCTTATTTCAGTGGCAGATGCCCACTAAGAGCTTTTTTTCTATCCTGAAAGAATTCCATTGTCTTTCTCCTGAGTATTTTACTCTTTCTTCTTTAAATACAAACAAACCAGGAAAGGAACACAATTCCCTTACCTTTCTAAACATCACCTTTGTGGAAGCACTGGCAGGTGGGTGCTTATGACCATCCCAGTGGCAGCACAAACTGAAGGATGGAGGAAAGGCAGAACCCATTTTCAGAAAGGCTCTGTTACAGGAGTCTCCAGGTCAGAAGGAAACTCCAACATACTCACACACAATGCTCCAGACTTTGAAAGGGCCACAGAATCAGGGAATCACTCAGGTTGGAAAAGCCCCCTAGGACCATGGAGTCCAACTGTTCCTCCAGCACTGCCGAGGCCACCACTAACCCACGTCCCCAAGTGTCACATCCACACATCTGTTAAAACCCTCCAGGCATGAGGATTAAATCCCTGTTAAATCCCTCCAGGCATGGCAGATGAGCCAGGGCTGGACAACCCCTTCCATGACGAAATTTCTCCTAAAACCCAGTCTAAACCTCAACATAAGGTAAAGGCTTTGAGCAACCTGACCTAGTGAAAGATGCCCCTGCTCATAGCAGAGGGGTTGGTTGGGATGATTTTTCAAAGGCTCCCTCCAACCAAAACTGTTCTATCCTTCTATAAACACCAAGACATTTCAAACCTATTGTCAGTCAAATCCTCTTTCTAGCAATTACTCGTGTGGGGAGACAGGCAGCACAAGACAAATCTTTCATTGTCAGCACGATTCTCTCCAGTTCTGCCAGTACCTATTTAGCACCTTCTATTCCCTCACCCAGATCTGTGCTTCGCATATTTTATTTCCCTTCCAGGCTTCTCTGTAATCCCCTTCTGCACCGTGCACTTTCTCCTGCACACACAGTCTGGGTACAGGCTGTACCCTCTGGTCCTGTTTCAAAGGGACCAGGACTCCTGACTGCAGCGGCTGCAGAGAAAGGAACACCTCTCAGAGCTGTCTCTGCAACAGGCAGCACCTCTGTCTGCACCTGCTGCAACCCTTTGCTCCTTTCCTTCAGCATGAGCAGGGCCCAGAGCACACACAAAGTTCCCAATTCCAGTCCACTACCCAAACCGATTATGAGAAAGATCATTTTTACTTAGATTCACCTCCAGCCTTACATATAATCTCATTTAACAATATCCACTGAAAATACCTTCCTTTGAATATCTTGCAGACTACAGCTACTTTAAACTACAGACCTTCATACTAATATTTAGCCTTTACAGGTAGGTATTTTGGGCTCCACTCTACAAGGACATTGAGGTGCTGGAGGGTGTCCAGAGAAGAGACACGGAGCTGGGGAAGGGTCTGGAACTTAAGTCCTACGAGGAGCAGCTCAGAGAGCTGGGAAAGGGCTCAGCCTGGAGAAAAGGAGGCTCAGGGGGGACCTTCTGGCTCTGCACAACTCCTGACAGGAGGGGGCAGCCAGGTGAGGGTCAGGCTCTGCTTCCAGGGAACAAGGGACAGGACAAGAGGAAATGACCTCAAGCTGTTCCAGGGGAGGTTCAGGTTGGATGATAGGAAGGATTTCTTCACTGAAAGGTCATGCATTGCAACAGGCTGTCCAAGGCAGTGGAGGAATCACCATCCCTGGAAGTGTTCCAAAAAGGAGTGGACATGGCACTTGGTGATGTGGATTAGTAGGCATGGTGAGATTTAGTCAAAGGTTGGACTTGATCTTGGAGGTCTCTTCCAACCTTAATGATTCCAAGTTGTAAGTTAAACAAGCTAAAAGCAAGCCTGAGGGCTAAAACTCTGCAAGGAACTTTGAGGCAGCAGAAGGGATCCAAAGAAGCTGTGAGCCAACCTGAGAGCTTGAGTCCTCGCTCCCCGACCTGGGTGTTGTAGCCGTTGGGCATCCTCAGGATGGCGTCGTGGATCCCTGCCAGCCTGGCCACGGCGTACACCTCCTCTGCTGTGGCTCCTGTATTGCCATAGAGCAGGTTGTAGTAGATGGTGTTATGGAAGAGAACAGCATCCTGTATTTGTGGGAAGGACATGTGAAGTAAGAAACCATGAACAACAGCTTCAGAACTGTCCCCAGTCCAAGAAAGGAATCAATACAGAACAGCTTATATTCTTCTTTACAATGCCTGAAGGTAAAAGCGTTTGGGGAAATTTCTTTTCCCAAAAAAGGGATTAATGTATTTTGTGTCCTAAATATATATGTCATGCATACTTTCACCACTTTGCTAACTCATTACTGCTGGTAATCAACTATAAAGCTAAATCACTTAAAGCTGGAGGCAGTTTCTCATGGGGAGGCTTAAACACATTTCAGAAATTGGATCTATATGATGATGCATATAAAAACATAATATTTCCTGGGGACAAAAAAGTCTAGTTCCTTTGAAAGTTACCATGCACCCCCACTGCATTAGGATTGGCCTTCACCGAACCACAGTGCCAGCTCCTATCACAATGCACTATCTGGGGAGAAGGAAACATGGAATACCTGAGGTACAACTCCTATTGCCTTTCTCAGACTTTCCAAACTGACATCTTGGATGTTCTGTCCAGCAACATAAATATTTCCTTTCTGAGGTTCATAGAAACGAAATAATAGCCTCACAATGGTGCTTTTCCTGGAATTGAAAAGAACTGAAGTTAATGTTACATCCTGGTTTGCCATTTACAATCTCCAATCGGAATCGATGTACAAACAAAAAAACAATAAAAAGCAAACACAAACAGCACCACATTTAAGAAACTAAATTCTGCATTGATTGGCATATTTAGTCCATTTACCCACCCTGACCCACTACCTCCTACAATGGCCACTTTCTTTCCTGCAGGGACTTCAAAGGACACTCCATCAAGGACTTTCTGCCCCTCCAGGTATTCAAAATGCACGTTGTCAAAGGCGATGGAAGCATTCTGGGGGGTGATCTGCAGGGGTGGAGCCAGCTCTTTGTCCTATGAAAAGAGAAGTTCCACTTGATCTGCTGCCCAGAAAGTATCTCCAACACTTCAACAGGCTGAACAGTCCATTTCTCACCTCAGAAGGCAAACAGACACTCCAGCTCAGATGTAGGGAAAATAATCATAATTTGCTGTACAAGTGACATTGGTTTGCTCCTCCTTTTCCCCAAAGGAAGTAAGAATTCCTGCTGTAAACACTCTGCCTCATAACTTCTTTTGCAATATATTCTGCATCATTAATTACCAATAAAAATTCAAGCACGAGGCATGAATACTTAAATAAAAGAATCTCAATACAAATACAGCTTCCATGAAGCAATTTTTGCTTCTCTGCGAGAAAAAAAATCAACAACTATTGCAGTCACTTCACTTAAAGAGGAGACACAACAGTAACCTTACACACCACAACTCTTTCATGAACAGAAATTAAACCTGGAAGATAAGGAACAGGATGAAATGATGGCATTGCCACAAACAGTATTACATACACAGATACTTTAGGAAAATAAGCTGCTACTTACTTTAATTTTGGTATCTACACTGAGAAGCGTAAACAAGGTATTCATGTCTATAAGTGCTTGTCTTGTCTCTCTGTACACTGTTCCCAGGAAGTTTAGGGGCAGAGAAAGCTGGAACAGCAATCCATTCACCATTACCAGATCTCCAACAGAAAGGCTGCCTTAAGACAAAAGGGGTGTGAGAGAATAAGGAGACTTCAAGGGTTGTCTTGTTAGGACACACCAAAAGATTTTTAAAAAAAATTCAAGTCAATCAAGTCTAATTTCTTTCATCCCATTTCTAAACCCAGATGTTTAAATAACAAACAACCCATCCCCACAACCTCAGATTCTATACAGAGGTGCCTGAAACAAATGGCAGCATTTGTGTGGATTTCACTTTAAAAAAGATATAATAGCAATGGCAAATAAGGCAAGCAGCATATAAAGCATCAGCTTGTACAGCTGTAAAATCCACAGAGAGGCCTAAGGAAGTTAAAAGAGGAAGAAATAATATATGAAAGCACAAATCAAGAAAGACAATCTTAAGTACAATTACAGACAAATCCAAATGATAGAATTTATCATGATCAAGAGAGAGCTTTCCTGCTGTATGTATCACAGAGCTGCTAAAACACACTGAGAACCTCTGGGCAGCTCAGTATCAAACAGGCTGATCAAGGGAAAACTCAGGATGACACACCAGCTAAAGGTAAGTGCCAGGTCAGATCAGCTGAAACAGGCCCAGAAAGATGATTTAAAGCCATATTTTTACCATCCTGCTTAAAGCTATTCTAAATTCTCCTAAGAACAACCATAAACTGCACCTACTGACTGATCTGTTCAGTGTAACCCTTCTCTGCCCTGGCATCTTTAAAAAGGGCAAAGCAGATGCAAGAAAGAGCACATGGTATAAAGGTCTGCCCTTCAAACACTTCTGGATGTTAACAGTCTTGAAAGCATCATTATTTTTACTCTAAAACCACCTTGCTTTAGCTGAGCTTCATCCCAATTCTGTATTTGAAGCTTGTACTGTGTTCCTAATCAAGCAGGCTTTACTTTATGTAGTAAATTAGACAAGTATAGAACATATGGAAGCAATCCTTATTAATGTAAGGAAAGTGAATTATTGGTAACAAAACTACTGGAGACAAATACACACTGGGGAGAAGTTCTGAGTCTTGCCAACAGAGGAAGGAAGAAGGGCAAAAAGAAAGTATCTTTGTAGAAGGTCCACAGAAATATTTGTATCTATAAAAGTACCTTTCAGAAACCTTAAAGAAAAGCTTCCGGAAGTGAT
The DNA here is from genome assembly GCA_036785705.1 of Acanthornis magna. Taxonomy (NCBI): domain Eukaryota; kingdom Metazoa; phylum Chordata; class Aves; order Passeriformes; family Acanthizidae; genus Acanthornis; species Acanthornis magna. The sequence continues at coordinate 2,540,204 of JAWUZG010000262.1, forward strand.
ATTTTTCTTGGGATCTTTCTTTAACTGCTAAACTTTAAAATCTTTTTGATACAATCATAGTATGATTGAGAGAGTCAATGAGAGAGATATAATGGAATTAATAACACTCAACTAGACAAAACCTAAGCAAAATACTCTCAAGCAAAACCTCTCAAAATGAGTATCACATCAACCCTCAGTTCATTAAAATTAACAACTCTACTACGGATGAACTAAGGTAAAGGAGTCTCATTTTAGGCTTTCAGACAGATGAGTTACCTGCAACAATGCCCTGGCTGGCGAGCACCATGATGGCTGTTAAACCGACACTAAATATAGCGCTCTGTCCAAAGTTGAGGAGAGCTAAAGTAGAGGTAGTCTTCAGGGAGGCTTTCTCATAGGTCTTCAGGAACTCATCATACCGTTGGGCTTCGTATTTTTCATTATTGAAGTACTACAATAGACAGAAAAACGGTAAATGGGACAGTGTCAAACGTATGAGACTGTTTAGGGCCTGTAAAATCAGTATGAACAGACTATGTGTACTGATACACACACAGCTCCTCTCCAACAGTTTTAACAACTAAAGGGGAAAGAATCATGGAATATCCTGACTTGGAAGGGATCCACAATGATCATCCAGCCCAACTCCTGCACAGACACCCCAACAATCCCACCCTGTGCATCCCTGAGAGCGTTGCCCAAAGGCTCCTGGAGCTCCAGCAGGTTTGGTGCTGTGCCCATTCCCTGGGGAGCCTGGGCAGTGCCCCAACACCCTCTGGGTGAGGAACCCTTCCCTGATAACCAGCCTAAACCTCCTCTTCAAGACTAAATTTACTTTTTGCAGAAATTGATGGTCAAGTCATGAAAGAAACTTCTCACTCTTTATTAGCAAAGAGATTTTTTCCACTCCCCCAACAAACTTCCTGCTACTCTGTCAATGCCACGCAGTACTCTTCAAATGAATAATGCTTAAAAATATGCTATTGCTCCAAATATGCAGCCCTAGAAACGATGAATCTTATGACTCACTTCCCTAAGGCTGACAGAAGTAAGACAAAGAGCCTGGTAGGAAAGACGGGCCTTACCTTCACGGTCTCATAATTCAGGAGCGAGTCAATGGCAGCGTTACCAGCATCATTATCAGCTTTGTTCATTTCTATCCGGAACTTAGTCCTGGGAAAGGAAGGTTTGATGCAGTCACAAGTTCAGGCTGAGGCATCAGAGCACCCTGAGGAATGTGAGGGCAGGGCCTGCCTTACCTCCACTGTGTAATTCCTATCGTGAAGGCTGCGTAGGCTCCCAGTGTCCCCAGAGTGACCAAAGCGAACTCAGCACCACATTTGTAATACTGGAAGATTTAAGATCAAATTAAAAAAAAGAATCATCATCATCATCATTTTCAAAACTTCACTGTCGTCTCCAGCTAAGCTATCCTAATTTTAAGACAAGAAATGATGGTCCCTCCCAACACAATCCCTGCTTTGAACAGCTTAAGGCTAAATGAAGGCTTAAACTCAAAAGGAAAGCAGCAAGAAGGATTTAGATAAAAAGATTGGAGGCAATAACCAAGAGCTAGTGTATATAATACTGCAAAGTTATTTTTCACATTATAAAACATAAATGCTGCTGATGCTTGTGCTGTTTTCACAAATAAGTATTTGTTTCCATGCTTTTGGAGTGGATTTTGCAAGAAAGCTGAAGACTGTGGAAGAAGAAATAAATGGCCTTGCAAAACAACTTAGGAAGTGTTTTTTGTACTTCAGGGCACATCAGAAAGAAAAGCCCTAAGGAGGGTTGGCTGACAGCCAGCCTGGTCTGCAACTTCCACTGGTTAAAAATGTAACCCAACAGCAACAGGCGTTTAACTGCTCCATTCAAACTTAAGTCCTTCTAAAAAGGCCAATAAACAAACCAAGATTCTTGTTTTGAATTTAGTCTAAGCTATATGATCAAGATTTAGATTTTTGCTCACAATACCCAAAGATCCTGATTTCAAAGACAGGAAGTGTGATTTATTTGATAAAAGTTTAAATTTCAGGTTATTAAGCTTCAAACCTGCCAGGAGAAGCCTGTTTTCCAAAAGCTAATTTTCACTTTTACTTCTGGATAAGAGCAGACCAGTATTCAGGAAAGAGCCAATCATCACTCCCTCATCTGTCCTCAACACACTAAACCACAACATTCCAGGACATTTATATTCTGTTTCCTTACAATTTACCTGGATATATTTGACACTTGTGTGCACAGTTTACTTTTCTAATTTCATTTTTTCAACAATGCTGAAGAAAAACATTAAAAACTGTCCACATAAATACAACTGGCTGAAGGGAGGTTTTAAATGTGATAATAATTTCAAATAAGCTGATTTAAAGCAACTGATATTTGAAAATTACAGATTACTCTCTTTTACAGTAGTTGCTTTCACAACCACCTCGTAAATTCAATTATTATTATTAATACTCAGTAGACTTTGGTCAGAGCATTATTCCTAATGAGAATTCCAATGACTAAACCACACTTACCAGAATTCCACTGACCAGAGCCACTTCAAACATGGTAGGTCCCAGATTAAACACTAAAGCACTAAGAACAAAACTGATGCCCCTTGTGCCTCTGTCGATGGTTTTTGACAGTGCTCCTGTTTGCCTGCTTAGATGGAAGGCCAGGTCCAGGTTGTGAAGGTGCAGGAAAACATTCTTGGCTATCCTCCTGATTGAATTTTGAGCTACTTTCCCAAATACTGCATTTCTTGCTTCATTAAATAATGCTGCACCAGCTCTTGAGATACCATCTGAAAAAGGATGAAAAAGTTTACAAAATGAAAATAATTATATTTTCAACTTCCCTTCATGCATGAAATTACACTAGACTCATTCTTTATATATTTTCAACAATTTTAGTTCAAAGGTAATTTATACTTAATTGGTCCAAGCTTTATGCAATTTTTCATTTATAAACCATTGTGCACACATTTAAATCAGTTTCTTTCACAGCTGGTTATAAGAAAGAGCACGATTTATAATCAAGAATAATTTCTATAAGCATTATTTCATTTTTTAATTGGAATACCAGAAGCAAGGTCAGAGAATATTGGGAACAGACATCAACACAGAGTAACTATTAAATAGTCACAACACTCTGAGGGCTGGAGCCCCTCTGCTCTGGGGGCAGGCTGGGAGAGCTGGGGGTGTCCAGTCTGGAGAAGAGAAGGCTCCAGGGAGATCTTAGAGCCCTCCCAGGGCCTAAAGGGCCTCCAGGAGAGCTGGAGAGGGACTTGGGACAAGGGATGGAGGGACAGGACAGAGGCAATGGCTTTAAGGTAGGAGGGTAGATTTAGATTGGATATCGGGGAGAAATTCCTGGCTGTGAGGGTGGGGAGGCCCTGGCAGCTGTGGCTGCCCCTGGATCCCTGGCAGTGTCCAAGGCCAGGTTGGATGGGGCTTGGAGCAGCCTGGGATCATGGAAGGTGTCCCTGCCCAGGTTGGATGGGGCTTGGAGCAGCCTGGGATGGTGGAAGGTGTCCCTGCCCACAGATGACCTTTAAGGTCCCTTCCAGCCCAGGCCACTCTGTGATTCTGTGATTCATAACCAGCTGTGGTGCTCAGCAGGGTCAGGAGCTCTGCTGAGCCCCTCCCTCACTGCAGCCCCTTAACTCTCCTCCCCACTTTGGCAATACACTCACAGCCAACGAGGACAGCAGTTGCCAGGGTAGCCACAGTGCTTGGGGCATCGCCGAGGTTGAGCACATTCCCAGAGACCTGGTTGAGGTTGTCCACTGCATATTTAAACATGAAGGGAACCAATATATTCATGGCCTGAAAGCAGGAGCACACCAATTAGTCCTTTTGCATTAAAACCTGTACAGAGCATGACTATTTTACCTGAAATTGCTCTATTGTTGCATTTAGTCCTTAAGCACTTAGTGCAGGTGAGTTGGCTCTTTATCCAAGCACAATGCTCTCCACTATTAAATCTTCGCTGCTGGGACTGCAGGGTTACTTTGTCCCTCTTACTGTCTCCTTTTAAATATGGATTTCTATCCTAAACAAACTGTACACTGCAAAGGCACTTGAAGTGAGGCTGAGCTCTCAGGACAGCGCGGCAAGCTCAGGAAATGAATCAAGCAGCAGACACTGCGTGACACACACAGTGCTACGAAATTATGTCATCATTTGGAGCTCTTTGCTCTTTGTGATGCTGACAATATTCAGTGTGAAGAAGCACCATGACACAGGAAACCACTCACCCACACACGGCTAACATGGGGTCACTGGGATGTATGAAACCAAAGCTCCAGGGAAGCCAAAGAAAATAAGCCAACCCCTCCTTTGTCTCTCTGTTAATACTCCCTAAAATTTAAACAATGCTTCCTATTTGGAACATCGCTCTAAACATTAACTTAGAGTCTGCATTAACCCTGAGGTTTGGCACAAAAGACTTTCTGCACAGTCTACAAGACATCACAAATTACTTTATAAATCTGAGTTTTCAAATAAAAAAAGTTATATCCATCACCTATCCTCCAGTACGTCACTGCACCCTTCTCTAAGAGCAGCAAAACCCCAAATCCAGCTCATCAACAGTGGTGGGCCCTCTACATGTGAAACCCCAAACAGATGGATATGTAAACACACCTGGAGTTCTTATTTGCACAACTGTAGCACAAGAAAATACAGAAAATCTTGTAGAAAACATAAAATTTCCAAGTCTTGTTAATGTACTATTGTTACATCAGTCACTCTTACCAGCAAGAAATGCAATTTACAGACAATCTTCACATAATTAATAGAATTTCTTAATGTAAACTGCTTCTAACTCTTAAAATTTGAAAATATGGACCAAACTTTTTTACCAGTTGAACAAATACGTTATGACCTACGATCTTACAATCACGGCAGATGTTAAAATACTTTACAGTGAGTTGACTTTGCTCAAAGTTGGGCTTTTTTTTAGTGTTTGGAAAAAGCTTGTGGGTAGATGACAAATTATTTTACATGAGAAGAAACAAAAAACACCAACCAGATTGATACAGATATTTCAGCTCTCTCCACCAAATGTTTTGGATACCCACTTAGATCTCAATTGTATTTAGGGACATCTGTCAGAGCTGAAAGCCCAGAGAAAAAAACTGTAAATTAACTGGATAAAACTCGATTTTGAGAGAAGACAGTGATAAAGTCATTCATAAGTTCAGTCCAAATTCAAGTGGGAAGACAGACTTCCAGAAATTCTAATGACTGTCCCAATATCCAGTATTTCCAGTTTTACAAATTATGGCAAATAGTGGAAGATACAAACTTCACCAAGAAAGGTAATTGGAGTTTTGAAAATATTTGTAAACTATAGATTTAAAGAAAAAGATGTAAATTGATTTTTGAATCTGTGCTGCTAATCTTTTTAGACAGTGTTTTAGGCTAAAGATTTAAATGCAAGTGAGGAAGGAATCAATTTTCTCCTCTTCCCCCATGTCTGCCCTATGAAATACATTGTAAGAAACACCTCAAAATTCTCAGCACAGCATGATCTAGATAACTCCTGAGAGGAGATACATGAGATCTGAGGGCACCTGGGTGAGGTCATTGCTGGTTTGTTTGTGACTGAAAAGAGAAAACGGCTGAAAGATCAGGTCCTACTTCAAACACGTTCCTCTGGAACTTGTCCAGTGAAGGCTGACAGTCCTTCAGCCACAGCTCCCCTTTTAACAGATGGGAATTGTGGAAATCTCAAATCCCTCTTCCCTCCCCAGTATAACCAAACAAGCCCACATTGCCTTCAGAGACATTGAAACTCGATTTTGGGGTGGCATTTTGTTCTTAATAAAAATAAATCTACTGCCATGTGTGTTCCAGTGACAACCAACATGACAAACTGCAGGTTTTCCTGGGAGAGACCACTCAGGAGAAAATAAGAATATTCTAATGCAGATCGTCTTGATTTGCTGCACATTCTCACAAATCTCTCTGCAGGGATTTTATTCCTCACCAGACTATGCTACACTACAGGTAGTTTTGAAATAGAACTACAGAGATATTTAAAGTCCATTTAAAGAAAAGAGATGTAGTCTTGAAACTGCTGTTCTCTGCTCACAATTAATTTAACTGGTAACAGCCTACAATTTTGCAGAAATGTCTTCTTTTACATCAATATAACTCTTCCCAATAGAGTTTTAAATAAAATTTAAAGCCTGGTCTCAGGTTATAGTTGTTCTGACTCCTGGAGGGTAAAGCTTGAATAAGAACAAGGCAGCATGGTATTGCATTTCATTAGCAATCAAGACAGTCTGCTTTCCAGTAATTTAAAAAGAAAAAAGTTAATCTTACAAAGTTTATAGCAAGAGATGAGAGGCCATTATTAGAAACAGGCCTTTCCTACTCAATTTGTTAAGTCAATGAGATCACGTTCATAGTAATGGAAACAAAATTTCATCCTTCTGCATAAATTCACAGTTCTCTCTTTATATTTGCTGGCACAGAACAAAAAGCTTTAAGCACACCTTGGTAGACCATGAAAATCTACCATGAAAAACAATTGTCTTACACAATATATCTACACAGGCTTCCCTCCTCTGCCTAATGCATGAAAGCTTGATAACAATTCCCATTAAAAAGACTCTTTTAATATGAATTTGTACATTTTCTATTTCTGGGTTTGAATTAATAGCTTATCCTTGCCTGAATTTATTGGAAAGCAAATACAGCACCCATGAAGCCATCCCAAGTCAGTTGTCCACATTTAAACAGCAGGTTGCCCTAGAATGAATTATGAGTAAATGAGTTTAAACATTTTTTTTTTAATAACTGCACTGTTTTAAGCTGACAGTGCAACATCATCTTTATTCCCCATGGGACCACATCACTTTTAAGGCAAACAGCCTTATCTTTCATTTTGCTCTTCCCAGCATTTTTTGTTTAATAAAGATGATGAATTAATGACAGGCTGAGCCCCAACAAGATAAAACTAGTCCACAGTGAACTGTTCTTTTGCCAATAATTCAATGAGAAACGTTGGCATGAAGATGACTGAATTTATCTCTGGACCAATATAAACACATTCAACAGCTCCATTTGTGGAGATACACACAGGAATCTCCATCCCTTGTGGAGGCAAGACTGCTGAAGAAGCTCCAAAATGTGGTCCAGATGAGGGAAGAAGCACCTGGCTTTGTGGCTTCTTCAGATTTAATGATGACCTGAACTACACTTTTTCCAGTAAGAAAAAAAAACAAACCGATTTTAAATATTTTTCACCTGAAACTCCTCGAAAAGCTAACGATCTCTAAAGGTTTATTGCAATTATCTAACTCCATCTGAGCCCCCAGAAAGAGCTCAAACAGCAAGATCACAGGAACATGCTTCGCTGATCAGACAGATATCGTTATCTTCGCATGCAGGCAGAATTTGCAATTCAACCCTTGTGTCCTGCCTCCTTAGCCAAACCACTTCTGTTCTGAAACTCAGGGAATTAGCAGTCAGTAGAAATGCAGAGAGTATGAAAGAATTCTTTGGCTCATGAATAACACATGCCTGGTCTGTGACCAGGAGGCCAAAACCCATTCCAGGCTGACGGAGGTGACAAGTGATTTTGTCATATTCATGTGTTTAATCCAGCTCCTCAGAAGCCTGAGCACTTTTTTCTTTGTGCCACAGAAGAAAAAGGGAAGAAACAGAAAAGTAAGGAAGCATGTGCTATACATACCCCAGTACAGAAGACAAAAAATGGGGGAGAGAACATGGAAAAAGAAAAACCAGATATGCAGAACCTGAGCAGGCTGATCTATGTGTCTGAAAGCAAAGATAATGCCCTGTGTACTACTCTCACCTGCCTTCCTCTTGCATCTTTCAGATCGTGTACACACGTCTAGATAGGCCATAAATATTTAAGGTAAAAATTTAAAGTGTGTCATAATAACACAACAAATCTTGCAAGGAAGAAAAGACCTTACTAGCCCTGGAGCAGACTCCATCCTGTCATAAAAAGCCATACTAACAGCTCGCTTTGAAGGCTCACAATACCACTGGCGGTTATGTGGAGACAAAAAGGAACCAAAAATCACAATAATTTGTTCAATGACAGGCAACTGGGCCCCACAAAAGGAGTCAAGACAGATTGTAACTGCAGGCTCTTCAGTAGCTGCACACAAACTGGCTTTTGTTTTGAAAGTGAATTGAACTGAACTGGAAGATTTAAGGAGACAAATTATTTCTCAAGCAGCAGGACAAGGAGAAATGATCTCCAGCTGTTTTGTGGGTAAGTAACCAAATCAAACTGGGTGTATATTCCTTATATTTTTCCCCTGTGGCTGAAAATTTCATAATCTACCTGTCCTCTGTGATTCCTTGGAGTTTTCACAGAACAAAACTGAAGCCACCCTATAGCCTCTGTATTTTGACTGGAGACTTTATAAAATACAGAGGTATAAAACCAGAATTTTTTTGTCAAACTCAGAAGAAATTGGCCAAAAGGCTTACAGAAGTGTTTCTTTTTGGGGAACGTGACTTGTAGCAGCCATCATGACCATACAGTTCACTATGCAAACCCCCTCAGAATGAGAGGCCTTTAAACAAAATCCACTATAAGGATGTAAATCCTTCAGACACAGAATTCACTTTGTTCCACAGTGAACAAAGGAATCAGGCCAGGACTGCAGTGAGGAGAAAAACATGCTGGTGTTCCTGTGCTGCCACAATTATATAGCAGAGAAACTTTAACAAACAGCTTGTGTGGTCTATAGGGTACATTGTAATTAACCTCACAAGCAACCAGAACAAAGGGCTCCCTAATGGGATAACGAGGAAACTACACAGAATTACACATGGTCCAGGAAAGATACAGGTAAACGACTTGGTACTTCATTTTCTCCAGGACAAAGTGACCTTTTGTTTGCTCTGGAAGAGAAACAGATGTTCAGGGCTCAAAGATATGACAGACCTACTACAGCTCTGGAATAAACTATTGCACATCACTTATGTCACAATGACACACACACTTAGTATGTGTAAAGGATGAAGCAACTCAAGGAAAGTTCTTCCCACAAAGGAAGAGTGAGCGCAGCTCTTGAGATGAGGGGTAACTTCTTAATTTGCAGTTATCCAACACAGCTTTGTAATGACAGAACAAAACAAAGAACAGCAGCAAAGGATAGCTAGAAGACATCCAAGAAATTTTTCACCCCAGACAGTTATAATACATATTTTCCATAGAGAGCTTGCTGTGTGTTTTCCCAATGAAATCCTTGTTTGCCAAAGCAAACATTCTCACAAAACACTTCTGCTTTAACACGCATCTCCTAAAACCTGAGCAAAGCTCAACAGTTTTTCTGCTTTTCTTCTGGGAGTCTGCTCTGGACATCAGGGCTTCTGGGCTGCCTTGTACAAATCTGACGTGGGAAACTTAAGAGAACATTCAAGAGATCCAAACACCTATTTACTTTCCTAGAGAGCAGTTAAGTGATTTTCTGATGGGGGAAACATCTCTCTCTCCCAGTAAAAATACAACAGCTCTTTTTTACACCAAATACAGAGCTATTTGCAAGAGTCAGCCACCCTGGTCATCAATTCTGTCTTCATAACATCCCAAAAAGCTGCTTGAAACATTAATAAGACTTCTTAAAGGCAAGGTACAGTGCTGCCACATGCAGGATTAGAGGCTGGATTCATATTCTCCATCATATTCATATAGCACTACAAATTAGGGAAGTGGGAAGAAGAAAAGAAAAAATACTTCAAACATTTAAAAATTGCTTTCAGATTATTATTAACATTACTAATAAGAGTCTTTAAAAAGGAAGTGAGTTAGAATAATTTTCATACCCACCTGGTATATCTACATCACAAAACCTCAAGGCATCTGCATTTTGAGCAGTTTCCCCCAGAGTTTTTAAACATAGTGGAAAGCATTGCCGTGTGTTTTGCCCAAGCACACAGAAAGGGGGGAGGTTCACTTGCACAGACCAGCCATATTCTGCATGTCATCACCTGCATTATCAGCAACATCCTGAACTGCAGCACAACTCAAATATCTACAGGAGACAGTAGCCACGAGTACCTGAGAGATAAAAGCTCCTGAGAAAGCACTGTAGAGCAGCAATTCCTCTTCAGCTCACATAAATGAGCACATTTCTCTCCCAAGCACTCCTCTTTTAACACCTACATAGCTGAAATTTGTCTCTTCTCTCTTTTCATAACATGGCAATGGTGCTGAGTGCTAATATTAGCTTTATGTTTGGTAAAAATTGCTGTACTTAAAAGCAACCCCAGCTGAGCTGTATGCCTCAATGGAATTCACAAAATTTCCTCCCAGTATATTGCAATCAAATATTTCTTTTTCTTTCTTTTAAGCAAAAGATTTTTTGTACAAAGTTAACATTTGCCCCTCTGAACTATTTCTACAAGGTTTGCGCAAAATTTGAATTAAATCCTCCATTAATCTGCAGCACACTTTTGCACGCCAAAGTCTCTGGTAGAACACATAAACACTAATTCTGTTGCAGGTAAGATTATAGGAGATCCTTTCACACAACGAAGTAAAGGTAAGAGCAATCCTCCATTTCATAATCAAAGACTACAAGAAAAATCATTTGAATGAAAGCATGGTGATTAAATACAAAAAGTAAGTTACACAGCTTCTCTCATATTGGGACACCAGAGGAGTGCCTGAAACAATGAATTCCACTGTCATCTCATAGAGAAATACCAACAGACTGGAGCTCAAATCCCCTTTCCCACAGCACAGCAAGAGCTGTGAATAGGTACCACCACATCGCTCAAGTTCAGGGTTGAGAACGGGCACAGAGCCTGTCTGACAGCACCACACAAGAACAAAAGATCTGTGAACAACCTTTAACTCCCATTTCCTGTAATTTTTGGGGTAAATAATTAACCAGCAATGGAAAATCCTGGGCTAAACTAATGTGAGCAAGGGAAATTAAAATTTTGGTTGTCATCATCATTTCCCTAAACATGCACATGTGTATTACCTGCAGACACACCCTGTTCCAAAATCCAAGCTATTATTTCTCATGGTCCCGTAAAAAACCCAGACATCATAAGAGTGTAAAAGCCTTTAAATACTAAAAAAGAAAATTATTCCTTGTACAGATGAACAGTAACTGTGACAGTAGAAAGAGGTATCTGTTCTTACCTTGGCACTTGCCAAGAAGCCCAGGGATATGGCAACCCTGGCCCGCAGGTCTGGCCTGTCTTTGGGCCACACATAGGACAGCATTGCTCCGATGATCTTCTTGGCATCGATCTCCTTCAGCTATTGCAAAGAACAAACAAAGGCACTGCATTATAAAGAGGGAAGCCAAGTAACTGTATAAATAAGAATGAATTTTATACATTTGCATCACTTCTGTATTTTATTTGATAGGAAACAGACACTTCACGATGTCTGAGACTAGGACTGCCTATTAACATTTCAAGTTTTTAGGTTTCTATCCATGACATGCTGTTAAAGTTGTTCCATGTTCTCCAGAGTACAGGTTTGGCTGGCTGCAACTAGAATATGGGCAAAGCCACAATTCCCCATCCTGAAATACCTCCCAGAAAACAAACTGACCCTTCTTTTTTATCACCTCGAGATTTCTGTACAAAATTCAATGGCTTGGTAGCTCTTTTTTGGAAAATGTTTTAAAATAGCTTAGAAACAGCAGGAGAGAAATGCAAAAAACCTAACAAACTGAGAAAAAAACTAAGGCAAGAAGGAAGTCTGAAAGGTCCACAATAAACACAAGCAGTTTGGAGAACATTCCCTGATGTTGGATAATCAGGCTTCACAAGGCAGAAGATACATGGCCACATGCTGGCTTAACTGATTATATCAATTTTAACTGAATTCTTAAAATAGGTTTTCCAAATCTCAAATTTTGCTCTAAGTAAGACCACAATCCAGTTAACAAGACATCTTGGAAAACATTACTTTTTCAGTTTGGGTTTATTTTAAGTTTTGCTTCGAGATGATTTTTTCTGTTGTTGCTATGTTTGGTTGTTGTATTTTTTTACAGCAATGTAGGTTATTTTCCAGATGGACAGATGTCTATCACTGACATTTCTGATATATCACACTGAACTCTCAAGCTAAATTATCTGCAACCTAAACATTTTTTAACTGAGAATAATAGGAAGTGCAGCAACACAGAGCACAACAACAACTCATTTTTCTGTGTTGGCTACACAGGGGTTAACTTGGAAGACACAAGGGTTATCTAATACAGAAAGGAGAGCAGCTAATCTCTCCATTTCAGGCAGAATTTTGTAGTGGGGAGGAGGGAGGGAAACAAAAAGTTAGTGCACACCTTTCAAAGAGGACTCTTATGACAGAAGTCAGTAGAAAGAGGGAGCATTATAATGAATCTTACTGTTGGAGGATAAACCAAATTAGAAAAGAAATTCCCTGTTAAGGTCCAGGGTGAATAAGCAAGAAAGGAGAGGTCTGTTAAAAGGTAAAATTGCTGAGGCAACCAGGGAAGCCAATCTTATAAATGTAAGCTTTTAAAAGCACCAGAAAATTCATCTCAGTTTTTTTAGTCACAGCTTCAAGGAAAACCAGGGCATTTTGTTACCAACTGCAAATGTATTGGAACATTACACAGGATAAGCACATTTCAAACTACTTTTAAAAAATGGATATGTAGAAGATTTGTAAGTGGAGAGAGGATGCACAAGTGTCTGTTGTGTCCTACACACTTGAGAGATAGAGATATCTGCCGCAGCATATACACGAATCTTCCCATTTGAGCCACGGATATGCTTAAAAAGCAGTTCAAACATGTGGAAAATATCTTTGATCACCACTCACAGGTTAAAAGGAAGTTAAAAAAATTTGGTACCACATTAACACAAAAGATACAAAAGTGCAATCAGAGCAGTTCTAATTATATGTTGCTATTGGCTAGGCAGACTTTGCAGAGAAAAGCTATTAAAAGGAACAAAATATATTGGCTGCAGACAAGGAATCTATTTCCTTTTTTCATGGCTCTCAACGGTGACAGAAGTAAATCCGTTTAGAAAAAAAGTCAGGAGGCAGACACTCATTTGCCAAAGGCCTTGCAAAGGAACAAGAAGAAATATCAAAGGATGCAAAATGCACACATATTACATCAAAGTTTACCATGAAATAAATGTTACTGTTGTACAGAAACATGAGTTAAAAATTGTTTAAATATGCAAGTGGCAACATTAAGAATTAAAATGAGCAATCTGTTCAATGGACTCAGGCCCTTTTTTGATTCTCTGAGGTACATAAAAAGGTTAAGAGATGAATTTATTTTACCTCCTTTTAAATGGCAGTAATGTTTTACATTTTCTTTCAAGGTCTATTTCTACAGAAATGCAAGGAATGGAAGGGAAAAATATTACAAATCTAATAGAGCAGGGAGCAAAGAAGGAAAGCCTTTTCCTCTTTTTGAATGCTGCGTGTTTTTAAAACACATTATGCAATACTGAAGATTATTTGCAAAACAATGACCATTGACCAACTTCTTGTCCCCTCTACCCATCCCATCCAGACTCTGGGCCTTTTAAAATACCTAAAGAGAGAGAAAAAAAAGCAAGCCATCATTTCTCTTCCCAATCTCCATGGTTATTGAGCACTGCAAGGCATTCACAGGGCTGACCCTGTCACTTGGTGGATAAAGCCAATGCCAGGATGATGAGCTGTCAGAAGTGTGATGCAAGGAAGTGGTAGTTTGACTTGCATTTAAGCTGTCACTGCTGATGAAGAAAGACAGACCCAGTTCTGGCTCCCTGTGTGCTCCCTCAGGAAGCTCTATCATCCCTTTATTGTAGCAGCACCAGCTTTCTACCCCTGCACGAGGTTTTTCTCCCAACCACTACCAAAAACAGCCCCAAAGCTGATAAAAAACAGCACTGATTTCAGCTTCAGTACTCAGCACAGCAGCCATTGGTCTCAGTAAAAGTTGTCAAAAGAAGAAAAAAAAAAGTGCAAGTTTCTCTAGTAGTTACATGTGAGATAAAGGTAATGTGCCCTTCACTCTGTGATCATTTTTAGTATTCAGTTCTGTACCTGCTGAAGCTGCTAGAAAAGGGGCAATTTAAAATGCCACTCCCAAAGTCAGAATGAACAGGCTGGTTTGTCAGAAAAAATCTGGAACAGAGAAAGGTGTAATAGAGCTGACAGGTATCTCACCCGCAGTTCTCCTGAAAGGATAATCTTAGGGAGAAAAACTGTGATAAATGGGGTGCCAGTATTTTTATACACTGAATGTAAGTGCATACACATGTGATACAGGAACTGCACCTGGAACATCAGAATATTTCCTTCCCTTCATTTTTGCCGAGAATCTCCTGGCAAACCCAATGTTACCCTGGTTTTTTTTTTTTTTCCACTCTTCACACATTTCACCTTTTCTACAGCTGGTTCTTGCTGCTTTCTCCTGGACAATCCTAACAGCTGGTATTTGTTTAGTTAGACAACAGCCTTAACTGATCCTGTCCTGTATTAACCACATTATAGTTGCGTTTATTGGAATAAAGAAGTTAGGGGATTGATTTATACAGGAATAGCTGCAAGTAGTGGCTGAAGGGAGAATGCCAATGGAATTTTACACTGCCAGCAAACTAAAAAAATATCATCTGGCATCAAAATTTTTGGATAACATATTGCTAGTGAGTTTTAGCATTAAGGAACATCCAACACCCCTTAAGGCTACTTGTGTTTTCGTAAACAGAACCTTCCATTTCCTTTCTGACCAGAGAAAATCCTGGAATTTAAATATGTGAAACAGAGAAGGATAGTCAGTTATGTTTGAAGTCTGTTTTGCCTAGGAAATCTCTGTAAAGAGCTTACACCTGTTGCAAGCAGGGTCTTAAAATGGGTCTGAAGTTAATGTTACATGCAGAGCCAGTGGTACCACTGACCGGAGATGGCCAATTATTTTGTTTCCCCTTGTGCCTCATGCAGAAAAGATCAGAGGTGTTTGCTAAAACAAGCTGGCTACATCTCAGGTTATGAAATTCCCTCTTACTATAAAACATACACCACTCCTGACTTCTGCCTGTAGCACAAACAGGGCTGGATTCAATGAAGGGACAACTCTCAGATTAAAATTTAAAAGAAAATCCTAAGTTTAACTCTTCAATTTCTTTACAATTGAGGCTGTAGGAGAGACATCCTCAGAACAGTTAAATCAGCAAAGCAGGCCTAAAAGACCCAGATTCTGAAAGCTCAGTTTGTCATCAATATGGTCTTCCCTAATTTTAGGGAAGATCCCACCCAAGTTTGAACAAATTATAACCATTCACACAGAATGATTCTGCAAATACACAAAGCATCAGAAATAAGTGAGCACAGGAAATAAGAAGGAAGTTCTGTAAACGCAAGAGCTTTGATTTGGCAATTTTAATCACACAGTTGATACTGTCCTGTTTTAACCAAAAGTTTTTTCATTTTCTAACAGTAATCATTTGGTCTAATAAAAGATACTGCTTCTCCTTATATACCATCATCATTACTTTAATGTGCTTCCTGAATAGAAACACAGTCAAAATACACCAGATGCATTACCATTAATTCCAAGTAAAAATACACACAGTTTAATTGCTCCTCTCCCCTCCCATTTCAAGCGTGATTTTACCAACTGATGCAATAACTCATGAGCTGATTTCTACTACCCTGTCTGTCAAATCACAGGGAAATATCAGTCACAAGTGAACAAAACACAATGAATTACAAGAGAACATATTTTCCATCAAAAGAATCTAACACCGGCCAATTTCAAAGCAGTGTGTAACAGTAAAATGGCATTTTTAATAAAATAAAGCCCTTCAACACCAATATTACAAACATTTGGTGATTTAAGAGCTAGCAAGTCTACACTGACAATTAAACAGTATCTACTCTACCACAATATTCATATATCGACCAATACAATTTTGGACAAATTGTCCCTTGAGGTCTTAATTTTTACTTTCTTGGGGGAAGGTGATAACATTTTTCATTTAAAAAGCAATAGTAATTGAGCAAGTTTTACCCCTTCCTTTGGATCCGTGTGAAGCCCTCCACCAGCATGGCCATGCCAACACATTCTCTTCTCTATCAGTTGCCACCTCGGCAGGATCTGTGTGGAAATGAAAAGTCAATTTGCAAGAACCTCAGGAAACAGGCACATAAAAGCCAGCAGAAAGAACTACTGGCCTGTTCTGCCTCCCTCGACCAACAGTATCAGCTTGTTTTAATAAAAGATCTTGCCTCCCTCTAAAAACCTTGCCTTGCTTAAGAAAACAATAATAAAAAAGGGACTATAATCCTAGTAGCAAAGAGCATGTTCCAAGCAGCCAGGAGGTAAAGATAACACATCCTTAAATATTGAAAATGAATGGAAGAACACAGAAAAAAAATTGAAGTTTTGGAGGATAACCATACTCAAGCACATTAATATGTGAAGTGGAACGCATTTAAGCAATTATACTCTTTCCACGTATGTAAGAGTAACTTCACTTGAGGTCAAATAAATAGTTAAATTTGCTTCAGACTTGTCTTTCCTACCAGGATGGGAACAGCCTATTGATGCCACAAGTCATCCCATTCCAGGGCCCTGCTGCAATCCATAGAAAGGGGCAGTTTGGAGAAAAACCTGCTTGTTAAAAACAAATGCTCACTTCCCTTAGCATGTGGGCAAGATTCCCTGGAGAAAATTTCTGAATTTATTTATGCATGTAGATGTACTAAAAAATAACAACTCACTACCACCAGGCATTTTTCCAAGTTCAAAGTGCCTGCCACAAACAATGGACCTGCTAAAGCTTTTCAAAAAAGAATCTGCTTTTTGTTTAATAGATTTGCTACATGTTGACACTTTCCAGGTTCAAGTTATGTAAAAGCTCATTAGCAATCTTATTTTATGTATGTTGGTTGATAGCAGACCGCAGGGTTTCCCAAATCAAAATGTCATTTTTCACATTTTAAAGAAAAACATCATTAAAAAACCCAACCTAAGTAGATTTCATGCTTTGAAGTCACAATGACCCTCAAAAGATTTTAGCTACTCAAGTCAGTTATGAGTGGTTATTATTTTATAATTAAAAACAAAACAGAAAAGCAAGACAAACGCATTTCTTAGCTTCATTCAAACAAGTATGTCATTCTGAAATGTGTCATAATTATTCCATAAACAGGAAAAAATTGCATCTTCCCTATATTTACACTGGTTTTAAGGTAAGCAGACCTCAGAGGAGTAAGAGCCTGACATCCTGGCACTCCGTGATGAGAATATTCTACAACCTAAGCAGAATTTTGAAGGAATAAAGCCCCCTTCATATTGAAGGAAAACACACAGTTTCCTACCTGAGTATTCCTTACCTGGGAATTTTCTGTGCTTAACAAATGAATCAACACTCAAAGCCTACGCTTTTAAGTACACTTCTTTGAAGTTATTGTATTATCATTAGTTTGCAGAGATTCAAAAAGACTTCTAGGGGCAGAAACATAAGTTGCCATTTAACTGCAAAACTGTGACTAGTGAAATAAAAAAAAAAAAAAATTAACAGCAGACTAAACTGAAAGATGCCCCAATGGCTTAAGTTTCCTCTACCCTGCAAGTGGGAAGAACAACAATTTATACTCACCTCTGAATGCTCCAATAATGGCCTTGAATAATTCCCTCCCAGACTGTGCCATGATCTTTGGCTGCAGATTGGTGGAATCTACAGAATAAAACAGGAGGGGGAAACAAACAAAAAAAAAAAGAAGTGAAAACAGAGTCATGCAGAACATGCACTTCACATTCAGAGAATATGCATCCAGTTTATGTAAACAAGCATAACATGAAAAGAAGGCAGATGGCTTTGTTTTTTAACAACTGACCACAGAAAAAGAAAATTGGTGGGGAGCAGCTGTAAAACAAATTACATTCGCACATCAAAAATGCTCAGTGACAATGAACCTTTCCCTTCCCTGCATCCCCACTCTCATCAGACTTTGTTTCTTTACAACAAAAGCCTAGTTTTCCCTTTCCTCTCATTTTAATTTCCTCCCAGGTTGTCTTCTGAATTCTTTCAAATAGTCTTTTGTCCTGTTTTTCATTATGAAATGTTATTTTTATGCTTATAGGTTCTGCCATTCCCAATTCCTCTCAGCTCAGCTCATGCCATGCTTGTTCCCAGAAGGCAAATCAAAACTACAGCTTTGGACTGGGAAGCACTGGGACTATCAGGAATTGGAGCAGGGCTGGCAACAAGCTTTAGGTTATCAGGACACAATATACACAATATTCACAGATCCTTCAATGCTCTTAATCTGTAATACACAGCTGGCACCAACTGTACCATGCTCTACATGCTGCCTTGCAAAGCAATCCATATTCCCAAAGTTTTAAAGGACCATTTCTTTTCCTCAGATGGACTGGCTGGCAATGCTTCCCCATGGCAACACACAGGGACCTCTCCTGGCCAGCAGTGATGGTGCCACATCATCTCTGACATGTTCAATATTCAATCTTTCCCTCTCTGTTACAATATTAACCATACACCTCACACTATAAAACAACCACCACCAAGAGCAGAAGAGTCAAAGAGCTGCTCACCAGCCCATGGCAAAGGACAAACAGCAAAAAGGGGGAAAAAAGAAAGAAAAAAAAAAAAAAGAACTTGATCACAGAAAAGGGGAATTTGAACCTTGACAAACAGCAGCACCATCATATATTTTATACTTTGCCTTAAACATTCTTTTGCTCCCAAGACACATCCCAAGTAATAATTTCATGAGTCATTTTAAAGAAAATTAAAACCATTCCTCCACAAGTCATCACGTGGACCTGCTATTCCAAACATTTCCATTATATGACTTTAGGTACAGAGAAACAGTGAACATCATAATTATACATTTTGCATTTAGTGGAGCTAACTGGCCTGGGTGAACCCTCCTGATGCTTCCAAGACCTGGGTAAAACAAAGGAGTTGCATTTCTAAAGCACTGCCTTGTGGATATACTCATAGCTCAACAGCTTTGTGTCAGCACAGACAATTCCATCGACACCAAGACATTCCACAGGAACAGTGGCAGTGTCATAAACAGAAACCATAATTATGAAATAATGATAGAAATAATTAATGAAACTATGATCCTTCAACAGTTACTGGAAAGAAGCTAATTACTGTTCTTCTAGAGTGTATTCATTGGACATCATAAAAGCATTTTACTAAAAATTCATATCTTTTGACCTCAAAGTTCTCAGAGCTCGCTTCTGAAATATGAGGCAAACAACATCACAGAAACAACGTCTACTGAAACACCAGCAGACTTGGTCTCAATTACTGCATTAGATAGCCAATTTCTTGACTGAAGCTATGAACTGTCATGGGGTTAAGACAGCAAAAAGATTAAAGGCTTTGCACAAGATACAGAGGAAAAACTTGTTCTTATTTTCAGTCTTGAGCCTGGAAGACTGGAGGATTCAATCCCCTCTCAAGCCCCTGCTAAAAAACAAATCTGAGCAAGGAAACAAAGAGTTAAACAAGGTGAACAATTTGCTTCACTGGTAATTCCTCTGACCATCACAGTATTGACAGCAAAACTGCCCAGATGAGAGGGGCTGAAGCATTCCCTGCTCCACACAACCTGCAGGAAGCCTTAGGGCTCCACTCTCCCTCTCTGTGACTCCCAAGAGCTTTAAGACTACAAAGAAAAGCCATACCTGAATCTAATCACAACAGATAAAAGAAGCAGGTTAATGCTTTAAAGAAGCAGGAGCAACTCCCATATTTCAGAATTTAAGAAATAATTCAGGGAACTTGAATTCTGGCATTTCCTAACTTCTGAATGCCTGACTCTGCACCATTACGTTCTTTTAATGTATTTTTAGATATGATTCTATAAACTCTAAAGGATGAAACAGATGTCTAGTACTGATTGCACATAAAAGTCATGTTGCTGAAGTGTCATGACTGTGGGTAGTAGTTTAAATACTACAAATGCAAACAAACAACAGGGATTAAATACATTTTTGCAAGGTCAAACCCACACTTAGAAGCTTCTCTCTGGAATATGATACACAGTGCTCCAGACATGCTGCCCTCATCTAATGGGGATTTTTTTAAAACTAACTGTCACAGAAAAACTAACTGAAGGTGGGATTCAAGTACCTGTGCAGCGTTTAAGTACCACAGTTAATCCTGCTGAGTTTACAAGGCAAGAAAAGAAATGATGAATAGGAAGGAATGGAGGAAAATGAGAGAACAGGTAAAAATACTCTGGTGTAGAGATAGGCTAAACTGTCACCACTATGAACAATATAAACTTAACTGGAGCTACATTTAACAGTGGCCAATGTGCAAGTGCTCTGAACACTTGGATGGATATGTATAGAGCAAAGGAAGGGACCTTAAAGCTCATCCAATGCCACCCCCTGCCATGGGCAGGGACACCTTCCACTACAGCAGGCTGCTCCAAACCCTGTCCAACCTGGCCTTGGACACTTCAAGGGATGAGGCATCCCTCCTCACAGCAATATTAGATGTCCATTTTTATAGGCAGATATATGGGATTGCTGCTCTGCTCAGCAGCAATACCAGCTCTCTAAAGGGATTTTGAAAATTCAAGGAATTTCAAATAGCCCATTACAAAGCAGGTATTTGCCAGTGAGGACTGCTGACTGCCAGAAACTGCTGATTAACTCATCAAGGTGTCCAACTGCACCCTCAGAGTCTGAGAAGGGAATTTAGCAATGCATTTAGCAATGCACACAAACACATGAAATGTCTGGACAATAAACATCAGTGCCATTTTACAGAACAGACCAGGCTTCAGGTAAAAATAAATAAAAAAAGCAAGGCAAAATATAAACAAATTTAACAAAAATATCTGAAACTTCTCTTGAAACCCCTTCAAGAGCAAGGGGTATTATTAAGTTATGCAGAAGAACAAGCTCTTTATCACTGGCAGCTGGAAGGGCAAGATAATGGAAGGAAAGTCTCTATTTTGTACCGTTACACTTACAATAATTTACACAGCCCTGCTTTCTACAACTGCCAAAGTTCTCCTTGAAAGAAACTCCTCAGTGTATTTCTTTGCTTGTAAAGATTCCTAGCAAAATAATTATCCTTAGTTAAGGGCTGTTCGACCCTCCCAGTCAAATGCTATTTTCTTTCCACTTAGCTCATTTGAATTCATTTAACTGAGTTTTAGATTAATTTAATTTCCATATTTAGATTGAACAGAATTTGCCATTGCTTTTATTTTGGATACAGGCAAACTTCTACCAAAAAAAACCAACCAAACCCACAAGCTTCCTAGAAAAAAAAGCCAACAGCAGTTGTTGGTTACTCATCAAAGTTTATCAAGCCAAAGTGCTAGTTCTCTACTCGGCAGAGATCCTAAATTCCAAACACAAGTTTTGACATGATGAACCCCTGCCTACTCCAACCACAGGAGGGTGAACTGAAGGAGCGGTGGTTATGGAAATACAAACTGATCTCCATATCAAAAAATGAAGCCTGATCACAGTTCCACAATATTTATGACACTTATTTTTCCCTTCCATAAGTTTAGCTATTTTCCTCTCCAAGATACAAATGTTACATGTCTTATTCTTCAGAAAAGCAAGATTCTAATCAAAACTACTGAAAAATGTAAGTCTGAGGGGAAAAAAAGAACTGAATCTATAATGCAACAGCACCCAAACAACTCTACTGTATTTGACTCTCATGGTGCTAAGTGCCATAGAAAATACATAAATTGTATTGTAATACAATTAAGCTTACAATTAATTGTAAGCTTAAAAAAACCTTACAATGGACACTCCAATTGAAACACCAAGATGTGTCACCACCCAGGAGCCTGGGGGTTTTCCTGAGCACATGAGCTATAAAACACTGCTTTCACCACACCTTATTCCCACATGACTGTGAAATGGGCCGTGGCAATCAAGATTTGGTTGTTTTAAATGCAAACCCAGGTGTTTCTTCAAATTTTTAATATATAGAAAAGCTTTCCAAATGAGCCCATTAAAAATACCAACAGTCCTCATTAGTTTATTAGCAAAATAATGAAATAACTGAACTAAACCAGGATAAACATACTTGCTCCCAGAGATTTTTTTAACTGCTGGACTACCTAATTTATAATAATCAATGGCTAATCACTCTGAAATACAACCTGCTGAAGTGCCTAATCGGCTTCTGACAGTCACTTCCTTTGTGCAGGCACAGCATTTCTTGAACTAACTGAAAAATGGGAAGGAGAAAAAAAAGGAAACTGAAATTTCAGGCCAACACATCTTCCTCTGTTAGCAAATTCAATTAAGCGCCTGAAAAATCCTGTCCTAAAATTTTGAAGGGCATTATAATCAAAAAGTTCAGAACACTCAAGTGTGAGCCTCCTGTTAGTTTTTGTTTAATAAAAGAATGCTCATTCATTAAATGAATTTTAATTTTCAGCCAAATAAAGCTTGATGCAAAAGTGAAAATTCATTACCAGACCGTAAAAAATGCATTCATCGACCACTTTCTAACAAAAAAATGCCTAAAAACGAAAAAGCCAAAGAGATGAACACACATATATATTCCACAGATGTAGCATTAGCTTTCTAGTTCAGAAAATCTAGTGCAAATCCACATTTAGTGACACGTGGCAATTAAAACTGATCAGCAGGGACTGGCATTTCTCACGTGAAAATAAAATCATTCAAAAGGAAAACAGGAATATAATTAATACTTCTATTCATCACCATGATAACATTGCTGTCTGTTCCCTAACAGCTGAAATATATCTCCAGGAACACCAGGCAATACTGAGCATTCAGGTATATCTTAATGTATGCAAATACATAGGTAAAATATTTCATCTGTACCGACTTTGGATCTCAGCCTCTTGCACAAGTTTCAAAATTAAAACCCCCCAAAATTCACCCTTTCAGTCCTGCTCATCTCATCTAGCAAGTAGCATAAAGTTGACCGTAGTCCCTGGCAGAATTCTGCCTGTCAGGGAAAACGAATCAAGGTGGGTGACAAAGAAAAGTTACTCAAAAACAGCAGTAATCGGGGGGGATAAAAAAGTTTATTATCAAACAGAACTAGAAGCTGAGAGTTTGTGAAAGTTCATTCCCTCAGTCTTTGGGACACACTTCCTTCAGCCACTTTGAAAAACGCACATGAATTAGTGAAAGCTGGACTTAGTTTGAGACAATGTATTCAATACTTCACTTATAACAAAAAATAATTCACTGGAACATATTACAGCCTTCCATAGCTGACAGAAAGCATTCCAAGTCCAAGTCCCTTTCCGCACATAGCGGCAGAATTAGCTGTCAGTCCAAGTTATTCACCATACACACATTCAGTATCCGTTCAAAGACACGGAAGGTTTTAATGCTTGCCCTCAAACAGGCCCTTTGCACGGGTGTCCCCGCGGGGCAGACCGGCCGCCGGGAGTCCCCGCTCCCCCCGCGTCCCCGGGCGCTGATACCGGCAAGGCAAGGACGAACCGGGCGGTGCTCGCAGAGCCGCCGGGGCAGCACTGCGGGGACCGGCGCCCTCTCAGCCCTTCACCGACCACCCCTCAGCCCTCTCAGCCCCCGGCGCCCCCTCAGCCCCTCACCGCCCGCCCCGGCGCCCCCACGTACCTGTGCGCCCCCCAGGGCGGCTCGGGCCCGTCGCCGCCCGCTCCCCACTGTCGCTCCGGAGAAGCAGGCGAGGGCAGCGGCGGGCGGCGGCCGCAGCAGGGCCAAGGCGAGCAGCAGCCGCCGCTTGCGGGAGGCGGCGGCCGCCAGGCCCCGCGGTGCCCCCAGCACCGCCATGTTGCGAGGGCCGGGGCGCAGGGGATTGTGGGACGGCGGCGGACCCACGGGAGGGGCGGGGCGGAGCTGGTCCGGCCGCCCTGAGGAGACGAGGGCGCGCGGTGCCGTGGCGGGAAACTTGCGTTCGGTTCCCCTCAGAGCCACCATGGCGGGACCCCGAGAGGGGCTGCCTTCAGACGCCTCATGGCGGACAGAGAAGCGATGCCCTGAGCCTCTCCATTGCATTCTGTGAGAGGGGCAGCCCTCCACCGTGGTTCTCTGAGATGGGCAGCCTTGAGCACCACCACAGCACTCTGACAGGTGCTGCCCTCAGATCCACCATGGCACCCTGAGAGGGGCTGCCCTCAGCCCTGCCGCCGCACCCTCAGAGGAGCTGCCCTCAGCCCCCATGGTGCCACGAAAGGGGGTGTCCTCAGCCTTGGTGCCCTGAGGGGCCAGCCCTCAGCCTCCTCACTGCGCTGAGGGGAGCAGCCCTCTGCCGTGGCACCCAGAGAGGAACTGCCCTCAGCCCCGCCATGGTGCCCAGGGAAGGATTGCCCTCAGCCTCACCATGACAGTCTGTGAGTGGGGCAGCCCACAACCCACCAGAATGCCCCAAGGAGGGCTGACCTCCATTGCTGTGACCAGGGAGGGGCAGCCCTCAGCCTCACCATAGAGTTCAGAGAGCAGAGCAGCCGTCAGCCCTGCCATGGCACTCTGAGAGGGACTGCCCTCTGCCCCATTGTGGAGCCCTGAGATGAGCAGCCCTTGGCCCTGCTATGGTGTCCCAAGAGGGGCTGCCCTGAGTACCACCATGGCACCCCGGGAGGAGCAGCCCACAGCCCCACAAAGCAATCTGTGAAAGGGCCTGCCCTGAGTGCCACCATGGCACTCTGAGAGGGGCTACCCTCAGCCCCACAACAGCATCCAGAAAGGGGCTGCCTTCAGTCCTGCCATGGCACCCTGAGGGGGACAGACACATCCCTGCTGAGCTGGGAATTAACCAGGCCCTTCTGAGCCGGAATGAACCAGGCCATTCTGAGCCATCCCCCTGTTAGAAGGCTTTGTGTTCTGACTGTCCAGATGACAGCCTTCTCTTTGGGGCACTGCACTGTTGGAATAAGGGTGTCCTCAGCACAAACCACACAGATGGAAGTATCACTTGTATCACACAGGGTGCTCCTTCCAAGCTGCTGATAGCACTCCCACAATTTGTCCACACGCAGCTGGACACCGACATCTCTGCAGACAGGAAGAGATGCTCAAGATGGCACACATGTCTCTCTCGGTTGATTTTGGGGCCCCCACAGAGCAGCTGCCTGGACAGTTTCCTAGCCCGGGGCTCAGACAAGCCCTGGCCCGCAGCACCATGAGGGAGCATGGACCTGAGGGGAAGGTGTGGATGGCATGTGGGATGGTACCTCTCCCTACAGACCTAATCCTGTATTCCACACCCTTCCCAGGGTTAAGTTCTGAGCTACCTCAGAGGCCTCCTCCAGCCCACACAGCTCAGCTGTACTCCCTTTGAGCCAGAATAATGCAGCAATTGTATGGTTCCTAATTAAACACCCACTTAGGAAGGCAGAGCTATGCCATGGATTACATTTCCGATGGCCTATATACTCCCATGTGATCGACATGCAGAGCTGTCAGAAGGCTGTAACTCTGTGTGGATTTCTAATCACACGAAGATTTCTTCAAAGCTACCAGAGCTTGACTGCTGATGCTCTTGCCTTGAGGGAGAGTTGTAAGCTCATTTGCAGGGGAGAAAGACAGACAGACAGACAGAAAGGAAGAGGACAATTGGCTTAAAGTTGATTTTTAATGAGGCAGGATTTCTCTAGTCTGTGCTTTGATACGCAACTTTGCTCCTGACCAGGATCCACTTCAAACGACAGAGGCGACATTTCTCTGGCACTAATCTAATTCTTCATCATAATTGCATTTGGCAGAGCTGGGTCTGAACAGTGCCGCCCTGTGGCACCGTTCAGAGGGATAAACAGGAATTCTGCGCTTCTGGCTTCCATACATCCGCTTCCTTTCGAATGCTCTGCTCAACATGGAAGTTTGACCAGGCAAAACAGGATAATTGTGTCTGTCTGGGATAGCCTGGACAGACGGGCTGGCCAACATGGCAGTATCCTCTGAGGGATTTCAAATATTTCTGCAATTTTTCCACATGCACTGCTGAGATGCCTTCACACACAGTGTTTGTGCACACACAGTGCTTTATGGGTTGATCCAACATCTAGCACATGCTCTCAGCACTATGAAATATGTCCAGTGTTTTGACCATGTCAAGCTCTTTGGACACATGCTACCTGGAATATTCTGCATGTGGATAACAGAACCCTGTGCTGTGGTATCACAGAATCTCACAGCTCTAATGCCTCTAACACAGACTTACAAATCACTCGACAGACATTTATTGTCAAACTTCACAACCCCTGCATCATCTCAAGCCTTGTTATTGTTAGACAACGTACCATTTTATTTTTTCTACACTTTTCAGGCTAATAAGTTACTTAATATATTTGATATGAGTACTCTCCCTGCAAATTTTACCTTAGCTGCTCTTCCTTCTTTAATATCTCTTGCATGCTATTGAATTTTTCCTCCTGCTAATATTTAGTCTTGTTTCCAGTTCTGATCTTCTCTTTCTCCTTTTGATAGCAGTTATTTACATGATACCAAATTACTGATACCTGTACAAGGCACTGCACAAACCCTGAGAGACACCCAGGACGGAAAGAGCCCATATTCCTGTAGTAGTTAACGACTTCTATCCAAGAGTGACTGAACCAGGAGAACAGAGCTCATGATCGAGACACAGAAAGCCAACAGAGGAGTTTTATGAACTTACACTGTTTAAAGTAGCTTGCCACAAAATAAATATCTGTTTCTATGTAGATTTAGCTGTGGAAGCAGAGGATCTCCTTGGAGACAGACAAATCAATTTCCTGCTCTGGAGCTGGCACTCTGGAAAGATGACAGAAGCAGCTCGGTTGAAGAAACAGAAGCTCCGGGAATAGAAATAACCCACCACAAAGGAGATTTGTGAATAGAATCCTAAAAGACACCTAATCTGGCCTTTTTCCAGGAGCTGTGTAGAAAACAAACCAGGGCTTGAGAACAAGGTCAGTGTATTGAATAACAAAAAGTTAGTGGGTTTTTTTGTTAGAAAAGTTTACAGAAGCAGCTCAGCAACAAAAATACAAGACCCATCTTGTGGAGGTGAAATAACATCTTATTTAGAGTTGCTCAAAGTTCCTAACTTCTTTCTCATTAAAGGTGCTTAATATGATTCTAGCACTGTAATGAACTTCACTTATAGCAACAAGTACTTGTTTCTTCCAGCTGTAAAAAAAAGAGTACAATTTCATAAAGACTATCTATAGAAGTAAGATCTATAATTAATAACATTCTTATAAAATGGAAAGAATCAACATTGAATTCCAGATAACCAGTATGCCAAAGGGAGACTGAAATCTCTATTCTGTATGGTAACCTTGACAGCCCCAGCTATGGTAGGCATCAGCCTAAAAGAAAGTTCCCCCAGGGCTGTGGGAATCAAAATCAATTCAGGAGTAAGGCTAGAGGAAAAAGAAAAGTGTCACTATTCAAACATCATTTAGAATCAATGGTATTGGAAGGGTACAAACACAAGGAGGGAAATCCTTCAAAAAAGTGTATGAAGTGAAAGGGAAAATTAGTGAGAAGAAATTAATGCAAAGAAAATAAAAATGGGAAAATAGGGCAAGGTTGGGGGTGGATAGAACCCCCTCTCTTGGAGGTGTAAAATAATTTTGGCAAGTAGAATGTGTGCTGAAAGGCACAGTGCTCTTTTGGAGAAAGCAACTGTCACACTTATTTCTAGAAAAATACGAACTATTAATCCTCAGACCCCGCATTTAAGAACTGAGCAGTTGCACACACTTTGGAAGTGCAGTGTGAATTATATGTCATAGTCAATTAAGTAAGAAGCATAAAGGAAGAGTATTTTAAAGTGTGTTTGATCGTGTTACAAAAATGACATGTCCAGTTCTTTTCACTGAAAAGGTGGTCAGGCATTGGAAGGGGCAATCACCCAGGGCAGTGGTGGGGTGACCATCCCTGGAAGTGTTCAGGAAACAGCTGGATGTGGCACATCTCAGCACGGAGCAGAGACATCCAGCCTTGTCTAGGTCACGGATTTACTGCCTGTGAGAAGATCAAACCTGCAGTGAATCCACTGCAGCTTTTGACTTGGACATATCCCGATCCCTTTGCCTTCTCCAGGTTTTGTTCCAACCTGTGCCCTGGCTCACTGCAAATACACCAGGCCATGCCTGAGACTTTTTGGTTGTTACTGGTTGCTTTTCTTTTCCCTTTTTTTTCCTTTCTCCCCTGCTACTGCAGTCACCTCCCCTGAAGTGGCCGAGGTTGCTATTCCTGCCAAGGGAACGAGGGCACACAGAGCCTTCTGTCCACAGACCGCTCGCCTTGGCCCAGGCACAAATGGGAGCTTTTCTTTCCTCCTGTTCAGAAGGCACCAACAATGAGGTGTTTGGCCATGGAAACCTGGTAAGAGAAATGCACAATTTAAAGGAAGATTTACAAAACCAAGTTGAAATGTTGGGAGGAAGGTGTGGGGAAATGAAGGAATAGACAGGGACTGAGTGATGGGGCTCACAGCCCGCTAGCAGCAGAGTTTAATGGGGCCAGGGCAGCCTCAGGGACTGTGACCCTGCTGGAACTGTCTGACTTGAACAAGGAGATTTTCAGCCTTGTGAAGGAGTTGCAAGGCAGGGTTGGGGTGGTTTTTTTGGTGTTTGGTGGAGCAAGGAGCCTGTCAAGGAATGAAGAAGCCTGGAAACTCCTCTGGGACCCTTCTCCCCTTTGGCCCTTCCCCAGCTCTGTCAGGCACGTTGGAAATTTGTCTTTCCCAGCGAGGTCAATGACAGCCTTGAGCACCTGCTGGATGTGTCTGGAACATGGGGGCAAAGAGAAGGTATGGGCTAAACATCATCTCTGTTCCTGCAGCTGCTCAGAGACAGTGCTCCAGGAGGGGATGCAAAGAGCCAGGGACGCTGGGGGAGTCTGTCTGCAGCCAGGGGCTCACCCTGCACTGCTGCTTTGGGTCTTGGGATGGTTTTCTGAGAAAGCTGTAAGGCTTGCCAGGTGTGCCAGAGAGGGAAGTAGAAATTCAGTGTGTGGCAGTTGGGGATTCCAGCTTTGTTTCTTCTTCAGGAATCGCTTCAGCCTCAGTAAGGACTCACTGTTTGCAGGCTCAGCTTTATTTCTCGCAGCCCAGGGTCAGGTTTGAATCACACAGCAGGATCTGGGAAGGAAAGACAAGGGGAGAAGGTAAGTTCTGTCTTTTTTTTTTTTCTCATTCAGCTTTGGTTTTTAAAGTCAGTTTTCAAAAAGAAAGGCTTTTAATATTTATTTCTGCAACATGTCTATATGCAGAAAGCTGCACGGATGAATTGAGCTTTGCACTTTTGAGAACTGCTGCCACTACATTTCTAAAACTACTCCTTTATTCTTAAGAAAAAAAGGGAAGATTTAGGAAATCAGAAGCAACACAAACATTTCCCTACCTGAACCTCCCTCGTAATCAAAATTGTAGAGGGTTTTCCAAACCTGACTTCTGACACAAATGCCCACTATGGTTTTTTGTACATTCCCTTGTTCCTTTTTAGAGTTGTCCTGTGCATGAAGAATTCAAAGCAAATGTGGGGTTAATTGGGCTGTATGGAAACAAACAGGCAGTGGTGAGGTGGCTCCTGAGGTTTGCAGAGGAATAAAGTAGCACAGAAGTCCCAGATGTGATCCCTTGGCAGACAAGAGTCAGACAGGAGGGATGAGCTCCTGCCTCTGTGACCCATTTAGCCGTGGTACCAAGCTTCAAACAATTCCAGAAATCAGAACTGTGCTTCTCCTTGGCCCACAGGAAAGGTTGGAGTGAAAAGCAGAGCCTTCAGTTCTGTTCCCTTTTGGCCGCTGAGGGGAGCTGCTTATTGGCAAATTTGTTGTGTGATGCAGGGGTTTAAACCCCCTCCCATAAAAAAAAACCTGCCCGTGCTGATTGTGTTACAACCTCTGTGTGCTGCACAAATCCTGATTTCAACTTTGCTTTTGTCCTCCAGGGTGAATAACTGCATTGGATTTTCTAACTACAAATTCTTTCTACTGTTCTTAGCCTATTCTTTGTTGTATTGCTTGTATATTGCTGCAACAGTCTTCAAGTATTTCATTAAGTATTGGACAGTAAGTCATGAAATCCAGTTCCTTTTTCATCTGCTGTGAGTCTCGTGGGGTTTAGTGACTCTCGGTGCTTTGTTGCTCTCAGTCAGTGGAGGGGCTGCATTTTCCTGGGAGGTGTTTCCCTGGGCCCTTTGGGAGTCCACCTCCTGTTACACATCCAAAATGCACCAAGCAAGCAGCAAGTAGACTTCAGGAATTTCAGACTGTAGGTTATCTTCTGGCAGAAAGGTTATGTCCTTTCCCTGTCCCTGTGTTTGCATGGGTGTCTCTGGGAAAGTTTGGCATTGATGTGTAAGATCGTGGCATTGATGTGTACATATTTACTGAAAAGAAAAAAAGGGGTCTAAAATCCGTGTTCATTTTCTAATCCCCACAGGCTTCCTTTCTCCATTTAAAAATAGACCGAACCAAGGGAAGCTTTTATTCAGCTCCCGCGGGCTGTCCCGGGGCGCTCTCCCCGCGGCCCGCAGTGCGGGCAGGGCCGGGGCAGGGCCGGGGCAGGGCCGGGGGCAAGGCCGGGGCAGGGCCGGGGCAGGGCCGGGGGCAAGGCCGGGGCAGGGCCGGGGCAGGGCCGGGGCAGGGCCGGGGCAGGGCCGGGGCAGGACGTGCCCGCCCGGTGCCGGTCCCGCCCCCGCGCTACGCTCCCGCCGCGGGCCTGAGCGGCGGCGCCGACGGCCAATGGAGCGCGGGCGGCGGGAGCGCTTCCCCCGCCCCGGCGGCGCGCACGGGGGCGCGGCCCCGGCGCATGGAGGCGATGCCCTGCCAGAACCAGCGCCTCGGCCCGCGGCCGCAGGATGAGCCGCCGGCGGCGGCCACGGCCACGGCCAGTGGCGGCTCCCGGCTGATCCGCTTCGCCGAGCCCAGCGAGGACAGCGGCTGCCCCAGCCCGGACAGCAGCAGCAGCAGCAGCAACGGGGTGGTGGCGGCGGCAGCGGCGCCGATCCCGGCTGCGGAGGGCGGCGCGCCGGCCATCGGGCCGCAGCTGAAGCTGCTGCCCATGAACGACCAGCTGCGGGAGCTGCAGACCATCATCAGGGACAAGTGAGCACGGCGGGCCGGGCCGGGCCGGGTCGGGTGGAGGCCGCGGGGGGCCGGGCAGTATGGGCTGGGGAGAAGCCGCGGCGGGCCCAGGAGACCGAGGGGGGGGATCGTCGCCTCTCGCTCACTCCATCCTTCCCTCCTCCAGAGAGCCGTAGCCCCACCGAGCCGCTCTCGGCCGGCCCCTGGCGCCGGCTACCCCGCTCGGCGCGGCCGCCGGAGAGATGCGCTGAAGAATGCTGCGCCTGGGGTCCCGGCGCGGCCGGGCTGTGCCCGCCGGGCCCGGGGGCCGAGGCCGAGGCCAGCGGGACGCGCTCCCGTGCCGCGTGTGCCGGGTTGAACGCTCGGGCCGGCGGCGCGGCCATGTCTGGTGACGCGGGGCCCGAGGGGAGGGCAGGGCAGGGCAGCGCCCGACCCGCGCCCCTGGGCGGGCAGCGCTGCCGGGGGCTCCCTGCCCACCCCCGCCGCGGGGCTGCCGGGGACTGAGACAGCCTCGGCGGCTCTTAACCCCCTCACAGACTTGTACGGTCCCTGATGGGAGGCTTTTGCTCACCTCCGCCCCGCGGGCGGCTCGGAGCTTGCGTGCCACATCATCAGCACAAGGAGCGCGCAGTACAATGGAGTGTAAAGCCCTTGAGAAAGGAGGCTGTACCTTACGGTCACGCGGGCGGGCCTGGCGGCAGCTGGGGCTCGTTACCGCTGTCTGGCTATCGTATCCTGCGGGCAGGATGGGGCAGGGAGCCGTTCTCAGGCTCTGACTGGAAACAGCTGTGAGCACCATGTTCCACAATGCATCTCAGGTGTTGAACACGTCCCTCCCACTGGTCACGTTTGTAGCTGTGCTTGTTCAGCACTCGGAAGGTGATAGTGTAAGGTATTAAATACAGCATGTGACATAAGCCAAACTTCAGTAGCATCCATCTGTTTATTAAAAACTACTGGTTTGCAAGAACCACCAGCAAAGAGGTGTGAAATCTAGAGTAATCAGGTTTTGAATAAAACCCTCTCTTCCTGCAGCACAGTGGCTTTCTGACATCTGCAATAAGTCATTGCAGAGATGCTCTTTGCTGCGTTTCACGTTTGTCCATCTGCATAGTCCATGTTTTGCTATTTTCTGGCTCTTGGGGCTTAACTTTGTAACTAACAGTGATATATTTTTTAATGCAAAACTGATCACCATTTCTCAAAGACAGTACCTCCATTAATTTTAGTAACTTAGCTGAGCCTTCTTACCTTAAACTAGTTTGTGGAAGTTTTTTCTTAATTTTTGAAGCATTGTGGGGAAAACAAAACCTGACAGGAAGAGAACCAGAGGCAGTGCAGTCTCAGTGTAAGGAGGGCACTTGTGGCAAGACCACACAGAAGATCTCTGCAGGTGGAAATGGCCACGTGGCTTCTCTGTGGAGCAGAAAGGGAAGCTGGAAGTGGGCTAAGCAGAGAGAGACAGAGAGGGAATCCAAAGTAGGCTTGGTGATGGCCTGTGAAAGGTTTTGAGGTCAGTGAAGAGGAAGCCAGATAGTTTTGATATGTGGGCAAATACTAGCAATGTAATTGCTGTATTCAGGGTTTTGTTATTATTATTTTGTTGTACACAGATTTTGACCTCTTGCAAACACATTTAAGAGGTTTCTGGTTATGGGGAGCTTATCCAGAAAGCAGCAGCTGCGATTTTAACGTGAAGGACTTTTTTTTACACTTACATCAGTTTCATTGCACAAGACTTTGGAAAGAGGAAGTCTAGAACAGGACTTGTAAACAATGAATTACTCAGAGCAGCTGCAGCAATCGCAGACTGTATTTTATTCTGAGTGTGATGTTGCCCTGGCAGTGGGGATGGAACTGTCACTTCCAAGCTCCCTCCCCAACCAGTGAGGAAAATTGGGCAGCAGCCTGCTCAGGAAGGTAGGCTTTGTAGGTAAGGGCAGTAGGGAGACATTATTTTTGTGTTCTGTCCCAGGAATACAGCTGCATCTCATTAAATAAGTGACCTCAGACTGGCCTGTTTTAGTGCCTGTCATTCAGAAAGGTGCTGAAAGGGGAAGAGGATTTTTTAGGCACTGTTCATTAAGCTTTCCCTGGGCAGCTGCAATCTCTGCCCCAAGACTACTCTGTGGCCACTGTAGCATTCAAACCAGGTGCTAAAAGAAACTCCTCTTCCTCATCATATTTGTGAGCTGGCAGCAATATGGCTAGTGGTCAAAAAATCTGATTTAAGCTGATAGAGGAGTATGTTCACATCCAGTGCTCAGGAAGAGGGAGAAGCTGTGTCCTCTCCAGGCAATTAGAGCCCTATCACGTAATCCTTCTAGATTAAAAAAGAACAAGTAACTCCATTACTCAAGGAGAATATTTAGATTATTTAATGCTGCAGAGGATGAATGTTCCAAATGCAGCAATATCTGAAAAGGGCAGACATTAAAAGACAAGCTACTGGGGGTGAGAAGTGGAACAAAAGTAGGGATAAAAACAGTCAATTTGGGACTCTAACTGTAAATGAGGAAGGGATAGATACTGAGACAAAATCTGAGTGCACTGCAAAATAGAATCAGGTGTGCTTACATGGAGCTAAGGATGGTTAGGCCAGATGCAGGAGACCTTAGGGACTCTATTTTGTCTGTAGCATGAGTTGCTCAGAGGAGTGGAAAGCTTGCTCCTTGTTCCTGAGAGGATTCAGAGAAAGAAATCATGACCTTTCAATTTGAATAACTGTCCAACTGTAAAGAAAAACCCACCTTCATATGGCTGGTCATGGTGTCCCATGGGATTCAGAGCTGACTGTCTAGGTCAGGGATGTCCTTCTGGTAGACTAAAATGACACTTTTGCTCCTTAAAATTAACAAGAACTTGGTCTGTGTGCCGGAGACGGAAAGATGGATAGATCACCTCAACTTAACTGTGCCTGGGTTTCCTCATTTTCCCCCAAGCTTGTCACTTTTCTGTTTAACAAGTGCTTAATGAAGGCAGGTGCCTTTTATACTGAGTTGGATATGAACCTCGAGTGCTCTAATGGGATGTGGAGTGATGCACTGAAGTACTGAACATTCTGGAACAAACAGTTACAGTCTCTTTATGAGGAGGGAATGATCTCAAAGTAATTTCTGGCCTCACAGATGGGAACCAGGGACCTGAAAGCTGAAATGAGTAGCGCAGTGATGTGTTTATGTAAAAGCAAATTCATTAGCTCAGGTTGGCAGTGTCATTTTAACTCCTGATTTAACAACAGACACAATTTAAATTCAGATGCTTAAAGGTTCTTGGGTCTGTTGGGCGAGATCATTCTGTGGTGTTCTGCTAAAGCAGAAAACAGAAATGCAGGTGGCAGAGTGGTTGGATGTGCAGTCCTGGCTGCTGCACAGAGCAGAGGGATTCAGGAGTGTGTAACTCACCTGGGCTGGGTAAAGACAGCTGCTGCAGGCAGGGAGAGTGGCATCCCTCTACATCCCAGCCCCGCATGGGAAAAGTTAAGGACTGCAGTCCGTTAAGTACTGAAGTGCTGCAGGTAGAACATGGACCTGGTTTTAGCTGAATCATCTCCCTGAGTGCCAACAGCTCATCCAGTGCCTTCAGGTTTCTTAAAAAGGCCTTTTATAGATCCTGCGTAGGGAAGGGCTTTTTTCCTGGCCCTCCCAGTACCCTGCGTGTCTCTGAAGAAGTTCTATGAGGTCATGAGAGAAACGGGAATTACTGAAGCCCCATCAGCTGCAGACCTGTCAGTGCTTGTCACTAGTACCAAGTGCTAAAGCAGGAAGAAGCCCTGCAGCTACTTTATATTACAATTCATTCCCAAAAAGCCATTTCTTCTCACCTCCTAAGACAGACAACTGCCATACATCAGCCACGCTCCCCTGCCTTCAGAAACAAAGTGAAACTCATTTATATTGTGTAACACAATGTTCCTGCTACAAGTTAGGTTTTAATACCTCATATTTTTAGATGTTGTGTTGTTACTTGATTAAGCGGCTGAAACAGTTTCTAGTCTGACATGAATCATTATTTTATGTATTTCTATCTGGTATTTAAAGAGAACAGTTACAGTGTTTTCACATAAGTATTTTTTTTTTTTTCCTGCCCCATGGCAATTCTCACAGGATGTGGGAAATGTGATCACAGCTTTCCAACTGCCCCTGTCCATGAGGTCTGACATTTTCTGTATTACTGTTATCTTTAAGCACTGTGGTTTTCTGTTGCCCTCCCCCTCTCAAAAACCAGGTATGACCAATTAAGGGTGTTCAGTGAACTGTGCGTAGAAACATCTGTGTCTCTGCAAGGACAGAGTAGTTAGTTTAAAGCCTCAATCTGTATTAATAACTCAGAATATTCTCTCTAAACACGTATCACTTTGCAGTTGAAGCTGTGATCTTGACACTGTTGGGTTTGTCTTACACCCCTTTGTGAAATTCAGCTAAATTTTCTGAAATGCCAGTCTGGAAGAACCTAGATATGCCACTTTGGTACTTCCCTGTTAAAAAATACTTATATACACCATAGATGGAAGTATGAATCTTTCCAAAAGTCTTAATAAAATCGGGTCATATAATTGTAGGGATTTGGGGTTGGGTGTTTTTACTGTTTTGGGGTCTTTTTGAGCATTTTCTGTTTGGCTAGTGTCAAAATACCAGAAAGTTAAGAATATTTTGTCATTACCAGAAAGAAGAAAAAAAAAAAGGAAACCATATTTTTAACAGTGTGTTATTAGCACAAGGAAAGAAACTGGATTAAGGTGATGCTCTTTTAAAACCTTTTTTCTGTAAGTGGGAATAAGTGACTGTTCCCAGGCAGTGAGCAGACAAACCTCTTGACTTTCATTCATGTAGGCATGAGGTGTCTCAGACTCGTGGGGATTAAATACAAAATGGTTTTTAAGGAGACATGCAGAGTATCAGGGTTTGAAAACATGAGAGGCATTAATAAAACATTTAATTTAAAAGTATCTCTTACCACGTTGGTGTTGTGTCTGAGTGTTTTCAAGGCTACTGTCCTGTGAGTGTTGGCTCCTTGATTGGAAACGTGTTCTGTTCTGCTGTAGAAAGAGTTGGTCTTGCCATGAGAAGCAAGGTGTTAAAGCTGCTTCCAAAATTTAGGCTTTTAACCTTTCTTTTGTCCTTCTGAAGGGGCCAAAAGCTACACAGGCACACGAGCAAAAGGTTGTACCCAAATTAATAAGAGGCAGAGAGGTATTTCCATGGGAATGCTTGTTAATCCCTGCTCAGTTTAACCTCACATTCACTGATCTAATCCCACTGAATGAGTTCCAGATAAGATAGACTGTATCTCCTGCTTATCAGGTGTGTTGTCAGCCTTGGGGTTAAGGATTCCCACAGTTTGTGACTGCCTGGAGGCCAGCAAGCAAAGCTCCCTTGCTCAGAGCTGCAGGGAACAGACCAGGCTGGTGCATATCTGAGCTAGGGAGGTGTTTTGGAGCTGAGTTGGAACAGCAGTGCCACGGGAAACCTATAGAACATCATCCTTTTGTGTTTAATTGCTAAACTGCGTCACTGCCAGGAGTCAGAGCCACACCCATGCGCTGGGTCACTGCATCCCAGTCTTTGCCACCAGCCAGGAAACCCACAATGCAGAACCTCTGGGATAGTTTAGTATATGATAGGAAACTTTTCTCTGAAATGCCTTACAAAACAATATTTAATATTGTATTTAAGCAATGTTCTTGAAGTTATTCTCCCAATTAAAACATAAATTATTACCTTTTTCAGGAAATCCAGTAGAGGAGACTTCGTATTTTCTGCTGATCGTCTGGTAGGTGAAGAATTTCTTCTTCTTGATATTGTACTTTGCAACTCTTCCATAAAATGGGTCTTTCAGAACAGAAGAAAGGTGGTGTGAGAGCAAATTTTCTACCCAAAGGAAATTGCTGCGTGACAGCAACTTTCTGAATAGGGACTTCTGTTCACTGTTTCATCTCAACAGGTTCCAGAAACTGTGTTGTTACCAGACACAGCTATTTGAGGACAGAGACCTGTAGAAATAAGAGAATACTGTTCAGAAACAGATGCACAGAGGCTGGAGATAATTGAGTTTTATTTTGAAACAGCACTTTTGATCTTGTGAACAGAGCAGTACAATTTCTTACAGCCTGGATGTTAACAATTGCTTGCATGCAGAAGTGGCCTCCTGGCACTTGTTGTGTATTAGATTAGTAGCCCTGGGTGCATCCACATGGAGAATTTGTCTTTAGCCATGTGGTAGTTACTGGCAGGGACAAAGCAATTTGAAGCTTTCCCATGTTTTACTAAGTCAGAACAAAGACTGTAGGGAGTGCAGCCTTTATCTCATTTAAATTACAAGCTTAAAGAAAACTCCAGCACTTGCTCCCACACACATGCTTGTGTCCACAAGAGTGTTTGCTTTTTGCAAATCCACTCTCATTAACAGAGGGAAGTGTTTTTCCCCTTCCAGCAGAGTCCAGAGACCATTCACAGTTACAGCCACAGCAGGTTTCCTGTGATGAACCCAGTCTTAATCCAGGCCTGATCCAGGCTTGCTCAGGGTTTAGATATGACCACAACCTAAGACTGTGACTGCAGTGCCTTTTGTCTTCATGGCTTTCCACCTTGCCTCCTACTCTCCCCTTCTTGAGGATGTTTCCTGTATTCCAGTACCTTATTGTCAGTAATTAGTGTGAAGGACCTTTTCCATGTACCTTCTCACCTTTCTTTGGTGTTCTGCCCTGTTCTGAGGCAAACACTGATTTTTTTCCCCCCTCATTGCTGGAAACTGCAGCTTCCAGGCAGTGAGTTCAGGCCCTTGCCCCAGTGTCCTCTATAGGCTGGCCAGCACAGCTAGAGAGCCTCTGTATGCTGGTCCTGCAGTCCTTTGCCTTAGAACCTGCAGCTCTGTTTTCCATTTTGTAGGAGGAATTTTGCACAAAAGAATATGTAGGACTCTCATTTTCTGAATATTTTTTCCTAGGTGTGACAAAGAACAATTATAATTTCATGTGGGACGTGGTCTCTACTAAACTTGGCAAGATGCAAACAGTTATGACTTGCCATGGTTTCCACCCAGTGAGCAAACAGAGTTTAATGGCAAGAGCCAATACATGAAAAAAAGTGTGGGATTAAAGGGGAAGAAAATACACCTTGTTGCAGTGAGAAAATGAGAATGAAATTAAGCTTGCTACTACCTTGGCAGCTGTTAGGGGCAGTGTCTCCTAAGGTCATCAGAGGGAGAGGTCTTAAGGAGGGATTCTAAAGGTGATGGATTTCTGGTGGTACAATTTTTTCTTCTGGCAGTTTGTTTCACACATAAGGGGATGACATGAAGGAAATTCTCAAAGATACTTGTGAGAAAAAGGAGTTAACAGGTGGTGGAGGTTGGCAGGGAGAGTCTGAAAGCCACTGCCAGGGCTCTCATCCTGAAGCTGGGGTTAAAGTCACCAGGATGAAGGATAAAGACAAACCTGTGTGGTGTTTGTGAAGGAGGAGCAG
Source organism: Acanthornis magna (assembly GCA_036785705.1). Lineage (NCBI taxonomy): Eukaryota > Metazoa > Chordata > Aves > Passeriformes > Acanthizidae > Acanthornis > Acanthornis magna. The sequence continues at coordinate 2,578,646 of JAWUZG010000262.1, forward strand.
CAGCTGAGGGAAGCAGCCCTCTGGCATGGGAAACAATCAGTCCTTATGGCTGGTGGTGGTGGAGCTCAGGGCAGAGAGCTGCTCTCGGGGCAGGAGGCTCCCACTGATCGCAGCACCCACTGGAGGCACTGAACTGGTGTCACCTCAGCTCCCAGCTGGTGGTGCTTTGCAGCAGAAAACACATTCTGGGGGTGACTGGAGGCCTGAGGTGGAGCAATAAATTAATTTCTCAGCCCTGCCAGCAGCTCCCTGTTTAGCACTGACCAGGTCACTTCACCTTCCTGCCCACCTGCCTCCTTCAGGTCATTGAAAAGTGGTTTGAAATGCAGAGCTGCAAAGAGCTGTAGAGATACAGAGTATGTTCTGCCTCCCCTCCAGCTTCCAAGAAAAGCCACACATAATTGGTTAGAGGATTTTCTGGTCAGACTCTTCTACCTTGGGACCAAAGCTTTACTTCCTGTTTCATGTGAGGCTGTAATATCAGTTTTATCTTCTAAGCAATGGTAACCACCTCTCCAGGAGAGGAGCAGGTGGTTCTTGGGGCACAAGACAAAAGAGGTGGAAACTAATCCCTGAGTGTAGAGGTGGCAAAAAGCACTGTGCAGAAATAAATGTTTTATCAACACTGACAAGTTTACAAGGAATCTTTACAGCCTCTGTGTAAAACACTGATAAGTGTAGGAAGATCACAGAGATTATTTGAACATAAAACCTTCACTGGATTACTCTAAACTTTTGGCAGATTATGTGGAGCAATTCTAACCCTGTCAGCACTACAGCAGGATGAAAAAAAGCTTTTCTTCCAAACCTGGCAAATAGGTTGGCTTTTTTTTGGTGAATTAAGTTCAAAAACATAAAATAAAATAGGGTATAAATGCCCCAGAAACTGACCATGACCTCTGAGTACAGCTGCCACAAACCCAACTCTAGGAAGAAAAAGTTGTACTAAAATGACTAAAAATAGCTTCAAAGATGGATTATAAATGTAAGGTACCATTTCTAGCAGAGGCTGCCTGTGTGCCAGAACTGGGGCAGAATGGAAGAACAGGAAAAAGCTTCCAGGCTGCTCCATCCAGGAGCATTGCCTCACTTCTGCCATCCCACACTGAATTTTGAATAATCAGTGATTTTTTTGGTTTAAGCTCTTGCTTGGCAGTAGCTTTCCTTGAGCAGTTCTGGCCTGTGAATCTTTGGCTCATGAACAGAGAGAATTTTCACATCTTTAATACCCAGAGCATCCTTCAGGACAATCATTCCGAGTGCAGATGGAATGTTTTGTACTTTGGAATGTTTTGTACTTTGCAGGGCAGCACCAGGGCAGGGCTGGGGGTTGTGCCCTCTGGAGGCTGGAGGGGTGGGGGCTCACAAGCTGCACCTCCAGCTGGACCATCCTAAAGTGCAGGGATTTCATCCCATGGAAACCAGAGCTGGCAGGGGCCAGATGAAGGTGATAGATTCCTAGACCTGCTGACTTGTCTTTGGGCACTGGGGGTGTGTTTGCACTGCTGCGGCTCCTGTGGCTGCTCTGGCAGCCCAGCTATGGTTTAGTCCTAGAAAAAGGGATGTGAAAATAGAGCTCAGAGTCTGACTGATGGGGAACTGAGGGGGGAACTTTCATTTCCCTCACCAGTATTTCCTGTCAGCAAATGAAGTTGCATTGGTGCCTCACTCACCTGTTGAAAAAAAATTGTCTGTGGTGCCTCTGCCTGCCAGATGTAAATAAAGTCAGTTTTATGATTGCTTATGAACCTTCCTCTTCTCCCAGTTTTGTTCTGTAATGCCTTTGTTTGATTTGTGGGCAAAACATGGGCTTTACCCCCAAAAGGTCTCTAAATTCAATCCCTGCTATTAAAGAGACCCTTTTAGACCCTTTGGGCTGTTAGCTGCTCACCCAGTCACCAGTCACCCACTACTGCCATGTAGTGCCTTATCTCCAAAGGTAACAATCCCTTTAAGCTGAGCCATCTCTTTGTTCCACAGATCAGACTCGTGGTTGAAGAGGGACTGAATCAACTGCCCTACACAGAATGTACTGTGACCACCCCAACAGGTATGTGGGGAATCACTCTGTCCTGAGAGTGGAATTGATATAAAAATATATAGAACTATTACAAGAATATCTCAAGGTGGAAGGGACTCAGAGGATCAAGTCCCACTCCCTGCTCCTCACAGAACTGCCTAAAACTGAACCCTGCAACATCCAGATAGTGCTTGAACTCTGACAGACTCAGGGCCCTGACCAGTTCTTGGGGAGCCTGAAAGAGTTCACCATGCAGGGCAGAGCACACAGTGAGGCTCCCTGCTGGTTAAAAAGGTACATAGTAACACAGCTGAGCAAAACATACACTGTCCTTTCACTAATGTTAAAATTGGTCTTGCAAAACAGTGGTGAAAATGGACCAGTGCATGTTCACAATCAGTTCACCTGCCCACACCACAGCCTTGAGTTCAAACTGATGACATTTCATGTGCCCATTAAGGAAAAAGTACTTGGCACGAGCAGTTTTGCTTGCCAGCCTAAATCTGGCCCTGCAACTGGGGCCAACTGGGAGCGAGGATGAGCAGGAAATGGAAAGTGGCTGTGTTGGCACTAGAGAAAACCATTGCAGGAGTTGTGGTTCCTCCTATCAGCTGCAACGATCAGGAAGGTTGTGTGCAGTATTGAGGCAGCTGCTGAATGCATCAGCAGCTTATGGGGAACTGCTCAGCTCTGTGGTGTGACCACAGCACACCTGTGAGATGTGCACCAGCTGAGCCCTGCTCCCCCTGAGAGCTCCATTTGCATTTCTGCAGGGTGACAGTCCCACCCTCTGCAATAAATCATCGCTTTGTCTTTACATAGGGAAAAGATGGGCTGCAAACTCTCAACTGTGAAAGCAGACAGAGGTCAGGCAGCCACCCAGGGGGCACCAGCACTTACCTGTGCTCCTTTTTACATTAAACAGCAGCTGCATCATCTCTTGAGTATTGGTGCCACATCTCTTCCCATCAGTCAGTGACAGATCCATGACCTTCTCCTCTCTGTTCAGAGAGGGCAGAAGGGAGCAGCCACTGACCCCTGGTTTCTTTCCTCACAGGACACAAGTATGAAGGAGTCCGATTCGAAAAGGGAAACTGCGGGGTCAGCATCATGAGAAGTGGTAGGTGGTGCTGGCTGCTGAAGGAGCACACATTAAATGCTTTGGAAACCTGTAAGCAACTCCCTTTCAAAAATGTGCAACAACAGGTTTACCCAAACCTGCCAGTCTGTTATTCTTGGGTATCCCTGATAACAGAATGTCCAGGAATATCTCCCATTAACTTTTAGGAGACAAATGGCTGGAACAGATTTCCTGTGGCCTCTTCCCTGGCAGCTGTTCCCTGTGAGGGGCCAAGTGCCCTCCCCTGTTTCCCACTTGTGCCCAGAGCCAGGGCCCCACCCCAGCCACACTCCGTGGTGGCAGAGTCCCTGTTATTGCCCAGTGCTGGGCAAACCTTTGGATCTGTGGTGTCAAATCCAGTGACCCCACAGCTCTGCCCCACACTCTGTCACTGGCACAATCCCAAACCCCTCCCTCCCATTCTGATGTTTCCAGCTCTCTCCTGTGAGAGCCCAGCACAGCTGGGTGGGAACACCAAACCCAGGGGCTTGGGAACGCTGAGGAGACTCTGTTTGCTGGAAACAGAGGGAAAAGGGAAAGAGCTTCAAATGTTTTAATGCTCAGAACTGTTCACTAGCACAGGGGTGGGACTGTCCCATTGGGGGACTGTCCCATTGGGGGACTGCCCTTTTGGGGACTGCCCTTTTGGGGACTGTCTGTTTTGGGACAGTCCCTGTGGGGACTGTCCATTTTGAGACTGTCCATTTGGGACTGTCCCTTTTGGGGACTGTCCCTTTTGGGGACTGCCCATTTTGGGACTGCCCATTTGGGACTGTCCCTGTGGGGAATGTCCCTTTGGGACTGTCCCTTTCAGTGCAGCCCTTTGCCCCTGAGCCCTTTGTCAGCCTGTGACCCTTTGCTGCTGTGTCTGTGCTGCTCCTTGGAGGAGAGGCCATGGAGCAAGGCCTGCGGGACTGCTGCAGATCCATCCGCATCGGGAAAATCCTGATCCAGAGCGACGAGGAGACGCAGCGAGCCAAAGTGTACTACGCCAAGTTCCCCCCAGACATCTACAGGAGGAAAGTGCTGCTCATGTACCCAATCCTGAGTGAGTGTCTGCCGCCAGCACGGACAGCCAGACTGCTCTGAACGCTGAGAGCCTGCGCTGAAAGGAAAATTTCCAAATTTCAGGGCCTTTGATTGGGTTTTCTGCTTGGTTTAGGTGACAGAGGAGGGAATTTATCAGGCTGTGCCAGGACACAGGTGACAGAGGAGGGAATTTATCAGGCTGTGCCAGGACACAGGTGACAGAGGAGGGAATTTATCAGGCTGTGCCAGGACACACATTAGTCAGCTGCACCAGAGGGAATGCAGAGCAAATTGTTTGGGCATGGCTGTGTTTGGGAGAAAGGCTGAATATTAAGACTTGATCTAAATTGAATTATATGAATTCTGCCATGGGAAAAGACTCAAACAATGTTTTTCTTATTCTATTATAAGACATTTCTGGATTAATATTATAAGGAGTTTGTTAAGTTGAGGTAACTTTTCCAGTCTAAGTTCTGCCATTAGGAGACAAACATTTTCAACAATGATGGGATGATGGCTTTCCAGTGCAAAAGACAGAATGACCATTTAGTTACACCAATGTCACCACTGGTATTCTTAGTCAGCTTAGGACAAGTTCATAAACCAGGCAAAAAACCCCTAAACCCCAACTCCCTTTTTGCCCTCTCAGGTACTGGGAACACCGTCATCGAGGCTGTCAAAGTGCTTGTGGAACATGGGGTCCAGCCCAGTGTCATCATCCTGCTCAGCCTCTTCTCCACACCTCATGGTGAGTCCAGGGGCTATGAGGGAGCACAGGAGTGAGCACAGGTGTGTCTGGTGGGGAGGGTGACATTGACATCAGTCACACATGTGACAGGCAGGGCAGAGCTGTGCCTCTGCCACAGCAGCATCACTTTGCTCAGAGCAGGTTTGGGGGTTTTTGGCTGCATGTAAAACTAAGCAAACAGCACCGTGTTTGGTGTGGGCAAATTCAGGAGACTGAATGGCAAAAGTGCAAATGGGAGAGTATTCCTAAAAGCAGGAGTCTGCAGCACTGCCAAGTCTGTGGCTCACAGAGCAATGCCAGGCCAGCTGCTGTTCCGGAGCACAGAACGTGGGGCTTGGTCCAGCACCAGAACAACACCAGGAGCGGGAGCTGTATGGAGCTACAGAACTGGCCTGTTTGTAGGTTAAAAGTAAAAGGGGATCTAAATGAGAGACACCTGCTTCTCTGGAGTAGGAAACCAGATCTTGTGGTTTTAAAAAAATCGGCCATGGCAGAAATCGCTATCAAAAAACTCAGCTGAACTGCAGAGCAGCCTGTAACCCCTTTAATTTGGACTATGTGTGTATGGGAAAGGTAAACCCAAAGAAAACCCCAAAAAAGCAATCCTCTAAAGTCAGGAAGTTTTCCTCATACATGCTTAGCTAAGGCAGGAACACGAAGTGGAGACAGAAGCACAGAGCCTGGCTTACCTTTGGAATGTTGCTGATCAGTTTGACATGGGCTGAAGCACTGTAGTCATCATTGCCTTTGCTGTCTCTCCAAAGGTGCCAAATCCATCATCCAGGAATTCCCAGAAATCACCATTTTAACTACAGAAGTGCATCCTGTTGCACCAACACACTTTGGACAGAAGTATTTTGGGACAGACTGACACTCTTGGAACAACTGGACATGACTCTAGACATTACAAGAGGTTTTTTCTACATTTTATTACTGTTGAGTTGGTCGAGGGCATGTTTAAAAACCTTTTTGGCCAACTAACTTAGTTAGTTCTGGCCTGAACAGGGATCAGGTACAGTGACAAAGCACTCTGGTTACACGGTCAAGCATCTCCATGTTGGGGTTCTAGAAATTGCCACACTCTGCTTTAACTTATTTATTCTTCTCCAGCCTGTCCGTGGCCGCCTGCAAGAGCAAAATAAACCCAACTGAACCCCAGTGGAGCGTCCTTCATTTCTAGGGGCACTTGGCATCACTCCAGGTACAGCCACTCCCAGTGCTTCCAAAACTGTGGGTGCACTTGGATCTCCCTGTCCTCCTGAGCAGCCACAGGGAATTTTTGGTCTTTGGCTGGTGGCCAAGAACCAAAGCTACAACTCTTGGAATTTTGCTCTGCAAACATTATTTTCAAATAGCGAAACACCCCTGGTTGTGTTGCTCAATGGTCCTGAATCAAGATTCCTATTGCAGCACATGGGCAAACTGGGTGGGAATTGGGGGCAGGAGCAGCACTGCCTCTGGAAATTCTACACATGCAGAACCTGAGAGTTCTAAGAGACAAAACTTGTGGCTGGATCAGTCTCACCAATCCTTTTAATGAGAGGAAAACTGTGGCAAAAAGCTGGAACTCAATTTCTGGTGCTGTTCACAGATCACCAGGGCCAGAAGACAAATGTGGCCCTCAGGGCTCAGCAGCCTTTCCCAACCCTCAAGGCACTCATTGTCTGGGTCACATTAAACAATCTGCAGCCAAATCCCTTCTTTCTTTGGCTGTAAATCCCTGGCACCAAGTACACCATATCCATCTGGCCAGTACTTCCCCTGCTGTAACTTTGGGGAGATCTAGCAACACGATATAGACCGTTATTATTTTAAAATATATCCATATTCTACAATTGCAGGATTAGGGAATGTTGTTTCAAGTCCTGTCTTACCTCTCATCAGGTGAGTGGAGTGCTGAGCTCTGGGCTGCCCCCATCAATGCCAGCATTGAGTGAGTCTTTTTTGTCACAGATTAAGAACCTTCCCTGTTCCAAGCAGTAATTCCAATTAATTAAAGTTGTGTAACGCTTCCAGAGAGGGAATGTTTAGCCTGAGCACAGGAAATAACCATTCACAAGTCTAATAAATTAGCCAAAAATGGTTTTAATGCAGTCCTTGCCTGCAGTACAGTATAAACCATAATAAAAAACAACAAAGCAGAACATACAGGATATTCAGCTGTAGAAACTGTACAAACACTTGGAAAATGCCAGTGAAACTCCACAGAGCATCAGCATAGTCAGAACATTGGTCTGACAGTAAAAACGAGTACCCAAAGCTTTTGTAAAAACCCATTTGATATCAAAAGTCTCAATGTCAGCAGCAGCAGCATTAAACTCCTGAACACAACACCCCAAAGAGGGGCAGCAATCCCTGCGTGACATTCCTTGGAAAATAATGACTTCCCTTGAATTAGGGGCAGAGGGATGTGTATTAAGCCATGCAACAGTGGCTGCACAGAGCAGTGCTGCCTGGAACAACTGCCAACCCCAGGCCACAGCGGGCTCCTAAAAAGCAGCTGGATGCCCTCTGACCCACAGCAGCTCCTGCAGTGGGTGTTCTGCTCCAGCTCTGTTTTCCTGAAGGAAAAACTCCAGCACGTGAAACCCCCTGGCTTCTCTGTGAGGAATTTAAACCCTCCTGCTAACATGGACAACACCACGGCTCTGCCATCCTCTGATCCTGAGATTTCATTCAGTTCTCTCTTTGAGGGACTCATTTGCACCACAAATAGCATTTTCAGATGAGGACCAGCCATCTGAACAGGCAGATTATAATTTATAGAAAAACAAGACCTTTTCTACTTCCTATGTTCCTAACCCAAAGTTCCCTGCTCCAACAATGGATTTGGAATCATACTGGAGTAGCTCCTGTTTAGTCAGGATACAGCAGGAAGCTGCTCCATGGTGTAATTAGTTCCAAAGACGGATGGAGTTAGAAGAGTGGAACAACAGGTTCCACCTCCTCACAGCAGCTCTTGGTCACAAACTTGTCCCTCCTCCCTCCCAGGGAAGGTCACCTGCACCAGCCCAGCAGTTCATGACATCAGCAGCATTCCAGATGCCCAGGGAGTTCTCTCTGGGACACATCCTGGAGGCTTCTGAATCCTCCAGAAAAAGGGAGGGGGGAAAATAATACACTGACATTTTCAAGAATCCATTGGGCTTTTGCTTCCCTTAGAAAGGAAAGTGCTGATCCAAGAAGGAGTACCACATACCTTTCCCAGGTTAGAAAGGAGAGGGGGAGGCCAATTTTGTTGTGTTCCAAGCTTCCTGTGGGATTTAGTCCAAGGTTTAATTCAAGGAAGTACTTCAGGAAGTACTGAAGCAGCAGGGAAGCCTTGAGGTCAGATACCTGCGTGTTCCACGGGCTGTGTGACACCAGCTCTGGATACAAGCAGGCATTTCTTTCCAAGCACAGCTGGAATAAAGTGCAAAGATGAGACCTTTGTCCTTTTTGTTGGATTTTTTTTGGGTTGTGGTTTTTTCCCCCCCCTCCTTAACTTTTATTTTAAACAGTGGCTGTTACCCACTAAAGTTTTACAAATGCTGCTGTAAATCTTAAAATCTTATACCAAAAATAATAGTATTTTAAGGAGCATGCAGGCATGAGCATCTTACAGGCTTGTATTTGAAATGTAAACTTACATTTTATTTCACAAGGTTTACATCCCAAACGGAAGCTGGAGAATGAAGAAATGAGGCTTTTAGGAAAGAGAAAATGCGGGAAGTAGGACAGGATCCTGCTCTAAGCAAAGCCAGCTGGGCCTGATGATGTGAACCACAAACCAATACCTGACAGACAGTGAGATTAATTACAAATAAAATACGTGGCACAACTGCATAAAATGACACCTACTCACCTTCACAGTACCCAAAAAACCAGCACAAGCAGCTCAAAGCTGAAAATATTTAACTGGATGTTCAGGAGGAAGAGGGAAGACTTTCAAAGGGAGGTGTTAAAAGGACCAAAGGGCCTAAAACCCTGCAGCAGTGGGTGTGAGCTCAGTGTTTGTGACCAGGGCAGGGAATGCAGCACGAGGCAGGAGGGGCTGACAGACCAGGCTGGGAATGCAAACAGCCCCTGTGCCATGCAAACGCCTTCACTGATCTGTTCAGAACGAGTTTAGGTTTGCAAGTGTTCTGGAACAAAGCAGAAGCTGATAGAATTGGAAAAATGTCAATAAAATTGAGGTATTTTCAAGTATTATGGATCCATTTCAAAAATCTGTACCACAGGAGTCACTGAAATGAAAATGTGACCCTTTTGAGTTAATTAATTCTGGCTTAATAAACAAAGTCAGCAGTGCCTCCTTCACCTGCTAATCAAACCCTTCCATGAGTGCACCAGCTCTGCACAGAGCAACTGCTCAGCAGGAGGCAGGGGCCCTGGAAACAGCTCAGCACATCATTCCTCATAGCTAAATTCAGGGAAAAAATAGTAATTTATTTTTTCCCCTTGACATTTTACATTCATATCATATTACAGACTTTATGCATCAAGTTGTGCTTTCAGTCCAGACCAGCATGAAGGACTACAGAGTTGCAGCTGGTGTGGATTTTGCTGAATCCCATTCCTGTGTGTCCCAGGAAGCAAACATTCATTGCATAGTGCGATTTGGAAGCTTCCTGATTCCCAGCAGTGCCTGCACCCTGCACAAACTGGGTACAGCCCCCTCAAACATACAATACTGTCCCTGCTTAACAGAAAACAAGATTATCCTGCTCCAAAAACTTCCAACTCAGCAAGAGAAACCTGGCAGTGCAGTGGGGGTTGCACAAGTCCTGGTTCCTTGGGCAGGACTCACTGGCCCAGGACTGGACTTAGGACAATACTACCCAGAGAAACATCAATATGATGTTCTGTCTGGTTTTTGTACCTGAATGCAAATGGGAGAGAAGGGGGAGAGGTGAGGAGGTGGTTGGTTGTGGTCAGTTATTTTGGAGAATGAATCCAGGAGCGGAGGGGTAACACTGCAGCTATCACACACGGAAGTCCAACAAAAGCATTCCCTCCTTTCCCATGGTGACAGCACTTGGGAAAGTTGCTCATAGCTGAGAAAGCTCAGTCTTGAGAGGGACATGAGATGCATTTGTGAAATGCTGGAAGATGAGCAAGAGAAGGCCAGGGAAGGAGCTGTCCCTGAACTCACTGTGCCCTGACTGAACTCACAAACCCACGGCACGGTCAGGACGCTCCTGGTGTGTGTGTGACACATTGCAGTGCTGGTTGGCACTCATGGCACAGTGACTGCCTGTGACTGTTGGCAGAGCACAACAGCCCCTGGTGGCCCTGTGCAGCTTCCAGGGCCTCAGTGACATCCCCTGACAGGGACTGGCCCCGGGCTGCCAGTCGGAGCTCAAGCCAGCACTCTGCCTCCCTGCCCTGGCTACACTGAACCACCCAACAAAATCTCCAGCTACAGGAGAAGTCTTCTACACCTCCTGCTCTACTGGCAAGCTGAGAGCCTCTGAGGACAAGCTGTTGTGACCCTGAGATGAAAAACACTTATTTCCTGCTTTATTCTGTAGTGCAGATCCAATGAGGCAGAGAAAACAGCCCCTGGATGGGGTCTAGACAGTTCCCTTGCTGCTCCCACACTGCTCCAGGCTGCAGTCCAACATCTTCAGCAACCCTACAGTCACACAACTGACATCAGCATCAGAACTGAGACTCAAACCATAGCAATTCACCAACTTCTTTGAGCCTAAGTGGCTTTACAGCACGAGACTGACAGTGAACACCCCGTGGTGGCAATGCCAGAGGAACACTTCAGCTGCTCCTGGCACACGGAGGGCTCAGAGCTACCTGGAATGCTGGGACAGCAGCAGAGGATGAACTGCAATCATTGTCCAGCTCCCAGGGCTGCAGTGTCACTGGTGCTGGTGGGATGAATCCCAGTCCTGGAACGCTGGGATGGAGGGTGCAGGTAAGGGAGAGGTTTGATGATACAGCCCTTACAGTCAGTGGTGATGGTGGAGAGCCTCTGGATGAGCATCAGGGCATGGAAAACAAAGGAGGTGCTCTGAAAGAGCCTTTTGCAGGTTAAAAACACTACCACACCCTGGGCTGAATATTCTGTTTTGTCACCTACAGCAGTGACCACAGCAGCCTCAGGAACTTCTGTTTTCCAGTGAATTTACTCAGCATAAGCAGGACAAAGGCCAGGGGTAGGATAAGGATACGACCTTACCTGAGCAGAAGGGAACAAAACGGAGCTGTTCACTCAGACAAGTGGGTCTTTCCCATCTTGTTCTGCCTCATTTTACACAACTTTTGGGTTTGTTTCACATTTCATGAAGCTTTCCAACACCTGATGTGTGGATATTGACGGGCAGTGATTCTGAACTGATAAACTATGTATTGTTTCTACCTGGACAAGAGTTTTTTACAACCATGGGAAGCTGAGTTGCTTTGAAGGAAAGGGAAGAGCTGGCCATAAGTAATTACAAGAAAAGTGACTAAATAAAAGTTACTTGGAAACATTTAAAACTGTTTCTCAGTCTGAGCTGGGTACCTGTGTTATCGTAAAGACACCGGGCTTAGCTTTAGAAGGGAACACCTGATTTTCTGTACTCCTGAATGAGTACAGAATCAGTGCAGCAGCATGAGCAGGCAGAGCTGCTCCTGCACAGCTCTGCTGCTGCCTGGCAAAGAGAGAGCTCAAAGAATGACAGGGCTGTAAGCAGAATCAAACCCAAAGCCAGGAAGGACACAAGAACCTGCTCAGAAAACTCCTGTAAATCCACACGGCTCTGGAAAAATACACTTCAGCTGACAGAATGAAACAGAAAGTCACCAAATCATCTTCCTGGTTTTATATACAAGAGATTTAAAGTTTTTAAAGGCACAAATAGCACCTCTGTAGGTGCTAAATTCCTGTTGTGTTTAGCTGCCATCATCCTCTCAAGCTCCCCCTCCAGAGCACATTTTGCCAAGAACGAGGTGATGAATTCAGCTGCCACCTTTCATCACACACAGCACAAGGTCCAACACCAGATTTCCATTAGAAATGCAGCTTTAGATTGACAGGAAAAACACTTCCAGCACTCAGCAGCCGTTTGGTGACAGCCACTCAACAGATGGGGCTCGGGTGGCTGAAGCAGGAACATTCCGTGTTCAGGACCACCCTGAGGAGCCACAAACCCACACGAGCCTGGGCCAGCCCCCCGTGGCCCCACAACCAAACTCGGCAGTGAGACATTGTGGAGAGATCATCACTGCCTGCCCCACACAAACCGCAAAGGCTAAGGGACAAATTCCTGCCCACAGGGCACGGATCAGCCTACTCTTATGGAAGGAATCTCTGCAAGGCTCTCCCATCTCACAAACACACTCCCTGTGGCAGCAGCAGCAGAGGAAACTGAGGAAAAAGGGGTTCAGTCTGGAGGCCAAGCCTTTGTTACCAAACTCACTCAGCAGGTCCTTTCTCCTGACGCACAGCTGCTCCTGCAGTCCCTGCCAACACCAGTGGGCTGATGAACAAACACAAACATGGGATAGAAAATGGTACTAAATGATCTTAGAGGCAGTACACCAATACTTTCAGCATGCACCTAATTCAAACAAGAGTGACGGACTGGGCTGATTCATGCAGATAAAAAAAAAGGACTCAGGTCTAGAAAAATGTCCATAATCCAGCCAGTCAAGTCTCAGTTCCATTCCCCAGAATAAAAACAGGATACACCTCTTTGACTGTAAATGCAGCAAAACGCAGAAGAAAATCTGATCACCTCTTAGTGCAGAAACCTCTCAAACAGTCAGTGCACTGAGATGGGAAGAAGTATGAAAAAATTCCAAAGGTCAATTGTGCCTTCAGCATTTTGGGATTCAACCCAGCCTTGTGGAGTGTAAACTCCAAACACGACTATTGGAGCTACACTTTCAGTGCACGTTTTGAATTCACATCTTCCTTTCTGACTCCATGAACACACAAATCTCCATCAAACACTGATCCAGGAATGAGTGGATACTTTAGCCCTAGAAATTAATGCAAAATGGACTGTCTGAAGTTCCCTTTTGCATTTTAGGTGCCTGCAAGTAGGATTGGGCAGAGCACTACAACCCAAACTCTTAAGAAAATAACACCCTCCTAAAAAAGTTGTAAAAATATCTATGGCCACAATATTCTTGAATCTTGATACTGGCAATGTGAATATTTTATTTTCATTCACAGCTGCACATGTACATGTGCATGTTCAGCACTTTTCCTTTCAACACTCTTACGTTCAACTACCAATTTAGTGCCAGATTTAACTGGGTCTGTCTCACATTGAGCTGAACTGACTCAGAATTTAGACACATTAGAAAATGCCACTTGTCAGAGAAGGTTGGAGAATCAGTCTCAAAATAAATAACCATCCCCAAGAATATTATGGCTTGGAAGAATTTCAAGAGCTTGAGTCCCTGATGTTTGCAAAATGAAAAGGCCTTTGGAAATGCACTCGCATCAACATTTTTACCTATCTTGAATAAAAAATATATAGTATTTATAAAATAAAGAGAGCAGGCCAAAGAAGATTGGCCACAATCACTCTGCAAAACTGTTCTGTTAACTCTGTAACTTAAACTTATAAAGCCTTGGGACATCTGGACAGCAGGATTTCTGGAGAAGCACTCTAGAATGCAGGTTCCCATCAGACGATTCTTCAGGATGTTTTCTCATCTTGAAGATCCACTTGTTTTCTGCCCCTCAAAACTGAAGTCCTTGCCAAGAGAAGGGATGTTGGCTCCTGAGAGGGAAGCTGAAATTTAAGGAAATAAAAATGTGCAACTACAGCACCGCCATGATGAGTGATCGGGGGCTGATCTGGGTTTGGGATTTGTTTTAAAGCCGTGAAGAATGACAGGGGAAATGCTGGGTTTCCCTGCCCTGGTAGGACAGGATGCAGCCCTCACTATTGGCAGAAAAACACTTTGGGGTTTTTCTTAGTGGAACAAAGCGGGCTCACACCTCCAGCGTGCCAGAAGCCATGGGTGCAAGGCTGGAGGCGCTGTTTGCCAGGGGAGCCAGGCAGGGATATCTCTGTCACTCCCAGTCCCCTGGGACAACAGCACACTGTGTCCTCTGCTCTGCCTGCAGCTCCTGGGGCAGGATGGGTGGGGCACCTCCCCTGCTCTCCAAGTCAGAACAGGTGGCAGAGCAGGGAATGTTCTGGAAGCATCACCTGCCCCAGTCTGTGTCCTCTGGGGTGGGACCCAGCTTTGTCAGGGTGAGAAAAAGCCTGGATAAGAGACATTCCAAGTCACTTCCTTGTATTCCCAACTGCAGCTTGGCTGCTCTCAGCTTCAGATGAAGACTGCACCTGCACCTCCCCAGCCCTCCCAGGGACCCCTGCACAGAATTCCCACCTTGGCACTGCACAAGTCAGGGCAAGAGCCATTCCTGCCACGATTTCCAGAGGAGCTGCAGGGTTTGTGACCTCCCCTCTGCACAGTGCTGCTGCCTCTGGTGTTACCTGTGCCAGCCCAGGGCCACTGAGAGCCTCTGCTTCCTTTTGGCGTCCCTTGAACAAGGGATTTCTGGGCAAGCTGCACAAATATTGTTCTGCTAAAGCCAAAAGCTGCCCAACATCACCTCCCCACTCCCTGCAGAGCACTGCTTCAGAGGGAAGCAAAGAAAGGAACACTGACCTTTCTGATCAAGCCTTACATCACTGCGTTTTCACACTGCTATGTCTCCCTTTCTATGGCAAGGGATGAGGCTTCCCCAGAACCTGTCCAATGAAAAACAAAGCAGTTAGAGGGAAATAAATCTGGTTTTCTCACTGAGAAGATATTTTACATTAAGCATGGAATTGTGATTTTCAGGATCATTACAAACAAAAATAGACAACCACTTGTCAGAGAGAATTGAACAGCTGCTTTTAAATAGAGATTACTCTATTATTGGCTTTATTTATTTCATAACTGAGTCACAAGCTTTAAAGCCACAAAGACAAATAAAGGTCTTTCAGTTTTAATGGAACATTTCAGGTCTTTCTGGTTCGCTATTTTTATTGGTTTACTTCTATTGTGTAAGAGAGAATCTGAATATTTCAGTTGAAAGGACCCACAATGATCATGCAGTTCAAGTGTCTGGAAATAAATGTCAGTTATTTTATAAGCACTATAAACTGGGAGATTTCATATAAGCTCCAGACCAAAACCTGGAGTCTGATTCAGCCAAAAATCACCTCACTGTCAATGTTTTCATTTGGAAGAATTAATTACTTATTCAGAGAATTTAAAGTTTGTAAAAAGTGGAAGAAGCTCTGACTCATTCCTAAAGGAATTATTTTAAGCATCATTAAAAATTCACAGGAATGCCACAGTTTGCTATTTTAAAGCCAATTTTGTTGTTTTTAAAACTCATTTGTGTTACCTTGTAACTATGAAAATGTATAGAACAAACCAGGAAGAGCAGGAAAATTTAGTCTGGTAATAAAGCTGGACAAAATACAAAGTAGCTTCCGAAATGTGTCCCTGCACGCAGGTGTTTGCATGCCCATTTTCACACATTCTCAGAGGATAAATATACTTCAAAAATCTAAATATTCTCCCTTTTTCAGACACCACCTTATCTCCCAAACAACTGTGCTGCATATGCAGCAACATTTACAGGCAAATACTCTCAGTTTGTGGCAATTTCAATTTCTCTGACCCTTGAAACATATTCTCAGTTCGTTCACTTGCAAGTAGAAAATTACTAAAAAAAAAAGAATCAGTTCTGAAGTAGAGCTTATTTTTAGTGTGTGCTCATTACTCAAGTCAGAGCTACCCAGGGACTCAACCAACACCATTTTTTATTTGATTAGCTCTTATAATTCATCTATTGGCCACTGTAGGTCAGGACAACTAATTCCCTTACCCTGAGGCTCTTCATCTATTCCATCCTCTTCCCACTGCTCCTCATTTGTCAGGAGAGGGTTCCGAGCTTCACTCAAGGCTCTCATTGGGAAAAAATGTCCATCCCCTTGGCTGCAGGGAAAAGGGAGAGAGGGACACTGCAAAACCAGCAAGTGACTCCAAAGGATGACAATTTCTGCACATTTTTGCTGCAAACAAAGTTTGCTGTTGCCTGTGTTTTCCATGTTTACTTAAAATCATCTTTAAGCTTTGAAAAGTGTCACATTTTTTTTAAATTTTGGTTCTCAGTTCCTTCAAGCTCTCTCTGGAGAACAAAAGTTGAAACTTGTGGCAGGAAATTAGGGAATTTTTAGTGGAAGAGAAATGTGTAATTTGATTAAGTCGGTTAAATACAGAAAAAAGAAACCTGGAAAAATTAACTTGTGGACAGCAAGAAGCGAGGGAGGAACTAAGGAAAACATTTATGAAAAAGAAGCCATTAATAGGTATAATTGTTATCAATTTATTCCACACATTCTTCAGGGCAGAAATCACACTTCTGCGTTTGAGTGACACCCAATAGAAAATGGCCCCACTCTTATTGAAAGACAGAAAAACCCCACTTTCCTGTGACCTAAACCTGTAAAAAAAAGTGAAAAACTGTAATTATGTCAGCTTTTAGCACTGACTTGATTACTACTTACCTAGAGGCAATAGGCAGCAACCAGAGCTTTTTTTCTTCTCCAAACACTTGCTGGAGATTCTTCACAAAGCCAAGATTGAATCCATTTTTATCTGGGCCATTTTGAAACACCGGAGCTGAGAAAGCCTCTGCAAACAGATGCAATTTCAGTGAACAGAAAAAATGGAAAATCAATGCCAAACACTCTGCAACAGGACAGTGCATCTTGTAGCCATCTAAAGACAATGTGATTTAACAGATTCTATAGATACAGCACTACGACATTCCAAACTAATAGTTTTTCCCATTTTGCACAATCCATAAAGACTTTTCAACTGAAGGCAGGAATTTGGTCATGCAACTGAACCTACAGAACACTCAAACCAGCCCACAATGGATTGTTTCATCCAGAGTTCAAAGATCTTTCTGTTGGAATTCAGAAGGTAAAATTTTCTAGGTAAAAAACTCTGCAGAATGAAGTAGGTTGGTCTTCAATGCACAGTCCAGAAGTGGTACTGGAGATTTATATCACCTCATTCATTAATGTTATAATGAACAAACATTAGGGACAAATGCAAATAAACTCTGGGTAATGGTGAGCCATAAAATTAAGACAAGAGAGGGGAGAACTTTGAGTGCCTTAGGAAGAATTTGATCTCCATCTCCCTTCTCAGCTGCTGCACAGGCCTGATATTTTGGGATAGAGGAGCTTCAGTGCCCCATGAAATGACTTCTGAAGTAAATAACTTGATAAAATCAGAATATTTTCTCACTCTTGATAGTGTCTGTTTTGTTACAAAACTTTATCCAAAAAGCTTTGAAAGTTGAACATTTATCTGAGGAAAGGCAAAGAAACAACTTGGCAAAATTATACTATTTTAGACGGTAATTTCTTTGGTTTTATAGCCAGAACTCCCTTGCCTTTATCAGCAAAGATGGACACTGATTCCCAAGCTCACTAAGCAGGTTTGGGATTCACCCCAGCACAGGTGCTCAACAAACCATTATTCCTGAAAAGCTGCACTCATTTCACAGCAAATACAGTTTTACATATGCATAACATTTTTATAATTGGACTTCTACACTTTAAGGCTCTGGTTTCCCTAACAAAGCTTTTGTCACACCAGCTAATAAATGCAGCTTGTTTCAAGTGACAAATTTCTGCAGCTTGCACCAAGCTCTTAAATCTTCCTCCCCTCATACACCAGCAGGAACGTACAGAAATAGAACAAATGCCTTTTTAATTTTTTGGTTGGTTTTTTTTTTACTTCTTACAGCAACTTTGGTGTGTCTCACTAGAAGGAGACAGACAGAAGAGCCTTACCTAGAGTGGATCTGTTTCTGCTGACGAGCCAGCAGTGGTAGCCAAACAGAAACATGAGGCTTACAAAGAACATGATTGCCACAAAGAGAAGGAAAAGGATGTGAAATTTGGAACGTCCATTGGTCAGCTCACCCTGGAAAGAAAAGCAACACAGAACAAGTGATAGGAACAACGTAAAGATGAAAATTCTTTGCACTTATATATAATTTCTAAAACTCCTATTGGGAGTTCTCTAACTTGTATAGACAAAAATCAACCTTACTATCAAAAGCAAAAAGAGACAAAGAAATGAATGTGGTTCATTTCCCCTCCTGTACCACAGCACAAAGAGTGGGGTGTCACTAACCCTTTGCATGGCTCAGAGCCAACACCTTACAGCTTCCCAGGTGGGCAGGAGGAACACCCTGTGCCCATGGGAAAGAAGCAGGCAGGAGCTCTTGAAGCCCTGTGCAAGTTCTGCTGAGTTTCCTGTGCATACATTAAATTCTGCACCTTGCTCTAGGTAAGCCCGGAGAAGCTGACCTCTGCAGCTATCGGGGAGTGTTAGAACTGAGCACAGAGTGGTTGCGAGAGTCTAAAAGCTGAGTGGGGCCTTCCAAACAGAAGAAAGACTCCTTTCCTTCTACAGCAGAAGAGCCAAGTGCCAGAGGTGGCCAGCAGCACACACAGGCAGTGCTGGGGACCTCCAGGCTGTGCCTTGCTGAGTGTGGGGAACAATTAATGCACAGCAAAGTTAAGTGACTTAAACATGAACATACAGAGTTATGCAGCAGAGGGGACAGAAACTCGAGGCCAAAGGCCACTCTCTCACTGGAGCTGTCAGCTGGCCCTGCTTGCATACAAACAATCATCAATAACTGAATAAAAGCTTCCCTTGGTTCGGTCTATTTTTAAATGGAGAAAGGAAGCCTGTGGGGATTAGAAAATGAACACAGATTTTAGACCCCTTTTTTTCTTTTCAGTAAATATGTACACATCAATGCCACGATCTTACACATCAATGCCAAACTTTCCCAGAGACACCCATGCAAACACAGGGACAGGGAAAGGACATAACCTTTCTGCCAGAAGATAACCTACAGTCTGAAATTCCTGAAGTCTACTTGCTGCTTGCTTGGTGCATTTTGGATGTGTAACAGGAGGTGGACTCCCAAAGGGCCCAGGGAAACACCTCCCAGGAAAATGCAGCCCCTCCACTGACTGAGAGCAACAAAGCACCGAGAGTCACTAAACCCCACGAGACTCACAGCAGATGAAAAAGGAACTGGATTTCATGACTTACTGTCCAATACTTAATGAAATACTTGAAGACTGTTGCAGCAATATACAAGCAATACAACAAAGAATAGGCTAAGAACAGTAGAAAGAATTTGTAGTTAGAAAATCCAATGCAGTTATTCACCCTGGAGGACAAAAGCAAAGTTGAAATCAGGATTTGTGCAGCACACAGAGGTTGTAACACAATCAGCACGGGCAGGTTTTTTTTTATGGGAGGGGGTTTAAACCCCTGCATCACACAACAAATTTGCCAATAAGCAGCTCCCCTCAGCGGCCAAAAGGGAACAGAACTGAAGGCTCTGCTTTTCACTCCAACCTTTCCTGTGGGCCAAGGAGAAGCACAGTTCTGATTTCTGGAATTGTTTGAAGCTTGGTACCACGGCTAAATGGGTCACAGAGGCAGGAGCTCATCCCTCCTGTCTGACTCTTGTCTGCCAAGGGATCACATCTGGGACTTCTGTGCTACTTTATTCCTCTGCAAACCTCAGGAGCCACCTCACCACTGCCTGTTTGTTTCCATACAGCCCAATTAACCCCACATTTGCTTTGAATTTTTCATGCACAGGACAACTCTAAAAAGGAACAAGGGAATGTACAAAAAACCATAGTGGGCATTTGTGTCAGAAGTCAGGTTTGGAAAACCCTCTACAATTTTGATTACGAGGGAGGTTCAGGTAGGGAAATGTTTGTGTTGCTTCTGATTTCCTAAATCTTCCTTTTTAAAAAAAAAAAAAGGAAGAGTTTAAGAAATACAGTGACAGCAATTCTCAAAAAGTGCAAAGCTCAATTCATCCATGCAGCTTTCTGCACAGACTGCCTCTGACCAGCATCAGTTCAGAAACAATCCACGTGCAAATGTTGTTATTGAAAGCACCCCCAAGTGCAGCTGAAATGCTGAGAGAGCCCAAAGGAAAGGCTAAGGTGGAGATCCTTTCAAATTTGAATAATAGTTAATGAGTGAATTAGCAGTTGGGGTTTAAATTTTATTAATATGATAGCATTTTTTCACATGGGTTATGGAACAAATATGAATGATTTGTTAAAATATCAAACATTTCAGGCAATTTCAAAGTGCAATTATTTTATAATTTCCCAAACTAAAGAGATGGATGGCCTAAGATGTGAGAGGCATACACACATGAGAGGCATATAGAAATATATGTAAGTAGCCTTTCCTTTCAGAAAACCACAAACCAGTATCTAGGACATACCATGGACAGTGATGATCCATTTTTAGTACACACCTGCAAAAGGACAAAAAAGAAAAACAGAAGATTTTTAATTGGTACTTCATCACCAGCTGCAG
This sequence comes from Acanthornis magna, assembly GCA_036785705.1. Taxonomy (NCBI): domain Eukaryota; kingdom Metazoa; phylum Chordata; class Aves; order Passeriformes; family Acanthizidae; genus Acanthornis; species Acanthornis magna. Next base: position 2,598,962 of record JAWUZG010000262.1, read on the forward strand.
ATCGAGAGCGAGAACTTTGATTTTTGTGAGATTTCTACACGATAACTCAAATTGACACAGTCTCAAAGTTTTTTAAGGTAGGTATAATTTTAAGATGGAACATTTATTAGTGTTTGAAGACCAACTAATGTCCTCAGTTCTTGTGTAGATAAAGAGACATGAAAATGATTTCTGCCCTGGAGCACTGCTGGCTGCAGCTGGAGCAGAGGCCCTGGGGTACCTTGTTGTGTAAAAAGAGATGTGAAGGAGCAGCCCACTCCCAGAACCTTGTGGTGACTGCTTGCACTTGGGTGAATGACAGCCCATAACTTACATGGCACAAACAGAGCAATGGTGACAACGATCAGGTTTGATCAGCTGGCATCTGTCACAGAACCGAATCCCTGAAATCAGAGACAAATTAATGCCAAATAATGGAAAAGTGCTCTTTTTTTCATATGTTAGCTGATATTGTGCTCATTTCCTAGCTACTTTTTTTCTTTATCACTTCAGCAGGTGACTGTGTTTGCTGCCAGGTCTCAGTCAGGTAAACAACACTCATAATTGATGGTTTTTGATAATTGATAGTGCTGGAGACCTGCAGATGGGGGCACAATCCTCCCTGAAAGCACAGAATCATGGAATGGTTTGGGTTGAAAAGGACCTAAAATCATCACATTCCACTCCCCCTGCCATGGGCAGGGACACCTTTCACTGTCCCAGGCTGCTCCAAGCCCTGTCCAACCTGGCCTTGGACACTGCCAGGGATCCAGGGGCAGCCACAGCTTCTCTGGGCACCTGTGCCAGGGCCTCACCACTCACAGGGAAGAATTTCTTCCTAGCATCTAACTTAAACCTACTCTAAACCATACAGGCAGCTCCCAAGTGACAAACCAAAAGTGTACACTTGCTTCCAAATTTACTCAAACTACCTACACTTCATTTTGATAATTCCCTATTTTTTCCAGTTCTCCACAATTCTCTGGCTCGCCTGACAGAAATGAGCAGGTCAGAGCCTCCAGTATGAACTTGGATTTCTTTAAGCTGTGAAGGGAGTGCAGCAGGCATTTAGTCACTGAACACAGTCCAGAAAACTTGGTCACAGAACTATGTCCTGCATCTCCAAGCCAGACTCAATTTTAAATAAAAGTTATGATAGATTTGGTTATTGTTTTGCTATTGCTAAACACAGACAGCACATCTGGGCTTTTGAACTGTAAATCCAAAGGGTAACACCCTGCTTCTCAAAGGCAGCACTTGACACTGCACTGAGTGGGAGGCTTCAAGGCTTTTTCTGTTTTCCCTGAGAGCAAAGACATTCAAATCCTTTGCACAGGAGCTAGGGGGTGCCTGCAGTGACACTGGCAATGTGTTCGACCAGCAGGATCCTCAGAGTGCCAGCCTGTGCTACCTGAGTGTGTGTGGGCAGATTTGGGGCCAGGGGCTCCCCGCTGAGCTGACCTCCATTCCCTGTCCTCGTGTACACCGGCAGCTTCCTGGCGATCTCGGCGAGGATCTGCCGCTGCACCTCGGGCCGCTCCTCGTTCTCGTAGCGCTCCTGGTCAGCGTACGACATGTGGAACTGCAAGGCCACGAGAGGAACCGTCACCCAGGGAGAGCAGAGAGAGTATTTCTAATGCAGGCAAGCTGGGAAACATTTGTGCCTCCCACTCCTGCTCCTGAGATTAATCTAGTGGGAAAATGTGGTTGTTAAGAAGAAAAAGGGAGATGGTGAGTGCTGGACAGCCAGAATACTGAGAGACACATCAAGAAGAAATGAAAAAGTAAAATTAAGGCTCATAAAACAACTTACTAGAATTGCTCCTATTATTGCCTTAGATAAATACCATCACTCACCTTTATAACACTTCCAGCACCTCTCTAGGGAGCAAGAACCTGTCTCCAGCCACACTTTTATATTTTCAAAACTGGGATTAGTTGTTATTTATAAACTTACATTCTTGTAATCAGGATCACATCAAGGCTATGTATATTTGGAGTGCCACACAAATATTGACCTCATTCTGCTGCTTCAAACATAGTGTTTTATTGGGATTTCATAGAGAGGTAAAACAAAAGGGAAAAAAATTAAATCCACCAATCCAAGCAACATGACAAAGTAAATATTTTGTAGAAAACAATTAAAACACATTTGCCTCTCACTCTCCTCTCCAGATCAACTAGACTGAAGAATTTTTGAGTTCTCTCTAACATCTCTGCTTTTGTTTTGCAAGGAATGAAAGGTGCTTGGTCTCTTACCTTTTTGCCTGGCTGTATTGGGAGAGTGAAAACAGACTTCCAATATGTCCACACAAAGAGCACAAAGAGAATATGGAATATTACAAGATAGGTCACTAAAAACAAAACAAGAAAAGAAAAAAAACAAACAGAGCAATGACTTCTTAAGCAAAGGTTTCATCCATGATGGGCATAATTTAAATTTTTCACAACAATGTAAAAAAAAAAAGAAAAGACAGATATCCATCCAGTACCATACATTATTACAGTCCAACTAAACCTTATGGCTCAGGGTCAACAGTGTCCCAGAGCTCAGGGGTGACCAATCTCAGAGCCTCCCCTGCTCTACCTGATCCCATTCCGTGCCTGGGGAAGATGCAGCTGTAAGAGAGTTGTCCCACAGGGCAGGTGACAACCCTATATCCCTGGGAGTGACAGGATTCCTGTCTCTTCCCCACATCCCAGGCACAGGCCCAGCAGAACAGATGCTGAGCAGTGCAAAGGTTAATTTTGCAATACTCAAGCACCTCCCAATTTTGGGGTCCAGTTGCTACTAAATGCAGAGAGTGCACTGCCCACTCCTGCAACACATTCTTCTTGTGAGGACAGAGAGGAATAACACGAGCTTTACATCACCAGAAAAAGCCGAATCTCTTATTAAACAGCTTTTACATTTCCCACGGTTGATACAATAAAACAAATCAGGAAGACTTCCCTCAAATTGAGCAAAATAGGTCTTGTGATTACTGAGGAAGAGCTGTAAACCACCAGACAACATTATCACATGAAACCAGTATGTATCAGAGTACTCTTATTTCAACATGCAAACCTTATTCCAGAGCCTTTGGGTATTAGCAGCTATTCCATGGACAGGGAGCCAAAGGAGCTGAGCTGTCCTTCAGCTCCACAAACTATTTGCCATTTCTTCAACACTCAACTCACTAAGACATTATCAACCAGTTACAAGATAGTTTTATTTAAACACATCATTTAATTGCAATAACAATCTCATTTCCCCCATTTCATTTAAGCTTCAAATTCGAGAAAATAAGATTAAAATAACTACACGGAAAGAGAAGTCTAAAATCCAAACACTTCTTAACTGTGTCAAAACACTTCTTTTCCTGTGTGAAAATTGGTTAAAAAGGCCAAATGCATCAGTGAGACTTTCTAATGAGATGGCAAATGATGGGACACATCTCACAAGGATGTGATGGACTGTGGGAAGGAGCTGTGAATCACAGCTAAGTCATTCTCATGCTCCAAGCTGGTTGGAGATGTTATCCTTACACTACGTGCAGGTGGAGCTCAGCCATTTTAAATTAATATGAAAGGAGATAAATCTTGCAACAGGTTTAATTTTGTTGATCAAGCAACACAGCAGCATGTTAGAAGAAGCTGACCTGGAGATGAACTAATAGATTAGGGAACTATTAACTTTCTTCTGCTGAGTTGTCATTAACATCCCGTTTTCTGCAGTTTCTCTGCAGCAATTTCAAACATCAGAACTGTTCTATAGGGGAAAGAGAATTTACTGGATGCAGCAATCTGGAGGATCTTTAAATGTCAGCTGGCACTGTTCTTCATGGGACAACTTGTACTACACCTACTTCTGTCCTTCATAACCCCAAAAGAAGAAAGTCACCAAGACAACACCTGGACTAGCCAAAAGCATCCAAAGTACCTCCAGGAAAGAAGGGGAGGAATATTAAAATAGCCACTGACTCCTTATTCTTAGAACACGACTGTGGCCTCCACCAACGCACCAGTCTAAAGAGTGTCACTGAGCAATCCTGCTGTGTTATGACTCAAGATCTGTTAGTGGGCACCAGAAGTGAGAGAAGAAGCTTATCAAAAATAGCTTTCACTGAAAGATCAAATGGAACAGTGAAAAAAGCAGGTGGGCTGCAGATGGGAACTAGTATTTTGTGTTTAGCTTGTAAAATCAGCTCTGGAAATGTGAAAGGGAAAGGGAGAAGAGGCATGTGGGTGTGCACAGACACACACAGCTTTTCCTGAAAGAGTCACAGGGATCAAAGCCTTTCCATGCTCTGCCCATCCTGTGACTAAACAGGGCATTTCCCAATTCACCCAGGAGGTGCTGCATGCTGTGTACCTCAGGAGGTGTAACTACAGGGAGGAAACTCTGAAAGAGGAGGCACCTTAAAAAAACTGACAGCAAATATTTCTGATATTTCAGCCAGAACATTTGTGAATACTTTTACACAAGGAGCAAGTGTCAAATAATAAATGATCACACGTACCTTTCTCCACAGGGTTGCTCACAGTCACTGGAAAAGAAAAGAAACACGTGTCCACAGAGCAAATTGGAATCCCAGAGAAGTTTGTGACAAATAACATTTCTATGTGAAACACAGCCATTTTAGGAAAAAACTGTTCAAATTCAAGAGGCAAAGAGGGAACCCACAGTTCAGCATCAAATCAAAAGCATCCGTAACAACTCTTCTTCACTCACGCACACACCCACAGCAAGATGTTCAGTAACTGCTACTTCTGCTGTATTTTCCCTGCTGATAAAATATATTCTGTATATTTTGCATTAGAAATATGACAAAACCAATCTCTCTGGTGACAGGGATGTGACAAGATCACCAGGGCTCCTCTAACACCTGTCCAAGCTGTATCTCTGTGCATTTGCCACATGCTTGCAGCTGCTTCCTCCTGGTCTCTAGCTGGTCTTGACCCTTCACAGTAAGCACTATCCCAAAGCATTTCTGCATCAACATAATAAAAAATTATCAATTTCTCAGCTCTGGCCTACTCAGCAACTGCAATGACTCCATTGTTTTTACACTTCCTACCAGCAGAAATTTTACAGCCCCTTCTTACTTCACCATAATGAGAGAAAAGCCCCTGCTAACAGAACCCCTTTGAATAACCAGCAAAAGGAACATTGTTCAATGTCTGCTTGCAGCGACTATTTGAAAATTCATCCATTATTCCAAAAGCCAGCATCCAAGTTTAACAGAAGAGACAAGGGCAGCTTTCTTTAACTGAAAACAGAGACTTCTGTGATATTTTGACAGAACATTGCTTGGAAGACAGAGCTCTGTGAGACACAGCAATGTAGATGAAAAAAGAAACTGAATCTTTGCTATGTCTCTGCCCACCCAATTTCAGGTAAACAAGACTGTTAGGAAACCTTTTGTTTTTCCTTTGGTTTGCTGCCAATGCAGCTATGATGAGCTTTTTACAAACACTGCCTGACTCCCTCCTGATCACACCTGCAGCAGGGCCTTGCTAAGGATTGCACTTGAGAAAAAAGCGTAAACACAGATTATATAAAAGGTTCTATGGCAGGATCGTTGTTGTCACTGTGGCAGCAGCCACCAGCCAAACACGAAATGCAGCCTCCTCCCATGACTCAGTGGCCACCCCAGTCACTGAGAGTTCAAACCCAGTATCAGCAGATGCCTCCCAGACATCACCCCCACAACACAATTGAAGATGCAAACCAGGATTCCAGACAAAGCATTCCCTATTTACATGCTCACACAGCTGAGAAGAGGCAGCCAGCACAGCAAGCCTTGCTGTGTTAGAAATGTGGAGAGAGAGAATGTCCTGGGAGCTGGTTTGCAAGTGACACCACAGGCCAACAGTTCATGCTCAAATCCTGAAATGATTTACTCATTTCAACTTCTGCATAGATAAACTCCTCCACACACAAATAAAAGAGATGAGAGAGAAATGAAGCAAAAAAATAAGTGGGTGTGGGCAAATGAATGATTTTAAGCTGTGATTTCAGGAAGTGAGCTGAGTTCCTGTCAGCTGAACCAGCACTTGCAGAGCAATACAGCCTCAATCCAAACCTCACTCAAATCACCTGAGTCTCCTCTAACAGCTGCACCCAGACCTGGAATCAGCCCATGTTCAGTATTACTGAATTTGCACAGCACATTTCAAAAGACTGACAGCATTTCAGGAAAATACTCCACATTTTTTGTCACATGTTCTAATGACAATTACATGCACCTCAGAGATATTCTATGCGAATTCTTGAAAGAAACAGCCCACAGTCTCAGAAATGGGATAAATGTAATGATGAAGTGTTTGGGGGCTTTGCCAAGCTGCTGATTAAAACAGACCCAAGAAGCTGCACTTCATTCTAGTTCCTATCAAGAGAAAACAACAGATCTCACTGCACAAACCCTAACAAACACCTGATTTATCTTTTCTGTGCGGCACCAGAATGCGGCAACTCCTGTCCCAGGAACGTCTCAAACGATCCTGTCTGGAATCTTTGGCTTGCTTGATCTGCCTTACTCTGTCTTGAGGAGCCACATCTCCTCCTCACCATTTCACAAGTCCAAGCTGCCAGCTTTTCTCTCCACCACAGCTTTTCTCTCCAATACACTAAACTAGAAATAACAAACATAAGAAAGTTTGAAACTTCCTACACAGTTGAATTGCTACATTAAATATACCATTATTAGCCAGCAGAAAACTTCATTTTCTAAAACGTAGCATTTTCTGTGCTACTGTAACAACTCGATGCCTGAATGTGATTTCATGTAACTCATTTCTTTCCTTTTCAGAATACAAGAAAAAGCGACTGTAAGGCAGGGCACAGATTGATGTTTGCTACTGTTTAGCCCATAAATCACATCTGGACGTTATCAAATCACAACAACAGTGGCTTTCACTGTGGGATCACTCTCCCAACCCTCCCAAACGCCACCTCCCTGCTGACAGGGACACACAAAACAAGGGCTCATGACTAACAAACAGCACCCACAACCCGCACCCAGCCCAGCCGGGGTACAAATCCTGTGGAAAACAGGACAGCACATCCTAAATCCCCTCATTTATCCCGGAATGGACTCGACTCGTAATAAAGTTTCTCTCTCTGCCCGATCACTGCCAGGATCGGAGCCTTGGGACATCGCTCTGCACCTGGGCGGGCGGGGGTCCCGCTCACACCGGGGACACGGAACAGGGGGAGGAGGAGGAAGAGAGGATGAGGAGAACGGGGAGGAAGGGGAGAAGGGGAGGAAGAGGAGGAGAACGGGGGAAAGAGGAGGAGGAGAAGGAGGAAGAAGAGGGGAAGAGCAGGAGGAGAAGGGGAATGGCCCGAAGCCCCCGGCCCGCCGCCCCTCCCGCCCGCAGCCCCGCGGGGCCCCGGCGGTGCCGAGGCGCGGCCCGTGGCGGGCGGGCCCCGCCGGGCGCGGGAGGGCGCTCACCGAGGCAGAGCTCGCAGACGTATCCGTAGTAGGACCAGAGCAGGAGCAGCGCGATGAGCAGCACGGGCAGCCAGGCGAAGGCGCGGCGGCAGCAGCGCAGCCCCCGCCACAGCGCCATCCCGCCGCCCTCGGCGCCGCGCATCGGCGCGCGGCTGCGCGGGCTGGGCCGGGGCCGGCGCGCTCGGCGCTCGGCTGAGCGGCCTGCGCGCAGCGGCGCCCCCTGGCGGGGCGGGCGGGAGGTGCCGCTGCTGGGCGGCGGTGGCGGTCCCACCTGAGCGAGCTTTATTCCAAACAATTTTCCTCAAAAACCGCCCGGTCCTGGGCTTTGTGCCGGCGCCACGGGGAGGGAGGTGATGCTGCCCCTCTGCTCAGCCCTGGGAGGCGCAGCCGGAGCGCTGTGTGCAGTTCTGGGCTCCGCAGCACGGCACACACGCACACGGAGCTGGCGAGGGGATGAGGGGCTGGAGCGACTCTGACGGGAAGGCTGAGGGAGCTGGGCCGAGCAGCCTCGGGAGGACACGGCTCATCCATCAGTATCTAAAGGGAGCTGTCAGAGCAGGGCCCACTCTCTGCTCCGGAGGGGCCGCAATGGCACCAGAGGAACGGGCAGGAACTGATCCCAGGAAATTTCACCTGGACAGGAGGCAGAACTTTCCTGGGCAGTGCCCGAGCCCGGAGCAGATTGTCCAGAGAGGCTGTGGAGTCTCCTCCCTGGGAATATTCCAGAGCTGTCTGGACACAGTCTTGTGCCATGAGCTCTGCGATGGCCCTGTCTGAGCTCGGAGGTGGGAACAGATGGGAGCACTGTGATCCCTCCCGGCCTGACCCACCCTGGGATTCTGCGATCTTGCAGCCCTGTCCTGTCCTCTGCACTGACAGGAAGTCACTGCTCTCCAATTCCCTAAGCACACACCTAGGAGTATGTAAATGTACACATATACACACAAACACACTTATATACAAGTGAATATGTATGCAATACTCACTTACTACTACAGAATATCCATGGGAGGATCAGATTCCAAACAACTTGTGGAACAAAAGGAATGCCCTCTCCAACATGGCATTTAATGAACAAGAAAGAAAACAAAAAGCATCCCCCTCCATGGCCCCAGAAAGCTCCACAACCCCCTCTGAATTCCTGTAGGAATCTCCTCATTCCCCCCCTCAGTGATTTGAGTTACAGTTCCAGGTAGTTAACTCCACTCTATCATGTCTGGTAAGGAAATTAGTTTTCTCATCAAGAGATCAGCTTAGCTGACAGAATGTCCTTCTGACAAACCCCTGGTGTAATTTGTGATGCTTTCTGGTCACCTCTTTGTTCAGCAGGTTTTTCTCCTCAGAGTTTGTTCTAAAACTTCCCGTGTTGGGGTCACACTTGGATCTGTGCTGCTTCTACCAGCTCTTTTCTCATTTTAGGTACAGGCACCACATTTGCCATTCTCCTGCCCAGATCCCTGAATTTAGAATCACCCACAAATCCTCAGACCACACCTGTAATTGTGTATTTAGTTCTCTCAATATTTTAAGATGGAGATGATCTACAACCTCTGGTCTTCTCAAAAAATTTGCTCAGTACTGAGGCAAGAGCTCTCTTAACCTCTTCTCTACCCAGCTCAAGCTATACAGTCACTATTCTCCTCTTCCCCAGGCTACTAAATTATTTCTTTAATATAAAACCTGAACTTTTTGGCATTTGTTTTAATTTCTGTGAGTGGTCTTAACCAAGAGCTTGGGTAGTCGCTGCTGTAGCAAAAGTGCTTTGCAGACACAATAATATAGGTTAGCCTGAGCTGCATGTAATCCTAAATAAGAAATGCATATAATTTATACGTGTAAGAAAAGCCTCCTTCTAGGGTATTCAGGGAGGGATTCAGGACACATACAATGAAGATTTGGGAGAGGAAGATGTGAATGTCCCCTTGCTTTCCCTCCTTCCCCCACCATGTAAATGCTGAGAAGGAATATTTTTGCCAGCAATACATTTTACAGTCAGTAAGATTTAAAAATCACTCTTGTGAGTTAAATCACTACCTAAAGCAACTCAGAGAATCTCCTTTCCTGAGACAGGTGGGATGAACAGTACATCCATGGGATATTTCTCCTCCATGTACATGTAAAGCAGGAAGGCACCTTCCCAACAGACAGCAAAGGAACACAGTAAAAGTGAGCAGACCTTGTCAGATAAAGCCTCTGCAAATAAAGTTAAGACCTTTTCTTTTGTTCAACAGCCAGTTTTCCTATGTTCTCTAAGGTCCACATGGATTATCTTCAAAATTCTACTCTTTCATGGGCTTCCAGGGGAGACTTAGTTATATAAGCATGAGCTCATCTGAGGTAAAAGATTCCCAAATACAGCTCTTTAAAACAAAAACAATCAGGTGACCTTGAAAGCTTGTGATTCTTAGAATTTATTTTTTGCTCTTGTGGTTCAACTCGTAGCTCCCCATTTGAAATAGCTGGAGTGAGATATAAGTGGGATAAGACACCTCATGTCCTATTCAGAAGTCAACACCGTAGGTGTTATTAAAAATAAATATTAAATCTAAATTTGACCTTCAGCCAATTGTACAAAGTAAAGAAAGTCCTCCCTGAGTGTGCAGCCTCACTGGACTCCACAACAACTACAGCAGTTTAGGATTATCCTAAACAGCATGCATATCTTTAAATTTAACCCTGACCATGAGCAGTTTCCTGCTCAGACACATCTCACACAACTTTAAACAAAGAGCCAGACTTCTGCAGGGTTTAGGAAGCTGTGATGGCATCCACAGTGCAACTACACTGTTCAAAACTACTGACACAGACTGCGGGAAAACCCCAAGTACCAGAAGCTTCAGGGTAATTTAAATAAAGCTCATCATCACTGGATCTTCTCAAAAATAAACTTTCAGGTGCTTAAAGAAGGGAAGCTGGTGGTGGCTCACCAGTGGCAGAGCCACTCTGGGCATCAGGGAACACTCATGCCCAAGAGCTGCAGTCTGAAGAGCAGAGCGAGGCTGACACCAGCTAAGATGGCTCTGTCATTGGTCCAAAACCAGCTGAAATAAATCAGGAAACAAATGCCAGTTTTTACAACAACTTATCTATTGCAAAAAACCCCACGTGTACCAGTTTCACTGAGATGCACTTTCCTGTGAGAAAATGCTTAAAAAAAATTACTCATGGTAGAAAATGCTCAGTTATCTCATCCTGTAAAAAAACCACAACTGGAAAATGGAGTTTTTCTTTCTAGTCTTGAATGTGAAACTGTGCCTAGATTACTGTCTGAATTTCAAAACTATATTTGAATCCAGAAAACCAAAGTTGCACAAGTTATTTCCCCACTGTTCATTTCCAAATCTTGCTCGAGCTTGTAACACACGAGCCCTGGGGGTGTGGGGAAAGTCAGCTACAATCCCTGCGAACTGCAGGGAGCCAAACCTTGGGCAGAGCCAACCTTTCAAACTACTCATGTAAAATAAAGGTGTGACCCAATTGTCAGACATATTTATATCTGGGTAGGTTACATGTGGTTTTCTTATCAGTGACAGAGATCCAAGAAGATTTGATAATCCATGAGCTAAAATGGGAACTAAACCCAACCCTGACTGGCTCCTGAGCTCCTGCTGAGATAAAAAAGCTTGTGAGCCTCAAGGCTGGCCCATTTCTGTCCTTTATTGTAGGAAAACACAGCAACCCTCCCTCTCTCAATCCTATCTTGGACTATCACGTACTGTACTTGTAGGTAAGGTGATAAATCTAAAATGCTAAATGGAATCATATCAGATTTGGGCTTTCTATCAAAAATGCTGCACCTCAGCTCGTGCAGAGGAGTCAGGTAAAGCCTTCCCAGAACATGCAATGAGGATTGGTACTGACCTATGAGCAAGTTGTATTTTTGTTATGTGCATTAAGAACTCTCCACTATGTGGGATAAGCCGCCACATTTACACATTAACACCTTCCCAGACACGCCAGGAAAAGCTCTTTTTTGTTATTTCAGCAGGACTTTGCAACTCTGTACTGGGACTCCTGCATTTCACAGGAGCTTGTGCACACATGCAATGGCCCTACCATTCCTTTATCCACATAACCCGTGGATATTACCTTGCAGTGGGGAAAGCAAATTAAGGAAACTGCTCAAACACATTGATATAAATCAGCAGGGCTCTAATGAAGCACGTGGAGCTGTGGTTCAACACACTTCTAAGATTTCTCTTCAGCTCTCAGACAGAAATGAGATTTAGACAATTATTTTCCCATTTAAGACCAAAGTGGATGAACTTTTTCCCTCTAGGTTTCCCAGCTTGTTTTGTCCTACCCAGCAGTACCAGCCCTGCCAAGCTGCACACGGGGTGTTGTTGCTCTTAGTCTATCACCTGCATCTGCTCACTCAGATTTCTCATTTGTCCCATCCCACACTGGAACATTTTATCCTAATTTAACGTGGAAATACGGGCAGGATATATGGAGTGTGCAACAGGGTCTGACAGCACAGATTGCAATTAAAGCTGTTTAAAATAGCACAAAACTCTTAATTGCCACTGAGTAAAAACTGGCCATTTGCAGCAGAATTGGTCTCATTATTCCAAGTACAGTCACTTGTTTGGGAGGATTTAGGAACTTACAGGGAGCGAGTGCTGGCACCATTAGAGGGTGCTGGAGTCCACACAATCCCGATCCACATCCAGCTCCATCCAGCTCCAGAGCTGCTCATTCTCCACGGGGACAGGAGAGGCTCAGTGTTGGTAATGACAGAAAGACAAACCTGGGGATGAAAAACCATAATCTTGTTTTGTCACGTGTATAAGCCTTGCCCAAATATCGACTGAAATATTTCCCCACAACAACTGTCTTCACAGACTCCACGAAGATTCACATCTGATCAAATGGGCATAGATTTTGGTTTAAAGTGCCATGAAATACCATAAAGACAACTTTTCCTATTTCCTGAATTCTTCATTTTGCACCCTAAATAACATCCTTCTAATAAGACAGTTATTTATCTTTTCATATCTTTTAAAGGCAAAACATTAGCACAAATATCATTCTACAGACCTACAGCAAACCTATCTTATTAATCCCTCCTCCTGCAATCATCAAGTGAATCCTGAATTTTTCTCACAGACATTTGCTGTTTGACATTGGATTAACCACAGCAATTGGCACTAACTGACTCTACTGAGTTAATGAAGCAGTCTTTTCCCTTGCCTCTATAAAAAAGAAAAGGGGCCTTCCTCACAGAGTGCTCTTAGAGAAGAAGAGATGTGGAGAGAAATGTTTCATTCAGGGAGATTCCTCTGATACCTTAAATCTCTGCCTTTTCAGCCAAAGGAGTCCTTGTCCCATGTGGTTCCCTCAAGGGACAAACCCTGGGTTGCTACAGCGGTTAAAACAATCTTGGAATCACAGATTTTAGGTTGGAAAAGACCTTTGGGATTGTTGAGTCCCAGAAGTCCCAGGTGAATGCGTGCTGCTGCTCCTTTGGGGCTACAGCTGCCTCTGTCCCCAAAACGTTTGTACACAGAAAATCCCACGAGGGGAACACAAAGAAGAGAAAATGCTGCTTTCCAGTGGCTGAAATCACTGTGGTTCTCCAAAGCAAAGCAGGAACATTTCCCGAGCCCCAGGGTGACTTTGGCAGCCCAGAGCTCTGCTGCAAACCCTGAATCTGCTCAGGAGCATCCCAGGGCGAAGGGATCCCCCAGGATCCTGGCTGGCACCCCAGCCCAGTTCTGCCCTCTGACACACGGGCAGAAGTGGGAACAGTGCCTGATGGAATAAATATGATAAAAATATGGTCTTTTGGACCTAGTTCTTCCATAGATCCATTTCTCACACTTCTGCGAGCACTGCAGGGTCCCAGGGTCTGGTTTCTGAAATAGCTGCTTTCTATAATAAGTTTTTTTAAAATCTGTGTCTTTTTCAAACACTGTCTGGTATCCTTTTCCCCTCACGTTACTGAGATTTGAAAGCAGATAAACACACTTCCAGCCAATCCATTATTTCCTTATCTTCTAAAACAACATACTGTGGAGCTTGTAGCCCTCTGACTGTGGTGAAGCTTCAGCAAAACTGTTTTTTAATTTAAATCTAGGCCATCTTTAAAGAATGAGATGTACACAGTTATATGATTTCTCAGAGTTGTGCTTTAAGCCATGAAAATAAATATGCAGTCTCAGAGATACAGAGAAGAAAATGACATTTTTGTTACCTCATCAGGTTTTTGTAAATGGATTTTTTTTTTCAGATCCTGGTTTTCTTTGTACCTGGTTGCTGCGATTTCAGAGGTGCACAGCAGTGCTGAGTGCAGCCAGGCAGCATATGCCACGTGTAATTTTTTAATTTCCTGGTAGCAGCAATTCTTACAGGCACAATAGCAGGTTTGTTTATTTTTTGTTCTTCATCAGCCCTTTTATTAACATTGTTAGATCTCCTGAGTGCACCTGGTTGGGCAGTGACTGAGCATAATGGCATCTTTGCCCTGGGCTCTTGGAGACTGTGCATATGGATGGGGAAGGCAGCAGATAATATGGATGCAAATTTCAAATTACTAGTTTTATCCCCCAGGCACTGGGAGAGGAAAAATCTCAAGGAAATCGGAAGAACAACGTGGCTTTGCGTTCCTACTCAAGTTATAGGCTTGAAAACACTATTCATGGCCTTGCAGGATTTTCCTTTGCAAAATAATGGAAAATCAATGGATTTCAGTGAGGAGAAGCTGCACCCTGTGGATGAACCACAGAACTGTGGTTAGCAGGCAGAGCCTGAGAAGAGCCTGTGCAGGATCAGGATCAGAAATCCATCAGGATGGTCCTGCTGATGAGCCCCTGCTAACGATCCCTGGCACAGAACTCCCTCATTTGGACTCATCAGCGTGAGGAGGAGCCGTCCTTAATGAACCAAGGGAGGCATTTTCAGCATTTGACTCAAATTCTCTTGCCTGCAGAACCACTCATATGGAAAACGCACCTGTCTTTTTCTATTTATGTAATTTTGCCTTATCTTACTGGAGTTTTCTTTTTTCTTTGAATGGTTTCACACTGATCAAGCCCTGCATGCCCCACGGGACAGATCTGGTGTGACTCCAGCAGTTCACTGCTCTTCAGCCTCTGAAAGTGAAACACAAACGGAACCTTCTGAGCTGATTTATCAGGTTTTGCACTTCCCAAGGCAGAGTGTCCCCTGGAGCAGCAGTGTCCATTCCTTTAGTACAACGATAAGCACCAGCGCTGCAGAAATCTCTCAAACATACTGCTATTCCTCCATTGCCATGAAGGAAAAATAACCTCCATTTTTAGGCATTTTTTTCAAGCAATGCCATCATTAGTGACAATGGATTTTCTTGCTCCTTTTTTGCTGATGCATACTCATCTCCTGGAGGCTGCTCCAGTCTCATTTACCTCTGAGGTTTCTTCCAAGCTTCAGAACCTGTGTCAGTCTGGTAATCGGTTTGAAGAGAGAATTAATTAAATTGGATTGCTAGAATTAATTCCACAGTACCCTGGGAAGTCTGATATTTGTAATCAACTATGGGACTGTTGCTAGGACACTGGAATTGTTGATTTTTTGGAAAAAAGATCTATTAAAATATTTGCCTGTCTAAAGCTATGAATCCAAGATCCACAAAAGTTTAGCTGGTCCTGTGAACAATTCTTTAGTGCTTTCATATATAACATATTAACTCTTGACTCAGAAAACATATGGAAAAGCCAACAAGAATCTACTACTACATGTGTAAGATCTATTCCTAAAGAGAAACACATTATAACTGATGAATTGTTAATTCCATGACCTTTTTCCTCTGTTACTCTATCAGAGTAACACACAGAGGACAATTAACATCTATTAAGAATGTTGGATTTAGTTTGCACATCTGACAGTAGCACATCATCCTCCAGAGCATAAAAATATCTATAACACTGAAATATAAAGGACTTGGTAATGAAGCTTATACCACCTTAACCAGAATAACTGCACCAAAGTTCAGTGTTTACCCTCAGTTTTACCAGGTTCTTTTTCTCAGTTTCCTACCTGTGGCCCCATGGAAAACCCTGAATAGTTCTACTCCCCCTCCAGAGCTCAACTTCAATTACTTTCAGAAAGTTTTCTCATCCTTAATTGTCATTTATCCAAGTTATAATTATTTAATCCTTTAATCTCTTGTCAATCATGACAATCTTCCACTTTGTTTTTCTTTTCATGATATTCAACCACCCCAACAGTGACAGACTGGTGCATGATTGTGGTGCACACAGGGAACCATTTTCTAGTGGGAACCATCTCAGGATGTGTCTTCCCAACTCTGCATTGCTCCGTCCACAGTATTCTAATGGATGAATTGTTAATTTTACTATGTTTTAGAGATAACATCCATTTTCTTCATTATTATTTTGCCTTCAGTTCCAATACGTTTCCTTTGCTTTCATTATCCAGCAGAGACTTTGGGGTAGGGAAGCTTGGGGTATAGAGAAAGCCACAACTGATGAGGTGTAACTAAAGCAATCAGAAGAAAAGACCACGTTATCCACATGGCTTTACTGCTAAACTTATTTTTAGCTGTCAGAAAGTTGGTGAAAGTCTGGTTGCACAGAAAGTGATTCCCAAACCCATTATTTAATCCTTCACCTCTGCTTCTCCATCACTCTTTTCCCATTGCTATTCCATTAATCAGATAGTAAAGAAGATTTGGCGAGTATTGTGTAATTCAAATAGTTCTGTATTCCTAACACACTATTTCTCTCTTCTGACCTGGCATGGGATCTGTCTTAACTTCAGCGCTGAGTAACAGCAAATTCTATTCACTGGGATACAACTGAGTCCATCAGCGATGAATGTTTTGTTCCCATTGTTATGAATCTCCAATAAATTCATTTCACATAAAACTAGGACACTTTCAAATGCCTGAAATTGTCACTTTTAGCCTTCAATGTACAAAAAGACATAATAATAGTGCAGTGACTGCTGCTGGTTAAACCCACCTTCGACAGCCCACGTCCCTTTTCTCTTGCCTTACACAAGCTCCAACTCTTCTAAACTGTGACTGCGAGGGATCTGATGGGTGTTGGGAATTATAGCTGATGACCCTGAGAAAAATGCAATTTATTGTCAATTGTCCATTCTAATCTGTGGGAAAAACAAAATACTTTCCTTGAAATGCTGTGTGAAAAAACAAGTTTTGGCCCCAAATGTTCGGAACATAATATAACCACTGGATTCGCTCTTCCCTCGCAATGCCGATGAGCCCCCAGAGTGCTCATAAATATTGGCAGACCAAAGGAGGCAGGGTTTTGCCAGCTTTTTTCCTGCTCAATTGTCGTTAGTGTTTTTAACATAGCGATACATAACAACGCCCTTAGTGCTGTTCCTTGGAACTTCGGCCTGAAATTCTGTTTCAACTCACTGAGGTCTTGGGACATGGAGATCAGCTGGAGATATTGCTGCCAGAAAATAGTTAATGCATCTGCTGGTAGACCCCAGGAAGGGGGGGCTCTGCATTTCAAACAGCTGCTCTTCAACTGGAGCAGGAGGGAAAAAAAAGAGGTTTTGCACTTTCCAGCTTTATTCACTTTTGTTCCACGTACATCAGTGAGATCTGCATTTAAATGTAGGGTTCAAGGTATCCTAGTTCTAAAATTCCTACAAAAACCAGGTTTTGTGTCTGTACCAAGCTCTGTTCACGCTGAAATGTACCTGCAAGAAAGCAACTTACACACACTGCAGACATATCCTCCTAAGGCTTCACAAGAGGCTTTGCTTTCAATAATTAATTCGTGGCCAGTTCATTATTACGTCAAAATCTAAAATGTCATTTCAGCTCAACTGATTTTTACCTCTTTATCTGGACACTTTCCAGATTAACACTCAGGTTATTTAAAGAGAAGTCCTGTGAGTGAAGAAATGAGATGAGAGTGGGGATATAGAACTTATTTTATCCCCATGGTTATTTAGTCACAACTTCTAACCTCCTTCTCAACCTCTGATCTCCTTCCCAGCCAGTTTTCCTTGTCAGGTCTGTTCCTGACATTTGTAGTAGGGGACAGTTTGCTTCCTTACAGTTTCTGCTCAGACCCCACATCTTTTGGGATACCTGGAGAGAGCAGTCAGTGGCTGTGCTGCACCATGGATGACAACTCAATTCTGGGCACACTGAGTGTGAGTTTGTGAGACGCTGACTGCCATGGAAACAGCACAAATCTCAGACCTGGGACCTGCCTGGATCCTCAGCACGTCGAATCACAACTTGTATGTGTAAAGCATTGGACTTCTCATCTTTGCTGTTTTGTTCAGGACCACAGCCCACACATGGAATATTATCCTGTTTTTCACCCTTCTAGTTGGGTTGAAGTTCTTTCTCCTAACAAAACCTTTTCATCCCAAATTGAAACCATGGCTAGTGCAGCCTCCTGAACCTCTAATGAGATGTGGCTGTGGGAATCCTCAAGACCAGTGAGTTTGAATCTTAAAACATATTTGTGTTTATGTAGAGGAAATATGAGAAAGTATATTTTGACTAATGGTATCACCCTAGAGAGAAACACACTTGTTATAAATATGTTCCATTGCAGTTGCTGGAAATCGAACAAAATTGCCATAAACAGGACTTACATCAATGTTTCTGCTTGACCTTTCTGGGAGAATAAAAGTACCTTCTGGGAATGCAAAACAAATGAATTTTTTGGAAACAAAATGAGTAACACAGCCCTTCCTCTTTATAAAATGGAGCCCTGATATAGCTGCTGCTTAGTAACAGCTCCTCCAAACGATCCATAAAACACCAGATGTAAAGGTGCGCACGTGTGCGGCTCCACTCCAGGCTCTGATGCAAAACTCAGAAACACTCACGCTGAGGGCAGAACAATTTGAGATTTTAGATGAATAGCAGTTTCAAAATGAGAACCATACCCTTCCAGCCACGGATAAGCTGTGCAGTCACCTCCCCTGACACGGTTTCTGCTGGGTGATGTGTTGGAGCTGTGATAGCTGTTGCATCCCATCTCCCTGTTAGCTCTCTGCTGCATTTTCCCCTTAGGGAAAAGATGTCCTGTCTGGCACTGAAAACCTGCTAGAAATAGTGTGATAAAAACCCACACGTTTTGAGAATGTGGTTAACCTACAAAAACAACTACCAGCACCAGGAAAAGTGAGTATATTTAATAGCACCAGATGGGTAGTGAGACACTTAATGCAAATAATAGGCAGTGTTTCTGCTCATAATTAAATATCACAGATAAATGGAAATGCAGAACTGAACTAGCACTGAGAAAATTGCACTTTTCCCCTTCAGACGTTATTCTGAATAACCTGCTAAACTGCATTAATTATCATGATCCATAGAATCCTGAGTTGGAAGGGACCCACAAGGATCATTGAGTCCAGCTCCTGGGATCCAAATTAAAGTACTTTATAATGTCTTATACAAATAGCTAAAAAGACTGCTTAGTACCGCTACCAAATCCCCTTTTTTATACCCATTCCTTACAGCAGATGCAATGCCATTAGCCTAAAAGCGCAACAAAGCTCTCGGGGACTCCTCATCTCTGTAGCCAGTGGCCTCTGAAGCAGTTTGGTCTCTTCCTCAGCTCCTCAGGCAGGTGAAATAAGAAACCTGAGTACTTTGCAACATGCAGTCCCTCATATGCTTTCTTCTAAAGAAAGGAAATAATTTAAAGCCAATTGGAATTTCTGATGTTTCCGTTACCCAACAATCACAAAAAAAAAGATAATATTGAGATCACTACATTTGCCTTGCAGAGGCTGCTAAAGCAAAGCGAGCGACTCCCAGCCCTATCCCAAAGCAGCCTGAGCAGGATCCTGCTTTGGCAAGGCAGGACTGCAGCCAGCCCAGACCCTGCCAGCCACAGCACAGCTCCAGTGCAGCTCCCCCTTGGCTCTTCCTCGCTGGCCACTGCCAACTGGCCCCGTCACCATGCAGAGCTGAGCCTTTGCTCAGCCCTCTGTGCAGCAGGCAGAGCCAAAGGCTGACTCTCACTCCCGCCAGGGCAAAATCCCCTCTTTCACGTGGGCTGTGAGTGGGGTTCCCAGCGGTGTTTGTGCAATCCCAACCCAACGCACGCTGTTCAGATTTGCCAAAGCCATCAGCAGATAGAGTTATTCCTGCTCACCCCATCCTACAGCTCCCCTCTCCTTCCTCCCTCTCTGCACATCCACATGTTAAAATTAAGTGGGTCTTAACAGGTCTATAAGTGGGATATACCCAAGTGTTTCCAATTTACCCTCAGTGAACTTGAATGAAAAACATTTGAAAATGAAATTCTGGGTGAAATCTTACAGCGTTGCTGCAGCATATGGAGCCAATTTCAAACAGCACTTTGATAATGTCATGATCTGTTAGAAAGTGTTCACCTTATACCAAAGATATTATAAACTCAGTTGCCTCACTCAGTGTATGTTCATCTTATGATCCATAAGAAAGCTATTTAGTGCATTGTGAAATATGAACTTTGGCCAGAGCTAATTTAAGAGAGATCGTTACACCGTGGATGGTGCAGCTTGTTTCTTCTGTGAGTTTTATATATTCAACTGTTCACAGCTAGTAAATTCACATCTAATAAGCTGCAAAAGTTATCAGATGAAGCACAGCCCATTGTAATCCCCACATGAAGCAAATAACTGATAAAAAAATTAGTTCCAGCATGTGTTACAAATATTTTTGCAAACAGCATCTGATAAAGGAATTGGCTTTATTAGCAACTAACTCATTCACACAATGGAGAAAACACAAAAATGTGTTCTATCTCTACAGGCCATAGCATTTCTCAAGTGCTTATGGGGAAAAGAAATAGTCTTAACTGGAAACAAAAGCACATATAGACCACGTCTCCTGGCAAGCAAATACCTTGGCACCGGCAGTGCAGTGGTGGGAATCTGCAGAAATAGAAGGGATTTGCAGGATGTGAGGCACAGGCAAAAAGGCATTTGTGCAAGGACAGCCTTATCAAAGACAGTAAATTTACACCTCACTTCTTGAGACAAAGTAAGAGTCAGTGACTCCCACCGTGAGTCCAAGTAACTGCTGGTGTTGTCCCACGGGCTGGCCCAGCAACCAGGGAAATGTAAACATACGCACAGCTCTGTGCTGGGGTTGGGCTGTCCCCTCTGCCCGGGCTAGGGAGGGTGCTGTGGAGCTGGCTGGGACCTTTCTGTGCTCCTCAGAGCCCCTCCAGTGTGTGAAGAGCTCTTCAGAGCCTCTTGACCCCACATGAGCAAACAGCAACCACCAGGAGCTTCCACAGAGCTTGTGGTGTGATGCACCAGGAAGGATGCTCAGGGATAGATCTGAGAAAGGTTACAAAGCTCTTCAGAAGAGGAGGGTCTCCAGCAGTTGTCAGGGGCTAAAGGTGTCTTGGAAATGTCCACGACATGCAGGGATTGCTGCAAGCACTGAGCGGATTTGGGGAGGGCATCAGGTATGTGAGAACCAGGTAAATGTGCTGGCATGAGAATGAGCACTGAGCTATCAGAAATCTCATTTCGCTAAGTCCTGAGTCCTGGGGACTTCACTCTGTTTTCCTCTTGCTTTCACAAACTTCCACTATTGTTACAGGCAGCTGGAATAAGAACAAAGAAAGGTATTTCAAGTTTTAACCCTCAGAAAATCAGCATTAAGCCTCGTACTAGGGACAACCTCATACACCAGAGATGGTAAAAATTGTGTTCAGATTTTCTTTCCCCGTCTCTAAGTCAGCCCCCAGCCTGCAGCAAGGCCAGAGGTTTCTCAGGTATCAGCAGGAGCAGCCCCTTTCCTTTGCCTCACTGCTCCTTCACTCCAGCAGCAATTCCTCTGCTCTGAACTCTGTCAGCTTTTCTCGCCAAAGAAAAAGGAATGACAAAAGCATTCAGAGAAAAAGAAAAATAGAGAGATCCCAAGCCTCATGTGTGACATAAAGCAAACAATTCACATGATCTTTATTTTCGTAACCCTCGTCCTCCTCTCACCCTCATGCCTGTTGTTATCACTCAGCATATTATTGTTATTACTTCAAATTTGTTTTTAAAAGTGCCTATCCAGTGCTGGAGGTGCCTGAATACACACTGAAAATATACAAAACATATGTCCAACTCAGACCCTGCGTTCCCTGAGGAAGGGCTGGTATCCCTGCAGTGCACTCAGCACACTTATGGTATGAACAAATTATGAACAATAATAATAAAGAATAACTTGTGCCTATTTATCTGTTTGGTCTATGAAACTGATCTGTCAATGACCCTGAAAACTCTCGGTGACACACACTGTGGTGGAGTTAAAACCAAGCTGCTCTTTCCATTAATTTTTTTCCAAAAACTTGAGTCAAAATCCCAGGGTAGGTGACACAGGGCGACCCTCCTGCTTTTGATGTGAATGGGAAAGGATTTGTCTTTTTATATCAAAGCTAGCTGGGAAGAGGAGGTGGGTGGCCATGAAAGGGAAAAGCCATGAAATTATCTCCATTGGTTTATAAGAAACAGCCATTCGATGGGATTTTGGGAGGGGGAAACCTTCTGAAAAATGTGCTGGTGTGATTCCTCTGGAGGCCGGCACATCTGAGCCAAGCGCTGGGATGGAGCAGGGGGGGCAGGAGAAGTTCTTCCCTTAATTGAGAACACACTTGTTTGCAGAGTTCAATGTCGGGAACTCCAACATTGTTTTGAAAAGACAGAGCACTGTGTAGGTGTCGGAATTCAGAGGAGGCAGAACAAAACCGGGTGGAAAAAGGCAGCTGCGATGATTTAAGTCTCCGAACACCTTGAGCCGGTTCCCTTCCTGTGCCCCACCAACCGGACCTGGCTCTTGGCTGAGCTGGGAGAGGCAAACCCGACTGCTCCTGACCTTCTCCAGCACCTCCTGACCTTCTCCAGCACCTCCTTCCTCCCTCAGCCACCTCCTGCCTACACCCAGCCTGGTCCCACAGCTCCTTCCCGGGCTGCTGCCAGAATAGAGCACAAACCCAGAAGGGACAGCCCTGAAAACCAAAAAGCTCTTTACAAATGCAGATAGTTTTTCATTACTAGGGCACATTAGGGGAGAGTCCTGTCAAAAGATGGACAATGCATGGAGAGAAGCTGAAGGTAATTATCATCCTGACATGTTTCAGAATTCAGAGCTGCTGCTCTGGTGCAATGACAGCTTTGTATTCCTGCTTTGGAGATCAACAGGTGAAGACAAGGTAGTTCTGCAGAAGTCAGATTAAATTTACCTAAATATCACCCTTATCTACTAGATGTCTTTTAAAATGCATTGCAACACTGAAACAGAGTAAAAATATTGTAAGGTATGAGACTTTTTCCTCAAAGGTTATAATATTCCTAGTCCTAATCAATAAACTAACTGACCTAAGCTGAGTTATTGAACGAGGAATAGTTGGAAACAGGTGATTGTTATTGAGAGCCAATTACACTGCCAGGCTATGATCAGATCTAATGATCAGCTATGGCTAAAGCAACTGAACCACTCCTGCAACCACCATGTAATTCTGATCAAAATATTCTATATAATATTTTTCCCCCTAAAATATGTAATTTTGCCTGTTCCACAGTTATTTTCTCTTTACAGAAATTCTCTTTTGTCATAGCTGAGCTGGCAGCAGCCCAATTAACCAGTCCTTCTGATTTACAGAGACACAAGCAGGTAGCACTGCGATAAAGGATAAAAGACACAAGGCAGACAGTCAGGCTCAGGAGGATGTGATGTATCCTTCTGATGAGTCTCCTTATCTCGTCTTTCATATCTTGGCTACCCTTGGTAACAAATGTGGTTCCTCCTTCCCATCATTGTATAGTTTCACTTCTATTTTATCAGAGGAATTCAGCCAGAAGAGAGAAAATAGGAAGGAGAACATTCTGACTGGGAAGATAATTAGCAGAGTTTTACATGATAAATTAAATAACTAAAGCTCCTGAAAGTCTCAGCTGGGGTGAACCAGCAGAACACCAAGGGCTCAGGGACAGAGCATTTTTCCAATGATAACACTGAAGGACAAAAATGCATCAGTCTCTCTGTTTTAATCACACCAAGGGCATGCCAACAGGTACTGGAGCTGTACCATGAACCAGCAGCACCTGTGCCATCAACACCTCCCCTTAGCTAAGCATACACTTCTTGCCAACCAAGGCAGGCAGGACAGGCTGCCACCAAACCCCACTTCCATTTAATTATTATAACAACACTACTGTGAATCTTAAAATTCACAGGAAGATTTTCTTTTTTGCTCTATCTTAAATGTTGCTATGCAGGAAGGGGAAATGCTGTGGTACCCAAAGATATGTTACAGCTAGTTCTCACCTAATGGCAGCAAGATATTTAGAAATAAAAAGCAGTATCACAGTTTCTGACATAAATATTCATTTAACTAAATAGTTGGGAGAAAGGGTTAGATTATTTAGTTAAATGCAGCTTCTGATATTGTCTTGTGGGTTGGTTTGGCTTGGAATCAAATTAGTTTTTCATATTAAAAACCCTAACTTTCAGTCCAAAAACTGACATGTTTGCCCATCTCTTACAAGCAGTAATTTATGTTTTATTGGTTTAAGGACCAGAGTGTAAACAAGTTCAATGATTTTTTTAGATTGAATTTAAAAGCAGAAAACATCTCACAATGTTTTTGTAGGCAACTCAGTAATATTTAGCAGAACTGCTTGTTTCAAACAATGCATTCAAATAATGGAAAAACATCGGAAGAAATTGCATTTATGCCTAATCTGATTGCAAATGTTCCTTTTAAGCTCAGATAAAACAATCAGAGATATTGCTCTTCTAACATTTATGAAGAGGTTATCGGTGTAACCAGGCTGTGGAGAGAGGGGTTGAAGTAAAGAAACTTCATCCAAACTTGTGGTATTTCAGCTCTGAATTTCTCATCCCCTTAGGGGTGAGGCTGAAGGATATGGAATCTGGATCTAGTTCTTAATTTTGTGGCTTGGTCTCTTTTCCAGTTCCCGCAGAAACATGTTCATCAGGATCTCCTGACATTTCTCTGCATTTTTTTCTTTCTTTCAATGATAATTTGAAGCAAGCCCTGCCCTTTCCCCCATAACATTATGCTTTTTACATCCCTGCAGCATGTAAACACAAAAAAATGCAAGCATAGCAACTCAGCAAAATACATAGAAACAAATGTTACCAGAACAGCCTTTTTCCACGATTTTATAGGAGTTCCACAGACCTGGGATTGCACACGCACACCAGAGCAGAGTTACACATAAACCAGAGAGTTCCTGGTGAACAAAACCACTGTGATTCTGTGGACAGAGATTACTGGAGAGGAGATTTCAGTGCTGTCCCACTAATGAATCATCCTGCAACAGTGGGTCTGTGTGTGATGCTAATTATGATGATTACAGAATTCAATGCCTTGAGAATGTGGGTAAAAGCTTTGTGGAAATGGGTAGTTTGACTCCTAAATAAAATTACCAGTCCTTTAAAAATTGCTCCAATAAAAGGAAAATGTGGATGAAAAAATAGGCTCCCTTCCAAAAGATGAAATCAAAGTCCTGATACCTTTTATCATTGTTTCATCATAGCTAATAAAATTTCCGTAATTATCTGAGGACACTGGAGCCTTTTATCTGTGATGAGTGACACAACGTTGTGTGTCTGGAGTCAGAAAAGTAAATACAATACGTGCCTGTGACAGCATCTCAAGAAACAAAAATAAACAGAGATCCAATTACCGATGAATACTGGCATAATCCTAAAATTATAATTTCCCCTTCCATGCTGTGCACCTTCCCAACCACCAAAACCACTATTGACCTGTCCGCTTTAGCTCCTACCCAAGCTCCTGCAGAAAGCACCCTCCAAAATACCTTTTTTTTTGTCTATTTAATCACTAAAGTAGCCTCATCATTTAATCAAAAGCCTCTGCTTTAATCAGTGATCACCTTCCACTCCAGGCTCACAAGGAACAGAGAGCATTCCTCTGTAACGAGCCTCCCTCCTGAAAAATGAGGGATTGTGTAGACACTGAAGGCTGAAATTCTCCCAATTTGCCCCAAGGGATGCCAAGTGTAGCTCAGACAAGTACAAAGGGAACCTGTTCTTGCTGCTTTTCAACTGTGGCTCTCCTTAAATTGCCCCGGGGGTTTCACGTTTCATTCTCCTAAGGTTACTGTCTCAGGCTTTTCTGTAGAAAACATTAAGGATGGAGGTCTTGCTTTAAACCAGCTTCCCTGGGAATAAGACTGGGCTCATAATCTTACAGTAACAACTCACATGTTTGGTATTGTCCCTTTTCCATGCATGAATCACACAGCCAGGGCTTTAGAAAGAGCCCTAATTGAATCTATTGATATGTATACACAGAAACACACGCACAGCCGTGGAATGGAAAGAGGGTAAAATCAAATAAAACCAGCACTTCATACTGCACAAAGGCTTATAATCTTAAAATTTCATGTTATTCTTAGAGTTTTCATTAAAATTCTTACCACAATCTTAGAAGGCACAAGCCAGTAACAGATCTTATGCAGGAGGATCATTTGATCTACTGTTGAAATGCTGCCACTTTGGAGTGGAATAGAGCATCTGGTTTACACATTATAATAGTTGGGGACATGAAATGAAGGTTCTTATAACCACCTGAAGCTGTAAAGGAAAATGTAGGTAAAAGGAATTTTAATTAGCTGAATCCCTCCAGCAAGAGCCCTGGGAACGCCGATGGATAAAGCAGGTAAGCCCTAGTGCTGATGTTTTGACTCTTCTGACAAGCCCCAAATCATTTTATCTTGCCTCTAAAAGGTGTTCTCACTTAGCTCAGCTTAAGTTAAGCCCAGGTCTCCTGAGGCTGTAGAACTGTGCCAGGTTTAAAGAGGGACAAGTGACAGCAGGGCTGTGTTGGCCCTGGTGGCCGTTACTGGAGTTGAGCTGGATCCCGTGTGTGGCTCAGGGACACCACGGCTTTTCTTATTCTGATTCTTTATAAAACAACAATTCAGCATTTGTGAGACAGAAAAAGAGAGCAAACTGATTTTCCAGGGTAGGCAGAGTGCAGACTCTTGTTTCCCTCCCTCCCTCCTCCCTTTGACAGACCCAATGTCTCTCCCCCCGAAAACACAACGATCCCATAACAGAACCCCTAACTCCAATTGGAAAAGCCTGTTGTTTCCAGCATGTGAGAAGATGAAGAAAAAATGACACCCCAGCCTGCTCTGTCACCACACAGAGATGATAAATCTGGGCTGGGCTGATCCGAGACATTTCATAGGGTCTCCAGCAAATTCAGCTGCATCCCTGGGTCCTCATTGGCACTCGCAGTGTGTCCCAGGCAAATCAAGTGAATATTGCCAGCACAGCCTCTCACCAGCAGATGTGCAGCCCCTGCTCTCCCTGCTGCTGCAGATACAATAGAATCCATGTGCAGGGGATGACTACAATTTAATTTACACCAGTTGGAGTGCAGAAATATAAGCCACCACACAGAGCTGAAATCATGGGCTGGTGCCATCTGTATGTAATTGTCAGGGTTACGTTTTCCATTACATTTTCTGCTGGAGGAAGGGGAGGATATACAACTGGGTAGCAATCATAACAGTCAGGGCTTGCAAAATATCAGTCAGAAATCACACTTTGGTTTGCTGAAGGGGTGATTTGCATTTCATTCTGACACGTCAGAATGGTCTATTTCTAAACAATGTCAGAGAAAATGAGACGAAATTCAATTTTTATTCCAAATATTGTAAAGCAATAGGCCAAACAGATGGACAGGTATGGCATTACTTCATCTGTGGCATGCTAAGCTTGGCCAAGGGCCTGCAGAGCACAAATGTTTCAGCAGTCCTTAGGGGTTAACAGGCAGCACATTCAGCGAGGCCCAGAAATTAAAAGATCTAGCAATTGTTGCTTTTTTACTTTAACCCTGCAAGAGGCTGCTAGGCTGGGAGAGCAGCTAGCTAGACTAATCAGCTTGGCATTTTTAAAGGAAAACTTCAGAAAATGTAATTGCAACAACTGGAAAAAAACCCAAAATATGTTAAGCCTGAAATTATTTCTTCTGGTGCATATATTTTCTTGGAAAACAAATATTTAAAAAGATCCTGAATACTCCTTATAGATACATGATTATTATGTAAAGACTCTGCCAAGTCTTTAATCTGTTTTCATGCCCTAAAGAGTGCACTAGTAGATTACAACTAGAAACAGAGGATGCAGTTCCATGAGTATTTTCTGTAGCATCAAAGCCACCTAAAAAAAGTCCTGATGGTCCCCACACCATCTTCCCCTTTGCACCCTGCACGTGCCCTTATCCTGCAGGTCACCTCTGGTCACCAAGTTCTCTGAAGGCTAAAACCCAGCCCTGAAGAGAGTATTTTCCTTCCAGAATCCCTGATGGCATCAGCTCCTGCAAGGGAGTCCTACACAGGGATCCACAGAGAAAAGTAACTTTTAAGTACACTTTTCCTATGTATATTTATCCAACAGTCGTGAGTTATATAATTTTCCAGTCCACTCTAAAGTTTGCCCAGAATTTGTGAGGATAATTTTTTTCCTGTGAGCACTTTTCTGTAAAACCTCAGATTTGCATCTATTCTTTGCATTCATAGCCAGAAAAGGGGGAAAAGGAAAAACTACTCAAGTGCATGAACTGTGTGCTACAAACTGTCTCTGCTGTTTGACATAAAGGCTCTGGGATAGGCCAAACCAGGGATTAATTTCTTCAAAATTCTGACCTCTGACAGTCCCCTCAGGTCTGGAAATACAAACATTCCAGGAGAGAAAAGTTCTGCCAAGCATTCACACCCCAAAATGAGAATATACCTGTCGTGTACAGCCGCTCTCCAATGTCTGTCAAGATAAACACCGTGGCCAATGTGCTCTTTGAGTCAGAAAAATCCACAATAAACAGTTTTACAAACATTTGCTCATCCATCATTCTTCAGAATAAAATCTCTGGCAAAACTGTTGGCAACAAGCCTTGATGGATAGGGACTGGATGCCCTACCAGTGAAATCCAAGGATTTCAGCTTGTTTTAAGTGGCTTTTAAAGCAAATGATGCTTGTGAGATACTACAGAAAAATAATTTTTGTTATGTTTAGATTTAAAAATTATTAAACACCCTCCTAAACACGTCAAAAACCCCAAACAACTCAGGCCTCCAGCATGCAAGGGTTAAGCTCCTGTCCCCTTAATGTTTGAGTGCTAAATGCTTCCAGAGAGCCTGGAACTACAACTGGGCACTGCACACTCCAAGCTAACTGGCAGACAAGTGTTGCTTTAGGCTTAGAAACTCTGTCTTTTCACTCCTGGGACCTGGGTTTATTCCAGCTTAATCCAGCTACAAATTGTTGTCTTGCAAAGCCTGCAGCTTCTTTGAAATGCCTCCCTCCTCCTCGTAGCTCATAATTACCAGCAATTACCATTCTTGTTTACCAGGGGCCATTTCTGAGTGGTGTCAGTGCGTGTGTGTTTGTGGAAGAGATGGAGCCTTTAGGAAAAGCTGCACGAACTGACCCAATGCTCTTGGGAAGCATAAGACAAATTGGCGTGGAAAGCTGCAAGATCTGAATCATCCAAAGGGGAGTTGAGTATTAAGACAAAACACAAAAATAAAATATCTGGGTTTGCTTCATTTCTTTGGGAGACCAACCACAGAGTTGTTTCCCCTACCTGATGTAAATAATTGCTTCTGCAGTGTTCAGCCATCAGAGGCTGTTGTATTGGAGCACTTGCAGGATGATAAAGTACTTTGGAGATAAGTTTATATAAAGAGAAATTAGACTTATCCTGCCAGAACAGTGACTCAGCCTAATGTGTGAGTTTATAGGCTGCCCTGGTCTCGAAAATCATCCTTCAAGTCTTGGCAGCAAGCACCAGGTGAACATTGTGTTCTTCACATGGAGCATCAAGTTCCCGGGGCCGGGGCTGTCTGGAACACGTGCTTGGAGAGGTTCTGCTGCACGGGCCATTAAACACAGCTCTGCCTGGAGCAGCAAACCCTCTGCAGGGCTCCTGGGCTCTTCGGGGCATTCAGCAGCAGCGAAGATCCTTCAGAAAGAAACCCAGACTCTCAGGGGATGCTGCATTTCCCAGGAGATGCTGCATTTCCCAGGAGCAGAAAACCCTCTGCAGAGCTCCTGGGCTCTTCGGGGCATTCAGCAGCAGCAAAGGCTCTTCAGAAAGAGCCCCAGACTCTCAGGGGATGCTGCATTTCCCATTGAGCAGCAAACCCTCTGCAGAGCTCCTGGGCTCTTCGGGGCATTCAGCAGCAGCAAAGACCCTTCAGAAAGAACCCTAAACTCTCAGGAGATGCTCATTTCCCCGGAGCATGGTGCTCTGGGCTCTAAGAGGAGCTGGCAGCGCTGCCGGGGGAGGCAGGATGGGATGAGGGTGTCTGACACACACCAGGCAAGGCTCAGAGCAGGGAGCCACAGCTGCAGGGAGAGCGAGGAGCAGGGGATGAGGAGCTGCTGTGGAGCCCAGAGGGGCTGGCTGGCACTGGCTGGCACTGGCTGGCACTGACTGGCACCAGGAGCATGCCGGGGACACCTGGCCATCGCCTCTTGCTGCGAACCAGCAAAACTTCAGTGCAGGAGGGCACAAGAGCAGCTGCTGCAGTGCCAGAGCAGCTCTGTCAATGCTTGTGACACACACACAAACCTCTCTCCTTCGTGGGAGTGCTGGCTCATGGATTTTCTGTTGTCTAAGACAGCAAAATGTGTTCTCTGCTCACACCTCAGCATCTCCTGCAGGTCAATAGGGTGACTTTTGCATCAAGAAGGAAAACAGGCAGTGACAGAAGAGAATTCTCAAATTAATGAGTAGAAGAAGGTGAAGAAGCAACATATATTCTTTTCTGCTTTGTGACTTTATGTCTGCTGTATATTTAAACTCCTCATAAACTCCTGTTTGTCTTTCAAGTAACAAACCAGAGGCTGATAAACACTTTTAGGAATGTGACAATAAATTGTGTCTCTATACTGAAGTTTTTTCCTTTCTGTAGAATCTTGGTACCTGAGACCCCATAACTCTGGTGACTGAAAAAAGAGGGAATAAATCCAATAAGCAACGTGTGACTAAAGACAGTATACAAGTACATTAAATTAGTGCTCAAACAGCTCCCCAGCTGTTCACTAATGGCAGCACTGGGATGCTGCATCCATTGCAGCCATTGGCCTCAGTCTATTCCTTTAAAAAAAAAAAATCCCTTTTCTCTAAAGGCCTAGGAACCCCTCTTTAGTGCTGTTCTGCCCCTACTGCTTCTGAAAAAGAAAATAATAAATTGGACTTTGGTGAACTACAGAAATACTTTACTTAGAATCTCAAGGAGAAGCTTTTAATTTCTCCTACATAACCATTCATACTATTGTTCCTATTTTCTTTTCCTTTCTCCTCACCTATGAGCTACACATAACCCTGCCAATACCAGTTCTTTAACATAAACAAGCTTCCCTGAGCTGTCCAAAGGCAGAAATATAGCAGTTGCTCCAAGTGGAAGATCACAAGTCCAAGCAGCAGGTACTGAACCCACTCTGACAATGCTTAATGCCCACACTGAGAACAACTGAGCTCTTTTACAATCTTAGTGGATATTATCAATAATAACATTTATTTTTGATTTACAGTAGTCCAGAAAAAAAGAAGCCCTCACATCACTTTAATGTGCACGACAAGACAAAAACATCCACCATAAGACAGAAAAAAGCAGCCCTTTGGTGCAGTAGTATTTCAGAGCCTGCTTCAACACCCTTTGCTCACATGACATGAGACTCATTTGCAAGAACACTTCACATGGTTAAGCAGTCAGGTTGTGAAGCCTTTCACAAAGTTTGAATCTTTGCAAAAGTTTTTTTGGGTTTTACTATAAATTTTGAACGAAGCCATGCGTTGTGCCCACACCAAAGACTCGCCATGGATTTACAAGTCCATGAGAATTCCTTTGGCCCTTATTGTTTCTACTTGTCTTGAAGTACAATCAAAGCTGAGTTCGAGATGAAGCGTTTATCTACAGCTTGGTTTGGGGTTTGAGCCATATGAGTATTTGTTTTCAGACATGGAGGTACAAAGAAAGCTCATTCAAGTCATGAGGGGAGATAATGTAATGGGCTTTAAAATGTTGTGCTGCAATTTAAAGCTCAGAAAAATGTTGCTGTGAGGCATTCATTGAAATAACAACAGGAACACTAATAATAACAAAAAATAATAATAACAAGGACACAAATGTGAATGCCAGTATGCATGTAGGAAAACATTACCAAGCCAGGGAGTAGCAACCCAAAAATTTGAAACAGAAGAAGAAAAAAGCTCTAGATCTGTAGCAATATTTGGCAAGAAGAATTTGGCACTTTGGACTCAACATGCTTTTCTAGTTAAGAGTGCAAACTACACTATTTGTACTAGAGGAGGATGACTCTTCGGGATGCAGCTGGAGGGAGGCTAAGACTCTCCTGAACAGCCAGATGGCTTTTCAAGTCTGCCTAGAGAAAAAAGTGTTTTACTGTCACTTAAATCATCTCATGCCTGCTCTCTCTCCTGCCACTGCCCCTTCCCTACTCTTATTTTCTCTTGGCTACCGGGAGAACTCTGAGGTGAGTTAGAGATAAGAGCTTAGCCCGGTTGTTGTCACTTGGCCACTCAGAGGGTGGCAGTGCCTTGCAGACACTCCTGTTCCAGAAGCACAGGTGGCTGTTGCCTCGCAGAGAGGAGTTATTGTGGCACAGCAATACTCACCCAGAGTTCATCGACTCCCATCCCTCTCTCAGAGGGCACCAATCAGATAAACCCATGAAAACATCCCATGTTCCAGTTCTTAAGTGCCCCAGGACTGTGGTTTTGTCTTTGGAGCTCAAGGTTGTAAAGAGCTTTTTCAGCTGCAGGTGGAAGATGCAATAGAAGGTGAAGTAATTATTTTTTTCAAGTGTGGGGTACAGGTGAATCCAATTACAAAGCAGAAAATTCAGCTGTGATTTAGTCATTACAAAACCCTATTGCAAATACAGATGGGGAGACTCATCAGTGTTGTGGTGAAAGCACGAAACACCCCAAAAACCAAACCGGGGAACTGCTCCAATCATAAAAGGGAAAAACCTAATGGGAATTGAATAAAATAACATAATCTCAGCAGCAAAATGACTGAGGTGTTTCATAGGCAAATGTAATGCTAAAACCACCCTTCCCCAGCCTGGAGAAAAACCGTGCAGCAACGCTGAGAACTTGATGCAGTGGATTTTCCAAAGTGCAGAGAGCCAAGAATAATATAACATCACCACGCAGACTTCAAAGGCCTGCTCCTCCACTCACTCGCTGCTCCTGTGCATCCCTCCCATGCCAAAGCACACAGGGAGCGCAGGGCTCTGCTCAGCAGCTGCTCGGCATGTTTGACAGATTTCCCAAACTCTTACAGCACTTGTAAAAGAAGTTTCCAATAGAGGCAGTGCTTTGACCGTAGCATTTACAAGAAGCAAAGATAAAAACAAGAGGGAGTTTTGTTTATTGATTGACTGACACAATTTTGCACTTATTTCCTGGAAAAAGGCATCACTGTAATTGTGCAGAATATTTTCCTGTGGGACTGCAGATGTTCACAGAAGTACAAGGAAAGACTTATTGCTCTAGTAGGGAGTAAAGTCATTTTGGGAGCCATCTACACATGATGACAACAAAGACTTGCTAACTCAGTGCATTAATTACTTACACCATGAGCTTTCACAGGCTGGCAAAGCCAAAAGCCTTAAGATCAACTCTGTTTTCAGAGACAATAAATTCATCCTCTAGCTACAAAGACTTTCAGAAGTGAGAACACTTGGTATCACACTGTGTGAGCAGCATATTGGTAGAATAAAGATTTCCAATCAAAACTGAAGACCCAAACGTACAAAAGTGTGGCCGAAATCCTCAGTCCCTGTGCCACTCCTGTGAGCAGCAAATTTTCCCGAGGTTTAATCATGTGGGGTGTGGAGGGCTGGGGAAGGGTGGCAGTGACCCTGCAGAAGGGTCACAGGGCTCTGGGTGCTGCCCGGGCAGGCAGGACTTTACAGTGAGGTCACTGCAAACCCACAAACACACAGGTTTTAATTTACAGATTTTTAACAAAGCCCAAAACCTAAACCAGATATGAGTTAAGATCATAAATTTTCATCTGGGTTGTTATGATTTTGTTTATCAACTTTTGGAAATGTGTCTGATACTGTATGGGAAAGAGAAAGGATAGAGCCCCTAACCTGAAAAAGTACCATGGGCACCACCAGGGCCAACTGAGGTTTTGCAGCCTCCTGTGGCTGCCTAACGAATGAGGGCTGAATTCACACCCAGGAGCAGATATCACATCCAGGCCACTGCCACAGAGTTTGGATGGCCATAAAAAACCAATCACCTTCATCATTCCCATCACCCAACCCCAAATATCCCATTGCACTGCCCGCTCACAGAATCGGATGGGAAACAGCTTGCATTAGACTGGAGCTGATTTTTTTCCCAGTTTTATAAAAGGTAGCATCAAAAACTCATTCTCACCCGCAAATGCCACACGTAGCCAGCAGCATGATCTGGCAGGGATGCTGGAGATTAGCTGTGCTCCCTACAAGGCAGCACTTCCAAATATTCCATTTAGGCCATTGAGGTCAGATCAGTCCTTATGTTCCCTGACAACAAAACTGCGGCAAGGAAGACTGATCTTGGCTCTCATTTTCATTCTTTTTGCTTGTTTTGCCCATTTTCATAGGAGTTTATAACTTGGCAGTAACCTTGGGAGCTCTGGGTTGCATGTAACAGATTGAAGGCAGAAAGTACATTTGCTGAACAGAAGTTCATCAAGGATAACATCTTTTAATATTAAAGCCACCGATAAAAAAGTGAAATGCTATAAATAATAGAAGCCATATGAGCTGAGGTTAAAAACCAGGGTCCTTGAAGGTGCCCTGATGTTCAGCACTTGAGTTTTCCCACAGCTCTGCCACTGGTGTATTTTATTCATCAGTTTCCCTCAGCTGTAAAACACGAAGTGGTTCTCATGCAACAAAACTGTTCTGTATTCAATAGGTTACAGGGTTTAAAATGCCTTAAACTTGTATACATACACCACTGAGGCATTTTCAGTTTTAAACAGACAATAACTATCATTAATTTAATGGGTGACAATTTCTAGGGGCATTTTAGAAAAACCAAACCACCGAAGGCATCAAGCCTTGGAGGACAACTAAAAGCTTGTAGCATGAACCAGTGTGATTAGGAATAAGCATCTGGCCTCTGCTGCATTGTTAGGGGTTTTTTGAGAACAAATAGTTTTATCAAGCACAGGAGAATACAATTGTGTGGCTAAAACTCCCATAGATCCTTCAGCTTGCTCAGACAAGTGATGGCCCTTGTCCTGTTTGCAGCTACTGCCCCTGAAAGGCCTTTGAAGGACCTGCTCAAGTGCTAAAGCATTTCCCACTCACATCGAGAGGGCAAGAGAAGAGGATCAGCTCCACACAAGAGGCTTTTGAACTTTAGAACACACCTTCAGAAACCACTGAGCTGTGATCATCCTTTCCAGGATGTCCTCACTGCTGCCCCTGTTCTTTCCAGGCTGTCTGGGATCTCCTCCTCAGAACCTTTCAATCTCACAGCCCTGCTCTGAGTCTAACAAATAACTCCAAGTGATCCCAGGGCCCTTCTAACACTCGTCCTTTAAAGTCTTCCTTTCTCTTTAGGCACTTTGGAGTTGATAATTTATAGCTTTCCCTTACCTAAACATCTCATGGGTGTCCAGGTGCTCTGGTTTTTTAAAACTAACCTGTTCTGAAGTGTGTTTTTAATGATATTCCTTCAGCAAGCACACATTAGTGCCTTGTGTGTAGATAAAGAATGATTTCACTTCAAACAGAAAATTCAAACCCTGTATACTTGAGATACAACTTGCCCCAAAATTAATTATCTACACATGTCCAGCTGGAATTTAACTTTCTTCACACAGTGTGCTTAAGCATAATAGACACTAAAACAATTATTTATACCACAGACTGGAATTGCTTGGGTATTACAATGAGAATCTCTTAAAAACATGTTTTTAAAGATAAAGCCAACTAGCTTTTCAGCTTCAAATTTAGGTTTTGCAATAAAAGACATTCTACAAAACATTATACCATTGGAAATGCTTTAAAGAAATAAATTGAATTTAGAAAGTTCATAGTTATTTTTGTGAAGGGAAATGTGGTGGGGAGTTTGGATTCAAGATCGCACGACATCCTAAGTCTTGGAATACTTGGAATTCTTGAAAGAGGGTGGAATTTCCAGAGGACTAAAAGAAAGCTGGGGGTGTGCCAGTTTTCTAAAAAGGGTAGGCTGGACAGTCTGGCAAAGACAGCCTGGTCAGCCTCTCTTCCCAGACAAGAAAATATAGGGATAACAGCAAATGTTTCAGCCCAAGCAGATCCAGGAGCATTTATAATTAATGCAAATCAATACAGGTTTATGGAAAACTGTTTTGGCTGAACTTGAGCAAAAGCTGCTTATTGAGAAGCCAGAAAGACAAAATCAACATGGTAGATATTAAGAGGATTTAAAGTTAGTTAAATGACAGTGACTGCATTTAAATGGGGAGTCACAAATGTACCTGCCTGCATTAACATATTGTTAACGGGAGGAAACAACAAACACTGACCAAAGGTGACTGCAAAAAACATTGTGGGAGGAGCAAGTAGGAAGAGATTGGTGAGTGATTGTGATCTGCAGCACGTGGGAAGCTGAGCAGCAGCCTCAGCCTCAGCCCAGCCAAATCCCACGTCATACACTCAGCCTTCAGCCCTGCTGCAGGGGTTCCCTCTGCTCCACAGCCACTCCAGATCCTCTGCAGGGATCCCACTGGATAAGCCATTAAGCAGAAATTTCCAAAGACGGAATATCCCATATGGAAAGTGTGGTTACTTTATCTTTGGGTATGGTACTGGTGCAGGTACCGCCCCAAAATTTGGTATCAACAAAATCTGACTCAATCTTATTTCGTTTGATCCAGGATTAATATCTCAGTTTGGCCTGGGTAAAGGAGTCTAGGAGCAACTTTGGTTTAACTTATGAAGTTAACTCTCCTCCTTAAGGAGAGGATTCTGTGCTAACTTTTTAGGTACCTAAAAAAAGAGGAGAAACCTAAGAAGAGGAACATTTCAGTCTAGAGACAAGAATGCTTTTAAGTCCAGTGGGCACAAATACAGAGTAGGAGTTAAGGAGCAAATTTAGACACTCTGGTTACCAACTATTGGAATAAGTGAAGACAGACTGTGATGAATCAGTGGAAACTGTAAGATCAGGATTCTTCCTGTTCAACAGGGATTAAGCCTTGTGATCCATAACTGCTGGACGTGACCACAGGAGCCCCCTTTGGACTACAATCTTTATGATCTCTAAGTCACCAGATCATATCACCTTGCCAAATCTAACAAATGGCAGAAATGCACAATCCAGCCACATCAGAGGAGCAGGGAAAACAGAGCATAGGCATCAAGGCTGGCATGGTTATTCTGCATTTATTAATGTCTAACCTGGCCTGTGCCTCTCTGTGTCTACATGGAACTGCTCTGTGCCATCAAAGCAAACCCAGTTAGAGCACTTTTTGTTGTCAACATTTGAGCAAAATAAAATTTGATATTACCCTCAAGAAAGAATAGCATGACATGATTTAAATATTCATATTTTAGTAATCTGGAATGTTTTTATTACTAACACATGCAAAGAAAATATTGTAATGTTTATGTGAATATCACATGCTTTAATAAACAGTGATAGAAGTTCATATTTGTGTTCATTCTTGTCTCTAGAACAAACCTTCTGTGACCTTTCTGGGATGCAGAGCATTTTCGACCAGTGTTTATAAAGTTCAGAGTTACCTAACAGCTTTGAGCTGGTATGAAGGCACATGGTGCAGAACAGGGACTTTATAAATTCTTGTGAAAGATCAAAAGAAAAGAGGAAAACAGCCAGCATCAAACAGGCACACACATAATAGCAAATAACACGGCTGAAGCTGTTGTGACTAACACTAACCCAAGGGCTTGGATGTTGAACTCTTGAGTGCCCAGAGAGGATGGAGTGAGGACCCTAACTTGGAATTTCCTGGCTGTCGTCAGTTCTGTTACAACCATAACTTGTTTCAACATGTTTTCAGCTTTTAAATTTTTTCCCTCCTCCTTAATATAGTCTAAACTAGACATAAAATGGAAAAAATGTACTATTTCCACTGAGCACTGATGCCTTTGACATCTGCTTCCAAGTGTTATTCATCACCACACAGCGCAACAATCTGAGAGCAAGTACAAGGTACCTTTTGGAAAAAGTGAGTCCCTGGGATTGCTTCTCATAACAAAGCCTCCCTTTCCCCAAGGAATTGCAGCTCTTGGATGTCCACAAAAGAAAAGCACAAGAGCCCACCTGCAGCCCTAGCACTGCTTCTTTTTAGGGTCAACCCTCCCACCTCACAGATGGCAGAAGGGACATTCCTTACTCCCTTTCTTCATGCAGAATTTCCAGTATTTTTTTTTAATCGACTCCCATCCCACAGTGACATGACTTCATGCTCATGACAAATTTTACATACAGAGAAAGGAAAGCACCAAAGAGAATTTCTGAAAGGATGAAGGTCCTGATGAGCATCTCTGCCATGAGGCAGATGGCCTTGGGAACCCTTTGTGTGTCTGCAGCTGGCAGCACCAAGGCTGCAAATGGAGACATCTCCAGCTGGGAGTCAGTTTGGGCTCCATACCTGTGGAACAGGGTTACCAATCCCTCCAGCATCAAACTCTTTACATGGAAAGTACTGATGAAAATGCAGGAAGAAAAACTTGGGGCCAAATCTCACCAGCAGATTCCCAATTAATCACTGGGCTGAGTTACAAAGACTTCAGATAACTGCCATGCTCTTGCAATACACAAAACAAAGGGAAAAGATGCCAGTTGCACTGGGAACAGAGGAACAATGGCTGAGCAAAATCACAGTCACTTCCCCCCCCGCCCCCCATTTAAAACCCTCTGCAGAGGGGTTAATAAGATGGGTATTAATGGGTCCCTTTCCAGGTCTTTTCTGTTTTGCTAGATAAATTTGAAATCACCAGCAGCTGGAATTGGCTCTGTAGATATTGGTCCATCACAGCTCCATCAAGAAGCACTTCAGCAAGACAAAGCTCTTTATAGCTAACGCTGTTCTCCCTTTGAAATCTCCTCTATTTCCATAGAAACTGAGTTGTCCTTTGTTGAGGGCAGGCAATTAAGGATGATTCATATAAAACAAGCAAGATCTGACTCTGCACAATTATTTTTTCTCTTGAAGTTAATACTTGATTGCATACTAATTCAGAGCATAATTCTAAAATGGTAAACGACAGGAAAATTAAGGTTACAGTGATGTTTGCCACTGATTTTTACTCTCTGCACACAGTTGTCATTACATGAAGTTTC
This sequence comes from Acanthornis magna, assembly GCA_036785705.1. Classification (NCBI taxonomy): domain Eukaryota; kingdom Metazoa; phylum Chordata; class Aves; order Passeriformes; family Acanthizidae; genus Acanthornis; species Acanthornis magna. The sequence goes on from JAWUZG010000262.1 coordinate 2,637,717, forward strand.
TGGCTTCACACTTTGACAGCAAAAGCAGAGAAGTGCAGGGATAGAGGTGGATGCCCTATGTCCTAGGCAGCAACTGAAACCAAGCATGTTCACAAAAGGGATTTTTATTTACCTTTTAAATACAAAGAATCAGGAACAAGTTATGGCAATGGATAATTTCATAGCTCTTTACTTGCTGGTGTGCACAGCAGCACAATGAATTTGGACAATTTCTGGGACTAGTCATAAGTCAAGCCCAAAGGCTGTGAACAGCTCGCTGCTCTGGTTTCACACTGGTCCTGTGCAGGACACTCACACACACTGTGCTGCCAAGACCTCAGCCAAGGGCTACAGAAATCCAACAAGTTATGCTCAATGTCACTCTTTTGAAAGAATCTGGGCTCTGACCTGGGGTGCAAATTAACTTCAGCATGCTCTCTACGAAGTGTTGACATGGAGACATTACTTAATTCTTGTACAGCAAGGGTGACTTGTATGGATCATTTAGGACTGTCAAAACAAACTGTTCTGTGACTAAGGGCTTGCTCCATGTGAGCTGTGCTTGCAGTATTAAGTTTTTGGGGAAGAAACCACGAGCCTGTTGCTCATACATCTGGGGAACAGGTCCATTTCAAATCCTCTAGTGCAAAAATAATGTTCTTTTTCAAGAAGAAAATATTGCATAAATATTTAAAAAGGAATAAAAGTGGGGCTGTGATATAATAATTTTTGCTGCACTCTGAGGTGAACAGACTGGTCAAACAGAACAACAGCAACCAGTTATGCTAGTGCTCATTGCAGGGATTCATTCTCCTTCGAATTAATTTTGAAATGGAGTTTATTTATCTGAATTTGGTCTCCACTCAGGAATAACAACTCCCTGTGCTGACAAATCCAAGTGTATTCCACTAGTCCTGATGCTGTACTGGCAAACAGAGTGGCTGAATTCAGAACAAACTGCAGGGCAGGGTCAGGTGCTTAAGGACAAACAGTGGAGTCAATACTGAAAACTTGGATATTTTAAAGGGCAGAAAGAGGAAGATTTCACGTTTTGCAGTGAGCAGCAGGAGTTCTCCTCTCCCATAGCAAACACAACTCTCCTGCTTGATTTCCAGCAAACGCCTCTGAGTAAAGCACATTCCGAAGTACAGATAGAAGGGGTTTGCCTGAAGACCTTACCAGATTTGAAGAGAAGAAAGAAGGTGCTTGGCAAGGTGACAAAACATGACAGCACATGGAACAGACTGGGAATTGGCATATTTAGTGAAGAGCAGCAAAAATGTTGGGTCTAAATCCCCAAATAACTCATATTGGTCCAGGGCACATTTCAAGGAGTACAGAGAAAATGAAAATAAATAAGTAGTAAAGCATTTGGACCAGACTAGCTGGCTGATGGGATGTTTTGGGTTTTTTCCCAAGAGACCCAGGTTGTTCATGACCCTTTGAGAGTGGAGGTACCTGAACTCAAACACAGCTCTGCATTAAGTTCTCCAACCAAGAAATTACAGTGGCTTGGAATGCCTCTTGGCACACAGGTATGCATCACACCCTGTGCCACTCAGCAAAGCTCCAAATTCCCCTCTAGCTGTAGATAAAGAGTAGAGAGATATTTGCTAGAAATAATTGCATTTTGCTTACTAATTCAGGTGTCCTACTGTTTTTGATACCCTTAAGATGTCCCCTCCTACTGCATAATTTTAATTATACAGGTTGGGGATATGGGCTAGTACTTCCTAATGGATACAGCACAGATCTAACAATAGTCTTTTTTTCTTGTCCTAAGACAACGTCAACATCATTCTGGACTATTAAGTTGCCTATAAAGCACAGCTGGACAAAAACGAAAGCTTTCTTTGTGTTGCCTTTTAATGGAAATGTGATGTTTCATTTCTGCACAGACTCATTATATAACCTCCAGAAAATGGAGCTAACCCCAGATGTGGTGCTAGAACAGCTCTGTCTACACAGTTTTTAACAGGTGTTTATCCCAACAGGATTTTGCAATCTGTAACAACAGAGACTGGCCTTAAAGAATCTCTTCCAGTGAACTATCAGCATTTTAGCAAGTTTCAAAAATATCTAAATCTGTAATTCTCTTACCTGTTAGATTTTATTGTTTCTTTGCTGAGAGCAGAGTGTTCACTGCCTCCCTCTTACAAACACCTCCCCTCAGCCATCACTCTAAAGCAGACATCCCAGAGTGCTTCAGCAGCTCCTCAAGGGTATCGCTCATATCCCAATTTCTGACCTGTGCTCTTCTCAGGACACTTCCTGGTCCCTATTTTTTTTTTTTGTTTTGTTATGGATATCTCTCATATTTGGAGACAGTTCTCCACCAGAGACAAAAGTCAGAACCAGCAGTAAAACAAGTTGCCTGTCTGCTAAATGACTCTGCTGGTGACAAATCCCCAGTTTAATGTGCTCCTTTCTTGCAATAGGCTAAAAAATCATTTAACTTGCACAAATCAGTGTCTTACTCCTATCCTTTCTGTCATTGTTTCATGCTTTGTTAGGGAGCTGCAAGTTCTCCATCAGTCACTATTTTAAATTCGTTGGAAGTCCTTCTCTACCCCAGCAGCCCAGGGGTCACCAATTCTCCAAACTGCATCTTCTTTTTACTCTGGAGTCAAAAAGAGCCCTGGCACCAAAACTGCCCCTGACACCTCACACAGAGCAGGTGTGCACAGAGCAAGACCAAACCCAGGCTTTATTTTTCACACAGGCAATGGCAACTCTGCTACCCATGGCTCCAAAATACTCAATAAATTCATCAGAACAGACTCGAGGGTGTTTGTGAATTACAACAGCAGGGACTGAGTTTCTGTGCTTTTGAAAAGACCTGGGAAATTAAGAACAGGAGCACCACCATCTACTTTAGCCATCTAACCCCTTTCCAAAGTTTTCTGGAGAGTTTTGTTCTATCTTTAAATAGAAAAAGAAAAAAGAAAAAAGCAAGAATTTCACTGTTCCTTTGCCCAGTACATAGTGTGAGTATTACTGTATTTCTGTCCCCTTCCCCTGGTGTGGGCACAGCAACATTCTGGGATGCAAAAAGGGAACACCAAGTGTGTAATTTCAGCTGTACCTATCCACTGCTGCTAGATATCAAAAAATCCTCTGTTGGGAGAGAGGAAAAGTAGAGGTTCTGTTTGGCATGACATTAGAGGGATAAACAAAAGGCAAACCATCCCCAAGTGCAGCTGAACAGCTCTCTTAAATTCATGGTGCAGCCATTTAATCAGAAAACAGCTGGGATGGAAAATCTGATATTTCTTGGCAGTCTGCATAACATTCTCTTCTCACTGGTGAAAAGTATGACCCTGAGGGTTTCTAATTAAGCAATAATTAATCAGGCATACAAGCACCTCAGCAAATGACACAAAGCTTCAACATCTCTAGACATTCCTCCACTTCTTTCTGCTCTATCCAAAATACACTGTGAAAATCAAACTCCAGAGTTCAAGCTGGAGAGGCTGCCAGGTGAGCCAGGGAAGTCCACCAGTCACCAATAACACTGACACATGGGAGATTTCTGCTCTGCAGCTCATCCAGGAGGGCAAGGCTCACACATACTATGGCTTAGGAAGGTTTTGCCATGTGAAGGAGGATTGCAGAAGGACCCTGACAAAGAAAGGTGCCTCAGGGACTGAGTTGGAATCCAGATTCAAATGGGACACCTTTGTTCAAGCTTCAGTTTAGTTTGCAATGAAGGAAGAGCTGCCTGCACAGTCAGAAGCTGAGCCTTTCCAGAGATCACAAGAACCCAGAAGTCAATATTCAGTTCTAGCTCTTGGAACAAACTACCAAACAAAAAAAACTTTCGTCTTTTGATTTACAGATTAACCATTGCTTGGGATGATAAAATATTCACAATCCTCAAATCCCCTCCTCCATTTCTTGGCATAGCATCTCCATCCCACTCAGAGCTGTGACAGATGGAACTTTATTGTAACATTCTTTTCTACTTTTTCCTATAATATTTCCCTGTTACCTTTTACAAGAGAGACCCACAGACAGAGGAGGAGAGTGCAGGTGCAATTAAACCTGCTCTGTTGTACAGGGAGTTTCCATTGCCTCTAATTTCCATTGTTCTGCAGTGAAAACAAGCAGGCCCAGTTGGAACGGGCAGCCTGGGAGTCAGAGCAGCAGCCTGAGATCGGACTGTTTTCAAGTACAAAGTCAGATCCTTTCTAGCAATTGCTGTTTCTAACTGTTCAGTAGCTTTTGCCACCTCTCAAAAGTTCTGATCTCCTCTGGTGACAGGCAGGTGGCTTGTTCATGATTTTGGTGCTTCCTTTCAGGGGATGAGGACACATAGCTTGAAACAAACATCTTTCATTCTTGAGTCCATATGAGATTTGAAATCACAGAAAGACAGGTAATTATTTGGATTTCAGCCTTTGCAAGGAACTTCTGTACTGCCATTTGCATCCCAAGGGAAGCAGCAGAAGTGACAAAGGTTGTGCTTGCTCTGATTACTAGGTTTTCTGACTCCAACACAGCATGGGACCAGGCTCTTAAATTAGTTGGCATCCACTGAAAATAGGTTAAGATTTCTCTATTTTTCTGGCAGATTATCAGTGAAATATTGACAATTACAGACCTTCCTCTTCAGGCTTTATGTCTGTAATCACCAATTCTTCAGGATCAGTTCTAATTCTGCTGTGGTGTCACTCCTTCACTCACAGTTATGAGCAAAGAGCACGGTGAGCTTCCATCTCCCTGTTACACATGAGATCCTAGGAAAGCTCTGACTACAAAATCCCCTTCACGGAAAATCTTTTGGCTCATATTCATGAGATAAGTCCCACCCTGCAAAGTGCACTGCAAAACATCTCTGGAGGCAGAAACAGCTCCTGTACATCCTGTGCCTGTAGAACAGGTCCCACATGGATAACCTGCTGCTCTTTGGGGCCTCTTGGACAATGGTGTTTCAAACGAGACTCAGAGCTATCAGCTGTTGGGATTGCCAGCTAAAGCTAAGGAGTTTGAACATTAAAATCTTTCTTCATCTACAGGTCTTACAGAGCAATTCAGCACAAACAAAAGAGCTTAGGCAAGATACCTCTGAACTCATATAAATACTTAAACACACTATTTCCTCACTAGAACTTCCTCAAGCAAGAAAAGGGGTGTGTAACACACAGACTTTCCCCACAGACTGCAACAGAGACAACTGCTATGGAATATTTATAAAAAATACTTGCCATCTTTATGCAAGTTTGATGGCATGAGAATATCTTTGCTAAAACTCAGATTATCCTTGTCAAAACAGACAGCAAATTCCCAGTTCCAGGCAGTCAGAACCAGCTCACGAGTTGCTTCAAGCTGGTGAAGTCTTGGGCACTACAGAGGCATTTTCTGCCTTCGCCTGTGCCCTGAGTGAGCGTGAGCAGCAATAACCACACTCCAAACAAGGGGGTGACTAATTTGACTGGTGTCAAATCTTGTTTTTACACCAAGCATTTCATTCCAACACTCACAAATGACTCCAGTGCCACTGAAACAGAACCACTCTTGTGGCAGACAGTGGCAACTAAAAACACGTCGTACAACGTCTGAGGGAAATAAAATGTTGGCAAAGATAATGTTGTCAAAACTCCATTTCTGTGAAAACTGCTCTGGGAACTTTCAAGTGTATTTCAAGTATACACAAGTATTCTCAATTTATGTAGTTTCAACTACATAAAGCAGAGACAAGACCTCAAGATTCAAGTTTAAAATTTCCTTCTTCACTCCTCATCCTAATAAACCACACTTTCCCTGGAGTAAACTGAATAATATTCAATTTATACTTTGTCTTCTCCAATTCAGTGTTAAGACCAGCTACATACCAAGCCGAGGAGGTGAGGAGGAGCTAATATTTTCTAAACATTTGCTTAACTGCAGTCAGGATTTGTCCCAGAGAGAGGGGGAGATAACCAAGCTGTCCCTTGGTCACTGATGTGAATTCGTGGTAGGAGCACTGGAACAGATGTGTGCAATCACCATTATGGACAAAGCTCTGATGTAAGTCAATAGCAATTGCACATAGGAGTGTGTTTGTAAATGAAAATATAACCTTGCCATCTGAAAATTAACCAAAATATACAGTAATGCTATAGCCTGGATCTGGAGAGAGATTTAGGAACAAACAGCAAATTGGCTGAAAGATGCATCTTTAAAGGAAAAGAGGAGGGAGTGTCAGGATAACAAAATAAAGTGGTTTGAGTTTTTATTGTCATACTTTTGCTTTGAGCTCGACACGAGGAGGACAAGGTCACTTAGGAATATAACAACATTTATTGTGAGTTTATTGGAAAACAGCTTGAGATGCCCAAAAATTCTTCAATTCTTCTATTCGATCATCCCACCCATTGCACCCAATAGAGTCAAATCTGGGTATCAGGGAGCACATCTGTGGCTAACACTTAGCCAATAATTCTCTTTTTAGCTAGAAAAGAAACCTATTGACAAAGCCTTTCTGAGAATATGGAAAAGGGGAATTAACACTCATTAAAAATTTTACGCTCTTTCCTAGTGCACATTCTGTTGGAATAAGTCATGTTGAATTACTGCATCTACTGGGTCACAAAAGAGCATAAACAAAACCCAAACAGCCTCCAGGAAACAAGATCCCCCTTTCCCACATGCTGGATGTGCTGGTATTGCACTGGGGCTGCTCTTTGCACAGCTGGGAACACTTTGCAGGAGGGCTGAGACTTCTCACCCTCAGCTCCGTGGTGATCAGGGCAGAAAACTATGGCCAAAAATGTTTCTTTGGGGGGCATCTGCTGAAGATATCAAATATAAACAACATTTGCAGCCATTACAATGGGCCTCTTGGAACTTCAGCCTTATCCAGTTTCCCCAAGTTGCCAAGAAATGCCATTAAGATTTGGCAGAGGCAGTGAAGAAGCACTATAGTGCCATGCCTTGTGTTCATGGCACTTGGAGAGTGCAGTGGGGCTCCTCCTGAGCTGCTTTGTGATGACAGAAATCCACTGACAGCAGTGGAATTCTTCCTCACTTGCACTGAGTCAAAACAGGCTTAAATTTACACCGAAAGTTCATTTCCCCCTTTCTGTGGTGGGATCACCCCTTAGAAGTTCTGTTGATTACTTTGAAGAACTGTTAGAAGCAGAAAACTCAATTCGCTTATGCAAAATGGGGTGCTCTCAGCTGTCTTTTTTTTCTTTTCCTCCATAAAATCAAATTAATTTAAAAATGTTGCTGGCCCCTGTGCAGGTTTCAGCAGAGCTCAGACCATTCAAGCAGCCTGTTCTCATCCATCTGCAGGCTCTGCAATGACAGAGCTGTGGGGAAGGGTTTCAACACGAGCCCACATGGGAGCAAACAGCAGCAATGAAGGTGGCATGGAATAAATAGGAATTTGTGGCTAAAAATGAGAGGAAATTCTATCTCAATACATTTTCTAATCAGTTCAAGACTACTACAGACTAGCAATTAAATGCTGCTGGCTGAAATGTGTGTTTTCTGTAGCTAAAATCAAGGAATTTTCAACATAAATTAAGATATAACTACTTATTTGCAGAAAATAACTTCTGTAAAGCAAGATGTAGAAATTACAATAAAGCAAGGTGACACAACAAAATGACAGAGCCACAGAAACACACATGATGGCAACACAAGCAGAGATTTGCCTTAAAACAGTGAAAAAGTAACCATAAACCATCCAGAATTTAATAAGAGATGCACCTGGAATAGTTAAAAAGAGAAGATTATTTATTTGTAAGAGCCAATACTGGTATTAGATGTAAAAGAACTGCAAAACCACACTTGAAATTTGGTAATTTGGATAGGTAACAATATTATTCATGATCTAATATCTACCTGGTGGTTTGTTGGATGATGGGAGCTCAGTTAAAAAAATTACCAAATTCATGGTAACAATCCATATGTATTTTACTAGATTTATATAAGGTTGTAATGAAACTAGACAGACCTAATTAAAAACATAGAAGTTAAAATTTTACAAATAATATAATCTATTTCTCCTGCTGAATTCCTCCTCTGTGCCTGCCAGGAGTTAACTGTTGTTTGTGACTAATCAAATAGAAGTAACACGCTCTATAAATACATATATTTACATGTAAATGCTAGCCAACTTCTGTGTCTTACACAAATGAACTTATGGTATCTTGCAAATTGTTTTATTCCTTACTAAGGAAGAATTTGATTGAGAATAAATCCAGATAAAAAGCTCAGAAAAGGTGAAACAACTCTGTTAAAGGTTGAATAATGGTGTGACCTCAGAAACACATCTATGATACACGTCACACTAGAAGTAATGATTTAACATCCGGTAATTAAAACATTATATGATTTCCCTTCCCACCCCTTTAGCTGGTGGGATTATCAGTCCTCTAATATCCTCCACCCCCCATTCCCTTCTTCACGCTTCTATTTATTTTAGTAACTTAAGCAGAGCAACACTGCGGATTCAGATGCATTTTTATGAATCAGTGGGGCACACGATCAGATGTGCCAGCAAAATTAACAAAAACATCTCCAGTGGACAGAAGAATTTGTAAAAAGTGTGTGAAGACTGTGATGCTCATGGTTATACCTGTATGTCCTTAATCAAAACCAGGGATGTGCAACAAAAGAATGGAACTCCAAACAGAGATAATTGTAACTCCAATTGTAACTCCAAACAGAGGTAATTCCCTCAGAGATAACTGAGAACGAATGTAATCCATGTGAAACCTCAGCTACAAAGCCTTGGAGGAAGTATGGTTTTCTGGAAGATCCCCTTGGAAATGTTGTCCTTAAATTGGTTAAAACAAGCGAGGCCTGCCCACCCCTATGTATTGTTTGATTGGTTCCTTTCCAAGCCTGACATGATCCTAGTCCATGTGCTTTAAATCAGAGTGAGGCTGTGACAAAGAGAGCTAAGTCATAATAAAGCCAAGCAAGTGCAGAACATGTTCAGCGAGACCACAGGGAGGATTCCTTAATCCTACAGCCAGGGAAAACACAGCCACAGGTCACACAGAGGAATGGCTAATGCAAGCTTTTCCTCCCTCCTTCCTCCTCAGGAGGTTCCTTTGCTTCTGCTGATAGCATCACCTGCCTCCCCTGTCATTTAAACCTCAATTTACACTCCGATTTGGTGAACATCTTTGATGCTGCCTCTCAGTCAATGAAACTCCAAATGTTCTGGCAAACCCAGAGCTGTTTGGTCACTTCTGTACTGTGAGTAACCTTCACACCACCTCAGCTTTCACGTCTCAAGCTCAGAAATCATCAAGTTACTGATACCTTCTACAGATGACTCCAAGTTCACACGAACTGAAATTAAGAAGGGTTACAATTTGGGCAGCCAGGCCCTGTAGAGCAGCACAGAAATTAGAATAGCTAATTAATTGAATACTATCTCAAGACAATAGCAATAGCAGTTGCAGAATCATTTGAAAACTTGATTAACAAAATAAAAGGGACACTTCCCCACTTAAGTATCCAAAGATCCCAGCTCCCCAAATGCAACAGCCACAGGCTGAATTCTCAGGGAAGCCCACAACAAACTTGAGCTGTGAGGGAATGGGAACATTCTCCAAAAGCATAACTTCTCCCAGCATGGCTTTGGGGAGAAGCAGAAATTGCTCAGCAATATTGACACTGTCATCAATCAGTATCTGAGATGGACAGGAAATGATCCTCAGATTATTTGGGAGCCTTTATCCCAACTGAGCATAGGCTGCCAGGATTTGTGCCCAGGGGAGCCCTCGGGAAGTTCCCTGGTGGTTTTGTATTTTGTACAAAGGTACAGAGGTTTGCCTGTGTGATATCTGCCAGCCACCAACTTCCCAGGCAGCAAGCACCTGAGGAAGTAAGGGCAGACTAAATAGGAGCTCCAGGCTGGGCAGGGGACTGGGGTCCTCGTGCAGACCCTGAGCAAAACCCAGCACTTTTCATCCCACATTAGGGCAGCAGCTCTCTCTTGGCTGTTCTTCCAAACCTGCCTCCTGTCTTGCTCGCTTTCTTTTCTAAGCCACACATCAAACTCACACCAGCTCCACCTCACGTGCTGCTGTTCCTGCTGATGGGATTTCCTGGTTTCCTAAGCTCTTTGCAGCCACTCACAGCACTCCTGGGAAATCAGTTTGGTGCAAACATCGCTATTTTGGCTCCTAGTGATGGCTCCCCAGTCTGTCAGCAGATATCCCATTTTTGAGTTTCCCTTCCCAGGACATCACCAAGCATTCCCAGGAGGCTGAACTGCAGCAGCAGCACTTGTAGTGCCTTGACTGAGCAGAACAGAGGAACTGAACACACCACAGACAGCTCAGCAGCTTCTCTATAGGTTCCAGCACACCACAGACCCACAGCTGGATTTTGCAGCGCCAGCAGAACTATGTGTGACTGCTCTGAGAGGCCGGACACCAGCACTGGAAGGGATCTTTACAGCTTGGCATTGCTGCTGCCCTCTGAGGAAGAACAGGATGATGAGGTGGGAGAACAGAGCCACAGCCTCTTTTGGACTAATGGGTAAAAAATGCAGGCAAACTATTTTTAGATGAAAGCATGAAAACATTCTGCTTGAATTAAACTCAGAACCAACTTGAAAAAGCAAGAACAGATGTAAAAAAATACTTTTAGTAGAAAAATATGTTTAAAATTCTCTAAAAAGAGTTTGGAAGATGCACTTCCTTACAAACTTAGACAAAGTTTAAAAATGAACCAACAACCACCACTCTCTAACCTTCAAACACTCTTCGAGGCTGTCTGCACTCCCACACGAGTTTTGGGAATGCTTTGAATGGGCACAGCAATGCCATGAAGTACCATCCATGTAAATGAAAATAGCAACCAGACATTTGGCAAACCAGAGTAAACGAGTGAAGAGTCACAGCAAGAATGGACATTTGTCAGCTACAATCCTATCTTTCCATATGTTTTCCTGGGCTTTATTTGAGGATAAGAATCTTAAAACCTGAAGCTGGGCAGCAGAAGAGAAGGGAGGGCTGGCAGGGAGTCAGCCCGTGCTTTCTCCCAAAGATTTTAGCCCAAAACAATTGGGTGTGCCAGAGGTGCCCCTCCTGCCACCTTGGCTCTGTTCTGGTGCTTACAACTGAGTCTCACAGTGACTTACAGATAGAAATTTTATTCAAAATAAAAAAGGATGACAACATGACACTCCACAAAGACAAAGGCTGATAAACAGCACAGTGTGAATTTAAAGTACTTCATAATTACTGGGACTATATTACTTACCTATGGGAACTTTGTTTAAATAATGTTATTTTTCAGCTCAGAAAATGTAACAGTGCTACCATTTCATCTTGTGCAAGATCCTTCACATATAAAAGCTTGTAGACTTGTTTTCAGGAGAGAAACCAGCAGCAGTCTGAACACAGCAGGTTCATCTCCCAGTTATTCAAAGTTACACCAGCACCAACACCAGGTCATGCACCACCAGATCACCCCATGGCACAGTTTGATCCAGATCAGGTGTGGGCACAGGATCAGATGTTTCTAAAATTAGCCAGAAACCCTAAAGTGGGGTTGGTGCCAGTTTTCCATGGCTCCCTGCCAGCACTGGGGCAGCAGAGCCTATCAGACCAAGCATAAAAGCACAGCAGTACCACAGAGAAATCCTGAACCAGAAAAACGGCAATCAGGATGGATTTAACCTCCCTGATATTCCAAGCACATCTCAGTGAATTTAAACCAGGAGAATACTTTATTCTTCTCAGGCACTAAGAATTCTCAAGCCAGATTTGCTGTATTTCTAAGCTATGGTGCGAGTGCAGAGCGGAAAGGCCAAAGCAACAAACATCTATTTTGGTGTTTGGCAGCAGCTGGAAACAAAACCCACAGCAGGGCTGGAAACGCAGCCTAGCAGAGAAAGCACTTACCAGAAAGCTATAATAAAGCTGTAACAAAGCAGAACCTCCCACCACAAAGCACTGCTCCTCACGTCCACATGATTCCTGGAAAGAGGATGATCGATGAAGCCAGAGGGAATTACACTCCATAGGAGAGGCCACTTATGCTTGGTTTACACACTGCCGAGTGTGTTCAGTTTAGGCTGAGCAGAGAAGTGTTAGCAGCAGCATTGGCTGGTCAGCAGACAAAGCTGATGCCAAAAGCTCTCACCTGGGACAGGCTGCTGCACCTAAGTCAGGGCTCTTTTCCTTCCCTTGCCCTGGACCTTTCACTCACAAAATCATTGGCAATAGAATGGGAGCTTCTTCCAGTGAGGCAACCAACATCCATTGGGAAAGGGAGAAAAATTATCCTTATTTTTTAAGCAAAAGGAATTTTAAAAATAATTTAATCATGAAAGTACTGGGAAGAACATAAGATGAACCATCATTTCACTCTAAGTTCTCTGGGCACTGTATTTTGGCCCCTGGACATAGTGAGGTCTGTCTCATTTTCTTTATATATATATATATAAAATTATATATATGTATTTATACACAGTCTCAGAATAAAAGAGATGCCCCAGAATGCCTACAGGCAGTGAGATGGACAGAATACAGAATACTCCAGGCAGGAATAACATAAAGCTCAGCTCTGGCTGGGGAGCTCATGGAAATAGCCTGCATTTTCTTCTAGTGAGTTTTGAATTAAAGTTTTGCTTTCTTTTTTCTTTCCTTAAATCTGTTTTCAATAAGTGTGGAGCAAAAAAGTATGAAGATAATTATAGCTGTCTGTGCAAAACAGAAATGTCAGACCTCACATTTCCCAACTGACCTTTCATCAGATGAAAATTCCCACAGCAACATTCCCCAAGCACAGAGTTGGGAACTATGAAAATTTGCAAAACAGCTTTCTGTCCAATAACCTTGTTCACGTGGCAGATGCACAGGTGGGTGTTACTGTGATTTGCATAGGAGGAATAGCTTTAAGGTAATAAAAAAGTAATCAAACCTTAAAAGCTGTTCTATAAAAAAACTTGTGCTGAGCAATCAGAGAACAGCCATGCTGAGGGACTGGTAGTGAAATCTGGTGTGCTGGTCTCTGACTGCAGGAGAATGAATGACAAGAAAAAGCCAGATAAAAATGAAAATGGAATATTTGTACAACATGGCTTGTCTTGTCTGGCTCCTTCCATTGATTCTCAAGAGCTGCACTGAAAGTCTCCTGCAAGGAGAGTGTCCCGAGGAAGGAACAGGGAAAAGGTTCTCTGTAACTGACACTGGGATAGGAGAGTTGGCTTCAATCAATTAAAAATGAGAGAAAGTCACACAAAATCTCAGCCTTGCTGGAAGCAGCATGGTACTGGATATCAGAAGAACAATACTTTTTGCTCCCCAAAGTACTCCACTGGTGAGATGTGCAAATATCACATGGTTCGTGTGCTGCCGGAGCAGAGCACAGAGGAATGTGTCCAAGCATTTTCAATTTTCAATTGGCTTGGAAGAGTTTTGGTGACTCCCAAGTTCTCTTACACCTGACTACAACTCACACTGCAGCCACAGATCTATCATCCCATTTTTCCCAGTTGTGTACATAGAACTCCAGAATTCTTTGGGCTGGGATGGACTTTAAAGGTCACTTCATTCCACCCCCTGCCATGGGAGGGACACCTTCCACTAGACCAGGTTGTTCAAAGCCCTGGTGAACTTGTCCTTTTTAACACTTCCAGGAATGGGGAATTCACTACTTCTCAGGGAAGGTTTTTAGAGGTTTCCCTCCATAAAATACTCCAGGCAGGATTCAGTCCCAACTGCACTCATTTCCCTCGGGCACGCTCAGCCTCCCAGAGCAGTTGAGGGAGCTGCCAGGTGTGTCGGGGTGTCCCTCACCCCTCTGTGCTGTCCCACAGTGCTGTCCTGGACCTGCTGTGGGTCAGTCCAACCATCCCTCACAGCAGCACATCCCGAGGGTGACAAACACCATCCCCACTGCTCATCCCTGACCAGGAACACTGGGGAACTGTAGTTGCACTGTTTTAGGAATCTTTCTGTTCTTTCTCAGAGAGAATAGAGATAAGCTGCATTCTTTTACTTTCTTAATCTCTGTGTTTGGTATTAGGTGTTATTTGGCTGTGAGCAATGGTTTTAGGAGGTGGATTCTTTGCTGACCAATAGTTGCTAGAATATTAATAGATATAAAAGAGGTTTCTTGTAAATGAAGTTCTTCTTTCGCCATCTTGAGTTCGTCTGCCTGAATTCTCTGCCAGCTCCTGCAATCCTTGGGGAATCTAAAGCCACAGGGAACACTTCACAGCAGACTCAGAGCCAGTGTCAGCCCTTCAGCCATTTTGAGATCTGGTACTCATTGATTCTTTCCAAGAGGACTGTGGCAATTTCTAAGCCTTTTCCTTGTGGCCGATTCTCACCTGTTCAGGTCACAGCTCCCCTGAGGAAGGGCAGCAACTCTGCAGCTGAGCACTGGACTCACTTTGTAAGGACATTCCTGGCTCCTCCAAGAGGCAGCCTTCACATCCAGAAGCCTTTTTGCTATTTAGTGCACAAGAAGTTAAGTTCTGTTGGGCACTGTGTGACCACAGCAGTGCAGTCTGAAGGTCCATGTGTCCCACTTCACCCTCAAACCTGACTTTGCTGTGTCCCCTCTCACTCTAACACAGCCGGGCACCCACAGGCTCCTCCTTGGTACAGTTCCAGCTACAAACATAGGCAGGTTTGGCCTTTCCACACATCGTGACATGTGATTGATGCTCCTAATTGCTGAATTACCAACGGAGAGCGAATGCGTTTTCTTCCTCCTGTAAAGTTGCTCTCCAAAAAACTACCAGCTCTTTTATGGAAGTGTTTGGTTTCCATAGTCATTGGTTCTAACAGAGAGGTTGTTCAGGAATTTGTCTTAAGTAGTTAAAAGGCAAGATTTAAAAAAAAAAAAGAAAAAGAAAAGAAAAACAGAAGAAAAAAAAAAGAAGAAAGAAGAAAAAAGAAAAAGAAAAAACAAGAAAAAGAAAAAAGAAAAAAGGAAAAAAGGAAAAAGAAAAAAGAAAAGAAAAAACAAAAAAGAAAAAGAAAAAGAATAAAAAAAGAAAAAAGAAAAAACAAAACGAAAGAAATAGAAAAAGAGAAAAAAGAAAAAAGAAAAAGAAAAAAGAAGGGAAAAAAAGAAGAAATGAAAGAAGAAAAAAAAGAAGAAAAAAAGAAATAAGAAAAAAAAGAAAAAAAAGAAATAAGAAAAAAAAAGAAAAAAAAAGAAGGAAAAAAAAAAGCACCAGATCTAACCAGAAGTGGATAAAGGTAAGAAAAAAATCAAATAAGAAAGTTAATGGCTGTCGCTCTCTCTAAAGACAAGGATACGGTTGATGTAGAATTTTTACTCATTTTAGATTTTGCACAAGCTTACTCAATCATTACATTTCTAAGGGTAGCGAATCACATTTTAATTATGAATTCTTACTCTTTATTTGCATTTTCATAGTGCCTAAAAATATTTTAATATAATCTATAAAGTCTTTTCATACAACAGAGCAGGGAAAATAAAGGTACTTAACGGGGTTTGAAAGAAGAAATACTAAAATATCAATTCATCATTATCAGCTTTGCCCACCCCACTTTGTAACTCTCCCCAGCCCATTTTCAGGTACATCACAAGCCTAGGAACATTCTGAAACCAGAATTTAAAATCCAGAATTCGAGCGAAACAACTGCAGCCGCACTTTGTATCCACATTTTTCTAACTTATTTTGATTAATCCTGCTCCTCAAGGTGATCCACTGAAATCAGATGGAGCCCTGGCCCAAACCTGTTGCCTGAAAATAACAAAACCAAAATGTAGCATTTATTCTCCACTTAATAATCAAACTTTCCCCTCCCAATTTCTTACAGAGCAACATAATTTCCAATGCAAAAAATTTTCATTTTTCAAGCAAAGTGTTGAGTTCTGGAAAGATTTTACTGCTAAAGAAAAAGCTCTGCCAAATTGTTTTGGCTGACAGCTGAGGGCAAGGAAAACCAGGCTGGGGAATTTTTTTTACCGGACTCTGACAAGATTTTTAAATTCCTGCCATTTTCTGGTAATCTCAGTGAAAACTTCCACCACTTCCAGCAAACATTTTTGGTAAGAGTGTCATAATGCTCCTCTGAGAATTCCTTGGGAAAGCTTGCAGAGGGACTCAGCGATGCCCTGGGGGGTCAGGATCACCCATCACCACACGGACAGATGTGCCATGGCCGGTGCTATACCCAGAGCACCCTTTTTCCTGGGTTATACTGGGATAGAGTCGTTCCAGGAGGTTTTCCTAGGTCCACAAGTAGCACTAAACATGGGCTCCATCAGAAACAGTCATGGCAGGGAATGACAATTAAACCCCCCTGCATTTGCTCACTTGTGTACTGCTGTTTGCATCAGCCAAGGTACAAATCTGCTCCCAAGTATCCAAAATAAGAGGTGATAGATGATGGAGATAAAAGCAAATGAGGGCCTTAACCTCTGAATGGGGTTCCTAATGCTCCCTCATCCTTGCCAAAGTCCAAGTCTTAATAATCACATGGCTGTGATTTATTATCCGTGTATGGCCACATTCTGAAAGAAGTCCCAGAGGGTCTGTAAATTGCAGATGTAACCACAGATTAATGCCCATAATCCCTGGTAAAAACTCTGCAATAACACTGCTATAGCCTAAAGAAATTCTCCCACTAATATTCCTAATCCTTTCCCATTGGACTTTATGATCCTTCTGTGATTTTCAGGCAGTCCAGCAGTGACTAAACAATATTTATGATTTAATTCTGCTGGTTTTCATTTCCAGACTAGAGGATTTTTTTCAATTTTATTTTAAGTTACACCCACACACATAAATGCTCCCTCCTATAAATCCAGGAAATGACCAAAAGGAAAAATGATAAGAAACAAGAAGATGCTCTATGTCCTTTGTTTCCTCTCCTACCATTGCACAGCCATTTGGAAACTTGTATTTCTTGTCAGACACTGAAAACGCACCTGGGGGAGCATTAGTGACCTTCCACTGCTACTGCTGTAGCATCACACCTCAACTCCAAACTCACCAACAGCAGGACAAAGAGAAGGAAGAGCTTTCTATTCCCCCCCTTTTATTACATCATACTTAGCCCTATTCTTTCTTCTTAGACTGAAAAGCTGCCAATTTTCAAGTGTCCCTCATTAACTTTTAAAACCTAAGCTCTGCTAAAGTGGAGTTATTAGTTTTTTCCTGGCACTGCCTGAAATTGCAGTACCCACATAAGAGCACTAAATCCTAATAGCTACTCAAGGCAAACCAGGAAACACTGCTCAGTGCGAGACGTGATATTAAATATTTGTACACAATAGGTTCCAATGGGCAGGAATTGGGGCTGGAGGTGATTATGGGTACTTTTGGAAAGACAGTGATAAGGCTGTTTCAAAAGAAAACTACCTTTAAAAGGCAAAGTATAAGAAAAGATGTAGTAAATAAATAACATTTCTGTGCTGCTTACACAGATACACAGAATAGGTTTCATACTAGAGTCTGAATTTAGGGGATTACAGAAACGAGGGTTGGTAAGCACAGGGCTGAACATATCTTTAAGGTGAGCCCTAAATAGCAATATAAACACACAGAGGATGCCACAAGCCAGGTTCTGTTCCTCCACAAATCACTCAGGGGCTCTGCACACCATCAGTTTGACATCTGTACCCTCATACTCTACCAGAATCTACGATTTAATTAATAATTATCTGGGGGAATCAAATTGAAAGGTGCAGAGTCAAATATATTTAAATCTCTTTTTGACTGAATGGAAGACCAAAAGATTCTAAGCAATTTCTACTGGTTTGCTCTTCCTTTTACAGTGGAATTACAGCCTCCAAAGCTTAGACTTTTTGATATCTACAGATCTGCCGTTTCACTGTAACAAGAACATCAAATCCCAATATGAAGTTCAGTAAGCAGCTTGTTTTGAAGGTGTCTCAGTGCAATAACACAGGAAGCAAGCAGCAGAAAGCAGCAGCAAAAGCCCTGTTTTCCCATAAAAGGTCTGGCCATCAGCTTTTTAAGAAGCTGGACCTCATCAGACTCAACCATCTCTGCTCCTTGTGCTTGTAAATGCCACTGTGTGGACATATCTCTCAAATAACTGCTGTGCTGGCCTTGAAGATAATTCTGTGCTTCTCCTCAGTCAGAAGGTGGCTGCTAAAATGTGCGGCCAAAGAATGGTCATGCTGAAAGGTACTTACCCACCTTCCACGCAGGCATGGGCAAGAGCACCAAGACAGACTTGCAAACAATTATAAAAACAATAAAAACAATTATAAGTGCAAATTCCAGGAATTTATGATGCTGCTGAATGAAGCCACATGAATAATTCTGTATTAATAGGACTTTAAGCCTTCCTAGATGTACTGAACTTGATAGAAAATGAACTTCAGCACCTGACTTTTACTTTCATAAAAGGTAATGTATCTTTTTCCTTCCTTTCCTCCTGAAATTGATGCTCTTTCCTTCCTTTCACTAAACTAGTAAACTGCCAAAATCCCCAGACTGGAGTCCTAGATCAATATTCTACAATCAGTTCCCTGGCAGTGATGCCCTTCGTGAGAAGGAAGGAGCTTTCACTGTTTTCATGTGCTTTAATTTCAAATATCCTGAAGCCTGCAGCAGACACCTTCTGACTGAGCCAGATCCAAGCACGTTTGCCTGAGATGAAAGTTGTACCGAAGTTCAGGAGAACACCGGGGTTGTTTAAGAAAATAAGAGTTAAGCTGAATGTCTCAAAATACCTCCTTCTACATGTCACACTTCTCCCTGTGACACCTGCTAAGTAAAGGAGGGAAGAAGATTCATAAGCATGAAGACAGAAGATTGGAGTTGCAAGAAAACACAGGACTTTCTTGGAAAATTACCTCAGGTTTAGTTCTGTGGCACAGTCAGAGGCAGTGTGGAGCTGCAGCATTCTGCACAGCACTGGATGAGGTGCTGCCCTTTCAAACACTGTCTGGGATGTACAGAGAAATCCCAAACAACCCCAGAACTTGCTAGAGTTCCACACTTTTGTGCACACACACACTTTCTATGAGCAGAGTTTTATTTCTGGGAAGTTGATGGAGTAGCCAAGCACCTGACAGGATGTGCTGGCAGACTGTGACCCACAGGATCACCCAGCTTGGAAGGAATCCCAGATGGGTCAACCCATTCCATCATCCTCCTTTGGAGCAGAAAGGAGCTCACTGTCCCTAAACTCCCCCCAAAAGGTGAGTGTCAAGCTTAAATTGGAATGTCTCACCTCCTGGAGCAGGTTCCCTCCCCTGGCACCTCACTGACCCTTCTCAGATTGTTTTTCCTAAGTCTTCTCTGGCCTTATTGCTTAATCAAAATAATTGGTCCCTGTCCTTTCCCTAACAGTACTTAACTATGTTTGCAGACACTTCGAGTTTTCTTTTGGTCTAGACTGAACGCGACCCTTGGATTTTCCACAGAGATCCAAAAGGTTGATGATCTCCCTGGGGCTGAGAGTGGGGCCTGGCCACAGCAGGGAACAGCTGCTGGGAGGACTCAACCATGCCTTGGAACAAGCCATCAACATAACCCTGCCACTCACAGAAACAGGTTCAAACATTCCTCACTTGCACCACATTAGGGGGAAATTTCAGTTTCTCCAGACCCACAACCATAACTTATTTATTGCTGCTTTTCCTCTTGAAGCCGTCTGCTCTTAAGAGAAGTACATTTGATTCCGCTGTAATATATGGGCTAGAATGTGCATCCATACTTAAAAGGAGTTTGAATAAAGAAAAAACTTTAGGGAAATTTACCTAATAAAGGACCTGAAAGGTCCTGATCTATTCGGTTTATCAGTGAAAAAAAAAATAGGCAAAAAATTTGAACGCAGCCTTTCAGAATTACTTTATAAGGAAAGAATAAGTCATCCTGAACTTAGCAAAGGTATAACAAGAGCAAATGCTCAAATCCCTACATTCAAACCAGAAATGAGATGGAAATTTTTCACAGACAGGTTACCAAGGAATTTGTCAAGGTCTCCATCACACAGGGTTCTTTGGTCTAGACCAAGCTCCTTCTAAAAGAGGCCACTTCAACCACATGTGCAACATTAAGGACTGCTCATGCACAAGAGATCATAATATTAATTTCTGGGAATCAAGTCCCTGTTACGCAATTTGCAGGTTTCCTTGTGGGAAATCAGCTGCAGAATATTTGAAGACAGACTAGACTGCTGAGCTGTGAATTAGCTTAGAAGAAAACACCAAACTGTAATTCTATAAAATTTTATGAAAGTGCTGCAATCTTTCTTCTCCTTTGGTAACTGAATATCCTGCAGTTCTGGTAGGCAGACAGAAAAGGGAGGAGAGGAAATGGCTAAGTAAAACATAGCCTGAAAGAAAAAAAAAAAAAGCCCATGGCATATTTAGAAACTTTTCCCAGATCTCTGTGCTCCCTTTTTCTCCCCTAGGTTTTCTGTACTCCTTGAGGAAGGCCTGCTGGAACATCTGTTATTACCCTTCCCTTAGCAGCATAGAAATGATGCACTAATTAGAACTCTCATCTGATTAAGCACAAGAGCTCCCACTTCCCTTCTGCTGTTTGGTTTCACTTGGTCTCTTCCCCCCTTCTCCCTCCTCAGATCTGCTATCCCATCCCATCCGTAGTTTTCCTCTCTCTATGTCTACGCTTTGGTTTTATGGCTCATGGGTTGGCAATTACACCTTTCTGTTATTAGAAAGGTTTTCCCAATTCTTGAATGAACACTTCAGGCAATGGAATTCCTTCCTTAACCTTATTAATGTCAGGTACTGTGGTTGCTGTGGTGACCACAAGGGCAATTAAATGAGGGGTTTTTGAGACCTAAAACTGGGTTATAGTCTAAGTACCTGTTAGTAATAGAGGGAAATAAATAAATAAATAATGCCCCACAGCTGGAGCAATTTACAAAACATATTAGGGGAAAACTGGCCTTTGCTGTTAGAAATCAGAGCATCAAAAGGGTGTCACACTGCACAAGGTTAAGGCCTATTAAAACATTGTAATTTCGCAGCCTTTAATGTTATCGGTATTTTCCACTTGACACTGCCAGATAATAACT
This sequence comes from Acanthornis magna, assembly GCA_036785705.1. NCBI lineage: Eukaryota > Metazoa > Chordata > Aves > Passeriformes > Acanthizidae > Acanthornis > Acanthornis magna. Next base: position 2,658,668 of record JAWUZG010000262.1, read on the forward strand.
CAGCGTGGACAGCAAACATCCTGCCTTTAGTGTCAGGGTACGTACAGAGAACATCCCCCAGCTTGAACACAAAAAGCCATTCCCTCCATGTAGGTAAGGAGCAAGAGATGAAACCTCCATGCTGAAGTGCCTCTTGCCATGCTCAGACAGGTGCTGTGAGTGCTCCCTGTCCCGGCAGCCAGACCCCAGAAACTGCCTCAGTTTGCCTCCTCAAGCTTTGTTGAGCAAAGAACAGCGGGATTGATTTCAAAGATAAACAAGAATCCATAGGGTGACATCTGGCAGTTGGGATTATTTTTCTCCTTGGGAAGATCTCGCATTTACCCTCGCCTTTAATTGAAGGTTGGCTTTGGGCTCCTGTTTAGGTCACACACTGGCTATGGAATAATTCTGGGGGATGTTCCTCCACAAGCTCAGAGAGCAGAGGTGTAGCAGACCCCCCACCAGCCAGGGTAGCTGAGCTGCTGCACCCTCCCTGCAGCAGCCCTCTGACAAGCCAGAAAAACCAACAGCTTCATGTTTTAGGGATTATTCCTAGTGCTGGATGGAAACTTCAGCAGCCCTTGTGCTCAGAGCAAAGCATCATGTCCACAGTCATTGTTGTGGCACACCACAATATAAAAAAGACATTGAGGCATTAGAGAGTGTCCAAAGGAGGCCTTGAGGATGGGGAACGGTCTGGAGGAGCCTTATAAGGAACAGCTGAAGGCACTTGGTTTGTTGAGCTTAGAAAAGAGGAGACTGAGGGGAGACCTCACTGCACTCTTCAATATCCTCCCGAGGGGAAGCAGAGGGACAGGTACTGATCTCGTCACTCATGACCAGTGACAGGACTCACGGAATCAGCAGGAAGGGCAGGGTTAGGTTGGATCTCAGGGAAAGGCTCTTCCCCCAGAGGGTGCTGGGGCTCCCCAGGGAATGGGCACAGCCCCGAGGCTGCCAGAGCTCCAGGAGTGTTTGGACAGCGCTGGCAGGGATGCCCAGGGTGGGATTGTTGGGGGGCCTGTGCCGAGACGGGAGCTGGATTTGATGATCATGATGGGTCTTTCCAACTCAGGATACTTTATGATTCCATGATAGAGTCAACAATCTGCAATCAGTCAACCCAAGCAATGCTGCCCGCCCTGCCCCCAGCTGTGCTTGCTGGGGCTGTGTTTGGCTTTGTTCAAGATTGCTGCTCTCAGGGCTCTGCTGCTCCTGGGAACTCCACACATCAGCTGGAGCTCCTGCAGGTGCTGAGCACTTCATTCTCCCCCACAGCCCCTTCCTGCTGGATAGTAGTACTGTGGTGCAGTTTAGGTAAAGAATCAGTGAAATTTTTCCTGTTATTGACATCAGTAAATAAGAATAGAGCAGCACTTCCCAAAGGAATTGGGATACGTAAAGAAACCTTTGAAAAGCCTTTCTACCTTTACAAAAATTTTGCCTTTATCTCTTTCCTCACAGTTCTGTGAATCACTTAAACTCTATAACACTCCAGAAGACAGAAATATTTATCATGGGAAAACTGAGATAATTATTTAAACAATATCAAAGACTAATAAGAAAAAAAATATTAATAATGAGCCTGTGCTTTAAGCAGCAGGCAATGTTGCATCTGTATTAGATGGATGAAGCTGCTGCAGCACTGGATAGGGAGGGGCTGTTCCTTGGCAGGGAAAGGCAGCAGAGGGTGTAATGCTCAGAACTCCACTATTCTTTGCCCAGCACAACACCATAGTTAAGAAAAAAAAAAAAAAAGATGGAAAAACAAGGCAAGAAAAGATGATCTTGGCTGAGCACGAAAAGGGTATCTTGAATAAGTGATATTTAAGTCGTGTTTATTCTTTTAAACATGCTTTCAGTGAGCTATTGTTCACCTGTTATAAATAACAAGCAACTGATAAGTCTCCATTTATGAGTCTCCAGTCAACAACACTCATACTAAAAAAAAAACCAAAAAAAACTCACCCCAAAACCAAACCAAGCCAAAACCAACAAAAACCCCCCAAACAAACAACCCCCCCAAAAATGTAAAAAACCCCCAAACCAAACAAACAAAAAAAAAACCCCAAAAACCCAAACAAACACCCCCCCCAAAAAACCACAACAAAAACCAATTGCAAAAGCAAAGCCATCCAGAACCAACAGCATTTTTCCAGAGCTGGACCAAACAGAAAAGTTTCCAAAGCAGATATGAAGCAGATTTCTTTAAAATTTAGTGGCTCAAAAGAGTCCCAAAGGGTCAGGCAAATTTCACTCTCCAGCCATTCTGTTGTAGTTCTTTACTAGATGTAAGTTTAATGTTAAAAAAAAGATTAATCTGTATGCTTGAAGCCTGTTCTTTTTAATCTTAATGAGTTATGATTTTATACAGAACCTTATCCAGAATAGCTTTAAAAATTGAAAGGAATAAGATCAGAGAGCTAAGAATACGAAATGGGGTTTTATCCAACATATGACTTGATGTTTCCAACTAGTATTCCGTGCTAAGAAGGGGAAAATGAGCCATTAAAAAAAAAAAAAAAGTATTTTCATAGGAGATCTTCACAAATATGTTACCTCTACTGACCTTTAGATAAAGGTAAAAAGGTTAATGCAATAGTTTGGAAATTATTAGCCTGAAAAAGGACCAGTGACCTTCCCAGGGTTGTTCCCAGATTTCTCAGCATAGCTTCTAATTCCTGGGAGATCATTTGAGCCGTGCAGAGACCTTACTTAGTCAGAGTCAAAATATTTTTCTGCCTTTGTAGTGGCTCTCTGAATCTATAAAATGTGGAGTTTCCTTTTGTTCCCTCTCCACCCCAAGCTGGGGAGGGTGCCAGTGTAGGCTTTCATTCATGGGGCTGCAGATTTTCCGACCCTACGCTGTCCCGGAAAGAACAACAGTTGGGATTGACTTCTCCCTAACACGTCCTCTCCACTTTCAGGGTTTGTCCATTGAACCATCAGCTCCCTCGGTGCTTCAAACAATGCAAGTTCGTTTCATCCGTTTACATCATTGCTCAGTTTGGCCAAGAGTTTCCTCTCTCCTGATTTAAATCATGGCACTATTGGTAATAGAAACCTAAAGGAGGAGTGCAGAAGAAATCCAGAGTTCTGGGTTCTTTCCCAGCTCCTTCAATAACCTGAAATCCAGCTTGAGCAAACAATTAGTTTATTTATACCACAGTTTGCTTTTAAGTTGATGTTGAACAGTAAAATATCTCTGGGATGGATGCAAGTTTCTGACATTTTTACAGAACCCCTTTAAAAGTTGGACTAGGTAGTGCCAACTGTAAAGAAACACAGAATGACACTTGAATGGGGGAAACTTCAAACAGGACCTTCAGTAAGGGCCAGAATACTACTTTGAAGCAGAAATTCCTCACAATTCAAGTTCCTTAGTTTTTTCAGATCTAGATTCTCCTCAACCCAAGTTCTGTCAATTGGTTATTCTGCAAAACACACAAATATGAACCTCAAGAGAGATCTCAGTTTTGATGCACCGTGAAACACCATAATTTAATGCTTTAGTCCACCTGTCCAGCCCTAGAAACTGAGATTTCCTTTAAATTAAAAACTAATGCTGAGCAGTACAGCCACATGCATCATACACACAGTGTACCCTGTGCAGAAAGAAAAGCTGACAGAACCTGCACAACCTCCTTTGAAAGGAGAAGCTGTGAAGGTTTATTTCCCACACTCTCATTACAGCAGAACTGCTTCCTGCTCTGTACCACACAATGGTGGTGCCAGCAACTCAGCAGAGCCACATGCTCCCGTCAGCCTTTTAAAAGGTTTTCCTGCTGCTGCTGTTCTTTTCCCCAGGAGGGAGAGGAAGGCTGAGGGCAGGATTCAGACCCAGGGCTCTGCCAGCCTTGCCAAGGGAAACCCAGGAGTCCCCACGGGGGCAAGAACTGACTAGAAATGAGACACACTAACAGCTCCATGGTGACCTGCACACCAACTTCCAGGAGCTCAGATGATTCTTTCACTCTCCCCTCGCCTCAGTGATTCCCAGTATTAACCACAGTTCACTGGTGTAATAGTGCAAGCTCTTTTCCATCTGAGCCCTGCTACAAAGGCAAATGGTATCTCAAGGAGCAAGCTGACCCCATTATCAGAGCCTCTGGGAGTTAAGAGAGCAGCCAGCAGTGGAGCCAGCCAAAATGCCTGAGCTGAGGCCAGCTAAGAAGCCAGCCAGGCAAATCCAAGGCTGCTGGAAAAATACATTCTGGAGCTCAGTGTCTGGGACCCCGAGCTACTATGCACACCCTGCTTTAGGGGATATGGGTGTTGGCTGGAACGGAGCAGCACAGAAGAGAGGGTGAACGGGAGAAGCAAACTAGACTGGAGTTACATAAAAGGCCTATTGACTTCTTAATGACTTTGATACTTGGAAGTAGCAGGTATATTTACCAGAAGATAATCTCCTCTTTTACAGTAAAAGGTTTTTACAGGGAAAAAATATGTAAAAAGGGATCTTACAATATATCCTTACAGAAGTATGGAGGGCTAGAACAGGCAGCACAAGAAAACTGGAATGTCACTTACAGACTTTCCAAGCTTTGGAAAGTGTATTTTTCAGTCACTGCCGAGCATAATTTGTCTTTAAAGCCAACAGAGAGAAGGCCTTCACCACCAAAAACAGTAGAAACCAAGACGACTTATTAGGTTCACAAAATGTTACCCAGTCACTCCCAGGTCTTTATTAATAACAAAGAAAGTTATTTATGGTTTTTAAAATGCAGTGTAGATGACAGGACACAAGATAACCGAGAGACAGAGGGTCTGCCCTCCCACTGATTCTGGGAAGTGCATTTTGAGGGACTTCTGTCAGTGGGATCCCTGCTTTGAGCCTAGCCAAACCCCAGGGTGGTGTCATGGCATCGCTCACATCTGTGCCCACTGTGGAAGAAGTTGATATCTAACTCCCATCAGTGAAGGAATCACTTCTCTGCTGTACTGAAGCACTGACCTGTCCTGAGAAGATAAGGCCACCTAATACACAGAGCCTGGCAAGCCCTCAGAAATTACTGCTGGAATTTAAAAGTCACAATCCTAGATCACAGTAAAGCGATTTCTAAAAACACTGCTCTGTTTTTACCTCTGCCATCAGGTCTCAGCTCATCACTGGAAAGCTGTGTTTCCATGCAGTGATTAAAGTCTTGAAAAATGTTTGTTCCAGGGATCTCTGCTCCCTTTTCTGGGGAAGCATTTTGCTGAAGCCCCGTGCAAGAGGAAAAAAACCTATGCCCACAGCAGCTACAGAAATGAGAATGCCATAAGAATCTTGGGAAACTGAAAAGTAGGTGGAAATATCTGAGACAGCTTGGGACTAAACCACAGCATTAAGTCCATGGCCACTTTTAAGAGCATATAGCCTTTCACTCCTGTGCCATCTGAAGCTCCAGGCAGAACACCTGTCCAAGAGCTCAGACTGAGGTTTGGACTCAGCTCCCAGCCCAAGGGAACAGAAGATGATTAAGACACGAGACAGAAGGCCTGCAAGCAGAAAGAAAATAGCCCGAGTCAGAAGCCTACAGCAAAATAGAGGATAAGGTGCTCAGAAATGTTTCCAAAGATTGTCAGTGCTTGCAGTGCTTCAGGTTGGAGTGAATTAGCACAGATCAGGTGAAGGAGACTGCTACACAAAAATATCCTGTAACACAAAACTTTCCTGCTGTCAGAAATGCTCTTTTTAATCATTAGTACTTTAGCAAGAAAACACATGTGCACATACACACAAGTTTAACGTTTCTCAGAAAGTCTGATCTCTTGTACTTTAGACCAAACAGAAAACATAGAGCAGGCCAAATTCTGACCAGAATCTGCAGCAAAGTTCAGCTGATCTGTGGTGTTGAAAGCACATTGCTGCTTAAAACAAGTATTTTACAAGGCAGTGAAATAAACTTTAGATAAACACAGGCAACTGTTGCTTTGGCATAGAGGAGACCGACATGCTTCAGAAATATTACTCCTGTTTTCTGCTCCCAAGACCAAGGAGAGAACAGCACCGTGCAGAGGACACTGAGACTTCTGGCATGAGAATGTTACACATTCACAAATGTCAGAACAGAGCTACAGAAGCCTTAAGTGAGCAGGAAGATGAGAGGCCACTGGAGAAATGGTTTTGTGTCAGCAAAAAGTCATTTAGAACGTCTGTCACGGGTGACTGGATATTGCTGCGTTTCCTGGGGGATGAGGATTTCCAGCAGAAAGGAAACATGTTTCATCAGGCAGCTGAAGTACCACATGGGGCTGGAAGCTGTACAAACCTGGAAGAGTGTCTGGGGATGTGGCAGTGCCATCAGGGAGTGCACCACTGAATTATGCACACAGAACACGCTCAGCAGGGCTTGCAGATTTTGCTACTAAAAAGGCAGGGGGTCAGCTCTGCCTCCAATTTTCAAGTTCCTTCTTTATGGTAACACTCAAGAGTGGAAGAATCTCCATAAAGATACAGAATGAACTGAAGCAATGGAGCAGTTCAAGATGTAATCATTAATTTCCTTCTGCTGAAGTGACAACCTCTGCCCCAAAGACAGCCAAGAGACCCAGGTACGATGACTTCTAATCCTTTGACCAAATATTTCCCTTTATTTCTTTTGCTAAATCCTTGAAATTGCCTTTTGCAATGGCCCTTTGGGGATTTATGGGAAGTTTCAGTGCTTGAGAGCACCCATTTTTAGCTTCAGTAAGGGAACAGATGTTTGGCATTGAACTTGTGTTTCCCATATTGCCTCTGCCACCCTATCCATGTCAATGTACGTGAGAAGCAAGGCAAGGCACTGGGTTTTCACTTAAACATTAATCACAAGTTAAAATCAAACCAGCAAAGGTTTCCATTCATTCAGATGGAAAATGTGGTTAAACTTTGCAATATTTACGTTGATAAAACTATACATTCAAACTAAAAAGGCAAGAAAGATGGAAGTGAAGCCATTCTTTAAAGTTTGAATCTTCCTCATGCAATGCCAGAACTCACAGATGATCACTGCTTGTCTCCATCTTTTTTATTTGGAGGTTACTATTAACAACAGACAGTTACATCAAGACCTGGATAAGTACTTTTCTAACTTTAAAACCAAACAAAATACACTCAAATGTACTTCACCTCCCCATTACTGTGAGGAACAGAAGACATTTTTGCCAAGCAGAACGCTGAGGCAATTGGACAGCAAAAAGGCATTTATCAGCATCGCTTTACAGGCTTCAGAGACAATCTAACAGGAGTTTTTTGGTCAGAGATAATTAGCTTATATTTATTGATATTATTTGCAATGGAGCATACATGTAAGGTCTTTACTTTTCTAACTGTATAATCCATGTACTTAACCATAAACTGTCCCTTTTGTTAATTTCATTTTTCTTACTGTGGGTGACCAAAAATTGAAAAGCAACATTATCATACATCAATACCTTCCATTTTGATCGAAGGAAATGCACAAATTTTGCCTTCCACATAAAATTTTCAAATTTATATCTAACCCAAAACATCCATAGACAAATCTGGAACAAACAAACACTCCAAATTTTTCATGGAACCCATAAGTAATGCATTTCCTAAGCAGCTGTATATTTTATTAAAATTGGAACTCCCTAGAATTAGAATGGGCAGACCCAGATCTTTTTAAAAGGACACATGAAGTTATGCTAAACACACATTTAAGAAAAAAGGGATCAGTTACTGAATTAGGACCACAGAAAAGTGACCATGAACTTCTTAAGTAACCATGTTCCAATGAGAACTCCAAAGCTTCTCTGGATGCACTGGATCTATTATCAAATATTTTACAGTTGTATGAGACATGAGTCAATATGAAAACACTGGTGTAAAAGCAGAGAAAAGGAGCTGTTTATTTTCATAGAAACCCAGAATGGTTTGGGTTGGAAGGGACCTTAAACTCATCTCATTCTGTTCTCCCTGCCCTGTGCAGGAACACCTCCCACTGTCCCAAGCTGCTCTAAGCCCTGTCCAGCCTGGCCTTGGGCACTGCCAGGGATCCAGGGGCACCTGTGCCAGGGCCTCCCCACCCTCACACGGAACAACTCCTTCCCAATATCCCATCTATCCCTGCCCTCTGGCAGTTTAAAGCCATTTGCCCTTGTTCCATCACTACACAGCCCTTTCCTAAGCCCCTCTCCAGCTCTCTTGGAGCCCCTTTAGGCACCAAAAGGCTGCAGTGAAGTCCCCCAGAGCCTTCTCTTCCCCAGGCCGAACACCCACACCTCTCACAGCCTTTCCTCACAGGAGAGGTGTTCTAATCCCTCTAACCATCTTTGTGACCCTTCTCATTAGGGTGTTTCAGTTTGCTTTTCACTGACCCTACCAACTGCTGAGTTTGCCAGAAAAGGAAACAGATTCTCACATTTTCCCAAAATAATCCAACCCTACCCATAAGCAGCGCTAGGAGCAGGACACCACCAGCTCTACCTTCCTTTAAAGGGCTTTTTCCACATTTCCATGCACACCTAATAACCCTGCTTCAACAACAACAGCCAAAAGAAAAATTGGAAGGCTCCAGTGAGTCAGAAAGAAGCTGCAGTTGTGTGTGGAGCCATCAGGACAGCTTTGGGTGTTCTTCTGGCTCACATCCGCTCAGCTGTGCAGAGGGATCATGGAAAAGCAGAGATCCGCCCGGACACGTACCCCAGCAATGAATGGGCCCTGAAGGATTTGATGAATGAAAAATGCTCAGGATTGGGAACTTCTATTCGATTTCCACTGCTGAGGGAATGAGGTTGACCTTTTGGTTACCATGCAACCTTGGAAAGTGGGAGCTGGGAGAACGTGTGTCACCCCAACGAAGGGCTTGAGTCAGCTCTTGCTCAGCATCTTAGGGAGCAGCTGCTGTCTGGACACATGTCCTCACTTAAAGCTGGTCCCCTGCCAGGCAAATAAAAGGCAGTCTGAACTATTTCTTCCTGAAAATCAGATTAGGGAATTCTGGAAGAAAGGAAAGATTGTATCATCTTGCTACACCACGACAAAAATCAGCTGAAACCCAGGAAATAACACTTAGATAACAAATGAACTCTAAGTACAAAGGGCCATCAGAGAATTAGAAGCTCCCATCAGTTTCTCCACAAGATAAATTCCCATCAAAATTCAAGAATCAGAGCCTGATATAAAATGAAGGATGTTGGTGCAGCTTTATAAACCCACCAACATGAAAAACCAAGGCATTTCATCATCAAAAAGTGACAGTCATTTCATACAATTTAGGGCTGATAGTAAAAAATCTGATGCAATTTCAAGGTAGCCAAAATCCTCAGCTAAGAAAACACCACTTACAATATTAAAAATCAATTTTTAATAAAAAAAGCCTTCCTTTTTTTGTATCTACTCCACTTAAAAGCCATTTGACACGCAAATAAATACATAGACAGTGAAAGACTTCAGAAGAATCTCCAATACTAATTGTCAGCTTTTCAGCAATTCAGCTGAATTTCAGCATTTGATATCCTCAAACAGGAGAACAGGATTGCAGCCAGAAGCCTCTAAATAGTACAAACATTTGTGCACTTTTACAAGGCAGGTAAAAACCTAAATTATGTTGCTAATTAATTTTATATTTCCTTTGGGTAGCCAAAGAAACCTGGAGCTGTTCAGCATTCATTGAGTGATGGGGTTTTGCCAAGTATTCAGGTATGTTATTAACAGAACAAGCCAGAAGAACTGAGATCATGCTTTCTGCAATACCTACAGGGGAAAAAAGTCAAATTCAAAGCAAGCTCATGCAAAACAAAATATCTACATGGGGCAGAAAGGGAGAAAGGAGCACCAAAGCACCTGAGACATTTAAATACATGTTAAAAAAGCCTTTAAAAAACATTTCTCCAAAACTAAGACAACAGAGCCAAGACAATAGTTCAATGGCAGTGAGTCCCAACCTGCCCCAAAGAAAAATATTTACAAGAAATTGAGGACAAAACACTAGCTTGATCAACTTGCAAAAGATGTAAGATATGATTTGCTCTATGCACACATTGTTCAAATAGGCTACAGAAGACTTAATTGATTTTTGTAATTGAGCATGGCAGGAAAAGCCAAACTTTCCTACGTACCTGCACTGTGTAGGTGTGATGCCCTGGAGAGAAATAGACAGGCAGGACATTAAATAGAATATTTTAACCTTCAAAGCTGCTTCCCTGTCTCCTTTTAACCTGCATAGTCTTTTTTGTTTTCTCTTAAAAAGATCTTGTAATTCAATTGAGGAACATCTGTGTTCATATCAGCTTTTAAGATACTTAAAACCTGATTACCACACACAAATATTCACTTCCCTCTGCACCCACCAGCATAAAGCAGTAGCCTCTCTTCCTTCATTCCCAGGGCACAAATGAAAGCCACCTCTCTTTTCTTCTTAACAAGTTAATCTCTTCAGTAAATGTTAAATGGTTATCAACTATTAACCACAATATGAGTGGTTAATAAATAACATTTTTAAAATAGATTTTTAAAAATATGTGAATAATACTTTTTCTCCCTTACAGAGCCTTCAGTCACCAGTCCTCTTGAATCTGCTGTATCTATAGATTATAAAAGCATATCCTTTATAAGATATCTAGTTTTCTCATCCTAAATCACTCCTGAAGTGAATCCCAGAATCTCCACTCTTCTTATCTCCCCATTACAAGTGCTATAGTGGAACCTTTGGCTTTGTTCAGCAACCAAGGAAATCCTTCCAGAGGCAGACACACAGGTAGCAACTTTGACAGTAATTCACAACCAGTTCCCCTTTTTTTGCTGGGAAGTGGATTAATACGGCAAATCCACCTCACCCCTTTGTTCTGTTTCAAAAGGGCCAACATTTGAAGTTGCATTCTCTAAGGGAAAATGTAACAATTTATCCCAATCCCTGATGCAGCATATTTTCATAAATACCTCTGCCAGTTCCTTCAAAGGAAGGAAAAATATTCCAAACACCTTGCTCTGCCTACTCTCCAACAGTTGAATTTCAAAGGTTTTGGCTTCTTTAACATAAGCAATTCAAGAGTTAGCACCAGCCAAACATTTTGAGTCACTGTTTTAAGATTGGATCGATCACGATCATATATTGCCGAAATTGTTTTTAACTGATAGAATTCCATTATAGAATGGAATAGGAAGAACTGAACTCCTATTTAGGGACTCTGCAGGTTCCACTACCTTCATCTCCAAGTTTTATGAACTAAGAAATCTCCCTTAATTGCTGAGAAGCTGCTGCAGGGATAAGGTTCCCCATGTCTCTGCCTCCTCTCCAGCCTTGCAGCAGTCCCAGACTGCAGACGAGAGCGCCAACGTTAACAAGGTGCAATCCAACTCCACGTGTCCAGAGACACCAATAACCAGCTGAGACAAACGGCCTGCAAATGCTTACGAGAAGGAGCGGAGCTGTGCATTAAACCCCACCAGCTCCTGCTTTATGGGCCCTGAAGCAATGGATATAAACGGGCAAGTGCACAGAACATTTGCGGCGCTCTCCCGCCTGGGTCCTGCCGCGCTGCAATGCACGGCTGGGCTCGAGGCAACTCTGTTCCCATGCCAAAATCGTATGGAATGCACAGAGAGGTCAGGGTGAGGAATTTATGTGTTTTGCAGTTATTTAGAAATTACGGGAAAGAGAACTTGGCTGCTCCTGCCACTGCACAGGTGTAGTGAGCTCAGAGCGCTCGGCAGGTCAGACTTTTTCAATCAAAATTCCACTCCGTCAGAAGCAATGGCTCTGTGCATGTGAAAAGATGGGTCAGTCTGGGGGGAGAAGCTAAGGGATCACCTTCAAAATTCTTTCTTCACACCACCTTTCCATCAGTAAAGTCTAAGGTAATGGTCCTCTAACAAAATTAAAGCCTAAAGATAATTAACGATAAAATATTTAGTCTATGCCTGTGAAAAAACCCTAAAAACATTTCTCTAAGTTTTCATTTGGTTATGCTCTTCAGTGGAACAAAACCACTCAAAAATCATGACAGGAGCCTTCATGTGAGCTCTTAACTGAATAAGGAGTAAAATGTTGCAGAAGCTGAATGGAAGAGCTCACTGGCTGCTCTATCCATAAGCAAACCTGCAGTCCCAAACCTTTGTGGCTTTGTGCATATACAAAGAATCTTATGATTTACTGTTATATTTATTGAACAAATAAAGGTGTGGTGGAAACGAAGATTTCTTTCTTTCTTTCTTTGTTTCTCGGTTTTGGGGGGTTTTTTGTTTTGGTTTGGGTTTTTTTGCAAGAAAAAGGACGGAAGGTAAAAATACAAGAAGCAAAATGGATGATGGAGAAAATGAAGGAAATGTGAGAACATGCAGTAAGAAAATAGAAAAGGTGCAACAGTAAAAACCAACCCAGACAATTCTCCCAGGTATGTGTTAGCCCTGACCAGCTGTCACCTATGTGGGACTATCAATTTTTTGTGCTCTCAATATTGTATCTCTGAAAAACGCTACTCCACATTACAGTTTCTTGGGAATTAAACACAGTAAAAAATTCTGCAGCACTAAAAATTAAGGAATTAATTTTTCCTTCTGAACATAATAAATTCTAAGAAATCCTTCTGGGCTGGTGGCAGCTCCTGAGGACAGTCCCAAGGTGGCTTTCCAAAGCAGCCCCAGCTTTGTTTGTGGGCACAGCAGCAATCTTTCCACAAGACAGAGTGTGCTACTCCAGTAGGAATCTGTCAGTGCATGGAAAGTTAAGAGTGTCTGGACAGCACAGTGGTGGGTAATGCGATACAGATGATTTCACCTTTAGGTCTCCAGTTCAAAAAAACTCAGCCCAAAAAGTGTCATCACCTGATAGTTTTTACTACTTCTATTTACAGTACAAAATTTCCCAGAGGGCCAAAGTGAGATCAAGACTCTCCTCCCTCCCTCCATGCTCTAGGGATTGTGTCTAAACTAAGGAGCAGACCTTCTCTACAGAGCCCATGGTGTAAACAGACTGCAGATAGAAAGGAAAAAAAGCACAGGAGACTGAAATGTGTTGTCAGAATTCAGTGAGTCAGACATAAAAGCAAGTCTGACTCCTGAGCTGATGACATTTTTACTCTGCTTTTTATGTCAGGAGAACTTCTCTGCCTTGCCCCAAAGGCAAAAATGCACATGTGCAGCAAGATCTCAGCTCCAGGATGCATCAAACTTCCTAGACAAGGAGATATTTTTCTTTTAGCCCATGTGGAGTAGGGCTGATACCTCCCAGGAGTGCTGGGCTCACTCCACACAGGATGCAGAGATGATCAGTGCACACAGGGAGCACACCCAGGATTTCCCAAACATCCAGCATCCCCTCTGAGTGCCTGGGAATCCCAGGGAAAGGTCTAAAAGGCGAAAAACCAGAAAATCCAACCCCAAAGTTCATTTTTACCTAGACAAAGTATCCAAACCCAGGGTATAATAATCTGAGAAAGCAGTTGATCTTAATTTGAAAAAAAGAAGCAGGAATCCATGATCTTACTCTGCTCTCCTAAAAACAGGACCACCTATGATTATCATTGAATATAAGATCAGAAAAATAACCTTTGCATGAATTCTCTTCCAGCTCTAAAGACGACCTTCCCAGGTCAGGCTGGCAGGGTGGGCAGGAATCCTGCTGAAGCTTAAATCACAGTCTCCATCAAGCTCATTTATTCTAAAAAGTTACACCCTTTTCTCAGTAAAATATTAATTTTTAAAAGTATTAGGAAAAAAAGAAAAATCAAAGCTTCAAAAGTGAGGGAGCACATTCAGAGCAAAGTACCAAAAGAATCAAAGAGTTATCTCTCAATAAATATATATATATATATCTCCACATATTATATCTGTATATAATCTACCACCTCATCTCACCATTCTGCAATAACAAGCAGTAATTCTATTTCCAGTGTAAATCATTTCAATTCTGACGTCTTCACTGGGGACTAAATAACATGTGACCTTATCTAACTTCAATCTGGTATTAATTTTAACAAGAAAAAAAAATGCTTTATGAAATTCAGGAGCTTAAGGGTAACTGGGGGGATACAGGTTTGCCTCAAAGGGTAGCACATGGATTTAATTTTCCCTTCTTTTTTCACCAAATTCTAGGAACAGCAGTAATGTTTTGCTATAGGGTGCCACAAAACCAACTCCAAATCTTGCCTGGAAGAATCAGGGTCTGAACACCTCACCAGGGAAGGGAAATTTGGGACATTTGAACAAAAATCGCTAAACCTTACATAGACTTGATCTCTTTTCAAGCTTTCTCATGTAACTTGCAGAACTTTTAATAAAATAATCACCTTCTTTGAAAAATAGGAGTCTGATCCTATTATGAAATATAGGTAAAGCCTGGTTCTGCTTCCAGTTATGTTTTTAAGTATGGAATGAAATTCAGGAAATTAAGCTGCTATGATCGTAAGACTAAAAGTTGATCCTTAATGAGACCTTTAATATAATTTGTCAAAAAACTTCCTGATCTTCAACACCAACTTTCTGAACTTCAATGGGAAAGGCTTTTCTATCCTGAAGATCTTTTTATCTTGCTGTACATACAGTGTTCTCTCCTCTATTGCTTGTTTGCTCCTAGATATTTTCATGCCACCAAGGGAGCCTGCCATCTACCCACACCTTCAAAAGCAGGGAAATCTTCACTTGAATTGGCCCTGACACATCTGGTGAGGACAACCTGGACACCCACAGGCTCTGCTACATCTTTCAGAGGTGTCATTTCTTCCCTTGCTTTTACTTGTGAGGTTGAAAAAACATCTCCACTGTCTCATTTTGGAAAGTTTTCAAGTACGTTGTCTAACAAGCAGTGGTTTTGTTTGTCATAACACCTCACCTCTGAATTTTATTGCATGTCCCTCAGCTCCTGTACTGTGAGCCCCCCAAGGAATCATCACACTTTGTAGCTCCTCCTCACCCTCCCTCTGAACACCTTTCCTAGTCCAGACAGAGGCTGCTCCAGCTCTGCTCCATTCTTCACCTCTCATTTTCATTTGCTCTTTTAAAGAATTTTCTAGTTCTGTTACATGCCAAGACAAAGGAAAGCAATCCGGGAGAGATATGAGTGTGCCTGGCACTCACATAATAGACTGTGCTGCTTTCATGCTTTGTTCTGATCCCTTCCACCACAATCCTTACATGCCCTTTGTGGATTTGATGACCACAATTAAATTCTCCCTTTGTACTCAGAATGTAAGACACGAAATTGATATTGGACAGAGCTGATTATCATGACAGACAGTCATTGAAAGTGCTGTGAGGAAGAGAGAAAGAACTTCAAAATAATGAGGTTTGGTTTGCAGGTCTTTTCCTGCACTTTATTCTGTTCATCAGGTGCAACACCTAAGAAAGTCTGACTTGGGGACTTCAAAAGTGTTCAAGGCCAGGCTGGGTTTGGAACAACCTGGGATAGCAGAAGATGTCCCAGGGGCGTGGAATGAGATGAGCTTTTAGGTCCCTTCCAACTCAACCCAACCCATTCTTTGATTCTGTGATAAACATAGTGAGTGCTAACAAATTATATTAACAATAAAACCAATACACAAATTCATCAAAGACTGTAAGATGAGATCTCTCAATAAACTTTTTAAAACGTACTTTTTTTTGTACTTTTAAAAATGGTTATTAACGTATTCATTAAACCTGGGAAGACATGAGGCAGAGTTGACATTCTTCCTTCCCACTAGAAGGTCACGCCTCATTTTGCAGCTTTCTCAGCTGTGACAGCTTCCATCAGGAGCTGCACTGCCTCCAAGAGCATGGGTTTGGATTATTGGGTAAGAGGATGTGACCTGGAGCACCTCACTCCCACAATAAACCCTGCACCACGTCAAAGCCAAGACAAGCACTTTTTCCTACTGTGAGGAGACACAGCTCTCTTTCAATTCACGCTGCATCAAAATCTCAGCTGACAACAATACCAAACATAGGCCTCTAGAAGGAAGGACTCCTTATACAGCATCTCTCCCCTGTGCCCACCAAAAAAACCCCAAACAAGTTCAGGAAAGGCATTCTGCTGGACTATTAAAGAGCTTGGAGCCAACAGTCAACACATTAGGTAACCTCATTATCCAGTGCCTAGTGCCAAAGGCAAAACAGGTGTGAGGATACCAAAGCAAGAGGAAAGCACAGCCCGTTAATAGAAATCTGCAATTTTAAGGGCATTAAAATATTTCCAAATGTTCAGAGAAAAGCCTCACAGTGGAGCAGACGTTCACTAATGGAAAATAAAAGAAAAACGTGAACAGCTGGAAAGGTCCATCACCTTTAGGATATAGCTTGTTTTTCCCCTTTTTGGGTTCAGATTAAGACTGAGACTTCAGAGCTTGAGTTTCCTTTTGTTTGCCAAAGTGTGGGACAGCAAAGAATAGTCACCATCTTTGTGTCACCTTGCTGAGTTTATCATTTCATGGAGATGGAACACTATGGCCTTTCTGAGACTCTATAAATGAGACCATTCCACAGGAGAGGTCATGTCACAATCACTACCTTGTCCCTTCAACTCCCACTAGTCCACCATTTCCAGTTCAGATCTGGAAGCAACTGCTCCCAGAAATAACTACTAACCAGTACAAATTCTGGTGAAGTTAGTGGAATTACACAACTACAAAGTGAGAATCAACTTTTTTTCTTCAGGCGCCACAATAATCGGACTCTAGAATCTCCATCTGCTGTACTGAAATATCTGGGCAAGAAAAGCAAGGCTATCAGAGTTCCAGAAGTCATAATTTTATGTCACTTTGTTTCTCTGATGCATTTCCTGATGCATTTAATGTCACAATTCAGCTAGATTTAGTTTTGTCCATTCCCTCAGTTCCCACACTCAAACAATTCCCTTCACTTCACTACAAGGTACATAAATGCCTAAACATGGCTCATAATGAGCGGTGTTCTTATGAGACTGAAGGCCTCAGACTTTTATTGTTATTAATAACCAACTTCAAGAAAAAGACAGCAAATTCCAGAATGATCATGTAAAGTATTCTTCTATTTCAGCTTTGTATTCAAAATACAGCTTATTTTCACCAAAATTTACTTCCACACAGCACCCTGCAGATGCTGCAGGACACACTGAAGGAATTTTAATTTCAAAGGATACCTGATGCTCAGAGCTTGCAGGATGAAGACCACATGGGGTTTTTTTATAAATTGTACTCATTTATTTCAGTGAAGCCATAGGATTTGCAAAGGGGACTTTTACAGGAGAGAATAATATCTGTACGTAAGGGGAACATAGTACCACCTGCGAGTTAAAATCCCATGAGAATTATTTACTAGCACTTTAGATGCTTTTCACATTCAAAACACAATAACGAGGTTTAATTAGTCTTTAACAGCCATGATATATTGGCTGCAAGGATATACATTCAGTGAAGAATAGAATACTACTTGCAAGCTCTCCTCAAAGTGTGGTTTAGTGGTTTAAATGGAAAACTCAGCCCAGTGGAGCCTGGTCCCTGACCTCAGCCATGCCATGGTTAGGTTTCTTGGGATTTTTTTCCAAAATAATTTAGGAATGCATTTTTTACATTCTTTCCTCGGCTGCAAAAAACGTGACAAAAAGTTGGAAGTTTCTTATAAACACTTCAATGAGCCAGTGGAAAAGGCTGTGCTGCATGACAGGAGTGTCCCCTGGTGACACAACATCCCACAGGGCCAGGGCTTGGGACACAGCCACTTGGGAAAAACTTTCACCTCGGAGGGAAACACTTCAGAGCCCTGCCTGCAGATCTCCCCAGGGAACTGCTTCCAGCAGGTACATCTGCTCTTTAACACGCAAGCAACACAATTTCATTTACCATTTAACAAGAACAAAGTTTCCTACACTTTTTCCACCCTTCCACTATCAAATCTGCTCTGGCACCAAGTTCTGTGTCATTATTTCCACAGAGTCATGTAGACTGTTTTATTGAAAAAATCTTTCCAGAAGTTTTTGTTGAAACACCACTTTGAAGGCAATCTATGTACAACTCAAATGCCACATTTGGGGTTTTTTTCAGCTGCCGCTCTATTTCTCCTGGCTTTAAAGAACTCATGAACGTTCTTCCAATTAAATCTCTGGTCAATCAAAAAATGTGACAACTGTAGAGTCTCAAGAAGCATCTGAAGCAAACTCTAGGTTTCCAATTACATTAACCTATACTGGTGTGTTTCAAAACAGCTCCTTCAGAAGCTGTAAAATCAAGAAATAAATAGTAAATTAAAAAAAAAAAAAAAAAAAAGGATAAAACCAGCACTGAGGAAAGAAGAATAATCTCTGTGTACTCTGTGTATGGAGCTTTCTCACATGGATTTAGTGCAATAAATCAACTCCTCTGATCCTGCTGCACAAAGGGTGAAGGGATTGCAGTGGATTAAATGAGAACTTTGAAAGGGACCATCTAAAGATGGTACAGGCAAGAACGTTGTAGGAACATGACAATATCCATGGCTGGATGTAAACCTGCACACTAAATAATGCTCACTAAACCTAAACAGGAGTTAGAGTCATTTAGGAGGAAATACTCTCAAAACAGAAAGTGCAATGGAAATCAGAGATGAACAAAATGACTGCAAGTAAATCCTGGCAGCGAGTCCCCCCTTCGCACACACACTTCTCTAATGTTTCTCTTGACTGACTCTTGTGCTGAAATGAGCTCATATGACAAGTCTGATTTTTTCCTCTACAGATCACCACACTTTTCCAGCACAAATAACCCTGAGTATAAATCATATAGTTGCTGAAATGCTTAGATTGGCATGTTATCTCATGTAAGAACAAGGTACCAAGATCTCAGTTGTAGAGACATGGTATTTTTTGTTAGGCAAATTGCACTGTTTTTTTCTTTACATAATGTTTCTGTGGGATATTCAACATTTTTCCCTCCTCTGATAAAAGATATAGACTGATAACTCAGTATGTATATACTGTTCTTCACTCATGTATTTCAAAATGCAGATAATTATCACCAATTTAATAATGAAAATTCTGATAAAAAGATGTCTTTCTTCTCATTCCAGCCGTAAAACGTGGAACAAAATTTGTGAGTCTGAACACTCAGTTCAATATGTTTTCCAAATAATTTACATCCCATTATAAAATAATTAGACTGGCTCAGACTACAAAATGACCTTAAGGAAAGTTCAGGAATTTTGGGTCCTAGGATGTGTACCAGACTCCCACGCCTGCTCAAAACAAGTCTTAACATCAACAGCTCAGTGAACATCGAAACAAAAAATTTCTGTGTTTAGTGCTACTCACTGCAATCTCAGCATTTATTTTCTCTAGGACAGTCCTTGTTTCAGCATTCCCTTTCCTTCCTTCTTTCCCCCACTCACATCTCCCAGGCTCTCCAGCTCCCACCCTTTCCTATCTGTCTGGAGAAGAGGCAGCCTGTGCATCATTTCCACCGTGAGCCAGCTCATTGGCAAGATGATGTGTCAGAACGGGTAACATTTCAATTCTGTATATATTGGTGTGAGCACCAATTCACACATCTTTCCTTTATTCAACTCTTTTTTCCCCCCACAAAACTTGCAGAAACGTAATTCCTTGGAGATGCCAAGCTGAAAAAGAATATATGATATCATTCTGTCTAGAGACAGGGGTGGAGAGGGATGGGTAAGAGCCTTCAGATCCATCACTGGGCTGCTGCAAAAAGGATGAGTGTTCCATGAGTAGGATGAGAAGAAAGAAGGTTGAATTTCATCACAGAACATTCAGCTTAGGCATGTAAGGAATTATCCAACAGTCGTAGCTTAATTAACTGAATTGCCGATAGAAGGTTGGAATGGCATCACTGGGGCTTTGAGGAACAGGTGAGTTGAAAGTGCTGGAAGGAAACCAGGTGTAGGTTGGTTGTACTCACTTGGTGGGCAAAACAGCCTAAAAAGCCACCCATCCTTGTGTGCTGGGACTCAGCTCACAGCAGGAGAACAGGACAGACACGGGCAGGGCACAAAGCAGCATCAGACACAGCGTGGAGACTGACAGGGATCTGTTGGAGCAGGTCCAGAGGAGGACACGCAGATTCCCCATGGGCTGCAGCCCCTCTGCTCTGGAGCCAGGCTGGGAGAGCTGGGGGTGTCCCCTGACCCTTCAGGCTGAACAACTTATTGTGTTCTTTCAGTACTTAAAGGTGGCCTGCAAGAAACATGGGGATTGTAGTTCTAACACCAAATTAAAAGCTTAAACTCCCAAATCAGTGGGAAAAAAAAGAATCAATTATAATTAGGTTGTGAAAATCAGCTTGGTTCATGTGTTGCAGTCTTTAGTCAGAACTGCCCACTTTATTCATCACTGTCTTCTCTCTCAGTGACTCAAAGTCACTGAATATTTAGCTAGGAGTTTATTTTGTTACTTTACCAGTATTGGGCTTTTTTCTCCCCACTTGTGTAATATTATTAAATGAATCAGTTTCCCTTTAAGAGCTGGATGGCCCTGCCACCTTAGCCAACAGAAAATGCTTCCAAAGAAGTTTCTTGCTCATCACAGTAAGGAACAAAATATTTTAAAACCCCAAACTTCAAAATTCCAGATGGTCTTGAAGCCCTTTTAAAATAAACTGTGTGAGTTTACAGTCAAATCTGCCCAAGAAAATCTTCTAATGGAGACTGAAAACTATAAATGCTCTCAGTTTATTAAAAAATGATTTGACACCAGCACACACTATTTCAATTTTTTTCCTCACACTGCAGAGCTAGACACACTTCTCAAAATATTTGCTTTCAACAAAGTGACAGCAGCCCCTCAAGAAGTGTTATGTATGAGCCAGTATTCGATTTTTTTGTTATATTTCATATTATATTGTCTGTTGAATAAGATGTTTTAAAAACATTAATGTAATATAGAATTTCAGACTCTTAATCATTTTGACAGGTTTTCTGAAACTCTTCAGAGCAACATTTGAGTAACGACCCCGTGCAATACACGGCACTGCAATGGGCAGGACTGGGGGAAGGGGAGAGGAGGGCTGGAAAGGTCTCTGCTCTAAAACACATGCATTCATTAGAAGAGAAAAATGCCTAGAAATCTGGCACTAAGAAGAGTGTTTAAAAGAAGTCTGCCTGAGGGGATAGCCCTGACTTGCACTCTTACCAACGGGATGGATATCATGTGAACGTTAACAAGAATTACGTACCAGGTTAAAAATCTCCCTGTAAGAAACCTCAGCACTGTGCCATGCTCTGCACCACCGCAGAGACAATGCCTTCTGCAGGAAAACGGTCCCAGATCGATGCACAGACTACCCACAAACATGGCCAGAGAAAAGTGGCAACAAACAAAAACCAAAACCCTCTGTGTTGTGTACTTTTAGGATGTTCACTAAGGTGAATTTGTATCCAAGCTTAATTAACAAATAGGGTTTCAGGTCAGCTTATTTTGAATGCTGATTATTTTATAGCTTAACTCCAGTTTTTTAGACTGTCTTTATCCCGATTTTTTTAGCTTTTATTTTAGACCTACATTCAAGTCGTGCATCTTAGCTCTCTGGAAGGACTATTTAAATGCCAGAATTCACATGCCAATCTGTGTGCTCCCATCTGAAAAATCAGATCCACAGCTGAAACACAACAAGGGACTCAACATGTACTTGGTCTTCCAAACCACAATTATTAAAAAAAAAACTTGGGGACCAAAACAAAGCAACCTTCATTCACACTACAGAAAAATCCTGTACTGGCCTGGAGCTTTTGGTTTTCATTGTTCCCCATAACACATAAGTAACTAATTTCAAATATCTATAAATAAAATATATAGTCTTTCATACAAGGATCTATTATAGCTCAAACACCACAACAGGGGACATACATGTAGCTGTCGAATGGAATTGCTTTATAGTTTTTTGCTCTATATAATTCCTCTTTCAGAGAAAGTTTGAATGAAAAGGACCTCATGCTTTGCTTCTCAAAATATTACAGTTAGCAAAACAAACTAAAAGTTTAACGTACATTTTTAATGCATGTTGCAATCCAATGGCACATTCAGACAGAGACAATTCCCTAACAAACTACAAGTTAACCAGCCACCTTCATCCATTTCTCTTTTAACTTATGATAGATATTAATATTCTGTGTGAGCCGCTTCCCCGAGCAAGCTCAACTCGGATCCAGCATCTGGAGGCTGATGAAATTTTGCTTTTGCCCATTTTCACAGCTGCAGCAAACCCGCCAGAGAAGGTCAGCGATTAACCTGAGGTTGCCGAGTGAGTCAGTGCAGCAGGATTACAATCATTAGCACTGCTGGCTGCCAGGCTCAGCCCTGCTTCTTCTCCTACTGCATCCACAGCCCTCACCAGCTCTGGCACACAGAAATGGTGGACTGGTTAGAGCCAGGCACAGAGAGAAAGGGCAATTTTCCCTGTGCACAGCAGTGGCAGCCCACTCAGTCTTGATCTGTAAACACCCTCAGCCCCAGCAGAGCTCAGCCAACACATCTCGCTGCTGGCCTGACAAGCCCTGGGGTTTGTGCCCTGTTGAACCAGGACTGCCTGCTGAGCCAGATGGAGAAGTGGCTGTGGAACTAGACAATTAATTGGAAAATTCAACATCAGCTTGCACCTGCATCCAACAGTTCACTGACACTATGGAAGGCAAAGGGACTGTAAGCAAGCCAAGCCAGAAATCGCTGGTGTATTCACCTCCTGCCCACAGCAATACCTGACAGTAAATACTCACCTGTACTGCAGCTAGAATGCCAAATACAGCTTCATTTAAAGGCTGCTTCCATGGTGGAAATGACAGCAGCTCCACATCAAGATCTGGGCAATCTTGTTTTCTTAAATCACAGCTTAGGTCATTCACAGCTCTGACAGCAGAGGCCTTGCCCAGCACCGTGGAGCTTTAATCAGGATGGTGCCACCATTCTGCAAACAGGGGTGCAGAGGCTTTGCTCCCTGAGCCCACTGACAGTGCATTCACACTGCTCACGACTCATGGCTCAAGGTGACCATGACCTGCAGGCTGCAGTTTGCTCTGTTGTGGCTCTGTGGGATCACAGGCAAGGGCTTGCAGTGCATGAATCCAAGATCTCATGAAAAAATGTTCTCATAACCCAATTTTGTACACCCAAGAACCTGGAGAGCCCTGGAACTGTCATCTTCTGTCAGATTTGTGAGCCCTTTTCTGAAAGAAAACTCCAAAGCCTCTGTAGGTCACCTACTGATGGTTCGTAATATCATTAATCAATCACATCTAAGCACTTGACTTCCTCCCCAAAAACTAGAATTAGTTTCACTGCACTGATTCACTGCCAAAATCCTGCAGCTGGTCTCAAAGGCTGGTGGCATTTGTCAAGCCACAGCACTGTGTAGGAGACAGCTCTAACAGCCAACTTACTCTGCTCTTCAGCCAATGGCACGGGATAGAGGTGGAAGATTTGAGACCCACAAACAGATGGGGAAAATATCTAACTCTTGAAAGGATAAGATCTATCTTATACCAGGTTTAATTTATCTTATACAGGGTTTAATTAATTTCAGGTTTTCCTCAGGACATTACAGGTACAGCTCAGAACAACATCAACCCGCAGAGATGTGAATACAGGAATTTTAAACACTCTCTAAGTTTTTAAGCATCACCCCAGGGAATCCTGGACTTTAGCAGCAAAGTGAAAGAGTCAAGTGCAGGCCAAGATAGCCAGAGTCACCTGCTGCTATGCCAAGGCCACTGTCTCTCCTCACTCTCACATTCACCATCTCTTGAAGATGGGACTTTCCCAAAGTGACATTTTTGCTGCTGCCCAAGGAATAATATTTCCAGAGTTCAGAACTCAAAGAACCCTGAGACAGCCAAGCATGTACAAACCAAGGCAGAATAGTAGTACTTGTCACGTTTTATTGTAGAATTCCTCAATAAAACTATTGAATAAACCAAATAATGACTATTTATTTGAAAAAAAGTCCTTCAATTCCATCATTAAAAGTATAATAGAACAACAGAAAGAAAATGAGCACAGTGCATAGGCTATTATTTACAAGCCATATGTCCCCATTTTGGTCCTGGGTTGTTCTAAGCCAGATAAATCTGCCACCAACTGGCAAGTACTTTGAATTCCTTGGTTCCCAAGCATGCAGTAGTCTCCAGAGCTCTTAAAATTCAAACTGCACATGAAGTGCACGATCACACCTACAAACTGTATGTTCTTCCCTCAGCCATCCCCTTTGAAGGGCATTCTGCATGGGGAAGAGAACCAAGCACAGTCTAACAGGCAGGAGGATTGCTACAGCCAAGGAGAAACATGACCATGCAACCCTTCACCAGCTCCAGATCAAACGCTCCCAGGGAGGGACCCCATTCCCAGCTAACAGAGCCCCCACACCCAAGCCTTTCATCCCTAATTGTATTTGTATTAGGAAGATTCTAAATCAAGTGCTTAGATGGCAGTGAAAGGCAGGTGCACATTTGTAATAACAGGTTTTTAGAGAGGAAAGGCCAAAGGATTTCTCTCAGTTGCACAAGAAGTGGACATTTCTCTGCTCCCAGGTGTCAGCAGTAACCCAACCCCAGCCCATCCACTCTGTCTGAGGGAACGTGGGGCTGAGCCCACGCAGTCCCTACGGACCCAGGGCAGGGACAAATACCTTGCAGCCCCTGCTGGACACATGGAGTGAGGCAGGGATGCCTGGGCTCTTTCTGGCCTAGGAAATGACATCTGCAGCTGAGAAATTCTCTGAGTGGGCAAAGGAAACAAGTGGCAACTAGGAGCAAATGGTTAAAATATTCTCTCCATTGCAACACATGTGAAATCCCTTATTCCAATGGGCTGCCATAAACCTACCACTGTCAGTACACATATAATGGGTTGAAGAATTTTTCTTCACAAGGAAATAAATCTGATTTTTATCTAAGCTGGCAGTAAACAGGGTCAAACATTTAACTGTTTCTGTGGCAACTTCTCCACTGTTTTTCAATTTTTACTTTTTCTAAATAATGCCAAAGTCAGAATGCTGCACAGCTACAGATCACAAGGATGTGTGAGGGGGGTCCATGGCAAACACGAACTGTCAAATGAGGAAAGTAAATGCTGATTGTAAAGAGCAAACTGTGGTACCACGTAGAGGAACTCAGCTTCACCGACACTGGATTTATTGTGCGTGGTTTAGTCAAGTGATTTATATGGATTACACCACATTTTCCCTTTTTGTAGCTTGCCTTGATAATCAAAAAGTCTTTTTGTAATTTACATTAATAGCTTTGCAACATTGTGGAAAATATTAAAAAAGACCTTTATATTTTTGGCACCTCCTACTTCAGAGGACTGCACACAATCAACACTCTTTTGAACCGTTCCAAAGGGTTTGGCAAGAATTTGAGGTACACCCAAAATGTCATGAAAGACCCTGTACAGAATCCTCAGAAAAGCTGGTCAGTGAATGTCCAGGTCAATAGTTTTCTTAGGCCCGAGTCCGCAGCACATCCCTGCCAGCAAGAAAAAACATTACACATCCAAGTCACTTCCATTATCTTAAATCACTGGGGTTGAATAAGAATAATAATAATAAGACACGTTATGGAAGTGCTATTGCCACAGTCAGTCAATCCCAACTTGGGGAGTACTTTCAGGCCATGAAAGGTTGTCACCACAGAAGACTTCTGAATTAAATCAATTAAGAACTAGCACATGTTGCTACATCAACAACACAAGAAAGCACAGCCAAGTGCAATACAGTAACCCAAGGATGGAACTCGAAGCCTGAGTTTTTGATTGTAACTACTACTCTGACCTTGGACAACAATTCCCTCATTTTCCTATCTATATTTTCTTATCCATGGAAAGTATCCTATCTCAAAACAGGGGTGAGAGAGTGAAAGGATAAAATGGGAAGTTTTGTAAACACAAAGGTGTTAATTGTTGTTGAAGCTGTGTGGATGCACCATGCAGTGCTGGTAGCATTCCGCAACACACAGCACAGCTTAGTGACAATTGCCATCAACATTGTGATGTCAGAAAGAAAACAAGAAGAGGTTTGGTGCATCTTGCCTGTCAATCCATAAAATAGTACTTAATTACTACTCCTCCAAAGAAAAGCATAAAATGCAGGATGAAATGCAGGGTAAGAAAGAACAGGACATGTGTGAAGCTGAATTCACGGTCCCAAATTCCAGCTAAAGACAAACTTTTTCCAAAACTTCCCATCAGAATTATGTGTTTCTATCACTTCTGTAAATGTAATTATCTTGCTTTTCTTCCACCTCTTCCCTGCTGTCTTTGTGAGCTTTGGGAAAACGTGAATCAGAACAGGATCGGTGCCAGTCCTGGGCACTAAGCTCAGACACTAAAAGGCATCTACCCATACACTGAGTACTTGGAACTGCTTAACAAATTGCAAAGATACATTTCACTCCTTTTTTTTCTTTTAATATTAGAACAAGAGAATGCAAATATACCAAATAATGTAAAATGCAGCAAGAAATACTCAATAAAATTCTGATTCCCAGAAGAACCAGTGATTTCCCATGTGATTCCCAAATTAGTAGGAGGGCTTTGGAGCACAGGTTGAGTTTCCTAAGATGAGCTGAAAAGTGCCACTAAGAAATACCTCTGTGGTTTCCAAGCTGTCAGTCCCCACACAGGGAGAAGAACAACATCTGACCTCAGAGCTCTTGCTCCCCTGTGCTCTGCCAGGGCTGTCCACACCACAGGAGGACGAGGTAGAACTTGTAGCAAATATTTGCTATCACTAAGGTACCAGGCCTACATGCAACCAATGCCTACATTTTCTGGTTTAAGAACATAAAATTCAAGTTTTCATTGTTAAGCTGGAGCCAAATCTTTTTCCAAAGATACGCAAGACCTATAGCAGCTTCTCCCTGGGCCAGCATTCAGTAACTCTAGGAGAAAGCTGGGGACGTCTAGAATTTCCCCATATACATATTTCATTTTACACACAGTGAATCATCCTAGAAAAATGCTTTCCAAACACTTTGAGACAAGCTGGATATGTGGTATTTGGATAAAGCAGTATTTGAACATCATGGAATAAGAGAAACAAAATGGATTTTTACTGACTGACACAGAACAACGGTTTTTAAAAAACCCAAACCCCTCATATCTTAGGGATCTCCTTCCCTTGTATTGAATATTAAGCAGAAATAATCAGGCAGGAGAATAAACCTACATATTTAAAAATCAAGCCCCAGACACCAGTTCCCCTCCTGCAGGATAACAGATCTGTTAACTGCATGCAGCGGATAAAAGCTGTGATGAATTAGCACCACAGAGCCAGGCACTGAATTTTCCTGGTTCTCACTGTTCTGCATCACTGGATTCCAGGAGTTAGTTAAAATCTAACTACAGATGAACAGTATTGACTTCCAAATTTTTGCAGTTATTAAGATACCAGTTACTGTTAACTTCTGGATCAGCCCAGCTTCAGAATCCACCCAAGCCTGAGCTAATTCCGTATTTAATCACGTTAATTCCAGTTTTAGCAGCGACAATATGTAAACCTTGTCCACATGCTGAACAAGAAAGGGAGGCAGAAAATTCTCCTAAAATAAAATACCAGTGATTAACAAATCACATGTTTATATCTCTTTGGAGGAATACTTCTAATACAAAGCAATTCCAGCCAGAGCATTCCATGCCAAATCAAATACTCATATGAAAAGACAATTTCTGCCAGTTCCTATGTCCAAAAAAGCTTTTTAAATTGGAAAAATTAAAGCGTTTACCCTCTTTCCATGAAAACCCAGAGTGCTGGGCACCAGGAAACAATGTTCCCACCAACCTCCAATAACTGAGGTGAATAATAATTTCAGAGTTATGAAAAGTAATTTGATGCATTCCACTGTGTGGAAAAAGCAAAAAAACCCCAAAACAACAACAAAAAAAGGCAACTCCTTTTGGTACTGTAGAAAATTCCCTGCAAGATATCTGCATTGTGTAAGAATTCAGATTTCTTTTCCCCATGTATTGTCCAACTGAAGAGAAGAGGCTTTCCCCGCCCAGTTACAGGGGATTTGGGAGAGCTGGCTGAGCCAATAACAAGAAAGCAGGAGTTATTTATTTCTTTGTTAAATCCGAGCATCATTTTGCCTTACTCGATGGTAAGATTATAAGGATGACTAGGTTACAATGCTCAGTTTCAGAAATGAGCTCCAGGCAAGAAGAGGAGAAAGTAGCTGCAGAAACCCTTTAGTTAAAATACTAAAGAGATCTAGTGGAAATTATATCTTTACTCCCAAGAAAACACGCAAGTATTTTCCAGAAATACTAGAAAAACTTCAACTCAATTTGAAATTTAAACAAAGCAAACCAAACAGCCAACAACCCTTAAAAAAATCCCAACTAAACAAACCCACAAAGGCACGCAGAAACAAAAACAAGCAATGGTTGAAATTAAATGTACTATAATTGACAACCAGTATTTTTAGTTCTATCTCCATTTATCACCAACCTTACCAACTGCCAACCCATTTACTTTCTCACATAAATACAGATAATATTGATAAGGACGGCCTTGACAAAGAACATGAAAGGCTTAGTGGGTTTTCAACCAGGGAGTCAGATCCAGCCCCACATGCCAATGAAGTAAAGGACTCTGAAATATTGTTTACAGTATCTCCATCTCAGAGATGATTTGAAATTTTATTTTTCCATTTAAAGTTTCATAGTCCTCTGGTTGGGTACTGTCATGCCCATGCTCTATTTTACAGTGTAACTGCAGCAACAGCACCAGTACATCCATATTTGGGGAGCCATTCCCAAAGAACTCTTCTGATTTCAGGGATTTGGAAAGGGATGCAAACACTTCCCCCCACCTTTTTTTTCTTTTCTTTTTTCTCTTTTTTTTTTAAGCCAAGGAAAGTGATTTTCCTGAAAAAGCCTCTCCCAACATACTGGTTCTCAGACAACCTTCACCACTCAAGGAATCTGAGATAGTTCAAAGTTGCCTCTGCTCTCCAAGGACAAATCTATCAAATAACACAGCCCCAGCTCCAGCCCATTCTGTACCTGCTGGCTCATCCCTGCTTCTCAGTGTTTTTCTCTATGTACTGTTCCTCCACTATGGCAACTTTGAGTTTATAAACTCCATTTTGATATCAAAAGCAGATACCACACTCAAAAACTAAATCTCAGGCTGAGCACCCAACCCGTGAACATTAGGATCCTGACAAAATTATCTTGTTGAGACAAACTTGGACTTTTTAGACCAAGGGACTCATCATAAAAAAATATTTTAAAATATTTTGTTGCCTGACTAATTTCAGATTCTCTAGAAAAAAAAAGAATCCACCATGCCATAAGTTCCACTGCATGAAACATGAGCCATATTGAGTCAGTCCTGGCAAAATCTGCAGGAAATGCCAAGAATAAGTTTTGATGGAAACTTTGCTTAACAGAATTATTGAGAACACACTGATGAGAGCTCTCTGGTACAGAGAAAGGAGGACAAAAAGAGTTAAAAAAATGCCTCCTCTCCATTGTAAGGCTTTAGAATCTGCGGCAGCAGGAAAGTCAGCAGCTGTGCTGAAATCTTCAGTTCGTAAAGACAGCCAGAAAAGAGCCCTGGCATTTTCCTCTGATTGGGAAAAAGCCACCTGGAAATGACACCTACAAAGGGAGACCTTTCCTTTACAGGTGTAGGTGTCACATCTCTTCCAGATGTGTTCTTGCTCTCCTGCTGCCCAGGGTAGCTTGAGGTGCAGCCAGCTGGATATTTTTTAATATCTGTGCAGACAGAACCACTGTGATCCTTCCAATGGAGCAGAAAGTCCACTCTTCCCAGCTGTACATGTGCAGGCACTGTCCAGAGAAGGGACAGATGTCAGACTGCACATTAGATCAGCTCCGAGGTCCATCCTGCCTACCTCAAGTCATTGTGTTAACTGGAGTAAGGATATGACACTTCCCTTCCCTCCAGCCTCAGCCTGTTTTCCACTCCAAGTTGCTAATCCTCAGTAGGCTTCTCCTCCATGAGCTTCCTCTCTCTGTTCTGAAACCTCCATGAGCTTGGAGCATCCACAATGTTCTTTGGCAGGTTCTACAGGCCTGCTCCCCATCACATGAAGACCTTCCTTTCCTCCCATTTGGAGTGGGCCCCATCATCTTCACGAGATACCCCTTGGTTCTTGCATCAGAAGAAGAACTAAACACTTGACCCACTCTGTGCCATTGAAACTGTGCAAATATCCACCATTCTATTTGTTTCCTTCCAGACTGAAGGCTTTACTTGTTTCTAATACTGAATTGGTTCCACCCATAACATTTTTTTCACCTTTTTTGTCCTCTGTTACACATTCACTTCTTCTCTATGTCCTTTTAGAGATACAGTAGCACACAAGAAATAGACAAGTCAGATTTCTTTCTAATCCAATACTACCAATGCACAAAAACTGATCTCCTTTCCTCGTTCTACTGTTGCCAGGGACTGAGGAGATCTTTCCTTGGAACTGTTGTCATCACCCCCAAGATCTTGCTTCACATTTTACATGTGAAGGCAGTATTGTCATTTCCCCACATGCATAATTTTGTGCTACATTTATTTATGCTGAATTGCACCAGACATTTCATTGCTATGTCAGTCTCAAAGTCTTTCTTAAATTTGTCCTAATCTATATCATTTCTCTCGTAACACATTCATATGGCACATAATCCTAAACACTGTGACAACAGGCTTGAAATTTTAAGGACAGGGTTTATCTGGGGTGATCGAGTATATTTTTAGAAAGATATCATAATGAATTACTCCAGAGAGAATACATTATTACAGGACGATATTCAATTCCACTTGCTACTAGAAAAATATACCAGGATACAAATTTCCAAGAGTTCTCCGAGGTTCATTGCTCTATTTCAAGCAAATCAGTTGCAACTCCCCTTCCCACTGAGCACACAGAGCTTTTTTTCCCATAGAACAGTGTCAAAATAATTGTACAGGAAACTGTAGCAGAAAATTTTGAATCCCTCTATCCCACACTCCCTAAGGCAGTCAAATGAGCCTTGTAACCAAACCCAAATGGAGCAGCTCTGTGGGGCTGGAATGTCCCTCTCGCCTCACATGAGAGCACAGCAACAGAAGCAGAGCCTCAGTCACTCCACCTTTACACAACACAGGGAATTGTCAGCTTTTCTGCAAAGTGGAGCAGCTTCAATAGGTGAGGAATTGTTCTCCTGTTTTTCCCATGTTCCATGTATAAAAAGGAGGAACAGATACTTTTCCTGATTTGCTTATAAGGAAGACACCAGGGTTACCAAAACAGGTTGTCCATGGCTAACTCTTTTAAGTATTCTCTCAGTAGAGCTAAAAGTCAAAACCAGAATCTCACAACACTTTGATTTTTCCTCAAGTTGCCCAAAAGGAATTTAGGCTCCTGTTAAAAATGTTGGTACATCTGAATTTTACACAGCTCCTGAGTTTCACAATACAGAACCTGCAGTGTGGAATACTTGTCTGTGCTGGAAGTTTACAGAGGTTCACGGGAAGATCTGACAAGGTAATGAAAGAAATTCACAGGCGTTTAAAGCACAATCTGTCTGCAGCAGTTCTTGAATTCCAAATTCTTGGGAGAAAGTTTGTGAAAATATCCCTAAAATAATACTGTAACATTTTTCCCATGGCTTACCACTAGGTAAAATGAGGTCCTCTGCTCTAAGGCCTCACACCTTATCTAGAGTAATTAATTCCTTTGTAAGCACCAAGGCAGATAAATAATGTAGAGAATCCTGTGCCATTTCCATCCACGAGCAGGCAATGCAGCCTGGAAGATGGTTTGGGATTCAGCTCCTGCAGCTGACTGCTTGGACCAATGTGCTCTGTCAGGCTGCACAGTTACCTGCTGCTGATCACACAAAGACCCTGCAATGCCCAGGCTGCTTTCCCAACAGTTCTGTGTTTTACAGGACCAGCCAGTTCATGCCTCACTTTCCCCACTGGGATTAGCTTTACCTTTAAAGCAGTTGGGCATTAAAATAAAAGAAGTTGCAATCATAACACACAATCCTTTTCCTGCAGCTATGAAAGGAGATGGATGTCTTTTCTCCCTGTGTTATTCTGAATTATTCTTTACCAACTCTGACAATTCAAAGCCATCTGGTAGCAGCTGTGCCTTGACTGCACACCTGTGCTAGAGCTGAAGTGGGGGAAAGCTCAGTAAGGATACAACTGTAGGTGCCAGAACATTTCATTAGTTCCAGAAACATCTCATGGATTTAGTATTTCCCCCCATTTCCCCCTGAACTGGTTTGTGCTTTACCCAGAACACACAGATTAGAAGGACAAAGCAATTCTGGAGTGCACGGAGCCCTCGCTGCTGGGAGCAGAGCAAGAGTTTCCATGGATCTCTTGTTGATCCTGGAGCTGCACTTGCAGAAGTCTATTGATTCAGGACAAAAATAGGCCTCTGGCTGGGCACCGTGGCTTTCCATGGATATCTGCTCATCAGCAGGCCAAAGCAAACTGTACTAACGGTGAAAAAACACGGTGCTGAGGCATTAGACACCACCAAGCTTGGAAACAACTGCGGCTGCAGGGACTGTGGAGGCAAGTGCAGTTAGTGAATACTCTCAGGACAGTACCTCTAACCACCTCCTTTATCTACTTCTTACTTTAAATTCAAGAAAATAAAGAAGTTGTGATGCAGGACACACAAAGAACCACCTGTCAACCTGCAGAAGAGTTTAGGACAGGGAAAGTCAAACAGGCCATTAATGATTCTTTTTGTATTGCCCAGCAGCTCTTCACTGTAGGTGATTCCCTCACTTTAGTTGCTCTTGCAAGGATATACATTCCTGTAAGTACTCTCCAGAGTCAGGCAGTCTGAAGTGTGGGATCTCTCCCAAACTTTAATCTTATTACACTAGTGTTGCTTGCCATAATCTAGCATGGATTTGATCTTA
This sequence comes from Acanthornis magna, assembly GCA_036785705.1. Lineage (NCBI taxonomy): Eukaryota > Metazoa > Chordata > Aves > Passeriformes > Acanthizidae > Acanthornis > Acanthornis magna. The sequence goes on from JAWUZG010000262.1 coordinate 2,691,394, forward strand.
AATCCCTCCCCAAAGCAGCTCCCACCTTGTTACCATCTCTTCTTTGCCAAAGGAACATCCTGAGGTTTCTCCTCCAACTCAGTGCTCAGCCAATGCCTGAGTATGGCTCTAAGAATGCTGTGCTGTTAAAGGTGTTATCATTCAGATTAAAGATATCCCTCAAGATATCTGAAGGTCATTATTTACGACCCCACAGCATTCCCTGCTCGATCCATCTTTTCATCCCCAGCATCACCAGTAAGGCTCTGAAATCAGCAGCATCCTCTCGACTGGCAACATACAGAAGCTGAGCAAGACCGCAGTAGTATTTTCTTTCTTTAGGAATAGGTCTATAAATGTAAAACCTTGAAACATTTGAAGGTAGGTAACTGTTTTACACCTCTAATAGTATTTTTTATTCTTGTACTTAATCACTGTACAGATTTCATGAGTGTTCAACAGCTGGACAAACTGCTGTGGGATTTTTCAGCATTAAATCTCTGTGAGATACGATTTCCTTCTACCCCTTGTGTCTTTATTAATCCATCAAAATGAAGCAATGCAGTATCTAATCTAAGTTTAGCTGCTCTCAAAACCCTTCTCTAGAAGACATTAGTCACACTTAGGTGCCCTCTCTCTAAAATCCATAGGCACTTCCATTCTCTCTAGGAGTGGATAATGCATCACCTGCAAGAGTGAAGTAAAAAGCATTCCCTGATAAGAACAAAAACTTTAATAGGATGCAGTTTTCCAGAAGTGGAAAAAAGCTTTCTTCCAAAAAACCTTCAACGTATGACCAAGGGCAAGTTTCAGTACCTATAGCAACTTTCAGCAGAAAGTTGTATAATACAAAATTCACCATTTCCCTGGCTGCCATGAAAATTTTTAGCAGAGCAATTGAATTCAGAAAGAGAAAGAAAGGAGGTTAAGTATTTCTCATAATGAAATTTAAATCAATCAAGACTCTCGCATGTGGGCTAAGATGAAGAAAATTAGGGTCTTCCTTGAAGGACAGAATGCACTGTATGAACTTCCAAGAAAATCAGATGGCACTTCCATTCCCTGTAAAGGGCAATGTTCTACGATAGAATCACCAAATGGTTCAGGTTGGAAGGGACCTTAGGATCATCTAGCTCCAACACCCCTGCTGTGGACAGGGATGCCCTTCTCTAGACCACACTGCTCAGGGCCCCATCCAACCCAGCCTTGGACACTTCCAGGGATGGGGAATCCACATCCTCTCTGGGTAACAATTAAAAAATCCTTTCCTAAAGTGAATACTGCAAGGTTATAAATGCTTTTCATGATCTACAGAGGAGCTGAGGCCGAAGCCTGGTGTTCCAACCCCTCTACCGAAGAAGGCTGGTTAAAATCCAAAACCAGACTCGCAAGCTGAACATGTTTTAATGGCCAGCTCTGCATGTGACATCACCCTGGAACACAAGCACCCTTCAGTTAATGTAAGATCTTCTACAGAAGAAGTTTAAAGCAAAAGTACTTCATATGCATTATCTCATTCTGTGCCTGCAATTTGGATGATGCTCCATCATGAGATCCAAGTAAGGAATCCCACAGCAGCACTGATAGAGGCAGCACTACTTTCAGTGCACTGACTCGGCTGTGGTAGCACTTTGGGACCAATCTAGAATTGTGCCTCTACTGTGCTAGCTCTTGGAGAAGGGAACAAAAGACAGGCTTGGGCCAAAGAAATTATCATCCCGTACTCTGATTGCTATTTTGCATTTGTGGGAAGTGGTTCACTTGTAATCACTCAGTAAGTTAACACAAAGTGGGATTCAGCCAAGCACAGTGCTTAATTCACCAGGGCTTGCATGAGCTGTGAGATCCTGTAAGAGGGAATTTCTAAGGGGGACAAGAGATTAAAGCAAAAGCTTTAAGACTGTCAAAATGCAACAGTTGCCATTTGCTTCTACACAGATCTATTTGTGAAACAGTCCCTGAGCCAGAGCTGCAATGGCTCACATGTGCAGTTTTTTCAAAAGCCATTAGAGCCTTAGAAATCCCATTGTGGTTATTTCGCATGACTGGAAAACTTCCATACCAGAAAAACATTCTGCTCACCAGCCTGAGGTAGGGAAGACCCTCTGTAATTGGGCTAGTGGCCAGTTCTTCTTAAGGAAAGGCTTTTTCTTTGTTACTTGAAACTGCATCCTTGAGGATAAGGAGAAAATTTATCATGTGAGCAGCCTGGTCAAAAAGCAAATGCACAGAAATGCAGTAGCAGATGAGAGGGGAGTTTTCTATCTAGCTTTCAGAGACCACCAATTGAACAGCTGTGGGGAAAGCAGTTACGGATTTTTTTACTATTATAAAACTGTTAAAAAGAGATTAAAAAATACAATGAAGAGGTGTCAAGGGTACTTACAGATATTTCTTCCATTTTAATTTCCTTTCAAAAAGAATACAGTTGCCTTCATGGTACAGAAAGGAAGGTTGTGCCTGTATTTATGAGGTTGTTTGCAAAATTCTACTTTAAATGCACATCTTTGCTCTGACTTCCAACATCACCTACAGTCAAGTTAATTTTAAGAAGTTCTATGTTCATTGAAATCTCTTATCATGGTGGCATCACATCCTGATCAAAACTGACATCTGTGATGATTCAGCTGCTTATATTGTACTCTTAAATCACATTTAGCCATTCATGCCCCCTTCAAAAAAAAAAAGGAGCAAGAGCGCAAACAAATTTAAACAGCTGCTAAACTCACACCAACCTGCAATGTGCCTTAAGTTTAAAAGAAATAAAGTAAACCTGCTCCTTTCCTTATTTTCCCAGTTCAGTAAGGTTCTTACACAGAGCTCGTGAGTGAAAGAACCAAAACAGTGACAGAAGTTGCAAAACTTGGAAATCCAGATTATACTGAAGCCTCAAGAGAGTCCAAGAGAGTTTGGATTAGCTCCCAAACTCCTAGATGCTTATTTTAATTGAAGCATGACGAGCTTATTCTTTTTCTCACGCTGCTTTCTCGTCAGTATGTGTATCTCAATCTCATTTTCAAACAACATTGAGGTAAAGGATCAGATCCTATAAGTTCAACCTGTTGTGACTTCTTGTGTATGTGTGTGTGTCTATGTATATATATATATATTACATATTCTTCTTACAGAGGTGTGACAGGAGCTGCAGAGCTGTGCAGCTGCAGCCCATCCCTGGTTCCTGCAGCACTAGATGGCACCCGAGCATTCAGCTCTTCAGAGCTCCTGCAGCCCTTTGCTCACCCTCTTTTCCAAATGCAGGCTCCTCAGTTTTAGTCAGTTCAAGAATGGGGATTTTTAATTCTTTACAAGGGAACATGGCTTAGAAAATAGTATCTAATATAGTAGTGCTACATTAGAAATAAAAAAAAATAAAGCGTTCTTCTGTTCTACATGAGCAAATATTAGTTATTCTAAATTTTAAAATGTTAGAAATAAGCAAGCAGTTTCATTCACTGCAAGCAGTGTTAAAACAGCCTTTAGATTACAGGGAAAATACTACATTGACATGTTTCTTTATTTCGTGCCACTAACAGGTCAAGAAAAAGTTGATTAATTTCTGAAAATCTGATTGCCTCTGTAAACACTGGACAAGTCAACAGACTTGATGGCATGCAAAGATTTAGTGGCCCTGAAACAACAAGGTCTTTGTGTGTTCTGCCAAACAAATTGGCATGCACCTATTTCCAGAGCTGCTAGGATGCAGGGAGGCACTGTTATCTCTAGACAGCACACTGATAAGGAAATCCAGTCCTCAAGCAATTAAATTATATGCTCAAAACCGCAGAGGAAATCTGTGTCGGAGCACGGAAATGAAGCCACTCCAGGTCACTGACTTACCCAGGAGGTAAGAACTTGCTCAGAAGTTCTCACATCCAACTGGAAACAGGCAAGTTCCATTCAAGACTCATACAGAGAATCCAAGGATTTGAAATACAGTGATTAGTTCTGAACAGGATGCCATGATCCACCTGCAGACCATCCCATACAACCAATATTTTCCTTTTCAGAAGCAATGACAAAACAGGGTGTGTTCTATTCTGTCTCTGAATTATTGCCATGAAACTTTATAATAGCAGAGAAAAAGCAATACCAGGACAACAAGCACATTTTAGGTACATTCTAGATCACTGAAAGAAGAAAGGATCACAGCAGACAAGCACAAAGCTATTTTCTAGTGGTATTATGGAAAGCAAGACCTGTAGATAAAGGATGGCTTAGGAAAAGAGAAATTGGAAGGACAATAAAGGTTATACAAGCAAAACCAAACGTGTTATGATTTTATTTAAAAAAACAAAGAGCAGAGAGGTCTAGGCCTTGCTAAAGTTGAAATGAAATGACTGAAGCTGATTTTACAAACCCCACGAAAGTTACACCAGGGTACATGAGGTCAGAATTGGACCCAGAGAGCCCAATCTCTCACCATATCAACAAGTTAGCAGGTGGTCAAGGCAGTCCAGCTGGAGAATGGGCTCAAATTTTCAGTGAGCTAACACACACTAATCTTTCACTTCTGCAGACCTGCATTCAAAACCTCAGATCATGAACTAAAATTAGTCTGCTGGTTTCATTCTAGTCCCCATTTGCGCACAGCACAAAACCATCATAAAAAGTGTCATGACTGGCAATCTCTGAGACAGACCCAGCTCTGGAAGAGCAGGAAATGTTGTAAGTTAGGACTGCAGCACATTGGCACAGCTGTGTTTGGGATTTTATACTCTCTACCCACACTATGCTTGCCAAAACCAAATGATTTTTTCTCCTTGATTTTTGCAAGTGCCACATTTATGCTAAAAAAATAAAGAAAGGAAAGAGAAGAACTACAGAATGAATCACTGCAGTCACTGATTCCCACTGTGCATCTGTGGTAAAGGCAGTGATATTGCATGGGATATAAATTTGCACAGTTTATTTACAATAAGTAGCTGTGGGTTCCGTTATTTTTGGTTGTTTTGGATTCTTTTTCTTTAACATAGTATGTGCCTTCTTTTTGTCCCATAGTGATGGTGCAGACTGCTAAACTAGGTTTGTAACTTTTGAACTCAGTAAAGTCAAACCACTGTAAAGAAAGAAGATTCTCCCCCTCAAGTGACTGTCCCAGCTCAACTGATTAATGACCCAACCTGGAAACATGCTTCAATTTATTTACACAAAATATTCATAGTTATCCATGACAGCTCACTGTACAAACTCCAGCCACATAAACCAAGGATAATCAGCCACAGGTCAATAAGGAAAAACCAAATCCAGCTCCTAGGGCCAAGATAACATCGTGTATTCACACTGGATCTCAGATTCAATAGGTAGAATCTAAAGGAAGGGTTCATGAACTATGCTCTATCCCTCTAAAACCTTATATTATTGAAACAGGTCTTTTGCAAGTAAAATTTCTCAGTTGAATCATGAAACTCCCAGCCAAAACTGGCAGTGAAAAATAAGGTCTTCAGTAACACACAAGGATTACAGAAACATGAACAACTTTGGTTCTTTATCTTTAAGACAGAAATAAGGGAACACACTAGACTGAGTTAAAAAGAAATAAGGAGGACACAGCTGATTTAGGAGCTTAATGAATTGTTGTGTTTGACAATTGTGAACCATAAACCACACGGCTTCGCCACATCACAGCATTAAGTGGGGTTGACTGGAATTAACCAAAGCAGGACCATCACTTGCCAGCAAAAACACAAACACCAGACAACAGTAGCAGCAGGAGTTGCTGTTAATCCCAGGAAACACTTTTCCCCCTTTTGCCAAAGCAGCCCTTCTCCCCAAGAGCAATTCTCACTCCGAGGCCAAGGTGGCGCTCAAATCTGGAAGGTAACAAGCACCTTCGGTAGCAACCACCTGCTCCAACTCTACCCCTTCCCCTGTGCTCCAGAGGGGCAAGAACCAAAATCGTTTCCTCTCCAGAGGAGGACTTTGACCTGGTACAAAGGAGCTCATCCACACAGCTACAAATGTGAAAATGTGCACAGTCAACTCCAGATTCAAAATTCCATGTTCCATGATTTTGCCTGCTTACCCAGAGACCACATTTTCTAAATGCATACCACATACTTTGAGAATAGCTTCTATTTAAGATTTGTCAACTTCTAGATAAACATGGCAACCACTCCAAGTGTGTTTTGAGTCCTCACTCACCTGTGTTTGGTCTGTACACCCATCCCTAGAGCTGGCTTCAAACACACAAATAAGAAACCTGAAATTTCTCTCCCATTACTGCATGAATCCACTCAGTAGTCCTTACTGATGGGGTGGACTTCACAAGTTTTTGTATCTTGTAAGCTCAATGCCTCTAGAACTCTTTCCTCAGGAAGGGGAAACCCAAGGTGGATACTCAGGACTGCAGAGAAGAAAGAGAGCACCTCTATTTCTGCAGCAACAAACCCCAAGGAATAAATAACAAATACAATCAGAAACCAGCCACAGAATCAAGATGTTTAAGCTGAGCATTTGTAAGATGCTCACTCTGTTCCCATTGTTCATAGAAAACACAGAAATCAAAGAAAGCTTTCTGTGGATTGAGCAGATTGGACAATGGAAAGTGATTTTCAGTGGTCCTATGTAAGTGGGCATGGGAACACTTGGGTTCTCAGATAAGTTTCCAAGGGAAAAGTCAAGTGATTTTTTTTTCCATCTGAAAATTAAATTTGCAATGATAAAAATGGACAACCTTCTTCTTGAAAGTTCAGTTTTTATTTCATGTTCCCAATTGCTACTGATGGTGCAATACATGAATATGTAAAAGCAACAAAACCTCCAAGTGCAGAGGCCAGAGAGTTCAGCGGATTTCCTAATTAGACAATACAGCAAAAATCGCACATAAAGACCCCTGAACAGACACAACTGAGCCAAAGTCAAAAACCAGAGACCTATATTTTAAAAAATATTTCTGGTTTAGACAGCAGGAAACCCTTCCTGGTAGCAGCTCCCTCCTCAGCCACCTCGGTGCATAACAGTTTGAGCTGAGCAGCTTTTGGCTAATTCACACCACTCCACCTCAAGTGCTTACACAGGTGGGAGCTGCCAAACCTGGCACTTCTGCAGGCAGCTGTGGCAGGAGAAAAAAAATATCCTCAGACTACAGACCAAAAGCAAAGTAAGGAAGAAAGGAAAAAATCAATTGACTTCTGCTACCAAGTAAAAACTTTACAGCTGTTTTAAAAGGTACTGAGCTACCAATTTGCTTTTCTATCACACCAGTTATTAGGCACTCCTGGCTTTCATGACCATTTTCTGCTCCAACCATTTGTGTAATACAAAAGGGCAAGCACAACGTGTTTAATTAGAAATGCTGTTTGCTAAGCGTTCAGAGAAAGTTACAGAATGGCGTGTTTCACCATAGTGATATTTAATCTAATGAAATTGCCCTTAAAATGGGTTTTGTTTCCTTAATATGACAAACACGTTGTTCATGCTAATTACAGCAGATTCACACGATAAAGCAGCTATCATAAAACTAAAACACAGATATGTGAACAAATTAGCACAGGCTAAACTGGGTTATGAACCTTTAGGGTGCATCACCTGTGCTGTGGGAATGCCATGGAAATGTTTTCATCCCATGGTAAATTAAAAGTAGCTGATCCTTACTCAAAGAGCTGTTGAAAGAATTCCTGCTCCTTTGCCAGCAAGTCCTCTGGCTTTGAGCAGATGTGGTCAGAGAGTGCATGAGACCAAGTCCTGGCAAGAACTACAAATCAAGATACAGCCATTAAGTAAGAAGCAAATACCAGCCCTGCTTAAAACATTTTAAACCCTATCACAGGCTTCAGTGAAAACACAATTTTGCCTGCTCTTTCTGGGTTTGTTTCTTAGAAACCACCCATTCAAAATGCTTAGAGGAGGAACCTAGCCATTGATTCAACATTTCAGGGGTTACAAAAGACATTTCAGAAAGCTCTGGTCTGACAGTGTTTTAACTCATTGCTCCTCTACAAACATCTTTACATATGGGAACGTTATCTGGCAGCTCATGAGGACCTTTGGTCCCGAGGATTTGCTCTTTTAACAGAAAAAAGATGTACGTAGTCCAAAAGGCAAAGTCAAGAGCAGCTTGTGTGTTCAGAGGCATGGATGAATTTCCAGTTTTTAGAGAATCGTGACGTACAATATAAAGAATTACAATGAGCAAGAGAATTATCTGAATCTTCCTAGATTACCCAATAAAGTGTTTTTCCTCATGTGTGTAACATTTTGGATAATAGCAGTAGCACTTAGATGAATGAAGGATTCCTTCTGTAAGCCTGGGGTTGTGCCTAATATAGCTAAACAAAAAGGCTCTGGAACAATCTGATAACTCAAATCATTACCTGCTATTGATCCAAGAATTTAGCTGCAATTTGGAAATTTGAGTTATTGCAGTTAGAATGGAAAATACTTGAACATCCACAGCTATGATTCCAGATCTCAAAATAAGTGTCAGATATTCCCTTCATCTTCTCAGAAGGAGGTTATGGTGACATTATGCCTTGTGTCTGTCAAAACACAGCAATTTATCAACAAAAAATATAAGCCAAAAAACCAGATCACCTACAAATCACCCCTTGATCTGAGCTACATTATTAAAGCCTTTAATGCCTGAATGTGTCTGGCATTTTTATAAAGATATTCATCATAATAAAAAAAACAGTTCATTCATTTTCATAGCTACACAGATTTCTTTTTAAATTCCAGAAATCCATTTTTTAAAAACAGTTCAAGTTTTGGATGGGCATACATCTCCAGTTAGTGCCTGTACCTAATGCCAATTAGACAATTCAGATTTGGAACTTATTTTCTCATGTGTCATAAGCTGGGTTAGGATCAGGCGGTAAAAGACAAAATTGCACAAAAATGGTTTCCAACTTTCATTCTCCACACTAAGAGAATTTAACTTCTCCAGGGAATGATTAGGATTCCGTGATTAATTCTATGGTGTCCTGAGGGCACCTTTGGTCTCCCTCTCCTAATCTTGCTCTGGAAGTCCAAATTGACCTGTGTGACTCTGTCCAGCCATTCAACTGAGACATGCTATAAATTTGAATCAAATATATTAAGTCAGTTTTGCATTATTTGGACTTGACCAATTGGACCTCCCCCCTTCCGAAACCCCTTCACTACCAAGAAGGCTCAACTAATGTTCCATCACATCCTTTGACAGGGCTAAGACCCCTGAGAGATCTCAGGGACACTGGAAGCTCAGCTCCCAAGGCACCCCTTGAACTGACCGAGCTGTGGCAGCCCCACAATGACACTAAAAATCTGTTAACTCACCTGTCTGACACCAGAGTTGAACCAAAGGCAGTGCTGCCCTGCCCTTCTGACACCACCCAGCCATGGGCATGGTTGGGATCTTTGCTCACATGACACAGCTTAAGCAAATTTCCTTGGCTGAACATGTGCCCCAGAACAAGCTCTATCCTGAACTACTGACCACTGCCACGTCCCTCAGGAGGAAAAGGAATGCAGTGCTCCTCCCTCAGCTGCTTAGGCTGAACATCACATCCCCAGGCCTGGCCAACAGCATCCCAGCAGTGCATAACCCTCTGCACCAGACTCAGCTTCACTCAATGGAAAAATCAATAATGGAGAACAAAATTCTAACAAAAGTATTATTTTTTTAAGCGCTTGAGAAAGTGAGCATCTCTTTAGCTGTCAGCTCAATTATTCTGTTAAGAATTAATTTGTTGATGTTTCCACAACTCTCGCTTTCCAAAGCCCACACAAGTGGGGTGGGAGAAAAAAAAGAGGAAAAAGGTTTTGTTTTGTTTTATTGAGAGCTTAATTATAGTAAGGCTCAACAATTGGGAAATATGGAGTGTATAAGGACTACTGCAAAGTGACAACCGTTAACATGTTATTCTATAGAACACTTAGATACTGTGAATATTTTCCAGCTGAAATCCATCCAAGTTTTCTTCTACCCAATGCTCCACGTTTAGTCCAGGAACATTAATGATGAAAATCTAGACAGCGTTACACAGTGTGAACTATTAGATGTACACTGATGATACTTGATTTTATATTGCCTTTGGCTGAGCCAGTCCATAGAATTTAAATGAGCTGAATTCTGGCCTGCATCTGCTGTTGAATGAGTAAACAGTAAATCAAACTTTAGACTTCATTACAGAGTTGAAAGTCTGTTTTCCTCCAGACCTGGTGTACCACATGATGCAATCAAACACATTATTATCTGTCAAGCATCCAAAAATGAACTAAATGACTCATAAAAGCAATAAATAAGACACGGTCTCTGCCCCTGTAATACTTCACATTGTGAAATTAAAACAAGACTCCCAGAAAGTCTAAATCCTGGGGAATTAAGCCCCACAATGGAAACGGAGGACATGGGTTATACAATACGATAAAGCAGTTTTTCCCTAGATGAAGGTACATCTCCTTCCTCACTTTAGTGCAACCTACAGATCCATGAGGTTGTTGTAGGACACTCCCGAGTGTAGGTGGCTCTGTTGGATTTGTCAATCCCTAGGTATTGTCAGCAAATGCTGCTGAATCTCCTCCGAGTACTGCTTGCTCACGTACAAATAACTCAATACACTTGAGCTTCTAAAGCTTTAAAACAACCAAATCCTAGTTCAGTGCAGCAAGAACCAAAAATCCCAACTTCAGAGTGTACTCAGCAGACATCCATCCCTCTGATTTACAGCCCAGCCTAAAGAAAGCTTAGCTCAGGGAGAAGGGGGAGAATCCTCCTGTACCCCAGCAAGGCCAGCCCAGGCAGCAGCTGCTCCTGAGATCTTTTGTAGGGGGCAGAGCATGTTTCAAGAACACATTTAAACATCCAAACACAGCTGTACATGTCCAAGACCATACACACGATAAAAATATTAAATAATTACAGAAACCTCCATTATACTTATTACTTACATTTTGCAATTAGGTACTAAGCTATTACATTTCAAATACACATGGATTTTTTTTATTTTAATGAGGAAGGTCTAGTACTCATAACAAAAATGCTTTCGCATTTTGTTAATAAAGATCTGCTAAAATTGCCTACAGTTTTAAATGTAATTATTTGGACATCACCAGCACAAAGTTGCAAACTTCTGCTTTGGTTATGACAGCCAAGGAGTACTACAGTGACAGTGGAAACTGAGCCTGCTTTCTTCTGACTTTTACCGACTTTTATGAAATTAATCCCTCAGCACCTGACAAGTATATTGAATGTTAAATGACTCACGGTGCCAATGAAAAGTATTGATAACTATTTTGAAACAGAATCAGATAAAATTCTACACTACATTTTATGAACTCTAAAACTTCCAGTACTGCCAAATCATTTTTACATGTACAGATATTTTTAAACATTGTTTCTCAGACAGCTTTAAACATTCTCCATCCAGGATTCATACAGGGAATGTGAAGAAGAACTGCTAAAATTTTTGTCTTACCTCCACTGTTCAAATGTTGCCATGTGTTTCCTCTGCTATAACCTACCTGAAATCTTTCCTTGGGACGAAAACTGAGTTCCTGATGCACTTTCCACCATCATGCAGGTGTGCCTATAACAGGTGCTATTCTTTTTGGATTCCACAGCCAAAGAGTAACTATAATCTGCCTACAGGCATAAATCTTCCAAAATACTGTTTTCAGTATTAGGACCAACTTACCTTAAGAAAACATATTATATAATGACATTCTTAAAGTAAAATGTGCCCATCGAGCTTAGATCCAATATAGGCATTTTGTTAATGTCAGTAAGACTTGATAAAACTTTAGAGGCTTTGATGGCTTTTCTTTCCAGACATTTATCAAACAGATCTTCCTTAGCGGATGTAGAGAGCCCCCAAATCACAAAGTACCAAATCAATATTTTCATGCCAGTAAACAGAAACAAGTAATAAACCTGGTCATAAGACACTGATATCTTGAGTAATAGAACATTATTTCAATATATACCTAGTAACAAAAATTTTGCTCAGACTGTTGCCATGGTATTTGTCACTAGGAGTAAAACTCAGAAGGAAAAGTATGAAAGGCAAAAGTATGCATCAGTTTTTCTTTCAGATGCAATAATCACAAGGCCAATCTACCTTGTCCCAAGAGACATGTTATTCCATTAACAGTCCATAAAATTTCTGCAGAATCAGGCCCTGAGTATTCTTTGCTACCAGCTGTAATCTTTACAATTTTGTTTTAAAGCACCTATTCCACACTACTGGGCCCAGTGGTCCAAACTGATGGAATAATTGTCACATAAAATGTAACAAACACAGATATTCCCTCTGTTATCACACAAGTGAACGACATTCATTGGCCCTTAGTGGGACAATCTTTTAATCCCCCAAAGGTGACTGGATTCATGCTCCCTCTTGGATAATTTACACAGAATCTAATCACTTTAACACTTAATTAGTACAGAAGGTAAGGAATACCCAACACTGGCATTGAGCAGATTCTCATTCAGGAGACAAATCCACACACTAAATAGTGTGCAAAGGATTTCAAGCATGTAAAGGTACATATATGTGTGTTTACACAAAATAAAGCCTCTGAGTGCCATGTTTAGAAGTGTGCATGGTTTATTACCATCAAACAAGCTGTAAAAATGCACAGATCTTGGCTGGCTAAAGTTGAGAGCAACACTAAGTGCCCACAGACTCTGTCTGCCTTGAGAAATCAGTTCTAGCTGTAAAATAACAGACTTTAGCACATTCTGGAGAATGACATCACCCAAAGTAGGCTGCCAAAAATGGTACTTTCACATTTCTTCAACGAGAAGATTTCCTTTCACCACTCTTTTTAATTTTTTTTTAAGTAAGTCAATCGTTCAAAAACCTGAGAGTTCTAAGTATTTCCAGGCCTATAGATGAGCAGCTTTTAGCACAAGCAAGTGACTAGGCCTTTTAAAAATGTTGTGTGTAAATGCACCTTTTCTCCTGGTCCTTTATAGCAGATTTATATTTGCAACTATGCTGAGCTAAAATAATACAAGTTGCTGCAATTACCATACTGAAATGACTTTCCCCCCCTTTTGATTTATCCTTATTCCACTGAAGAATACTCCATTTTATGAAATCACATCTGCCTGCTTAGCAAGCTGTAGGTAACCACTGGAAATACTGAACATGAACAATAAGATAAACCGGTGCAACCAGAATATTTTTGCATTTTCAAGGAAGCCTTTTAACCCTCACTGGATAACAAGTGCAAGTAATGCATTCCACTCCTTGAAATAGAGTAAGTAAACAACAAAAATCACTTACATGCAGAAATTATGGTTCTTTCACTGAAATATTCAAGTTAAGCTCTTTACTTTTGCAGTTCTGATGAAGGTTTTGCATCTTACCTTGGCAGAAACCACAGCTGAAGTACACAGGAGTTTTCACCCAGTGCTCATTAGTCTCAGGTGTTGTTCCTTTCTCTGGCAGTGTCATTAAGCCAATGCCAGCTTCTCACTGCAGAAATTGTGTCTTCATTACTAGGTTTGAGCCTAAATAAGATAATTCCATGTTAGATAATGCTGTAAATATTGGGATCATTTCCCGTCTGAAAAAATGGGATAAACTGCAGCATGTTCAAGGTAGGAGTATAAATGAAAAGCTAAATATGCAACCCAATGGTATTTCTTTGGCATAAAGGAATGTTTTATACTCATCTTTTGGAGCTCTTGTTTTTAAATAAATGAATAGAAATACTACTGAAAATCAGATTTTTTTTTTCCCCAGAAGCTGAACTAGCCCTAAATTTGAAGCACTTTGTATGGTAAAGGAAAAAAAGCAGCTTTGAGACAAGAATCCAGTGTTATCAAGGGGGGAGGGCAAGATGGTTCAATACAATTTTCTAAGGTAATAATCCAATGCTACAATATCTTCAAAATTTCATACTTCACATAAACATTTATATGATCTATAGGTACACAGTATCTTTTAAAGACAGATCTGTGGAGAAAATACTATTCTTTAGTGCTTTTTCTTTGTGCTTCCCAAATTATTTTTTAATACAGATTGATAGCATTAGAAAAAAGTAGGGCAGACAATGAATGCAGCTGGTTTGATTTGCTTGCAAAGTAGTTCATATATAATGTCCTTCACGAACAGGTTGCAGTGCTTATGTAAGAAACATTAACAAAAAATATCTAAAAAGTAACTTATTTTAGAGTCTTGGCCACGGTAAATTAAGAACCCCAGAAATGTGCTGAACTGTCATCTATAACCACATTTTAATGTAAACACTGAGAAACTTCCACAGTTATTTTGGATGGTGAGTAAATGAAGGGGAACAAGGTTTTAAGGCTAATTTCATGATTCACAGCTCTTCCTTCTGCATGTCATCCAGTTACAACTACTTTAGGGATGTTTTCTACTGCCTGCCCTCAGATGACTGATAAAAGGCTGATACCATCAAAGTCATTGTTTTCTTGGGAAAAGAAAAAAATTCTCCTCAGATTCAAATGCACTGATCCCAGGATGTCTCAGTGAAGAGAATGGAGACTCCAACACTCATAAAAGGAACCCTTATTTGCTCTATTAGCTCAGCACCTCCAGGCAGAGGATCCATTTAGATTACATATGTTTAATATAAAATGAAAGGTATTTTTAAAATGTAGAAGGGAAGAAAAACCCCAACACATGGGCCTGTTGCACAGAGAACAGGAGATTTGATTCAGTTGTGTATGTGATATAATGTTTAGTAGAATTACAGTTTCTTTTGAAGTTAAAACAAAATACTTTTATTTACAGTGGCTTTATTTGCCAATTGTAGCTCTCTTTCTGCAAAGGGCATCACCGCAAGGTGAGATTAAAGCCCAACTTTAAAACCCCCATTTTGTGGCATTAAGGGTAGAAAACAGAGGAGCTTTCCCCCTCAGTGCTTGTCAGGGCTGCCCTGAGAAGGGAGTGCAGGATGCTCGGGTTACACATAATCCCCCAGCTGCGAGGGACAATTAGCACCACAATCTCGAGAAAAGCTTTCAGCCCTAAACAGGTGCCTCAGCCTTGTGTTCAGGTTTAAATCAAAATCTGGCAGAGGGAATGTCCCACCTCCTGCCACCCCTCCCTTTTGAAACAACTCTTATTACAGCCCACTCAGAGCAGCTCCACTCTCATTTTCTCCAAAAAGACCAAACATGACTTTCACCCCTTTGTTTGAGTGCTTTTTTCCTTTATCTTCCTTTATCTCTCTGACTGAGAGATCTGAAGGCAGGAAGTGGAATTTATTTGTTGCATACAAGTCAACTTCTTCTCTCCTGACTGGAGAAAATAGGAGTAAATCCTTTGAGAGCTATATAATTATATCGACAAAAATCAAAGTCTTTCCCTCTCTTCGGGCAGTTTCAGAAGTGATAGGCCAGAAAAAATGCACCAGTACGTGAGTCTAACATTAATATCATATCTGCATTAAGGTGTGAATTATAGATCTGAGGCTTTTTGTAATATCATGCATTACAACACTTCCCAATAAAAAAAAATCATATTCTTTATATTAAAATTTGTTTATATTTTTCAGAACATCTTCACAAGGCAGGAAGGGCAAAGTGCCTCATAATTCCAACTTTGACAATGAGTAAAACAACACCGAACACTTCTCAAAATATTCTATTTCTTCCTCCTTGTTTCCAAAGTAGATGAATGCTCTACCCAGAAGAAATATTTATTAGGAAGCATTCCCTCTTTAGTAGTCAGTTGAGCTTTTCTGATCCAGTAACAAATACTTTCTGGCAAAATAAGCAATTTAGAGCCCTGCAATACACAAGGGAAGCTGACTGCCTAGTGAATTAATCATTTATGATGAATAAAAAGAAAATCGTTACGAGAGATATCAGAAGATGCAGTAAAACATAACAGCACTTAAAAGAATAAGAAATCTTGACATTTGATCTGCCTTGTTTCCTTATGGAGACAAGATAGATAATACAAACCAGATATTCCTTTGGCACAATTCAGATTATAAACTCAGGTTTCCACAACACAGTGAGAAAACAGCAAATAGATTAATCATGCACAATTTCCAGTTTGCTTTCTTCCCTGCATCTTGTGGAGTCCTACTGCCATTATCTTTCTGCACCATGCTCATGACTGTTTCTCCCAGTTTTTTGCTGCCTTCTGGATCCTCTCCACCTCCTGTGGGCAGATCCCAGGAGCTCACACCTTGTCCCTGGCAAACAGTCCCCAGGGAACTCAGTGTCCTAAATAGTGTGCTGTACTTGCTAAACCTTTAACACCAATTTTTATTATCATTTTCCTCCACCAATGTAAATTTATTAACAATTAATTCCTAATTATGATCTTCTTGTTCCCTTGGATCCAAAGCTTCCCCTGGATCAGAAGTTGAATACCATGACAGGTAGGGTCACAAAAATCAATCTTCACATACAACTGAAGCCATACACGACCATTATCTCATGGGCAGAACACAGAAATAGCTCCCAGTTATGCTGCAACATCCTGCCCTTCCTTTAGGATGGCTACAGAAAGAATTCATCTCCCGAATTGAAGCTGGCAGCTAAAACAATAGCAACCCTGGAAGGCAGGACCCTGAGAGTGGGGCCTCACCCAAAAGCAGAAGGGCAGAGAGGTCTGTGGGGACAAGAGACACCTTGGGTACAGCAGATTTGGAAATGAGGTGCAGATGAGACAAACTGGCCTGAGAAAATTAAATCAAGCCAAGAAAAGAGAGAAAAAAAATCAATGTTCCTGGCAGTTTGCCATCGGCACAATAAGCTCTGTACTGACATAAGGATATTCCTGTAACTGCAGCAAGTCTAATTTTCACAGCTTTGTCCAGTAGAATCCATAAGCTACAGTTCTAGTGAGCAGCAGCATAAAACCTTTTCTTATTAAAAAAACCAACCAAATCCTCAAATTTTATCAAAAAATATATAGTCAGTATATCAACACTGACTCGAACAAAAATGGCAAAGCCACTCCAATGTAAAGAGCATATTCTCTTTAGTTGCCTTAGTGCCAATTACCATTGCTAGCAAGAGGAAAGCCTGAAGTGTTATTCTGGGAAAAGCTAGAATAGTCATGGATTTCTTAATATATTTTTTCACCAAATTATTTTAAAGCTTGTAAATTCATTCAAACTTATCTCCTCCTATAACAGTCTTATGTTTCCACAAAACAGCAAATCTATACTGAAACAAAAATCTCCACCTAAATGTTTCCAACCCACTTTCCCAGAGAGAGTTTTCATGAATAGATGTGGTTGCAGGATGACAAAAAGCTCATCCTGCCTATTTATTTCTTTAGGCAGGTAAGCAGCAGAACACACACAAAGCCAAAAAGACAGGATTTTGACTCCCAGACACCCTGGATTTCATGCCAGTTACAAAGATAAGTGGACAATCTGAAGTCACCAGTATGTTACATGCTTCACTGGAAAACATTAATCTCTTTTAGGGATTCACAATGACTGTAGAAAATACCCTACACAGAAAGATGAATTTCACTCCGCTGAACTATTTTGTTATCAGCAGCTTAGGAGTCACCATGAGCCTTAAGTACAAGACAAAATTTAATTCTCCTACTTTTTCAATAATTGTAATAAAAAGACAAGACCCTGATCCAATTTATTTACAATCTAAACAAGACCGAAAATAACAAGGAAATTCTGAGCAGGTATTGATAACTATAAACAGAAGTAATCTCAGGAAACCAGAAGCCTGATGCAGTTGATTTTCATTCATTTAAAAACAGAAGGTTTGGTTTATTTTGGGGTGCTCCTAAGGAGCCTCTCCAAAATGTTAAGGAAGCAAAAGCAAGAACAACAACTTACTTAACCTAGAAAATCAGCGAACAAGTGACATAATTACATCTTAACACTAAAAGAGGGGCAAGAAAATTAAGGAAGAGATATTAGAAATCAAGACACCAGAAAGCAAAAAACAATAGGAAGAACCTATATAGAGAAACAAGCGGGCAAAGAGAAAAGGAAGTTTAAGAAGTGAACTGGAAGCAGTGCAAGGATTGCTGGACTGTGGATGGGCAGCTCTGCTGATTTACAGAACTTCAGCTGCTTTGCTGAGGACAGAGCAGGAGTGATGGATGCATCCCAGTGTGGGATAACTCTGAAGTCAGAGAACATATGCTTTGAGTTTAATCCAACTGCAGAGTTCTGGCAAACATGCTGCATTTAGAGAGGCAAATACATCAACTTCAATTTTTTAGCAGCTGTGCTGCCCTTTAATTCCTCACACCCTGAGCATACACTTGTACCCCTCTCCCTCACCTCCAAAAAGCACATCACTTAAAACAGCCCAGCCTTTCCAGCTGAAGCCAACTAACAGCTCTTACCCACTGGAATTTTCTTGGAGATATACTGTTATTTTCCACTTGTTCTGCCCATTTTCTTCTCAATTAAACACACGTTGAAGTGTCTTCCCAGGAAGGCTGAGCTATACCAGCAGGAACCAAGACTCTCTAGTTCAGCTGGCAAGGCTCTCCCCAGAAATCCCAAGTCACCCCAGATCCAGAGAGCCTCCTCTCTTGCACAGTTCAAGGTTCTCCTCCCAGACCCACCAGCTCCTAGCTCTGCTCCAACAACTCCAAGCATTTCAGCATTACCTCTACCCCATGTTCCAGGTCCAACTGAAGGCAGCAAGAGTATGAAACCACCTCTAACTGCATTTTTCCTTCCAGCCCCCCACCGAGGGTTTTACTCACATACCTCAAGTCACGGCCCACCAGCTCGCTCCAACAAAGTCAAGCTGCCTCCCAAGAGAGGTAAGGAGCAGGAGACAACACCTCTACCTCTCCTCACAACCAATCAGGCTTTGGGACTAATCAAGCTAATTGGCACCAAGTGTTATGCATTCCCTCCTAATTACAGCACACACTCTCTTAAAGCCACAAATGTTTTCACCTGAGCAGGGCACCAGGTGGTAAAGGGGTGATGGCAGTCAGTGGTGGCACAGCCCCCTTGAGGCCAAACGGGAGGAAAGGATGGTGCAAGAGAGAAAAGGAGAAAGTGTTCATTTTGTATGCGTTTTTCCCTTCCCCTGGCAGCTGAGGGACAAGAGGAGGGGGACTCTGTTTTAAGGCCACTGGGGGAATGAGGGGGCATTTGGCTGAGGCAGCAAGTGCAGAGAAGGGAGACCCCTGCTCCCCTTGTGGCCCATTGCTCCAGAGCCCTCTGGCTGCTGACCCCCAGCCCTGCCTGTGCTGTGTGGGTAAGGAGGAACATCCCACAGGGAACGGGAAGGGATAATAACCCAGAGCCTAGGCTCCCCACCACTGCATACAATGAGAACAGAGGCAACACTGCTCCTCAGGTTTCCATTTCACACTTGCCACCAGTTAATACCTTACTGTGGCAAAGCTCTTCTGTAAGCATGAACTGGCAGTTGATAATGGAGGCATTGCCCAGGGCCAGCCTCTTGTACAGATGCATTTATTCCCTGTATCACAGAGGAGCTAACTGTGCATGCACCTGTAAATCGTACCTGCAGAAAGCTATTGTATCACACAGGAGCTAACTGTGCCTGCACCTGTAAATCGTACCTGCAGAAAGCTGTTACCTGCAGGCCTGGTTTTGTGCTGGCTCTTTTGTCCTTAGCTGCTGAGCCTGCAGGAAACCCCTGGCCATGCTGGGTGCAGGAGCTCAGCACACCTGGGCTCCAGAGCACAGGCACAACTCGTCAGCTCCTCATTAGCTCCAAGCAGATGTCCCTGGCAGTGTCCCACCCACTCATCCCTGCCCATGGTGCCTCGGGAGCACAGAACGATCTCAGCTGAGGCACATCTTGTGAATGCACCACGTTCCTGCCCACCTCCAGCACAGGAGGAAATTCAGCTGGCACAGAGCGTCGGAAACGGCCCCAGAGCAGCATGGCAAACAGGCTCCCAGCACTGCTTCATCGAGACACAAATTTCAATCTTGTTTGTTCAGAAACCATTGCTGCCTGCTGTCGCCAAGAAAACCCAGCTCCCTGAAACATAGAAACTCTAATTATTTATTAAGATATTGTTTGGCTCCTCTCAAGCTTTTTATTTTGTTTTCATTTGTCATATCGAGCACTGGTTGGCTGTATACTGAACTAGACTATGACCCCTGATTCACTCTTCCACCAATTCTCTTCATATCTCTTAATTGTCTTGAAATAGCCAGACTTCTGCATGGTAATTAATGTTACTGTGAACTTGGACACTGGAAATCCTAAAATGATTAGATTTCTGGAGGGCTGAATGAACAAGTGTCTGCCATAATGGTATGTAGTGATCTTAGCACAGAACTCCAAACTGTGAACTGCTGACTCCAAAACCTGGGTCTACCTTGTTATTTCACCTCTGCCTTTCCCTTTGCACTAGAAGGAGAATCTCTCTCTTTATTTATCTACCTCCCAAGTTAGGGAATAAATCTGGAATGTGACATAAGTACTAACACTGTAATTATAATGAAAAACTTTCCCTGTTCATCTCAACATACTCAACAACAGATGCCTATCACTTAAAAAAGACAAATCAAAATTTTAAAACATATATTCTGGGCAGAATATTTTTAAAATAGAAAGTATCCAAGATGGAATTGTCTTGACAGTGCCTGCTGTAGACAGACTCAGGACAGCTCACTTTGTTTTAAAAATTAAATGGAAAGCTTGTGGGACTTGCTTTTGTATTTTTCTGTTATAAATAAAAAATGTGTTACAAACAAAGAGATAAAAAAGAATTTTAGTGCTGGGAGATTAAGACATCATTTGTAATGCCCAGGAGGGGGAAACTTGGGATTTACTGCTTTTGGATCCAAAGTGTCATGGAGCATTAAGAAGAATCCTGCAAAGCCGCCTGACCTCAGGCTTTGTGGAATTCCCTGTTCCACAGCACAATGAGGCTCCAGAGCTGCTCTGCCTTGTAGCAGTATCCTGAAAATAGACCCCACAGGACTTTGGCCTGCAGAGGGTGGAAAGGTGGCTGCTGTTTCGATCAGCTAATCTCCAGTTATTGTACAGTGAAACATTCATTCATGCAGAAGAGAAGCAAAGCAAAGATCATTGCCAAGGAACTGAGGATGAACATTTTCTGTAAAATACAGAGGTCACATACAGAGAAGGACAAACCTGAAGCACCCACAAAACTTCCACAGTAAATTCCAACAAGCTTCTGGGGAAACAGAAAATAGCCCATCGTGTTCTCATAGCAAAAGTGAAATTGTCACATTTAATCAGGATTTCTTTTCTCTGTGCTGTGAGACTGTAGATGCAGGCTGTAAGACAATAAATATTGCACAACAGGAAAAAGAAATATTCCATAATGTTCTATTCCAAGAGAAAGACATTTCAAGTTTCAGGCTCAAATCTTACTTTAAAAATAAAATATAAAGAGAATCCAGGTATTCTATAAATACATATGCTGGAGTCATAAATTTCTTCCAGTTTCAAGCAAACAACTAAACAGCACTTGCATGTGGCCCTGGTGTCTGTCTGTCTCTCAAAGCTTAACAAGAATAGAGCTGGGCCTCACCCATCATTTTCCAGGAGATTAGACCCCTAAATCCCAGTATCCCATTTTGTAGAGTTACTGATATAATACAAAACCAAAATTTTCCATAAAGACATCAGCACCCAGCTCTGCCAAAACATGGACCCTCCTCAGCCGAGGGGTGTGAAATGACACATGAGCACAGTTTTATGGTCAGACAGTTACACAATATAAAACTATAAAATGCTTTAAGGTCATCCCAGGAAAATGATATGACTGGAAAGTCATGACTGAGAAATTATCAACTAATTTTTAATCTTTTCATGCACGTTATGGAAAACTGAATGCAGAGTTATTCAAGAAGGTTTGGCACTCTAAGAACCCGTGTTGCTGTTTTGTGTTGCTATTTTATGTTGCTACTGAACACCAGACAGGCAAGCCTGCAGGACCAAAACTTTTAAGACAATCAATTGGTCTGTCAGCTCTCCCTCTGGTTATAAGGCAGAGACTTTCGAGAACTGAAAATCAGCAATTGCCATGTCAGCTCTCTGCAGAGGAAAAGAAAAATTTGTGATTTAGGCAAATAATTAGTCACATGAAGAATATTTTAAATTTCATAACATGCTTCCATCGAGAGTAGGTAAGAGTAGAGATAGTAATTAAAATGTTTGACTTTTAGAAAATATTCAACAGTTTTAAGGTTTCATCTTTAAAGAGGTAACAACATGTCTTGGTTTGCAGAGCATGGCCAGTGTGCGTGCGATTCCTGATGCACTTCAGAGAGAAACACTTACATAAGTGCCAGCTCTGGAGGAAACAAATGAGTTACAGAACTGGACATTTGCCAGATCTGCAGGGTTCAAGCTCTAGGTGAAATGGGAATGTGAATATGTTACAATATAAATCTTGTGGTGGTGGATATGAAATCACTTTAGTGATCACAGAGCAGTTTCTGGTGAACAAGCCCCTGCTGTACAAGCGCACTGCAGGCTCTGCCTGTCCGATTTTTGCTGACAGTCTTGGCAGAGAAAGCGAGGACTCACTGATAAGAAGGGACTCTTATCTCCAGAGGTGGTCCTCGGGTCAGAGTTGAGGAATGTTGGCTGGATAGCACCGGGAGCATGTGCTGCTGCTGCTGCTGCCTGCAGCGTGTTTATCTGTTCCTTCCATGAGCACCTAATGCTCCATGACAGAATTAGGACCAAGACTAAAGCTACGTACGAAAAGAATCAAATATTTCATCAATGACACCACCAAAAACTATGTTACTAAGAAATATAGCATTTTTGAACCTCGGGGGAGAATTAGAATGGAAATAAACCTTAGAACATGAATTTTTTATTACCAGATATCAGGAAATAATGTTCTCTTTGGGGGAGTTTTTCTGAAATTAGCAGCTGTCATATTCCTTGTGCCTTTATCCCAGTTTTGGAGGCACAGCACCAGCCTAGATGAACAAAGGCAACTCATATGCCATTGCAAAACTCACCTGTAAGCAGCTTATACTTTGAGATCATTTGGGAGTTTCTTAATGTCAAAGTTATTTGAGCAGCAGCAAAGAAATACAGCAGAAGAAAAAAAAAAAACCACATGCTCAGCAATTTCAAACCCTATTTAATCCAGAAAGATGGAACAGGGAAACCCAAGTTATTTCTAAGCCAAGGCTGAGCCATCCAGTGTAACCATCTGAGTGCCACGAAAGCGACAGGAGCTGGAGGGTCAGAATCAAAACCCACACATGGAAGTGTCCCCTCAGCAGGGACTGTGCTCATGGCATAACAGGATTGCCCACGGTGTCCTGATAGCTTTTCACATCTGATGCGAGGCCACTGAGACAAAATATACTTAACTGTAAAAATCTGTATGTCTTTTAAGTCATCTGTAGAAAATCTAAACTGAAATCGCCATGATTTTGAAGGTCTTGGCAATGTTGCTTCTCCCTCTTTCTCCTTCACTGAGCACAAACTAACATACGCTGTGTCAGTTAAGGTCAGGCTTATCTGAGCCGTCTCTGAACTACTAATTCTTCTCTCTCCCAAAAGTGAAATCCAAACCTGTTGAAACTGGCCTCTCCTTTCACAAAACAGGATGTGAAATGAGGGCTGATAGCCCTGAGAGTAATGAAAAAAAATCAAAAGAAGTTTGCTTTTGTAATGGTGCTAACAGTCTAGATATCACAAGCTTTAATATATCAAATAGTCATGGAATATTACAAGATAATATTAATCAGGGACATAAAAATTCTGGAATTTAAACTTGTGCCAAATGTACTTACATATAACTTATATAAATATACAAAGACAAATCAAGAGTGTTCGTGTGTATATCAGGAACCACTTCTAGCCACCTGCATATGTGTGAGTTAAGTATTCACTTTGTGCACAAAAATAACCACCTGTCAGGTCCTTAGAAGAAACTGCCACAAAAGGACATTATTTAACAAAAATATTCTTATCATAAAGACCTATAGCCTATATCAGGTTATATGCAAACAGTTATTACCTATGCAGTAGAACTTCTATCGTTGCTTTTGGAATTTGATTATAAAATTAAAAAATACTGGAATAGGTGGGTGTACCACACTTAGCACTGTCATTAAAATATAAAATTCAATATATTCTACATATGTTTAGACGAATGAAAAGGCTAACAGGGGTATATTTATGATTTCCTATGCCCCTATCCCCTTGTATGCTCTGCTGTCGAAGTATTTGCTCTCTGATCTACACAACAAATGTTCTTCAAGGAGTCCCTGAGTGCCCTGACAAGAGCAATGCTCCATTTGTAAATCACTTGCATAAAACCTCCTGCAGGTATTTAGCTCTGGCTCTATGGAAACACCCAGGGATGGTTTCAGACACTCCCATCACTCCCAGGCCATTCCATGCACACAGATTTAAAGTTCAGAACAAGCAGGTGCTGTCTGAAGGTGCTGCCTGCTACCCCTGCAGCTCAATCTTGACACAATTTACAAACCTCCTGTGTGCTCCCAGGATGTTCCATGAATCCTACAGCAAAAAAACAAACACAAATAGCCTTTAATATGACATGGCAAATATTTTTATCTATTTAAATATGCGCTATTCTGCACTTCAGACAGTTTATCTGTTAACTTTTGCATACCATAGGGGTAGTTTGTGATGAAACTGTGTAAATAACTGTAATGACTTTGGTGTTGTGGATATCCAAGTCATGCAGGCTGTTTGCATCTGCCCAATCCCACTTTTCCTTCAGAGGGACAGTTGAGTGTCCCTGAAAATGAACGCCTGTTGTCTTACTCAAAATCAGGCATCACAGATAACAAAGACACAATTGTTTCGGACATAGAACATGAAGTGATGATTAATCCTTTCCCTGTGCATTCTTTTCAAGTGCTTACTTCACCTCCCATTTTAGTCAGCTCTCAAAAACCATCTGGCCTACGGTTCTTTTCTCTTTTGGTTGGTTTTTTTGTTTTGTTTTGGTTTTGGAATATGTTGCCTCATTTTTGTTAGTCATTTTGAAAAGCTGAAACCAACGGTGATGAGTCTGCACCAGGTGCCTGGTATTACATCATGCTAGACATTATCTTGCAAAACAGTCAAATACTTATTTTGGCTGAAGTTTTTTTTTCCAGAGCAGAACTGGGTATTCTTCCCACCCATATGTATTAGTTTCTATTCTACTACCCAGGGGGCCATGAAAGAGAATGATGCTCTATAAACAAAAAACAGTTGTGCTTTCCAGAAAACAAAGTTCTTTCACTTGGACCTTCATGCACCAAAATCAAGTAAGGCATTCCCTAATTCTGTACATAATACACGGAACTGCTAATTGCCATTATCTCGTACAATGACAGGCACAAGCATGGCTCAAGGTAGAGAGGGATAAAGAAGTAATATTATGTCCAGACCCATCCACCTCATACAAAACAGACTGCCTTGAGGCTCTTAAGCCACAGCCATGAAGTGCTCCTTTCAGGAAAGGCAACACTTTGCTTTGATATATGGATTTGTCCCACAGCTAAAATGTTATTCATTACAGAGATGTTAAGTTAAATCATTACAAATAAACAAACCCATTTCCCTATCTGGGCATTCTTCTACCAAATAAAAAATGGCTTTCTTTGTTTCAGGTGAAATCCCCTCCAAAGTGACATGTCCAGATAACAATGTTTACTTGAATTATTTTACCATGCAATTATGTAGTTTTCCATCCACAGCCTAGCTGAGATCCAAGATCATTCTGTTGCCATTGGATTGTGATGTTGGACCAGCGCTTGCAAAGGACATTTCATCCAACCAGGGCACGATATCTCGAATATCTCAGCCATCTCTCTATAGTGTGATGGATCATCCCTGTCTTTCCTTTTTGGCTACACAGGGAACCCTGATAAACAGAAAACTAATTTTTATCTGGAACTCTGGCTAATTGCCCGATCTCTTTTAAACTGGCTGCTGAGACTAGGGAAAGCAGTCCTTCTTTGAAAAAAAGGTTAAAAGAGATCCCCAGGATCCCCAGGAGTTATCTTCAGTGTTGGGGACCTTTTGTTTGCAAATAAAAGCTCTTGGCTCTTTCCTTTTGAAACCTCTGATGTTTGTGTGCTTGTGTTGCACATTTTCATTAATTTCTCAGTCAATTCTTCTGCTCTGGGGCTATATAGGAGTTGAGACACCCTTTTTGTTATTCCTTCTCCTTCACAACAAGCTGATTAAATTATTCCTAAGCCCACACATTTTTGGAAGCCAATAGTTTTTGATATCAAATTGTCACAATAAGAACACTGCTTTTATAACATTATTTTCATGTTTCTCTTGAAATTAAATGTTTCTTTCATTCTAAAACATTAATATGACTCTTTGCACAATTAAACACCTTTACTGAAGGCAACTTTCAAAGGACTATGCAGTGACAGTATCATATTGCACTGTGAAATTTGGGACTGTGGAGCCATGACAGACACAGTTACACAGTAAGTTTGACCCTAGATGACAACCCAGGGCAGATAAAAATAATCCTTCCTCTATCTTTCTGCACCTTCTCTCCCCTCTTTTCTTTCTTTTTTTTACCTTTATAATGACCTGATCATACATAAACCCAGACTATCCCACTTTCTCACAAGCATTGCTAGATTTGTACTATGCCATTATTAGCAGAGGGATATTGATTTCAGGACTTTTCAAACACTGTGTAAAATGAGAAAGTAGCCCAAAGTCAGAGCAACTGGTTCCCAAGCAAAGAATAAATGACTAAAAATAAAATACATGTAGCAAAAAAGTATTATTATAAAAATTACAGTTTTACAGCCCCAGTTTGTGATCAAAGGTCTCCAAGTTGCTATTACATAAAAGCTCTGCTCTGTCGTTGAGGAACATTACAGCTCCTCTATTGTTCTCAAACACAGCTCAGGTCAAAGAAGTAGCATAGCAAATCAATTAATGTCCTACCTGCCTCCCTCGCTAATTAGAGACTCAGCCTTTCTCTCTGCTCTTGATATTTGAAACTTCTCAGAAGGTGAAGATTAAAGTAGCAGCTTTCAAACTTTTCCAGAGGGTTTCCTTTTCAAGCCTTACCTTCCCTGACAAGTATGGATTCAGCTGAGGTGAAAGAGCATTAGGAAATTTTACCATCTCTGCTGCTTTTATTTATTTTTATTCACTCCCATAAACACAATCTGTTAAACACTTCCACAAAGGAATATCCTTATTATCTTACCTCCAATTCTGGTTCTAAAAATATTCTGATAATCCAGAATATTAAACCTAATTGCTATTAAACCTAATTATTCATGTTCCTCCCTGTTCCAGGAAATGTGGCCACAGTACACACACGGTAAAGGTTCCATCAACATCCCTGGTTTTGTAATCATCTCTCAGATATAAACCACTCTTGTCTTTCTTTTTTTCATAAGAGAAATTCTTCAGTTCCTGAGTCTGAATTCCCACTGGGCCATTGAGATACCTGTTTTCTACTCTCTCTCCTGGTCATTCCACTCTGAACTCTGAGGACTTGTATGTTCTGTCATTGTTATTTGGCTTCCTATATTTTCCATATACCAAGACTATGGTCTAGCGAAACTTTTAAATGCCTTTCCTTTTACTCTCCCTTAGTTTCAGGCATGGGGATCACCCACCAGCCCTAGCCAAGCAATGAAACATCTCAGCACAGTCAGATAATTTTAGGCAGAGTGCACCCTCAGAACCATGAATCTCTGCTGCCTGGACAAATGCAGCTGAGGAAGAAAGGCAGTAAGCACTGGTCTGGATATCAAATATTAAAAATAATGTTATCTACTCTGAGATATATCCACAGAACTGTCCTTCTCCATCTTCACTTACATTCTTGGGTCTATTTGATTGATTGGAACCATGGACACTGGAGAAAAAATAAATTACACAAATAAATCTGCTGGTCCTGAGTACACTCTGCTAAGAGCCTTCCTATCGCTTGCGTACAGTGCAGGAAAATCAACACTTTGCAAAACAGTTCAGGTTAATAAAGAAATACATGAGGGTTCTTGACTAATGGATATTTAAGCAAAAATCTAAAATAAAAATAACAGCACTGATGCTGATCCACAAACGAACAGTTTTGAAAGAGATTCTGCTTTGGCCCAGAATGTAAAGAATGCATCTAAAATGCCTTCAAGCTTTGCAAGAAAGGAAGAGGCCCTGGATGTTGATCCAATGGCCAAAGAAGGAAGAGGAAGGAAACAACTGTTATCCCTAGAAGTCCATGAACACTTTATTTGGGCAGTTTGGTTTCTGTCTCTGCCTAGAGACAAGCAAGGGTGTTTATGTACCTGATTTGGAGGCTTCATTCCCCATCCTGTATTCTGAAACCTGCTGAAGTATTACAGCAACATTTTAGGGGAAAAATGTGTAAGAAGAGAGTATGGCAAGGCAATCTTGCATGAGCCTCTAACTTCAGCCCCTGTTTTAGCCTCTCATATTCTTTGTTAACTACAGTGTTCCTCTCCATAACAAAACAGCAACATGGTTCTCCAACACGTTCCTCTACAATAAAAGGAAGGTATATGAAAACAAAATGTATTTGCTAAAATCTGAAAATACCACACATATGGGATGCCAGCACATGGACCAGACTACTGCTTCTCTCTTTCCAGGCTAGAATGCGGAAGGATGGGCACAGGCCCCTTTCCCTTGAACACATCTGTCACACCAAGACAACCAGCAGTCAGTACCAGCTGATTTCATAAGCCCCATGAAAAAGTTACTTTTCCTAAAACGAAAAGAGAATAAATTTTTTTATAATGTATGTTGCCAACATTAGAGCGCAGGGATCAAATCCAATTTAACTGTCAAATATGCAGGATTTTGTGTCCATTATACAACTTGTCTGTGTGTAATAGAAGAATTTGCTCTGTGTTGATACAGCTTCTTGGACAAGCACATGATTTGCACATTCACACACAGTTAAATGCAACACTGGATTAAATGTATCACACACAACTGAGACTTCTGTGCACATGAAAATTGTTCTGCAGTGATGCAGCGCACAATGACATCGAGTAAATGCCTGGATATACAAACCTGAGAGAAGAAAGCAGGCGTGTTTTTGCAGGAATTCTGGGCTGGGAAGGGTTAATCCATAGCTTCACTCTGCTTTGAACACAGCATTTATGAACCACATCCCACAGCCAGGCTGTGCACTTGCAGCATTCACTGAAGCCAGTGGGAGTCATGGCTTCTTCCAGGAGTGAGCCATACACACATAAACCAAGTTCAAATCTATTGTTTACATTCTGCAAACCCAATAATTCACAGAACCCCTGGCACGGCACCGCAGGATTTTCCTGCAGACACAGCCACTTCTCCAGAGCTAGTTTTTCACGTCTCGGTAGCAAGTGACCCTCGAACCATTTTCAGACATAAGTCAGTGTTTTCTTAACCTGCCCGTGCCCTGCTGTGAGCGCGTCCCGGGCGCAGCTGCGCTCCGAGTCAGAGCCCCGGGGAAGGAGCGCTGTTCCCGGCGGGGCCGCGGGGATTTGGGCGCTGGCACTGCGGTGCTCCCTGCTGGGCTCCGCAGGGCATCCCACAGCGCCTCCGCTCCGGCCAGGGCACCCCAAAATGTGCCCAGGGAAGGGCAGAGCCGCCTCTGCTCTATGTGCTCATCGTTTCAGGGTGTTTATCAAAAGAGCAAGCAGAGCACAGCAGGGTGAGGATTATTTCTGACAAGTCTCAAATGAGCTACTTAATTTTTCTTTTTTCTCAGTTCAGATGCTTTGTAAAAGATTTTATACATTTTATTGCTATGTGTTTCTTCATTCCTTCCCGGTTTCCAACTATCATGAGAAGTTAAAAACTGAAAAAGTATGTAGATTTAGTCAGTTCCCCCCAAATTTATCTCAGCCTCAAATATCTTGACAGGTTCCAATTACCATATTGGTTGACCGTTAGTTTTATTCTAACTGGACCCCTACTCATGGCAACCTCTAGGTTAGGAAGGAATTGTTCCCTGTGAGGGTGGGCAGGCCCTGGCACAGGTGCCCAGAGAAGCTGTGGCTGCCCCTGGATCCCTGGCAGTGTCCAAGGCCAGGCTGGACAGGGCTTGGAGCAGCCTGGGACAGTGGAAGGTGTCCCTGCCCATGGCAGGAATGGGATGAGCTTTAAGATCCCTTCCAACCCAAACC
This sequence comes from Acanthornis magna, assembly GCA_036785705.1. Taxonomy (NCBI): domain Eukaryota; kingdom Metazoa; phylum Chordata; class Aves; order Passeriformes; family Acanthizidae; genus Acanthornis; species Acanthornis magna. The sequence continues at coordinate 2,721,367 of JAWUZG010000262.1, forward strand.
ATTCTGGGATTCAATGAAACTCTCACTTAATGGTCCAAATTTATTCAAAGTGGATCAGCTCCAAGCTGGAACAACAGCTTTGAGAACACGGTGGAGGCTTCATCCATTAAACCAGAGTCAGGGAACTGTTAGCAAAGGCTTCTATTACCTAATATTTAATTTGAAAGATGTAATTTCATCATAAGCTAATAAATAATTGATATCTAGAGGGAAGTTCTGACATTATTCTCAAAAACACAAGTCTGTCCAGTTATCTTTTTCTATGAGCAGTTTTTAGACAGAAAGGTGAATTTTAATTCCTACTTTTCCTAAATCTTTCTTAGATGACACCTCTACAAAATGTTTTAATAGAAAACAAGTAACTCAAGCAGGATGATTGTATACTTATAAAATATTCTGATTTTCCAAAAGCAGATGGAAAAAGCTTATGCTGAAAGACATTTTTCAGAACGTGTTAGAAACATCTCTTCTGTGGATTCCATGCTGAAGGAAACATAAAATGATATAATGAGAAAGGACAGAATCCAATTATTCTAATATTTTATTTCTGTCAGAAGCCAATTTTAGGCATTCCAAGCAACAGCAAAAAGCCAGATCTGAACAATACAGAGACTCAATGGAAGAAGTTAGAAACCAGAGCAGGTGTTGGAAAATTGTATCTGCACTTTTTTCTGTTTGTTGTCCAAAAATGCAAATTGGTTTTTACCAGAAACCTTCCGGCTATGTTTTAGCTTGAGAAAATTTAGCATCTATTCATGCTAGTGCTGAGAGAGAAAGCCATAAATGTCAGCACACAGCAGTCTGGATTTTATAATCACACGTCTCTCAACATCCTTCTACATAATGCACAGGACCAGGTAATTACAGCACAGTTTTAAAAAAATCTTATAATTAAATAGAATTAGGATAAAAAAAATAGAGAAATAAGGAAACTTACGTATTGGTGCTGCCAAATATGGATAATTTGCCTCTTTTTCTTAGGTAACTGCAATATGTAAACACCAAAACTGTAAGAAATCAACAATTTATGCTCCCATTTAAGAATAAAAAATTTAAATTAAAAAGGTATCTCTACTTTGTTAATGACATAAATAGTCACAGCTATGAAGTTTAGGCACCTAACATCAAAATTCCTATTTGCACAGTCCTGAGCAGAACCCTTTCCTTGTTACAGACACCCTCACCCCATCCCCCAACTTAAACAGCACAATTTTCTCAATTCCTACGTCCAGCCAGTGTTGTTAAAAGGTTGGTTTTCTCTTTAACTTGCTGCTGCTGCAGGATGGGGCTGTTTACTGAGAAGAGGAGCAAGTCAGCCACTGACAGCAAGTGGAGTTTGACCTGAGGTTTGGTCCAGCATCCATCAAAGGCAGCCCCGTGCTCCTGTGCCCTGCATCCCTCTGGCAGGAGCTGTGCTGGGCACAACCTCAGACCTCACAGGCTCCAGCTGAGCTCCCCTGCACGGGCTGGGCAAGGAACACTTCTAGTCCTGAGCACTCCCATCCTTCCTCAAACACATTCCAATCCTGACCTGCAGTACCTGTGTGCCATTCCCATCACGGGTGGGCTTCCAGCCTGGTGCAAGTCAGAGCACAGCATCCTCTGCACTTTCTGTTCAGGGCCTCATTTAAAACCTCTCACTTATTATTCAAATGAGTAAGAACAGAAGAATGAAACTACGGAACTGACATCCTTCAGTACCTTTCCAAAAGTCCTTGTCCCACCTGACCTCTTCACTGGGTATTACCTGGCCTTTGTTCCCTGCTGCTTTGGTGCATTTTAAGGACCTCAGGAAGAGCTCTGAAGTGCTCACACAAGCATCTGATATAGCTTTGTACCTAAACATCCAAGTGGAAGGAAACCAGGACTACCAGAGGGGAAAGAGTGGTATAAATCTAAAAGGACCACCAAATTCCTCTCTTTAGTTCTCCAACTACGAAATAAGTGGGATTCCTATAATCTGGTGTTCCCCTAGATTTGTATTGTACACTTTGACATATATCAATATGGCATCTGGAGATCATTCCAGAGTTATAAAGTTTTCTGCCCTACAGATCACCCAAGAATCTCAAAAGAAGGAAGCATATTCATTCTCTCATATATGAAGCTGAAGCTTTTTCTTGCAAATGTGTTAAACATAAATTTTCCATTCTGGGTTCTTTGTTTTATTTCCAGAGCTGGACACTCTTGGTTATCCACAATATCTTGCATCCGTTTGGGAATTGCTTGCACAAGATTCCCCTGATGACAGTTCCCATTAACACACATTCATTTACGCATACTTTTTTTTTTTTTTTTTTTTTTTTGGCATTTGTGAAATTCCTTTCTTCAAGTGGATATGAAAGGTTATTCCTTGAATAGCCCCTTCCCCACAGGTAGATAAGTCTCATTCAGGGAAGCTGTCGCTCACCATGGCCACGAGATCAAAGGGGTTGCAGCAGAAAGACAATCTCTGAATCTGTGAGGGGTCACTTGTCCCCTAAGCCCTTGCTGCTGTTCACATCAAATGATGGTACAGCTCCATCCCAACCATTCTGACACTGTGGCTGGAAGCGTGGGATTGCCAGGAATGCTGCTTCAGGTCAGCTTACATACTAATCAGTCACTTCATAAATTAGTGCAAAATTTATTTGATCAATGTAACCTCCTCCTGGGCACTAGAGCACCCAGAAAACCTTGGCTAGTGCCCACAGGTACAATGAAACGATTAACTCATGTTCACCCAAAGTTTGCTCTGTGGCCAACAGCACATCTCAAAGCAGAACTGATTCCTGGTCCCTCTGAGGACCAAGTGCTGGCATCGAACTGAAGGCAGATCCTTCCTGCAAAGGCTGAGTTACAGAGGTTGTGGCAACCAAAGTAGGGTCTAGAGGAGAAGGGAAGTTCTAGTTCCTAATTCCTGTGAGAACGGATATCCCATCGAGGTATTCACTTCAAACCTGTGGGAATCTCATTGGGAAGGGGGAAGACTTTTGTGAATGAGATCTGAACCCACTCACATACACGGAATTTCGTCAGAGTGAAAACCAGCAGTTTTAGCCTCTTTCTGTATTATTGATGTTAATATGTTGTAAAAACAAGAGGTATCTAAAAGGTGGATCAGGGACAAAAAGGTCTAGTAACTAGTAGTTCACAGATAAGGGTAAAGAATACACTGAATTTAATTTATAAAACTTTTCAGTGTTCAAAAAAAAAATCAAATCCTTACCTGTATTATGGGGCACAACAGTTTGTGTTCCAAATGAGAGCTGAGCCCCCACATGAAATGCAAGATCCTGCCTCAGCAAGGAACAGTCTGGAAGCCCAGTGCCAGATGAACAGCCCTAGCCACTGTTGTCTTTTCTTCATCACTACACAGTGTCCCCCATTGACTTTGGACAGAAAAGATAATACTTGGGAGATCTTAAAAAGTCCTTGCACACAGCAGAATTGGGACCAGTCAGACTCTGCTGGACTCAGTATTGAATGTTATCCCAATTTAGAAGTCTGTCAAGCACCAGGCACCCTGGGTAGATAATTCAATTGCCCAATTTGCCTGCAGTTTTCTTCTTTCTGTAGCTGAGCCTGGGCTGGGAACTCAGCTGCAAGCATTTCAACATTGATGATTCACTGTTTGAAGGACCTCCAGGGAAGCCCTGCAGTACCTCCAGACAAAGTTCTCACCTCTGGCTTTTCTTGGCTTGCAGGTTTATTACCCACCAGGGAGCTGAGAGGTATAACACATCAAAACACAACTTAAATCCCAGGCTCATACATGTGCTGATGGACCCTGGAGCTCCTAATTATAATTACATATTCATATCAGCTGAAGGAGATGCTAAATCAGCCTTGATCCCTCTCTGTGCCTCTGCACAACGCCACAGCTGATGTTGATTCTCAACAGGAAGAATGGGAGGGGGTACAGGACTATCCAGCTGTTGTGCATTTGACTCAAGAAATCATTTCGTTTCTGATGTGCAAAATGATGAGAATAAAATAATGGGAGCAAAATAATATTCCCCACCCTGTGATTTACAAAAAAATTGCTAATGACTTCAAACCTAAGGCTCTAATGGAAGGACAATAATGGCAATAATAATGGGAAATATTGTTTAAAAGCAAACCTTTTTTCAATTAATGCACATTTTTACACTTTTTTTCCTCCTTGAAAGTTTGGCCAAAACAAATCTTCCTGAAGTTAATTTGTCTCAAGAGTAAAAGGGTCGATGCAGCATTACATGTTCATGCTCTGGATTCCAATAAAAGAGTTGTTACCATAGCAAAAAGTATTGTTGCAAAGACAACACACACAATGTAAGATTAAAGAAAAAAATCTCCAGAAATATTTACAATGCTGAACAATAACATGGGATATTTTCTCCTAATTACATAAAATGAGAATGTGCTACTGCTGTGATAGTCCCACTGTGATGAAACAGACTGGCTCCTTTAAGACTCATTTTTAAAAAGGCAAATTTCTTAATTATTTGGGTTTTTTCGAAGTCATACAAATTACTTTTAAAATTATGTACATCATAATGGCCTGAGGCTAGTCAAGAACTGGAAGAAGATATATTGTGTAAGAGCTGTACATAAATAGCAAAAAACCTCAGGTCATACCTTATAATCTGGGTTAATTTCAGGACACAGGAATAAAGGGGAAAAATAGTGAGAAGTATGAATGGAAAGACGAGGCAGCAGAAATTTGAATAGAGATACTCATGTAGCTTGGCACGCCAGCATCGTTCAGCAGGCATTTTGATACGAGGCAGTTTTCAAAGTTTCAAACAACAAACTGTGAGTTTTGTAGGCTTTCTTAGACACCTCAGAATGCGAGGGAAAGCATGGAAACAATTGCAGGAGCAGGCTCCCATGTGGGAAAAGCTTGCACTGCTGGGAAGTGAAGACAGCTGTAAATGATGCAGCACCGGCTGAGACCCAGAACAAGTGGAAGAGAGAAGAGCAAGACGGCAGAACGCGTGAGATAGGATGGAGAGCCAGGAAAATGATCTAAGTAGCAGAGTTTGAAGAGACTGTGCAAGGGCGAGGCTGCTGAGAGCAAGGGCAGAGGGGAGGGCACTGCTTGGGTAAAACCTGGGCCAAGGGGAGCCCAGAAACACCTCTGCACGAGGGCACCTGCTGATGGACAGGGCAGGGGCTCTGCATGCCCTGTCAGAACAGGCAGAAGGATTTCCCCAGAGCCAGCCTGTGCCAGGCTGACAAAGAACCCAAATACAGCCTTCAGCAACGGCAGAGTGCTGTGTCTGTTCACGGGAGTGAAAGGGAAGGGGAATGCAATAAAAGTGCAAATGTAGGGACTAGGATTTGAGGGGAATGGTCTATAAAGGGCAACAAAACAGTAACGTGCAAAATCAAGGTGTGAGGGGAGGGAAGTTGTAAAGGAGCTCACTGAAGAGGGCAGTGATGAGATGGGAACACGGTGCGGGAGGCACAGGGTGACAGCTGTAGGTCAATGGCAAATGGACAGAAATGAACACACCACAAGATATTAAAAGTTACACACCGCAAGATATTAAAATAATGTTTAAGTTCTTAATTAACCATCCTAAGACCTTTGAGTTCACATTGTAAGGATTATTTTAATAGTTTGTAGAGCGAAGAGGGGTATTTACAGACTTGAATAAATCCTTTAAAATGCTTGCACTGCAAAACAAAAGTCATGAGGCAGAATTCCACCCCTCCAGGTGGTCAGCCTGCCCAGGATACACAACACACTCTGCTTGACTGCCACTAGAAAGAGACGGAGAAACAAACCTCCTCTCTGGGTTTCAAGTGCAGAGGTGCAGTGGTTAAAAAGCACTTCTGCCCCTGTGTCTCTGCACTGTCTCCAGAGTATCCTTTGCAATTTTTCACTACTATTTTTTCCACTGTTTTTATATCCTCACCTTCCTAAATTCTTTTTCTTTCCTTTACCTCTCTGCTCTTGCCCTGCCATTCTTTCCCTCATCCACTGTCCTTCAACTTGAACACAGCAAGGCAGACACCTTCTCTTCTCCAGAGGCTTAGCACAAGCCAGGAGGAGCATAGGGAGCATAGAAGCACCAGCCATTCCTATTTTTCACTCTTCTGACCAGACTTAGTATAGCTATAGTGCAATCAGGGGGATACAACTGCTGGCTAAGGCCTCTCCAGCCCACGCTCAGTTTGGCTGCCAAGGGGGTTGCATGTGAGCTGCTTCCACATCAGAGCGCTCTGGTGGCCCCTCCCAAAAATACATTGAAAAATTCAAATTACTCTCCCCCGAAAATGTTAAAATTGTCAATTTTCAGATTCAAAAACAAAGTTCTTACTTTCTCACTGTAGACCATGGAAGCGCTAATATTTCTCAGAATTTCTTGGGTTTCTTATGTATACATATACATGGCCATATTTACATTCATACCTACACACAGCCCTGTAAGCATGGATAATTTTTTCCCCCTAATTCTAGCTGGAGAAATGGCTGAGGATTTTAGAGTAAACTCTCAAAAATATTTGCCCAGGGCAGACAGCATGGAAAATTTTGGCCTGAATTATTTACGTTTGGCAAAGCCCTAAGCAATAGAAAACAGGACCTTATAACAGAAAGTGCTGGGCAGCCTTATGGCAGACACCACTATTTGTGCTGCTTGTAAGACTTCATTTTCGTTAATAGGAGCTGCATGGCAGGGCTGGAATACCCTGGGGCTTCCTGTCTTTAATTTCCTTTGAATATAATCTTGGTCTTAAGCCTTCCTTCCTAAATAACCCCTGTCTTTAATTTATTTTTTTAAAGCAAATTACAACTTAACGAGCACACATTCTCATAAGGCAGAGCCTCTAATTATCAAAATGACAGTGCTGCTTAGAATCTGAATTTCACAGTCATTCAGTGACCAATTCCATAGGTCAGTAAATAATTATATACCATCCCTGCTAAAAAATAATTAAATAGGATATTATAATACATCACTGCGTACTCCTACACCTTGCATTACTCAGTCACCTGGATGATTCTTGCAGAGGAATTTTCATGAAGGGAGCAGCAGGGAGGTCACAAAATTAATGAACATTTAGGTGGTGTTTCTCAGCCCTTATTCAGGCAGAACAGTGAAAAGTACATGTAAGAGACACCAGGATAGAGCCTGGCACTCGTGAATACATTAGGCAAAATTATTCTGCTAGAAATAATTTTATATTGCTTATCTTGCTAAGAATGACTTTTAGATCCTTAGAAAGGATGGTGTCATTTTGTAGGATTGGCTTTGCAGGTTTTCTAGACTTGCAACACTTACATGTAGCTTCATCCTCTGATGAAACATAGAACGGTCATTGGTTTTGAAACCAAGGACTCTTAAATTTAAACCAAGTTTGTTGCAGAGTCCTTAGCTCCTGAATCTCCCAGGGCAGTACATTTGAAGCTGGAATATGGCATTTGGAATGCCTGCCAGGTGCTTTGGGCCTCTACTGCAGCATTAAGGCTCAGAAATTCCAGCATAGTTTCTTTATGCTGCTTAAGGAAATGTGCCCAGCATTGACTCTAAATCCCCCCCTTATTAATTCCTGCATTTCCATGATTACACACATCCCACAGCCATACCTGAGGGGGTGAGATCCAAGCCCTGAACCAAGGAAAAGTGGGCACTACCTAAACTGTTGGGTAGTTCTGAGACCACCTCCTCTCCATGACCTACCCCTCACCCCCCATTTTTCTCTTTGCTGCCACACATGCAAATCCATATTACATCTAGATCCAAAAGGAAAAGAGCCATTTTCATGGTGTTCCCCCTTTGCAGAGGCTGTCAAAAAGGTTTTAATTTCTTATTCTGGTTGCAGACTGTAGGCTGCCCCACTAAACCCTCCCAACACACTTCTTAGTGGCCAGCAGCCTCCAGTAGTTACCAACTTTGGACCAATGCTGAATTAGAACAGAATATTTCTTCATTCTAATGCCAATTTCCTTCATTTAACCATGCAACTCCTTTACAATGTATTTTTAAGATTATTCTTTGTGTGATTTTAGGGGTTTCTGCGTATAAAAAACCCAAATAGGTTTTCTTTAGTGACTAACAAAATTATACAGCAATATCCTTTGAAAAACAACTCCCAGTTGTTTCAAGTAGTTGTTCAGAGTGAAAATGAGTATAAAAATCGTAAATCATTCATATAATTAATCAGCAAAATTATACAACAAAGCTTTTAATCCCTGCTTTGAATATGAATGAAAATTCCTGAAATACTTGAGTTGCCTTATTCAAGGTAAAGCCCTGACTCGAGGAAAATTGATCCATCTTGAAAGCAAACTGGAAAATAAGGGCTACACACATCTTCACGTGTGTTATGCTAGTCTAAGTAAAAAGATGACTAACATCACCCTAGATTCAACTTTCCACAGCAATTAGCTAAAGTATCTCAATTTATCTTTCCCTGACAGTTTATGATTTTAAGGAAATTTGAGATGTTTGGGTTGTTGGGTTTTTTTTTCCTTTTAATGGACATTTTAGCACCATCTGCTGGTGTTAAAACTTGCTCTGGAAACTAAACACCAGCTTCCTCCTTCATTTTAACTTCCTTAAGGCCTACTTCTGGCTTTTATTAGGAAAGGTTAATTGCTTGCTTTTCTACTAGAGATCCCAGGATTGGATAAGTAATTCAGCTGAATGAATCATCCAGATGGAGGATACCTTCTGAGGCCATAGATCAGTAGCAATGCACTATTAAAGAAATACCTCATCTACAGCTCCATCCAAGGATAAATGCTTTTTTTTTTCCACTGTGTAAAAAATGAGAACCCCCAGCCCTCATTCCTTAAGAGGGAATAGAGATTTTTTTTCCACTGATTTATTCTGGGTTGATATTGCTATTTAGACTACAGAGTCATGCTGTGATATTGGAGATTTAATGTCTGGGGTGCACAGTCAAAAACTGACCTGCTAGAATTACCTCTGACTCTATCCAGTTATATAATTATATGACTTATTCCATTTAACTCATCCAGTTGCTTTTTAATTTCCTTACATTGCTTCTGGCTCAAAGCCAGTTCCTTCCTCTTTCAGAACCTCTCAGGGCACAGATAATCTGAAAGCACTTTAGGAACTGGTCCCATCAGGTCTCAGCTGCCTTTCTACAGCTCCTGTCCTGAATCCATGAAACACCTTCAGGACAAGTTTGATCTCTGCCTAGCTGAAGCCGAGCTCACAGAATTCCTCTCTAAGGGACTTGCCAAATGCCTGGGTTTGAGTGACAACATCACAAAGCAGTAAGAAGCCTGCCATGCACTTCATGGTCTCTGCAGAGGAATGGGTCTCAGCCCATTTGAGTTTAGGCAGGTCTAGCAGGTAAATGTGCCAGGGGAATTTCAAGCTGTTCACATCAATGACTCCTATGACATGAAAAACTGGGAATGGACCTGGGGGTCATTTTTTCAGTCTTCCCTTTCAATACTCAGCATGACTTTTAGTGCTTGTGCTTCAATCCCAGCTCCCTCCCAGCAGCATCCCAGCCTGTCTGTACATCTCTCACACCCCTTGCTCTAAGGAATACTCCCTCCCTCAGCTCTCCTCTGCAGCCATCAGTTTCTCTTCTCAATTGACTTTTCTTTGTGGTGGAAACTCCTCCTCACAGGACACCCACGGTTTAAAGCTGAAATTCAGTTATCTGAACCTTAATAGGACATAGAGAAACAATCTCTCCAAAAAGTGCATTCCAGATTGCTGTGAAAAGCTGATGCAAAAGCAGCTGACAGGATGAAATGCCAGTTTACCAGCATGGGGTGTCAGGGTGTTATGGGCCAGCAACAGGGCTGGGAAATGAGCTCCTTACCCAGCAGCAGGGCTATGCATCCCTGCTCCTACAGATATCACTAGGCTCCAGTACAACCGTGCCTTGCCATGGTCAACTTTGGCAGCAGCTGCCCCATGGAATCTAAATGGCCAGGAGACAATTAATTATCTTTGCTTCCAGTCACACAGAGAAAGTTAAGCAAAGCCCAAACCTTGGTTGCACATGAGTTCTCTATCCTAGAGAGTGACTGAAGGTTTTTCAGATAGATGTTGGGTAACTCTTCAAAGTTGTGCTCAAAAGGGTTAAGTAGGAAAATAAATCCCATTATTTGTTAGAAAGATTCGTGTGTGCACCTCCCACATCCACTGCTTTGAAATGGACCTCTTAATGTCTGGAGGGGATACAAAACCTAAGGTTCTTCTGCGGTTTCAGAAGGAGGAAGAAGGCCATGACCTCCACTAACAATTATTCTGCAGAGGTAGGACTACTAGGTTTTGCATAATGTTATACAAAATAACCTCGAGAAAAGGTGCAATGCTCTCAGCTGAAATAATTCCTTAAGAGCTGTAAAGGATCAAGGAGGGCCTTGAACACATGAAATATATTGATGGAAAAACTACGATCAAAAGGTCCAGGCCAGAGAAGGTTCCACTTGCAGCACACAGCCTCTGTGGATTGCAAAATAAAGAGGCATATTTGGTATAATTAGTCCAATTATCTGTGTCAACAGTGATGAATGTCCATTCAAACCCATTTCTGTATTTCTTTTTTTTCACATGAATATTATTCATACCTAATTTCTGGTAATATCAGTGAGATTAAGAAAGAGGTTTATCAAGAAGAGAGTACTTGGGTGGGGAGGGACAAGAAGACTCTGCTGTTTCAGCAAAACAGAAACGGTGGAAGCAAATTAATTTGGGCAAATTTCCCATTAAAACAAAGCCAAAACCTTTTGAAACTGTCCCAATGTCCTTTCCAAAATATTTTGAACAAATGAGTTCCTTTGAATTGCAATCGACTTCTCCTTTTCGAATTTAAATGAATATACATTCAAATAAAAGGTCAGAGTTGAGATGAAAACTTTCCAAATTTAATAAAAATAATTGCCCTGATCTCCTAGATAGCATTAACGACAGGAAGCCACCACATGCCCTGGAACTTTGTGTGCACTGAGACAGCAGAGATCTCCTGAGCTCCACCACTCTCACACAAAACTCACTCTTTGGGTTGTCAGAGCTCCTGAAGCAGCTCCACATCAGTCCATGTCCCTCCAGTGTCTCGTTTCACGTGTGGTCGCTTTGTAAAAAGCAAATGCCGTACTTGCACACCTCATGGGTTTTTCATGCTTTGGAAAAGAAGAAAAAGATTTTTTTTTTCATGTATAAATATTTTAATGAAAAATCTTCTGGCTTAATTAAGATTTTTTTCTACTCCAAGAAGTACCAAGTTGCAAACCATCAGCCATTTACACAGGTCACTCAACGGGACCTCAAATTGCAGCAAAGACAATTTCTAAGAGTGGCAGGTTCTCCCCCATCCAGGGGTGCTTCAGCCCTGTCCTTTGGGGCTTTGTGCCAGTTCAGTCTCCTCATTCTTGCATTAGGCTACATGATATACTAACAAAAACCAAAGAGTTTAGGTGCATGAAACCAGACAGTGCCCAGTCTGGCCAGGAATAGGTTTCACTGGATGAACAGGGATAATGTTGGATCCACTGCCTAACACAAATATCCCTTTTTGTGCTCATTCCCTGCCCATGGTTGATTATTAGACATATCAAGTATTATCCACCGTCACCTCTAACCTAATGTGGGCACTCTTCCTCCATGGCTGTGTTTGCTGCTGCTGGAAGAATACAAATAACCTCCTGTCCAAATTTGATATGATAAACTGTATGTTTCCTCTCAGAACTAACCCAGCTTCCTCTGGAGGCAACAATAAAAAAATCATTAATAAATTACGAGAGCCTTCACCCAGTATTGCTCTGGAATTTTATTAGCTCACTTCCTAACCAGCACTATTGTCCAGATAACTTCTGTTCCTCCAGCCTCTCACAACCAAACTGGGAGTTCACTAAGCCTGTAGTTAGTTAGTAAGTTAGTTAGTTAGTTAGTTAGTCAGTCAGTTAGTTAGTTAGTTTAGACAGATATTTTGACTGAGATAACATCCAAATGTTCCATTCACAGCAACAAACCTTTACTTCCAAACATTCTCCTTACCATAAAATGAATTCAGTTGCATTTAAATCAAAATGCAGTTGCAAAACTTAAACCTGGATTTCAAACTTTTAAAGTATACGGAGAATCTATGTGTTTTGCCTTCCAAAAGTCACCCTTTGTGACCAGAAGAGGAAAAGCAAGGCAAAGCTCAAGTATTAGAAAAAGGAACTACAAGTGCATTGCAGTGAAGCCATGCTTAAGGTGACAATGAATTCAGCAGCCACAAAATATCACCTTCCTGAGGGTATTTATTACTACAATATAACCTGATAGCAGAAAAAGTGGGCTCCCTTCCCCCGCTCATCATTCTGGTGAAAAAAAAAATTAAAATCTTGAGCAGAAATCCCTTCAAACCATCATGAAAAGGTCTGTGCACAGCCTTGGTATAGTGCAATGAAATTAAAAAAGATGTCATGTAGCCATGTCAGCCACATCTGTGACCCATATGGTGCATGTAACAAGAGCATATGTCTGCACCTAAAGAGAACATTATATGCTGGATAAGGCTGGGACAAATGTAAAAGTGAAGTAGAACACCTTCACATTACAAACACGGTTTGTTATTTGTGTCACATCAAAGAAAGAGTCTCTAAGAATTATTGGCCTCTGAAGTCATTTAATTATGATTAAGTGAAGTAAGAACTAATGTAAATGGTATTTTATACCCCAGTGAATTAAAGTATGAGATCTAGTCAAGGTGAATAAGATTTACAGCCAAAACTCATGCAACCTTACAGTAATTTCATGACACTTTTACTACTAGCTTAGACATCTTGGTTCTTGAAATAATTAAAAATACACAAGAAAATTTTACTCTTTGGATGCTTAAAATAAACCACAAACAGAAAAGAGAATAGGTTGCTTCTCAAGTGGCCTATGCACTTCTACTTTTATAATAAAAGGAACAAAGATTATGCAGGACAAATACAAATTCAGACCTTACTAAAAAGGAAAAAGAAAAACAAGCATAGTAGAATGCTCACAAATCTCTTCCATTTGGACTAAATCTGACTCAGATTAAAGTCTCAAAACTCACCTCTGGCTAATCCCAAATACCTGCCTGCTATAGAACACATTTGTTATGTTGAGACCCCATGCACAACAGGAGAGAGTCAAGACAGCCAACTCACTTTAAAGATACTAAGAGTCTTCTCACAGATTTTTAAGGAAAACTGTTCCCAGGTATTTGCCTTCAAATAGAATTAAGGGTGCTCAAGCAGAAGTGCATAACAAATCAATGAATGAGTAGTTATATTTCACAGCTTTTCCAGCTGGAAGTAAACTCATTTTCCAGTGACAACTGTTAATCCACTCTCTTCGAGAGTGGCTGTTTGAAAGGCTCCAGGTAAGGAACAGAAACTTGGCTGACAGAAGAAAGTACCAGATGGCTGCTGGGATGGGAAAAAAATTGAAGGGAAGAAAATGGTGAAATGTGAGTTGTAGAAATAAGGATCAAATCATAATCACAAAGTAAGTAGAGAACCAGAGCCTTTGGGTTTTAACAGGAGCCATGTTTGCAACCAAGCATCTCCCCAAAGCATAAACTGGATGGCCTCAAGAGGCCCTTAAAATGCAACAGAGCATTAACAAATTGCAGAAATTAAACAAATAAAGAGTGCTCTTTGAACAGTCTCTTTTGGCTCCCATGGCCATACACTTTTGCACAAACTGATCCCCTCATACCTCCTACACATATACTGTGCACTTTTCCAATCTTTTAACAAAACTTTAAAATCCCCAATAACCTATTTAGGAATCAAAGGGATCAAAATCCACATGCTAAAAAAGTACTAATATAAATACCCATGCTGAGGTAGAAAATGGTGTGGAAGAAAAGGAACTGTGGGGCCAAAATTTAGCTCTGAAGATAAAACATGTAACTGACTTAGGAGCACCGAGAGAGTCTGGGTTACAAAACACATGGTCTTGACCTGTTGATCACCTCCTTCTGCCTCTAGACACAAAGTAAGTAATTTCTAATCTGTCTCCTTTTAACTTGCCTTCAGAAATATCGTCCTAAAAGAAATACTCTTCCTAAAGGAAGCTACTAATACTACATTAACATTCATAAGTATCCAGATTTGTATAAATTTTGCAAATTTGTAGAGTAGCCACCAGTAGGGGACAAGCATAGTGATTGTGGGATATAAACCCCTTAAGGAATAGGGCCACCACTGTCAGCTGTGTGGGTCGCAATAGCTCAGGCACCCATTTTATAACCATCCTGACAAACTGTGTTTTAGGGGGATTTCTTTGAAATAGTTACTGCTAAAGCTGTTTGGGAAATAATGAGTTCTGCATTTCCTAGAGCAAAGTCAGCACAGTGTGGTTGTTCTGAGCTAGCTCAGACACCTGGACTCGTCACACCCGTTCTTAGACACACACTTCTGTCTCGTCTTCCTAGACACAGCACTGCAAAACAGCCTTCCAAAATATCCCCATTTTCCCTTGCCTTTCCTTCCATTAGATGATCCTCAGCCTGACTGGTATGAGAGACTTCATTAAAACATTCCAGTTGAACTGAACTAGCCGATTCTTACTGCCAATGAAATTGCTTTTGCTAAGAAGTCTGTGTAAAAAACCAACACCTGGAGACAGGAGATTGCTCAAGGGATTGGTAACAGGCTGTGGAATATTTAATCTCTGGGGCACTGGCTCAAATTCAGAGTCAGAACCAAACGCGAAGCATCAGTCTCTTAGGCAAGTTGCCACATGACACCTTTAAAAATCCTAGAGCCTCACTCAGGAGAGCCCTTAGCAGCCCTGTGCTGAGAAACTTTCTCCTCTCTCCAGTCTGAATCTCACAGCTGAGACAAGCTGGAAGGCTGTATTTTAGAAATGTGCAAAATGTTATGCCAACACAAAATAAAAGTTTTAGTGCAACTGCCTGAGCAATGCCATGAACTAGATTTAGTGGTCTTTCAGAGGAGGGATATGTAGGCTCATGATTTTTCTGTTGAAAAATAGTCCCACTACAACACAAGAGAAAAATGACAGCAGTTCTCTATGCCCAGAGCATAGAGACTACATGCAGTTATGCCGATAATCTTTAATTTCCTTCATACTGAATCTTTATGAATCAATAATCCAACTAAAAATCCTTAATAATGACTAAATTTAAAAAGGAGAAAATAATTTTAATGAAAATTAAAACGTAGTGGCCATCAAAACTAAAAAAAATCACTTAAAGCCAAATGACACAATGGAAGTTGAGTCTGTTTTAAACAAAAGACATTCCCCTGCACCTTTTCCCATACACAGCAGCAGCAGCAGCAGCTGTCTGCTCCTTCTCTGTGATGGTGTTGGAAAGAAAATTCCTGTGCCACTCCCTTCCCTCCTCCTGTGTTATCATTGTCCACAGCAGATTTCTTCACACCCTTCATTACTCCTGATCCTCTTACTATTTGAGTAAAGACAAAATTATTTCCACTTGATGTTTGGTATCATTGTTCATCTCAATGAAAATCCAGTAACTCCTTCTATTAGAGACCGAGGAGGTCTGTGACTGTGCAGTATCAGTGAAAGCACAGCTGGAGAAATAAAACCCATGTAAATAGCTGAAAAGATAGGTAAAAGTCTGGGCAGGAATCCAAAACCACTAAACTACAGACTCCCAACATCTGGTTCAGGGTGGATTCCAAGAAAGACAGAAAGACAGAAAAAGAAAGAAAGAATTGATTTATCTGCAGAATTTTTACATCAGGTTTTTATTAAATTTTTTAATTTGTCAAAAATTGTACTCAATTATTGTGGTTTAATTTCTTCACCTTTCTGCATCCTGTTCCTTCACTCAGAAGGATGCAGTGCCTTGGGCAGGAGTTATAAGCAGCCCTCAGTTTCATACTTTCATATTTTATTGTGATAAAAGCAATTGCAGGTAAAACCCTCCAAATCTTATTGCTCAGCCTCTCTCTCTCTTTTCAGCTAGAACTGGGTTTATGAGATGAGAATGCATGAGAATCCTACACTGATTTCACGGCCTTTCAGGCAAACCATTCCAACAGAGCTAACCCTGTCAATTCCTCAGCCTGTCCTGAGCAAAACCCGCCTGGCTATGGACCCAACAGAGGCACCCAGGGCTCCACCCCTGCTCTGTGAGGAGTATTTTCTGCTTTGAACACTTTTATTAGCCCAGAGCTTCTGCTGAGGACTTTAGAGACAACATCATTTTCATAGATAGCTGAAAATCATAGAAGCCCCCTCTGTTTTCCAGGGATGTTTCCACTTTTAAAGTCCCTGAGCTCTTTCCAAACTCTTGCCTCCCCAGGTTCAAAGAGCAGATCCCACACAGGACTGCCTGTTCTGGCCACACAGAACACCCCAGGCTAGAAGCACTGCCACTGTGCCCTGTTGCAGGTAGGATTCTGTCCCTCCAGCTGCTGCCAGCGGCATCCAAACCTCAAAAACTGCACCTGCAATAATCATTAACTGCACAAATGGGATAATGAGAAGCTCTGAAAAGTCTCCAAACAATTTCAAATTTGCTGCTTTGTGCTTCAACACTGCCCCACTCAGAGCTGCGCCATGAGTGTTTGTGTGCTTTCCAAGTGTTATTACATGCATACAAACACAGAAAGAGAAATAAATTCACGTGGGGTAACTGTGTGATTCTCCTGCCCAAGGACTAATTCTCCACTACACTTAGGCAAAGCGTGCATTTTCCTCCTTTCTCCTCTCTCCAAACAGAAAGAAGAGAGTTCAGGACTTGGCACTGAGCAAGAACACAGCCAGGCTGGACACAAATCTCTTGTCTCTTTGCCACTGCTGTGCCCTAGCCAGGGGCACCCCAGAATGTATTTTCACCAGGAAACTTTTCATGCAACAAGGTAGTGCCTTCCAGGTAGTAGAGACTGCCAGGATGATGGCAATAGGCCACCACTCATGCCTCTGAATCTGTGATGAGGTTCCACTTAGGAAAGGAGGCAATGACATTACTGAAATGGGAATCCCGTTAGGGCATTGACAGGTAATGAGGAGGAGATGAATTCTGTCCCTCAGAAACTAAGCCCCTGAGAAATAAGGGAACTCCAGGTCTTGAAGATCTGTGCAATTTATTCTTTAAGAAGGGAGCCTAAGGGCAGCAATTACCTATGCATATTATTCAAACCTGAATTCTTTTCTTGAAGCTCCCTTTAAATTGTGCCAGTTTACAGGACCCTCTTTTCTCCCTGCTCCCAGCTTGCCACCACAGAAGATCAGCTTTCTCCCCCTGCCTGCTCTTCCCCTGCCCACACCATCTCCCTTCTCCCTTCACAACAGTCCTGGCTTGAAGTGACCCTTAGGAAACACATTGAGCTCTCCAGACCACCAGAAAACAACTGACTTTCACTCTGAAAATACTTGACTGATGCTCCACTGCCCCAGGCAGAAGAAGGAGAATAAAGAAGCTTGCTGCATAGTTGACAAAGCACGAGTGCTTTGAAAAATGACTGATGGGCCCTCCACCCCATACCTTTGTGCTACCCACATCAGTCTACATGTGTATTTTCACACCCAGGCAGCCAGATCACACACCGAACTAAAGGAAGAGTCCCAAATGAGAGAGGCAGTTTCAAATCAAACAGCATCTCCCTCCGGGATACACTAACACCACTTTATAATAGAAGTGACAGAGGAGTTGCATTAAATGCCCTGCTTCAATCCAATACCTTTTACCCCATTTCCTGCAGTTATTAGATTCTTCTGCAAACAAGTAATCTGGCAGAAAACTAACTCCAAAAGACAGGACAGGATGGAAAATCTTCACCTGAAGTTGTTTCCAATGGGTTTGGAAAGTTGGTTGGTTTGGAGATTGCAGGTATCAACTGATACACAGCTTTGGGTTAAAAATGGGGCAAAGGACAAGAGGGAAAATGTCTAAATTCAGTCTCCATGGCTGGCCCTGTCAGGCAGAATTAATTAAAGCATTTCACAAATAATTACATTAGACTAGGTAAAAATCTAGCATTATACAGAATGTATTTTTGCAGCCTATGAGCCACTCAAAAAGATGAATCAAGACAGTCAAAAGCAGACATATGTCCTTCCTTTACAAGGTTCCTGCTTCATAGGCACATCTCTACACAAACAGCCTGAGACAGTCTGGCTTCATCCCATGCAATGAAGGCAACACACAAATTCAGGCAAGTTGAAAGGATGTCCCTTTTTTCTACACCTCAACCCTTTGGCTTTCCACCACCTGGACACCAGTTTTAAAACGATGACCTCATCATTTATCATTTTACCTTTCAGTGCTTTACTTAATACATGACCTGCTCAGTAAAATATTTGCAGACTTGGTACTCTGGTGCTTTATCCCATTACAAAGGCACGCATAACATTTCACATCTCTCTCATGCAGGTGGTCCTCTGTTCTGACTCAAGGCCAAACAGAATATAAAGTTAGGCCAGTTCAGCAGTGTAGGTGAAGGCATCTGAGCTGAGGGAGGGGAGTACAGTAACTAGAGATGCCAGTTGTGGCTATACATTTCAAAGATAGCGCTAATTTATTTATTTGGCTTACAGTGACCAAATCCATCTGTCCAGTACAGATGATCTACCACAAGACGTCTAAGAATCACTACAAATCAACATTTTTTTATTAAAATTGCTCACATATGTACCAAGGAGCCACAGAAAGTGTATCAATGGTCCAGTTCTTTCAGGCAATTCCACTCCATTAAATAGTATGAGTACACATGTCTGGGAAGGAGAAGAACAGAGGAAAAGAGTTTCCCAGTTTATTTTTAGAGTGTTAAAAAGTGCAAAACATAATGCATTTATAGCTAATTTCTCCATTTTTTTCCTCATGCCAATTAAATATTTCCTGTGCTAGATGATCTCTCTCTTAATAGTTCTACACCAGATGATCTATTTGGAAGTATCTTCAGACACAGCGGTTTTGATTTACAACCAGAAAATAGAACGTATTGATAAAAGTATAGACTGAGGAGTTTCAGTGCAGGCAGGAGGCCTTTCTTTTCAGCTTATTTACAGAACACATTTGCCCAACTGGTTTTGATTTCTATTTATATTCCTCACTAAGGACACTGATGTGAAATTTGGTGCTTGTGGCACTGAGAGGTCCTGGGACTGCTGCCACTCTCAAAGATGACACTGTGAACTGGGGACTCAGTGACACATGGATCCCTCCCAGAGGGATTATGACCTTTCCAAAAAGAAGCACAGCAAAAAAGAGTTGGGCAAGAGATTTCCTCTGTAGTCCAGCTTTCAGTAGCAAGGACTGGCACGAGAGCAAAGGGCAGATCCAGAGACATGCAGGTGACAGAATCTAAGAGTGAAAAATTCCTTACAAAGCTCTGTATTATGAAAGTCTGCTAAAGAAATTGTTGAGTCCACAGTGACTGACTTCCTATTCTTTCTCTTTTTTTCAAAGCCTCAGCTATTCTGCTCTCAAATTAAGATCTGGCTTCAGCTTTTAGAAAGGCATGAATAATAATAAAACCGTACTGCTGCACACATGACTTATGATTAAGCAGCTCTCTGGGTTATATACAGAGGAAATGTCTGAAAAGGCACTGGCTGACACTTATCAGAGAATTTGGAAATGGAAATTACAGCAAAAGAAAGTAAATTAGCCAAGAATTTAAAAAGAAACAGGATATAATGATCAAATAGATGACATCAAATTAAAAACCCAGATCAGGAACCGATGCACCAACATCAGGAAGACATGCTTTCAAGCTAGTGACATCATATTTATGTATGTCCTATGACATCCAGACATTTTCTGGTGTTTTCATTAAAGATACAAAGCACATGATTGTGAACTCCTGGGGGGTTTGTCTGTGTTGTATATCACCAGTTTTCCAGGGCTTTTTAGGTTACTGAAGTAAGTCCACATTCATAATTCCGTTGTTTGAATTCTACTTCATGTCAGTGTTGGAAGGGAGACCTTTCCAGCAGTTTGCTGATTGTGAAGAAAGAGTACAGCATTTTTCAAGACATGAGTTAATGAGTCATACTGTTTGTGTTTCCCAAATAAATTAATAACAACAACTAACAATTCATTCCTAAAGTTCCTGCATGCCCACAATTCCAACCAACTGCAGTGGAAGCCAGAAATGCTCTGCAGCTTTGGAAATGAACACTGTCCTATGTCCTTTCCAGCAGAAATTTCTACAGATGAATCCAATGATACTTAAAAGGGGACACGTAAAATCTTTGGAACCCAAATTTTAAAACAAAAAATCCTAAAGCAGTAAAACACAATAAGCTTGTTTATAGAACAGAGTCTTCTGAGATTATTACTCCCTTTACATGTGCAACCTGCCATTGAGTACGAACTTCTCTATTTATTAAGGGGATTGCCACTGACAACACTATCATTAGAATTATTTATTACCAATGACTCCAAACAGATTATTGACAGCATGGGTAAAGCGATCCAAGTGGAAAAATGCCCACTTCTGTGGAATCACCAGCAGCTGGCAAGAACAGCTGAAACCTGAACTCATGTCCTGGGTGAATATTTCAGATACTCTTGGTACCTAAAGCACATTGAATGTAAGGATCTCAGAGGTTTGGGGGGGGCTGTTTGTTTGGGGGGTTGCTTTTTGGTAGGTTTCTTTTTTAACAAGCTGGGTTAGCATTCCCTTCTCTGTGGGAAGGGAAGAGGTGGCTCAGGACAGTGCCCAGGTTTGCTCAGCACGAGGCATTTCAATGCAAGAAGCAGCAGCCTCGTGTGCTGGGCTCAGCCTTCTAGCACCCACAGTGCTGTGCAGCTCTCCTGGGTGGGCACTTTTCAGGAGTTCAATTCAGGGATGTACAGTACCACACAAAGCCACTTTGGCTTCTGCAGCTGCCACACAAGTGGCTTAGCTCTGCCCTGAAAGAAAGAGCCCGAGCCTGGGACTGTTCTTGGCTCTCAGAAAGCAAAGCACAGGGCCCAGCAGCGCAGAGTGGCCGTGGGTCAGGGCGGGGAGCGGAGCCGAGGGCAGCCGGCACTTCACCTGTGTGGGGAGAGGAAGGCAGGGCAGCCGGGGTTATGTAAGCAAATTCCCGGCTGGAATGTGCAGAATGTACACACAGGGTGTGCCGGGCAGGCCGGGAGCTGGGGGCCAGGGAAGAGCCTCCCAGCCCATGGGCAACAGGTTCCCTGACAAAAGGCGTTCCCAAAATGCAGCTCGTGTTCTCTGCTCTTGCTGCTCTTTCTGCCCTCGCACTCAGACACACAAGAGTCATCAGACACAAGCATGGACAGCACAGTGAACTATTAATGATACTAAGATAATCATGAATAAAACAGTCAACATTTCTCCAGTGGCCTCATCTCCTTCCTGAAAGGCAAGACTTCTGCAATTGTTGGCAAAAATAGCGCAGGCAAGATATACAATCAAAGGTAAAGAAAAAATTTCACACCATTTCCGGAGCAGTCTGGGTTTTAGGCTCTTGCTACTTCGGATTTTTTCCCATGACTAATTAACACATCCCTCCCTAAAATCTACTCAAAACCCCAGGCAACTAAAGGAAAAAAAGGAATATGTCAATATTCAATGAGCCTGCTCTAACCACTGAAATGCTCCTTTTGTTTTCTTCTTCAGGTGCCACTTGAAACAATGAAAGCCAACTGGTAAAGGTATTGAAAGTAAGCCTACTTAAAATTTACAGATGTTTGTAAAGCAAGTGCTTATGAAATCATGGAATAAAACCTCATCCAGCTGAGAGGCAGACTTATCTAACTAATGTGCAAACCCAGGGATCTGTGTACATTTGTGTATTGAATAAATTTACTAAATACTTGAGCACTAGCTTTGCAGCCCTGCTGTGGGCACACAAAGCGTGCCTGAGTATTCTCTGACTTCAGCACAAAGCAAGTTAGGGGCAGAATTCCACTCCTGCACAGCTACAGCACTGCATCCTGTAAGTGTTTTGTGACTGCCAACAAGAAATCCGAGTTAAACTATCTGCAGTGGTACTTGAACTAGTTCTACTGATCAGAACTAATTATAAGAAAAGTTCACACATTGAATGTCAAAGATGAATCCACAGAGGAAATATAACACATGAAACACATGTTCCAGACATGCTGTTCAAAACAAATCTGAAAAAAATAAGGTCAAGGGACCTGGAATATTTCTCACAGAGATTCTGCAAGCTAAGTAGTGAAATGGCGTTAAATAAATTACATGGTTTCAAATTACTCACTCTGCAAGTACAGACTACAGAAGAGTCTGGCTCTTTGGGGTACCTGCTAGAGCACAGCAAATGTGTCTGGAGAAACACACAAAGAAGAGCAGAAACTCTCAGATTCTGTGTAACTGTTGGCCATTACTTACTTTCTGTTCCATAAACAGCAATCTCTTCTTCAGGAGCAGGATGTCGGGTGGACTCACAGAGCAGCTCTGTACTGAGAAATTGAGAAGACAAGCACTAGCAGGACCTGGACACAGACACGCAGGTTCACAGGCTTCTCTGAAGCTCTCTCACACCAGCTCTGGGCAGAACTCAGTGCAGGATTGGGGCACTAAGGTAAATTTAATTTAGAACAAGACGTAGCTCCCAACATTTGGTTAATTTGGCAGGCCCAAAGCTTCACACAATTGTGCGACCACTTTTCCTGAGGTAACAATGTCCTCTTTTCAAAAAGGGACTGTTCACCATGCATTCAGCTTCTGTTAGGAAAGGGATCCCCAATTCTTCTGGAAATTTCATATTCTCTAGTGCCATTTTTCATAGGAATGGCCTCGTTTTTGAGTTCATAGAAAGCGGAAAAAGCAATAAAACCTTTAGATGCGAGGTGATTTGTCATCTTGCTAGAAATACTTTAACGCAATTCTATTTCACCAGCATCCCAGGAAAGGCTGCCTGTAACACACTGAGAGCCAGCTTGGGCTGTGAGCCAGCAAAGCACTCCAGCATGATTTCAGCTTTCACTGCACCACTGCCTGGAGTGAGATGACTTAAAAACCATTACAATTAAAAAGCCTAAATGGGTTGCTAATTTAGAGCCTTGGTGTGAACTTCCTAGAGTGAGTATCATAGCACACAGCTACACCATTTTGAGTTTATAATGCTCTACCACATGGCCCAACCTGAGTAAGGCCCTACAGATGAGCTCCAGGTGAAATTAGATGGCAATGGACAATACTTGCAAAAGGCCTTCAGCAGAGGCCTTTGTTTTCAAGAGTCTTTTATCCCACTGTAGGTGAGAGTATATTTTATACATCCCAGGAGGAAAATAACTTAGTCAGAAAGCTCTCAAGGAAAGATAAAGAGTACAGACAGAAAAGCTATTGTGCATAAATCCAGGTGGAATCATAAGTCTTTCTCAAAATGCTGAAAGAATAAATCCCCCTCCCACAAACTACAGGAAAAGATGTGGTTCCCATACACATCTGAGTGGCAAAGCAACTTCCCACATAGTCACATCTGCCTCCTTTTTTCCTCTGTTCCATTGCTTAAATTCTGTCATGAGAGTAAACACAATAGGGGGCAAGGGGCTGTATAGGCACCTGGTCAGGGCAAGGAGAAAAGGGGGGAAGAGGATTTGTGCCTTAGATATTTGAATATGAATTTGGCTTCAGACTTCATCGTTTACATGCCTTTGAACACTTTCTGTTTCTTTCTGCATTCTTCACTGCTCCATTTTATTTATTTTCACCTTCTGCTTCTCAGATCTTCTGCCAAACTGCTTATTTAATTCTACTTGTTGCACTGAAAACACCATTGTTGTCATCCAAATTAATCCCCGAACATAATAAAAACCTCAAAATAGCTCAGACGACCAGTTTTCCATCCTTTGGTCTCACTTCAAGTACAGTATAAAAAGCCAGGACTTTGGAGGTCTGATAGTTTACACAGGCCCAGTCCTAGGTATAGGCATTTTAGTAGGCAGAGGAGGCTTTTCCTTCCCCACCAATCTTTTCCTTTCACCAGCTGAGACTGCTCAGGGTCCCCCACCATCTCCAGCCCAGTTATTCCCTCTTCCAAGGTAATCCATTGCAAGCCTTGATGGTTTTAAAATAAACTTGGTACTTTTGAAATATTGCCTTCTGTGACAGGTTAGTTGAGCAGAACGATAAACTAAGATTACCTCTACTTTTAGGGATGAGGGAAGAGAACCCTCTCCTAAGAGTCTGAGCTGAAGCAGCAGGACACTGGCTACAGATCTCCTGTAAGATTTTCTGTATTCCTCTCCATTCACACTGCACAGTGGGAAAAAATAGGAAAAATAAGACCAGATAAAAAAAGGCAAAGCAAGGAAAAAAAAAGAAACACAATAGGACCAATATTTTCCCCAAACCTGTATTGCCATTATCTGCCCTCATCCTCAACTTTTCTCCCTTGCAGACTTCCCAGGGATGAGAAGGGCTCTGAAAAGACTGAACACTCATCTGCTGCAGATCAGATCTCTGTCCTTTTACCAGTCGAGCAGGACGGAGGGGAGCTGAAGTGACTGAGCAGAGCAGCCCACACCACTGCCCCAGCCCAGCACTCATTTCGTGCTTCATGGAGAACAAAAGGGTGGTGCTGTTCCGCTGGAGGAGCCAACAGATTGTTGGACAATCCTCCTCAGGGGGAGCTGCTGGTGCCAGCCGAGCTGGAGGGACCCTGCAGCTCGGTGGCAATAACAGCACAGGCACATGGAGACGCCCAAAGCTGACACAGCGTGCTGCCAGGACAGGACCTGGTCAGCCTGCCAAATTTATAACTTTTAAACACTGTCTTTTGTGTATTGGTTTCAGGGAGGAGAGGTAAGGGTAAGTGGCAGACACCGAAAGAAGGAATCACTAGAAGAAGGAATGACAGTATGTAGAGCAGTACAGACGACTTTGTTTTTTTACAAACTTCAATCCCAAAACCTCTTAACAATACCTAAAAATCTGAAATTGCAAATAAATAATTTTTTTTTTTCTTGCTGGCTTTGTCCAGTCTCTCAGTACTGTATTTTTTCAGGGATAGCTCACCCTTCAGTGTTTTTAATTTCCTTAATTTGAACCTGATTGTAAATAAATATCATAATGTGAGCTTAAACAGCACCACAAGTGACAAAAATATTTACTTGAAATATAAGCAAAACACTCAAACTGAGAGTATAGTAATTTTTGAAGCTGTTTCTAACTTTTAAAGAATTACTTTAGACCTATTCCTACACTCTCCACATCTCCCATTTTAGTTTTTCACACAGAATTTACAATTATTCCTACCATTTATGTCATCCAGTAGCACTTCTAAATTAGAAAACCAGACTGGAACTTCAGCAGCCTGTCTGAGTATTAACCAATCTCGGTTCCTCTGCTCTGACAAAGCCCTGGCTGGGAGATAAAAAAGAATCACATACCTTACTTGTTAAGAGCTATTCATGCCAACTCTTCCTCTTGCTGCTATGCACTAATCACAAATTAGAAAGCATTTTCATGTTGTCAACACAGAGACCTTATGTGAATACAGATATGAGAAATAAATCAAAAAAGTAACAAAATCGTTGAATGTATGCTTATGCTAATTTAGCAAAGAATTAATTGGCCAGAATTTATGCAGGCTGCTCTCCAGTCTGTGGATATGTAAGATACTATTTTAGCAAACAGTCTATTTTTAAAAGTGAGTCTTTAACAATAAAAAGCGTGGTTAAATCCAAAACATTTTAAGCACCCACTTTTTACACTCTCTTGATTTTGCCATTTGCTGATTTGGGGAAGCCAAATTGCAGTTTTCTGCTTCACTTTCTGGTCATACCAGGTTCCCTTTTTAGCTCTGACACTAAACACAGCAGGACTGCATTTAAATAAAAACATGCGGTTTCCAGGAGTATTGTGGATGTATTTTCCAACTCACAGATATTCCCACTCATATCAGACTGTGTAAAAAACAAAACAAAAAGCTAAGTCTAACCCACATTTTAATCCTAAAATATCTGCCAGTAGTCCTTTAATCCTGAAAAATAAAACCAGAATAAAATCACTACACTTATGCAGAGCAAAAAGCCCTCCTAGAACAAAGCCTTATAAATGTGGGGAGTTTCCCTGAGTATTTTGCCATGCACTGAAATAGCCAATTGCTTCAGGAGGTCTGAGGCATGAGCAAAAGTTCAACATTGACACTTCCAGCCTCAGCAGAAAAATTATCCTGTCATTTGAAAAAGTATTTACCACCTTGTAGCTGCTCTTTCCCATGCCAGTGTTTCTATCCTCTCAGAACTCTCATGAGGGATACTCTTCCTTATTTTAACTTGGCTGCCATCAATAAGGGCTAACTGATAGAGAAGAAAGTAATGTGCATAGTTGCCTCTCCACAGCTCTGGAATCCTTTGAACTAGGAGCCCCTCAAAGCTTTCACTGAAAGGCAGATTTTTGCACTTGGACTGGGGCTGATATCTTTGAAACCATAATATTTACATTCTTTCTCTTTTATATTGCTTTTCCTAAATGCTTCCATGAGACAGTTAAAAATAGAAGGTGAGACACTGGAACTGGACAGAAGGCTATCTGGCGGTGTGGTGCTCCCTGTGGCTTCTCCGTGCCTGTTCCTTTTTGATGAGTAGGGGAAATACCTACTAGGTCAGTCCACGCATCTCTTCCTGCTCCTGCCAGGGAAGATTCCTACACTGCACTCTCCAGCCTGGCTCATGCCCAAGAGGCTACAGGATCTCTTGCACAGGTTACGTAATGAAAGCTGCTGAGAGCTTCGTGTGCTGACCTGGAAAACTGAATTGGCTCTTTGCTGAAGGATCTATCTGAGATCCTTCCTCAGTTTATCTGACTTCCATGTCACCTCATCTGCCATCCATGCCTGTGCTGGAGGTTATCTGACATTGCAGAACTTCAGCAAAATATTAGGAATTTGCTCTTTCCTACTGCACGTTGTCAATATATTTTTCAAGCAAATTGAGCTGTCTTTTCAACGTCACTTTCTTAAGGCCTCCTCTTAGGAACTCATCTCTTGAATATTGAAGTCTAATACAAAAAGAAGTTTCATCCTACACTAAGCCCTTCCCCTCAGAAAGTTTCCTGCACTTGCGATCTCCTTCATTTGGGGAATCTCCAAACTCTAACCAGTGTGGCAAGAGCAAGACCTGTCACTTCTCTTGATGTAGGATACAGCTGAAGGATAATATGCAGAAGGAATGCTTCTTGAAATCTGTAGTATCGGTCACCATTTCTTTATAAATTCTATTTTTATGCAGCAATGTTCAAATGCATCTGATGGTTTTTCATTCCAAGTGCATTTCTTTCCTATAAATAAAGTTTAAATCTATTTAACTGCTTTTCAGCTGCAAAAAGGCAAATGTGACTAAATAATTTAACTAATTTTACTTCTTCCTTGCTTTATTTTGTGACTGATTTTTTCTTTTTAAAAGCTTTTTGCTTTTCCTTTATGTTTGATTAGTCCTTCATTTTGTCTGCCAAATGACCTTTTAATTTAGATTTTTCCCAAATCCAGTAATTTCTCCACCTCTACGCTTTCTTTTAAATGCAACCAATAGCTTGTCTCTTTTAGGCTTCAAATCTTTTCACTAGGTCTACACTTTCAGTGTTTATTTGTACAATATCTGATTAATTTGCAATCCTTTTAAAATTCTTACTAATATTTTAGTAGGTTTTTTTCCTCTCACACTTAGGAAGTGATACAGTGTTTGTCTTTTCTGAAGCCAGAGAGATAAAACAGTGATCCATAACTACATGGACAAAGCACAGTGGAAAAATTAGGTGGTTTCAGCCAGAAAAACTAACAATCAAGAACCTTTTGGCAGGTCTGAATTTTAACTTAAAGCTGCAAAATACATCATTTGAGACAGTTTCAAGTCTTGACCAAATCTTTACTGGAAATTACAGTAGCAAAACAAAGCAGAGTCTCCTGAGACACCCTCACATCTCAGCTAACGGAGTTAATCACCTGGCAGCTTGCGAGCATTTATTTCACGTAAGAGGGAATGTTCCAGATGATTCTGGAATTTGATGGAAAAGATTGTTGAATTCAATAATATTCAGACTCTGGCAGTCCTAGTCAGTGTCAAACTTGCTGAGTCCAAAATATGATTTCTCTTCAAATATTATTTCCTTCTCATTGAGTTTAAACTCCGTGAGACTCCAACTTACACTTGTTCTGTGCAAGACCAACTGGCAAGAAATTTTACAGACAAAATCCAAACAATTCACCCTGGGGCCTCACCATAAACAAAGTTATATATGAATGCTATTTTTATTACAAAAGCTGTAAAGATTTCCTGGAAGCTCATCTGTGAAGTCGCTGAATACTGCATACCTAGCCGAGGTTTCCATGATAGTGCCTCCAACTCCATGGACTTTCCAGGAGACAGGAAGATTTTGAATATCCTATGAAATGGAATGAACTTCCAGCAGAAGTGCTCAGGTTGAAGGAGAGTATCGTTAGCCAGAGTTTAATAAATTTATTATTCAAGCATTAATTTTTTTCTTCTGGAGATGGCAGTAGCATCTATGCAGAGATAACTTAATTGCCTTTCTGCCTTTTCATTTGAGTGCCTGGAGAGAATAATATAAATTGAATAATAATTTAATAAGTGGAAGATGTAAAAGAAAGAGAGAGAGATTTTTGCAACACATGACAAACTGGTTTCATTCTCTCTCCTCACCATCTTACATCCTCAGCATGAATCATGCCTTCATCTCTTGTCCAGTTTGTTTGGCAATCATAGCTGCTGTCAGTCACCTTCACACAAGGTCATGAGCTCTGAAAAACAGCAGGTTTTCACACAATCATACAATTCTCATGAAGCTGACCTTTGCAAGTAAATTGATTTTATTCTTCCAGACCAAGCTTATATCCACAATATCCCACCAGATAAATATAGCTGAGGAAATAGAGCCCAAACACCATATGGGCAAGCTGCAACAGCGCCATTAATCTGCTCACCTGCCTGTCCTGCCTCCTCCCACCCCAGCCCCACATCAACTCCAGATCTTTCAGATGTCTTTAATGTTTAGTTAAACAAAGAAGGTCTTTTCCTCTGTTCCAAGTCTTTCAGTTACTTGCCTACATAGTTCTAAGTGACAGTTTTTAGCATACAGCTCTCTGCCTCCTTTCCAGCATTATGCAGACCACCCAACACTTCAGCTCCTTTACCCTCCCTTCTCCTCCTACAGCTCTTTGCATCTTGGGTTGAAATTTCTCAGAGGATCAACAACACAACACGTGTTCACCTTGTAATAGATTCAGCTTGTAATAGATGAAGCCATGATCCTAACTGGTCCTTGGATGCTATCAGAATACAAAGTGACACCATATATTTTTAGTTTTAAAATAAGCTTCTGATTCATGCTCCCCTGGTATTGGCAATACCACATGAGTGTGACAGAAATAAACTGTGTGACCTCCATATCAGCAGGGGACCTGCTTTAGGTTGTGCTCACAGAGCAGAAATGAGAGAAGGGGGAGCCAAATAGGCTGCACTTCAATCGCCCTCCTCCCCCTCTGCTGCACCTTAGCCCTTGCAGGGCTATGCTTCCATCCTCCAGTCTTTCCTTCTGGCCTAAACTTCTGTTTGCTTCACAGTGTCCTCTCAAAACAGTTCCAAATTCTACAAAACAAACAGCATTATTCTATTTTTTCTTAAAATCTACAGATGAGTGTCAGAAAGCAAGCTACTGTCAAGCAGGCGAGCTCTAAATGTCTTTCCAAACAGAGATTACTTTGTTGAATAAAAAGCATTTCAGAGCCAAGGAATGATCATGTTTATTTTCTTATCTCCTTGATGAAACAGAGCTAATTTGTCCCACGTTCAAAGAAATTGTACTCAGAGAGCTCCGTTTTTAGAACTTCAACTCCTAACACTCCCATGAAGTTCTCCTTGCAGTTTAAACTTTTGCCAAGAAAATACAGACAAACCTGTTGGGTGTGGTCTGATGCCCATCCAGGAGGTCTCTCAGACCATATGTTTCTGATGGTTGTAACCTATGATTAAATCAATCTGAAAGAACTAGAGTTGTGTGAAAGGAGAAAAGAACTTTATCTAGAAATGAAGGAAAATTCAATCAAGTGTCATTGTCTGAGACTTTTAAAAGGGGTTACATCTCCCAGCAGGTGCTAAAGACAGGAAAGCTTCACTTGGTGATCAATGCTTTCCCTCGTGTACAGAGCAATGGGTTCTGCTCCTCATCCACAAACCACAAGGCCAGTTAGCAGCTCATCTAACAGAAAACATGAAAGAATTTGCCTTACAGAAAAAAAGAAAAAAATGAAAAAATAAGACAAAATAGACCCTCCCACAAAAACCTCATTTGTCCTTTGGAAAATTCGAGAAATCCACTTTTACTCTTTTCTTCATGTTTCCAACTGGAGAAATGTTGAGAATTATAGGGCAGCAGGAAGGTTTGAATTGTGCGTGTGTGACATGATGCACTCATTTGTGCAGAGGTGCAGGTTTACTTAGAGAGGTACAGAATTTGGAATGATGGTATCACAGCACTTTCAGGGAATATAATATCATGCAACTCCTGTACTTCAAGTCTTTGAGATAAAAACTGTTCAAACCAGTAAATATACTTTTCGGAATGACCGTGTTTATGACCAAACAATGACGTACTTGATTGTTCTGTAGTGGCACCAAATTACAGTGTCCAAATTTGGGGATCCCACATAAAATATCCTATACCAGGAGCTCATAATAAGAGAGTAAATTCCCAACTGAGCCATCTCTAGTACTTGCCTGATGTCCTCCCTCTGGGCACGCCCTCCCCTGGCCAGGACAGCACTTCCATGACACCACACGGCCTTTGCCTGGCTCTGCATTGGCTCTGCACCGTGCCAGGTACAGCACCTCTGTGCCCTTCCTCTTGGTCCCATGTCCTGAGGGCACGGCTGTGCTGTGAGCACCCGGACAGGAGGACAGAGCCCGGTCAGTGCAGAGAGGCACAATAAACACTGCAGGAGACTCTGCTGGTGCTCCTGTGCCCTGAGCTCCTCCCTGTGCATCCCAGAGGAGCCAGGCTCAGCCTAACCAGGAAGGTGGATGAAAAGGATCATTGGCATCTTTTGCTCTGCCACAGCACATTCCTCGGACCCCAGCCCTCAGGGGCTTTACTGAACTTGCTGTGTGCTACACACACTTGGCTGTCTCATTAAACACCACTTTTGGCAAATTCTACCTGCCTTAGGCCATGTCTACACGGTAAAGCTTCACCAAAGTTTTGCACACCCAAGGTCAGTTCAGGGCATGGAAAATGTACATCCTGTAGCCGACACTGTTACAGTGGTGGGACTCCAGGTTCTTGATATTATCTGTGCTAGCAGCAGAGGCCAGGCCAGTGCACCTTCTGCTGTTTAGGAAGGTGAAGTCCCTAAGCCACCAAAAAACCTGCTGGCAGAACATGCTGTGCCTCCACGAGGTCTGTCTTGTAGCCACAGCACAATAAATAGCTTTTGCTGGGTGCATAAGACATACTAATTGTAAGCTCTATCTGTACACTCCCATCTGGCATCTCTTTGTTCACTTTCTCTTCCTCATACACCATAGAGCTCCTCAGCCTTTACTTTGGAAAAGACTCACAGTTGCCTCAGGATGTAACAGAAATTCTCTGTGAATTTTTCATGTTGTGTTTACAAAATACACAGGTTAAAACATGCTTTTGGAGCTCAGTTTCTTGCAGATATCAATTATATGGAGGCTCTTTTTGTTAAAAACACTATCAACATTTCACTGGGGGAGACACATTCAATACCAAGAATGCAAACTGAGCCAAGGGAGTCAGGGATAGGCAAAGAGGGCAACACCAGGTCTTTGGGATTGTCACTGACACATCATGACAAACATTCCCAAGTATGCTCTGTGCAAAATAAACTGTGCCCTTTCTCCTTAAAATAAACATCCTTGATATACTCACTGAAACCAGGAATGTGCCATTATTAATGATAATGTAGTGCAGGAGACAGCTTTTCTTAAAGTTACCCAAAATATTTTTGCTGCTTCATCAGATGTATTGTTAGAGCTCACCAAACCCAGAGCTGTGGTGCACCTGTTTTCTCTCAGACACATCTTATTTTTCTTCCTTGGAAGTCCCAGCTGGCGTCCAGGTTTCCTTAAATTGCTACCAGAGCTAATTGCTAAATTGCTACCAGAGCAATGCCCCAGAAGATGGGGAATTGCTTTCTGCGGTGAAAGGTGAACAAATGTGCAGACTCAGAATGGCCAAGGAGATGCGAAGAGCTGATGCTAAGACCAGCATGGGAGGGAAGAGGGATGTGGCAGCCAGGCAGGCAACCACAGCAGTTTCAGGAACTTTCTTTTGGGGGTGCTCAAAGCAGGAACATTTTAGGGAGGCTCGGAGGAGAAAGGAGTAGCTTGGGGCTGGTAAAAAGCTGGCAAACAGGTGGTTCTGTTGGGAGTTGCTCAGCTATGAAATCACAAATCCAGGGAAAATATTTACTGAAGGCCAGATTTGCTCCACCTGAAGGCACAGAAGGCAGTCTGTTTTCTTCATTTGTTTTTGATTTCTCTTGCTTGTTTGGATGCTCTGTGATATTATTCCAATATTATTTTTAGGTGGTTTCTCATTTAAGAAGACACTGTATTCAGCCTAATGGAATGGCTTCCCAGCCTCTGAGTGCTCTTCCCTCACAGTAGAATTAATCTCACAGTAGTAACTGCTGCAAACCCAGCAGTGAAAAGAGCAAATGGCCAAAGCTAAGGGTAGGAAATGGTTTTGAACTTGGATCCAGTTAGGGAAGCGAAACGAAATTCAACTCAGTCAGCAAACTCACAACTTGGTAAAAGCTCTGTTGAAACACTTGCAGAGAAATTATTGACCACAAAATCACGTATCTTGTTAAAACCAACAATAACAACCACTAACAGCCTATTCTGAGGGGCCTATAATACTAAAATAATAATGATAATTTTAAAATTTAAGTAAATCTGGGCAATTGTATGCACACACAATGGAAAAGACTACTTTCCTGAGATATTCATCTCAAGAGGCAATATCAACATTTTCACTCTCTGGCTTCAGGAACCACATCAGGAAATCAAACAAATATTATCCCATGTGTGCAGAGAACTTCTTTCTTCTTGTAACAAGCAAGAAGAAGAAGCAAACAAAAATTATTTTCTTAATAAACATTCAACAGACAAAAGCACTACTGAGAAAGATCATAGGAATCAGAAAAAAACTGTGATATTGATGAAAACAAAAGCTTTCCTCCTTCCAGTCAGGAGTGGCTGGAATGGACACACATGAATTACTTATGGCTGGTGTTACACAGAGGCAGTTTTGCAAGGTGCTCTGCGGATGGGATCAAAATGAACCCATCATGCTGCTGGGGACACCTTAGAAAATACCCACAAGTAATAACAAAGAAATAGATGATGAAACCAGACATGTATAAGCTTAAAATGCCCAGTCAAGGCTAGATAGGAGATCTCTTTGGGGATATGATCTCAAGAAAAAAAGGGCTGTGCAGGAGAAAGCTCCCAGGCCGACAAATTCCAAGACTTGTCATTTTTCAGCAAATACACCACTCAAGGGATTCCAGGGAGTATCCCTAGAGAGCCTGCACTGCACTATGTGCTCCCTGAGTGCAAACCTGCACAGCCTGTTAAAATGTGATGGCTATTAGAGGGGACATAACTGGATGAAAGCCTCAGTCCCACCACCCTGGACATAGATTGTTATCTCTAAGAGCCTGAGCACAGTCAAGTTCTGTTAAACTTTGTCTGCATCATGTTCTCATTGATTTTACACATGAAAGAGAGGTTGGGATATTTCATTGGCAAGCAAGGAAAATAGCATTAGAGATGGGTTTAAGAGTAATTCTAGGGTGGGTTCTTAGAAGTCTGCAATCCCAAGACCATTAGTTGGTACCAGACTAAACCACCCTGAAAACAGCACAGGGTAATTGTTGCATGTTTCTAAGCAGCCCAGCATCTCTAGAGTTGTATTTGCCAGGTTCCCCACCCTCATTATCTCCCTTATGTTAGGGAATGGAGTCCTCACCAAGCAGGATCAGTCTCCTGTGAGGGTCATTACATTGCCAACAATAATAAACAAGCAATAACCATTTTAAACTTAGGAACATTTAAAATGAGATTCAGGGAAATTCTCAGTCCCTGTTTTCATTTTCAGGAAAAGAAGAAAAAAAAGTCTTCAGGGGAATTAAGGGGGAGAGGGCAATTCTTCCCTAGAGGTTCAAATATATCTCCCAGGCAGCACAAAAAAAATGTTGGTATTCTGTACCACCCAGTGCCTGCCCACTTCTATGCTTGATTACCCCGATAAATCAGAAAACCTGTTTGTTACAGACTCTCCTTCCATTACAGCCGCTGCTCTGGTTAACATCTTCTGAATCATCCAATTCATCAGGATCACATACATGGGGCTTTAATCCTTTGATTTTTTAAGTTACTTTGTTCTGAATTTTTCGCTTCATCCCCTTACTGACAGAGGAACTGGATAAAGATAAATAAGTCAGAGTAGCATTGTTTTTCTGCTCTGCTTTTTATTCTGCAAGGGGAATAGGAAGGGGGGAGAGGGTAGCTCTGCATTTCACAGCTCTTTAGTGGTATCACTCAGTGCTGATGGTGCAGCCTCAAATTCTAAGTCTGAAAACCAGTCCTGAACTTCTCAAGTACAGTCAGCTTCATTGTGTTCTCCCTGATATTAAAATGCTATTTTTAAAAAATGTACATTAAATAGACAAATAACTTGGTGGTTATTCCAAGCCCTCCATCACTGCTATGCCTTTCAGTACTAATTTCTGTAAAAGGAACAAAACCGGGAATTGAGTTACAGCTGAAGTGTAATAGCTACATAAATTATAGGGAGTGTCAGAGTGGGAAGGGAAATGGGGAACACAGTAGGTCAAACACTTGCTAATGGGCTCTCGAGTCATTCACCTGCTCAAATCAAAATCAGACATGAGCACAACACTGGAAGGACGCAGGAGAATGTACCCTAGAGCACTGTTTCTCTCAGCATGATTTTAGGATTAATGCACACAAACACCCCCTGTGTTGATCTCCATGCCCTCAGCAGTCACTCCCAGCATGTATCTGGTCTAACCCACTTAGGTGACTCCCTGGGCTTGTGCCAAGTGAAGAAAATGCTTGAAGCGCAGTGACAAAACAAACCTGCATCCCTTCAGGGGACTTCAGCAGCAAGGCCACCTCCTCCCCAAGGAGAGCTAAAGGAAACACAAAGTCCTCCCTGAGGGATCCAACTTCCTCCTCTGTACTGCCTGCCCAGTACTCAACACATGGGAATACCAGACCCTTGGCATCGCCACAAGAAAATAAATCATAAGAACAACCTGGAACTAGGAGGAAGACACCAATCTCTCGTGGTGTTAGTACATTTTTACATAGTACGTATATAACATACACAAATGTGAGAAAATAAAGACGGTGACTAAACCTCAGATTGTTCCATGGTTTTACTACTGATCTACTACCATTTGTTTTGAAAATCAGACTGAGTATTTCTTTGTGAAAGTAACCTCCACAGAGATTCCTGAGACTGAGTTGTTTCAAGTCTTAGCAACCTTCAGGATAGGTTTAAAAATCTAATACAGACTATTTATGAGAGCAAAAAACAAACTCTGATAGAGAAGGAACATTTCTAATATTTTACACACCTCATGCTGGAGAAGACTCACACCAACATTTATAAATACTTTAAGAAGAAAATAACACAGCCTTCCTTTTCTATCCTACTCACCTGCCTTTTTCCATTTATTTTTTTCTCTCCTTTCAATAATGGCAAAACCTTATGTCATCACAAGGAAGTATTGAGCAGAGCAATGGACTCAAGATCTGAGTCCAACGTTACCAAATAAAAAAGTATCTGTCCAGACATCATATGTCAGAAGAGACAAGCCCTTAATTATTGAGTTCCTATAATTATGATCGAGGATTTTGCATCTGAATAATTTCCCAAGAGCCATAAGGAATACATGGATCCAAAAAGAAAAGCCTAATGACATCAACAAAAGTGTAGTTTCTGGCCTGTCATATTTAAGGTAGAGAAAGGCAAAGAAAACATGAATAAATGAAAAAATCCCCAAACATATACCCAAACCTTCCTTCAAAAATCTGTCTGATATGATTTACAGAAAGATTTAAATAGCTGCTTTTGATTAATTTTATCTGGTGAAATAAGCTCTCACTGAAAATATTTTATCCTAAAGGCTTTGAGATCTTGTGCTGGTTGGACACAGTTGCACAGTACATATCTCACTAGTGGAAAATCACAAAATAATCAACTAAATTTGAACAGGAAGAAGTTTGTGAAGGTCCTCAGAATCAAAGATTGCAGTTTTTCCACAGTATTTCTTACCCCAGAGGTTTCACTGAATTAAACTGATGGACAAAACAGGTAGCTGCATTCAGACTATTAGAAATATGAAAATAAAAGCAGTATTTCCACTCTTATAATCCAAGTGGCTGACTGAGAAGACAATACCAGTTTCCAGAGAAGAGAGCACACTCCTTTGATTGGAAAATGCCACCTGCTTGCTATCGTTGAAAAACTCCCTCAACCAGAACAGAAAGGTCCAAAAGGAGCAGACCAGGGCCAAATAATGACTGTAAGGATAAAGAAATAAGACCCAAACTAAGGGGGACAGAAATGCAGCACATGGAAAGGTGACATAAATAGTCCAGCAGGAACATTTACCAGACTGTGACAAAGCTTAGGGTGCAAAGAGAAATAGCATTGCTCAGAAAACAGACTGGGGAAGATGACACTGTTTTTTAGAATCACTTGTTGAAAACAAAGTAGAAAAAAAATGTACAAGTAATAATACATCTCTGAATATCTGACTTCAAAAATAGAGATTGGACTTGGTAAAGGTCACTATTATTCTTTATAAAACAGGGAAGACTTTTTACTTTTAAGTCTATAATTAGACTTCAATGGAAAGTTACATTGTAAGCACAAGAAAATTGCCAAACTTTCAATATAATGTGAAGAATAGTACAATCTTTATTCAAGTCTGGTCTGGACACGTGTTGTATTTTAACAAGTACTTTGCACTGGAAAAGTTCTCAGTCACAGCAAATTTTTAGTACCCTTGGAACCAGATATTTCAAAATATGTGGAGAAACAGATCATTGTAAAAGAGACATCAAAAGGTTTACCTTGAAGCTCTCCAAGGCATCCAAGTGTAATGGGGATAAGAATAACACAGGCCTACTGCCGACCCCATGTCCCCCACCCCATGGGACTGCTGATTTTGGAGTGCTCCATGAACATCCCCGGCTGATGGAGGCCTCAGTGAACCATGGGTCCTCATCACATCATCATCATAACTTTGTACAGTTGGCAGTCTGTCTTGCAAGGAAGTCAGAACACATTCAGCTCAGATACTGAATTTCCTTTTACCTCTCCAGAGTATGGTCTTTCCAATTCAGGGTTAAGCTTGTTTGCAATTCCTGGGGAAAAGGATTGCTGCTATTGCTGCTGTCTGCACTGTGCATGGCTTGTGAATAAAGAGCTCTGGTTTTTAGGGCTCTTGCAACTCTTTAAATAGTCACTCCCTCAACGAAAATTTCCTGAAATCCAACCCTCAGATCTGAACCTCTTGAAAAGTAGGGGATGAACAGCCTGGATTTAAATCCTCTGAATCAAGTACCACGCTTCTTTGGTTTTAATCTATCCAGAACTTGATTCAGAGGAAACACAGATCTGATCCTAGCATGGCCAAACCAGACTCTTGCCTTAGCAAATCTCATCCCAAGGTGACAGGAGAGAGTGGGAGTGAGTAACTTTCTCCCTCTCCCATGAGGGAGAAAGTTACTCCTGCAAGATTTCTGCCAACTTCTACTAAAATCATGCAAGATCAAAGGCAAAATTTGAGCAGTCAGTAATCCAGGCTCAGCCACATCAGTCTGAACATGCAGTCCCAAGATAAACACCACCTCTTCAGGATTTCTGCAGTTCCACAGCACTTGGGAGCTGGACACTTCTACAGTCAACAAAGCCATAAGCACTTCATTAAAAATTGCAGCGTCTTCCCCCCTGCTTGAATGCAGTTGCATTAAGATACACTTTAATACTATGCACTAGTGCAGACATTCCATAAACACCTAATCCTGCTCAGAACATCTTTATTAAAGTTTAAATTTAGCTGCCATTCTCTGCTACTTTCCAACAAGCCAAGGGACTCTCTCCAGAGGCAGTTTTGATTTTCCAGACAGTCAGGGTCTACAGTGGTCAGATGAGAACCTGAACATTGGGAGCTCTGCAGCGTTCCCTCCAGTCATCATAAACCAGCTGTGATGGGTTCAAAAGGAAGTTGTGGATAGGACTCATGGGAAGTTACATCAGACCTTCATTTGCCCAAAGAAGGTCAGCAAGTCAGAGTGTTCAGAGAGAGCATG
Organism: Acanthornis magna; assembly: GCA_036785705.1. NCBI lineage: Eukaryota > Metazoa > Chordata > Aves > Passeriformes > Acanthizidae > Acanthornis > Acanthornis magna. Next base: position 2,759,617 of record JAWUZG010000262.1, read on the forward strand.
CAAAACATGGCACACATTGCAGGGTGTGGATAAAAAGGAAGGATCTTTCATAAGAAAGAAAAATAATTGACATGGCATATTTCATCTGACTGCAATTTTTCCCTATTTCCTGGAGAAACCAAAGCACAGAGAGAGATAACAATTTGCACATTCATGTACAGTGAGTGTATCAGAACACGTATCTCTTGCAGGACACGTCCTCTCTCTCTCTGTTTCTCCATTGCCTGGAAAGGAATGACTAGAGACTCCTAAATCTCCTGCTTTATGTGTTACTGTGTTTATGTTTGTTGCCCTATTGCCTGAAAACTGAAGCATTTCTAACTGCTGGTCTTTTAGTCACAAAGCTGTTTGGTTCCAGCTAGCTGGGAATGCATTTACACCCCAGAGCTGATTTGTTGGTCAGAGATACACAGGAGACTGCAGTGTGAAGCAGCAAGGCCTCCTGGCTGACTTCCCAAGGAAGAGGTGGATCCTCTGTTCTGGCACACCCAACACCTGTTGAGGGACACTGATCTCATAGGGTAGGGGGTGCTGGTCCAGCTTCTCCTGACACTCCAGAAGGAGATGGCCTCATTACAGATTTCTGAGGGCTGGTAAGTCCAACACCTATTCCAGCTTTGCAGAAACTCAGTCCTGAGGAGTGCAAAGCCCTGCACCTGGATGAAGGCAGCCCCTGCTATCAGCACAGGCTGGGAGCAGCCCTGCTGGGAAGGACTCTGGGGGTGCTCATGGATGAAAAGGTGGACATGCCCTGGCCATGTGCACTAGCAGCCCAGAGAGCCAAATGTGCCCTGGGCTGCACCACAAGCAGTGTGGGTGAGGTGAGGGTGAGGTTCTGCCCCTCTGCCCCACTCTGGTGAGACCCCACCGGCAGACCTGTGTCCAGCTCTGGGGTCCCCAACACAGGGAGGACATGGAGCTGTTGGAGCAAGTCCAGAGGAGGCCACAAAGATGCTCCGAGGGCTGGAGCCCCTCTGCTCTGGAGACAGGCTGGGAGAGCTGGGGATGTTCGGCCTGGAGAAGAGAAAATCCCAGGGACACCTTTCAGTATCTAAAGGTGGCCTATGAGAAAGGTGGGGACAGCCTGTTCAATAGCACAAGGTGCAATTGTTTTAAACTAAAAGGGGATGGATCTAGACTAGATATAAGGAAGATGTTTTTAATGATGAGGATAGTGTAACACGGGCACAGGTTTCCCAGAGAGGTGGTGGATGCCCCATCCCTGGAAATACTCAAGGTCAGGTTGGACAGGGCTCTGAGCAACCTGATCTAGTTGAAGATGCCCCTGCTCATTGCAGGGGGATTGGACCAGATGGCCTTTAAAAGTCCCTTCCAATACAAACTATGTTCTATGGGGAAAAAACCCTGCCAGTCTGCAGGTAACAGCATTAACTGTGTTTCACAATGAGAGACTGAATTATGACTTACTATTTGTAGCAAGGTATCATCTTTGCCAGATTTCTATACATTGTCAACACACACCAGAGCTCTACTCTGCCTAAACACTTGATCAAGACTGATTTACAATTATGGAAAGGCTAAGGAAGTTTTGGCAGCACAGCAGAAGTCACCCAATAGTCCTTTCTGACAGCAGTACAGTCCCCTAACTGCCCACAACTGCCAGGGGTGAATTCTGGGGGCAAAGCTCCCCCAGACAGTCAGAGATGAGTGGAACCTACAAATCACACTGGTCCCTTTGACCTTAGATCAACACCCTCTTGTTGCTCTGGAAAAATCGAGTTCAGTATCTGTGTCCTTTAGCTCTTTCACCTCCCCACTGAAACTGCCAATAAATTGGCTTGTTGCAGTTCTGCCTATAAATAACAACAATCACTCAAGATATTCCTTGTATTTGTCTCCCAGAAAACAAAATGTGTTCAGCAGCTCTTTTCACATCAGTTACTACAACACAGCAAGATGGTTTTACTCAGCCAGGAGATTGAATGGAGGTTCATTAGGGTGAAAATTCACCCTGTTACTTAATAACCTCTCTAGGGCCTCTAGGGCCTTTTCCTATCTCAGTATCTTTAAAATCCTCTACAATGTATGTAAGCCTGAATTCTCATAGCACTAGGAAAGCATAGCTCAGATTTAGGGAGACCTATTTAAACTGAGAGATGAATGCACCAGAAATTCTATTCTGCTGTTGAAAGCACACTGACCTTGAGGCTCCCAATAATGTCCAGAATTAGCTTGTCAGCAGCCCAGAGATCCAATCTCAGTTTTCATGGAACTGTTCCCAGAGCAGGTAGATAATGCCCAATCTTCAAAGTAACTATGTCTCAAGTTTATCAAGCAAGCAGAAAAAAAAAGAATGACACACCAAAGGGCCTATTCACTAAACAGTGGCTTACACGAATCGGCCAAGCATGTGAAGATCTATTTTTCTTGCTTGGGTGACATAAATGTTGCACTACAAAGGGCAAGAATACAACCTGTAAGTAGATTAGGCGGGTTCAGCGTGGACAGAATTAATTATTTCAGCCGAGTCACAAATCTACTTTGAACATCTGAGTTTAGATTTTGATTCAAGTATTAAGTTCAGATTTGATTAGCAGAGACCAAGAAAAGGAAAACTAGGGGGGAAAAAACAAAAAAATCTAATGTAAAGTGTACGCTATCCCAGTAGCTCAAGAAAAGCAAATTTCCTTAAGCCAGTGTAACACATGCTGGACATTTCTAATCCATGAATGAAAAACTAGATGCCTCAGGGTTTATTTAGACAAAATTTAAACCTCCTCAAAGAAACAAAAACCTACAGGATAGGCTTGATTCACATGAAACAGCCATAAAGGCCCACCATAAGCATAGACTTGGGTCATGCTATTTCTTGCTCTTCCCATTTGGCAAAACTAGAAATACTGTTACTGAGAGAAAAATTAAAACCACACAATTCACACCAGCAAATATCAATGCGAAGTAGCAGCAAAACAGACTGGGTCAAAACTGCAGCCTGAATGCATTTGTTTCTATCCATAATAATAATAATAATAATTATTATTATTATTATTATGGCAACACCTTGTATTGAGGATATAAAACCAAAATCCTCTCCCAAAAAATGACTCATTGTCTTCACTCCCAACTATCTGTGAGATTCTTTGGAAAGAATTTGAGATACTAAATGCACAACTCTATTTCATCCCAAAAAGCTCTCAGACCCTGCAGAGCTGCAGGAGAGTGTTTACCCACAACCTCACACCTCTCCCTGCACCTCCTAAGAGCCACTGCAGCTTTGTAGCAGAGAAAACACCTCTGAGTTTCAGATTAGGCTCCCAGGATTTCTGAGCATCATGACAAAGATGGAAATTTCTGAACATTAAAAGACAAGTCAAATGAACTGTGGTCCTGAGCCAACACCCATTGCACTCTACTGGAAAGCTCTACATCCAATTTCTTCATGATTCATGTTTTTGCTCTCTTTTCCAGAATTATTACAGAGATACAGGGCTAAGTGCTACCTTGTTTCATCACTATCTCTACACAGTAATTTATAACAGTATCCATGCTCCAAATGCAGTTCCAGGGATACATCCCTAGAAATAGAACAGTTTTTCCTAGGCTCAGCAGGTCTACTGATGTTCTATTTGCACAGACCCAGGGTTCACACCATGGCTCAAATCATGCCCAAATGGCCTCCATCTCTCCAAATTTACTTCATTTAGTGCATGGCATCTACTAAACCCATGGAGAAGTCACACTGAAAACAGTTAAAAAAAAAAATAGCGTTTGGCTCCCAATTTGGGCATAAAGTATAATTCTCAAGAGCAAAGGACTTAGACTGCATGGGCACAGAAAGCAAATTAATAGAGCTTCTGAATTTGCCTCAGAAACACCCAGAACAATTATTGCTGAAGACTGTCTTACACATTTAATCTCCTCAAGCATACAATTCCTTGAAAGTGGAAAATAATTCACATTTTAGCCTAGATGGACTTCAGTGACTTTCTACCAGACAGGTATCTATCTTCCCAGGTTTGATATCAGTTCTAAGTACAGTAAAATTAAGGGTGTGCAAATCTTGCTTAATCTTGACATTCTCAAAAACAAAACTGAACCCCCCCCAAAAAAAAAGTCAGTCAAAGAGAAAACACCAGAAGCAGCCATGCTTTTATCCATTCCTTAATTTCTTTACTTGAATACATGGGCCAGTTTCTGCAAACCATCTTTATGACCATCTCTTCAAATTACAGAACCCCATGTCAGCTGCAGCAACTGAAAATGTGACTAAGAACAGCGCTGGTTTAAGGCCAGCCAGGTTGATATTTCATGTAATCTCTCACAGTGATGAGATCATATTCTACTACCAAGCTAACACTATAATCAAGATAAGTCCCAGTTTTAGAGGGGCCATGACTGACACATTCCTTCCATCTGCCTTAAAGGCACAATCCTGCTTCTACAGCAAACAAGTGCCCAATGTTTTTCTATAATTTCTTTGTATTTTAGAGAGGGAAAAAAACCCTTATTTTCCATTACATACAAAAATAGAGGAACAAGCTAATTTAATAAATAGAGTATCCTTGAAATCCCAGCTCATATTTTAACTTGTGTAAATTTAGCTATTTCCACAGTGCCCCACAATCTGCTTAACCCTGAGCATGTCACTGCCTCAATACCCAGGAAAAGATCTTTTCTGTTAAGAGCAGCTCCCTTCCTGCCTTCTGCAGGAGGATCTGCTCAGGCAACCCCTAAAGAACTGGCACTGCAGATTTCTGCACCTGGTTTGTGGCTGCTCTACCCAGGCTCACCCAAGCATATTTAGTTGTCAGTCTGCAAACAGGCAAACCTGTTTGTAAGTAACAGAGTCCTTCATTTACTGTATATAAATCAGGAAAAGGGAAAGATACTGTTAAATGAAGACAGCTACCAAAGGAATTGCTTTGCTTCCAATTAGGTTCATAAGGCAAAAGCCTTTTCATTGACCAGTTTCCGTTGGATCTAACGAGATGCTCTCATTTGTTTTGCAGGGGTCCAAAGATTAGCCCTTCATTAGGGCGAAGTTAAGTGAAATGGCTAATTTAAAACTCATTCCCCTACTCCATAGATTTTTGTCTTCCTTTTAACTGAGAGGATTTGCTGGTAGGTCATTTATCTTCTCTGACAGATGCTGCTGTTTAGCTCTGATCACTTTGGAAAGGGCATACACACTCAAAAGCAAAAGATTTCAAGGAAATTTTATGTCATGGAAACAAGAAAAAAAATGACAGTTTCATAATGGTGGGGTTTTTTCTAAGACATTATCCTGCCACAGTAATTAGCTAGCTATATTCTGCTTGTTACAAACGCTCCTTAATTTTCCTTTTTCCCCTGTCTGCTTTATATTTCAGACATAACACTTATAACTAAGCAATCAGTCCAACAGGCAGAGACAGTATTTGACAGAGCAGAGAGATTTCCAAAAAGCTCTTATGAAACACTCTGGCAATTCTGGTAGGTAGACTTGACACACAACAAACTTTCCTTTCAAAAAGTATTAACTAAAAGTATTGCAAGTGAAAAACAGTAACTCTCACCATTTGTGGCCCTTAATATAATCTTTTCTCAGTTGAGAGCTTTTTTTTGGTGCAAACTATATTTCAGAAGGCTTCAATAAGGAAGAAAACAACTACTTCCACGATCATATATGAAGGAAAAGCTTCCCTGCCCTAATTGGGCACAAGAATTGCTTCCACCCTCTCAAACTTGTCCCACCTCATCTTCATTTCCTGGCTCCAATGGCTAAAGCCTGGGTGCTCTGGGAGACCTCTGCAGAGGCATCAACCATACTCAGGCAGATGAAAAAAAGAAGGATCTTTCTCCAGTTTTGGGCATCCTTGCAGGTAACCCTGCATGAATGAACGCATCCTGTGTTATTGGCTCACTCTCACCACACAAAAGGCCCTCAATAGCACACGATGATCACACGTTGCCTCTCTTCTCTGAACTTTGATACTGAGAGTTTCTCCCTTTCCCAAAGGAAAGCTGAGCAGAAACACACTGATGTTGTTTCACAGCCCTGTGCTATTTGATTAAATCCCCATTTGTTGTGTTCCTTTGCCACCCCTTTTCTCAAGGCTGTATCTCTCACACAGCTGTTCCACATTGAGTTGGGGAATTCATTTGGAGACTCAGGGAAGCAATAGCTTGGCAATTCCAGCACTGCAAATGCAAAGCTGAAATGCCTTTATGCAGCACCTGCTGAGGGGACCTTTTACTGCTTTCATAATATGGAACAGGAGTTTGGCCCCAAGGGGAGGATCTTGCTGTACACATGCAAAACCCCAGGTTCTGCGTCATTATGGTTATTGGCCTCCCAATTAACTTGCTTCCTCTGAGAGCTGGGAGGAAGGCATTTTGCTCACTGAGATTTCAGGCTCTACAGTTTGTGAAGTCTTTTACTTTAAGGACTGTGTATATCCCTAATTGATGTTTGTGACCAGCAATTCAAAATACTTTTCCTAGGCCAGTTTCTACACACAGCATCACCCCTGCTTTAGACAGAGAGGTAAACTGAGGCACAGGACAGCACATCTCACCATGGCAGTGCAGCATGTCCATAATCCAGTCCTCAAGACTCAAGGCACTGCGTGCAATCTGCCTCAACACAGCTTCTCTGATTACTCAGGTATCGGATAACTATTTGTATATGGCTTTAATAAGGAGTGTCAGAAACACCCATTCCTGGAAATGTTCTCTGTTTGAGAAATAACTGGGATACCCAGTCCCCTCTGAGTTTAATCTAGGTCATCTAAAACCTCTTTCTGGTACATCATTCAGAGTTATCCATTGGCAATACCATCTGCAACACTAGGATATTTCACTTGTAATTACATTCAGAAATGTAAAAATGCCTGAAATAAAAGTTATCCTCTAAATAAGCTGTGTAATGCTTGCAGACTACTTAATATGAGCAGCGTCTGTGATGCAGCACACACCCACAAAGTGTTAAACAGTGCTACTGTAGTAAAACTGTCAGCCTTGATTATTTAAAAGGTGTCTACCTGCAGGCTTTGCTTTCATTCCCTGTTGTTGTTAGTACATCCCACATGTCTGACCAGACCGGCCAATGCTCTGTTCATATTACACTTGGCCCCTGTTCCTCATTTATCAGCCATAGAGACAAAAGCTTGGCTTACCCTTTCTGAACAACAAAGATTTATTTTGATGGCATCCCTCAGCAGTCAAATAAAATTCTTGTATGCATTTCTCAACAAATCCACACCAATGCCATAAACTGACATGAGTGTTACAGCCAAGACAATGACTACTTGTTCTGATAAAACACGGGGATCGTGCAAGTGTTACAGTTGATTTTAACCTATAATAGAGTTGACATTGCATGAGCCACAGTTTCCAAGCTCACTTGCTCCTTCCTGTCCACCACTTTCCTTCAAGTTTTTTCAGCTCTGTCTGCAGCCCCCATCTCATTCTCCACATCTGCAACTCCCATTTCATCTCATGTCTAGCCCATATTAATTCCTTGAATCACTGAAAACAGGAATACTATCTAGTCAGTCTCTACATCAGAATTAAACAGTTTATACAGCCTTCACACCATGGCAGAAAGAATGTTTATGTAATCTTTGTGTTTCTCTAAAACATTAACATGCATTGAAGCAATAGCGGCTTATTGTCCCTGGTGGACACAGGGAGTAAAATACTCTTAAATGTTCCAGAATCTGTCCTTTCTCAACCACTAAAATAACTCGAAAGTTTAAAGGGAACTCTCTTTGATTCAGCAGCTTTTAGCAAGAGTTTTTTAAAGCAAAACATTAAAATAAATACAGTCTATATTATCTTTGATGTGAACCTGTAGCTGAGATTTATATTGCTTATCCCTATGAATTCAACTAGCCAAAATTTTTAATACCATTTTGCATGCCTCGGAGAGACAAGAAAGATAAAGATTTAATTTTCTCTGAATGGGCCATTACTAGCTGTGAAATTGCTCGCTGTTATCTACAGCAAAGCTCTTTGTGGTCTAGCTGTATTTGTTCTGCATAATGAACAGAATGCCAGTGGTTTCCATCTCCATACAGTTCCTCACTCAGGGCACTCCACAGACACGGCTGACTACCTTTGCTAGTTAAAAATGGAGTTACCAGAGGCAAAGAAGATTTAGCGGTCAAAACCCAAGTCTGCGGCAGAGTCAAGAATAGAATTTCAAGCTTCTAAACTATTCCCAAAGGCCTGTTTTAACCACTACACAGCACTGTGCTGGCAGGGTGCAACCACAGGTCGAGCTCTGCGCCAAAGGGAGAAGCCGTCTCTGGTGCTGGGAGCTCCACGCGCGGTGCCGAGCATGTGCACATTTCCTTCCCATCCCCCAAATCTTTACGGAGCTTTTCGTGTGTGTCACAAGAGAATAAATGCCTGAGACATTATCTGCCCATTCCAAGAGTTCAGAGAATGTGTATGACATCATGGGCATGACTCTCCCACTAATCACATTATATGCTGTTTAACTTAACACTGCTAAGCTTTGTCTGATAACATTGTAAATGCCATTTTATTGCAAATTAGATTATACAAACCTCCTCAGAGTTTAGGTCAGTTCTTGTGTGAGGTCCTTGTTCCCCCTCCTCTCTACTACCCCAAATTGAATCTTTTTGATGCCTAAACCGAGGCATTCCTACGGAAGGAAGCAGGAGAAGAAACAAAGGCTAAGCCATTATCTGTTTCTAAGTCAGCACTGCAGATTGCAGTAAGTGGACAGAAGATTCCATACATTTGTTCTTTTTCTCCCTCTTCCCTTGGAATAAAATCAATAGGTTTTGTTTTTCCCTTGAAGCTGGCTGGATTTCATTATAATGTTCCTGTGAGGTAGCATATATTTGAGATCTATAATTTCCTTCTATCAAGTCTAAGCTGAGTTATACCAGTTGGTAGCCACAGTGCTCTTCTCCTGGCCTTAAGGTTTCAGATTTGTTTACAAAGGAAGCTGCAGAAGTGTTTAATTTTTGCATTTGAGTCTGATTTTTCTAATGACAGAACCAGACTCCAACTACACTAAACCATAGCCCCAGCATCAGCATGATCTTCAAAGCCATTGCCACACTGATGCTCCCAAGTTTTTGAGAAGGATACTTGAATTTTCATGTTTTGACACATTTAATGCTGAATTACATATCTGAGAAGTTTCTAATCTTTCAGATTAGATTAGGATTTCCCAACACTACTGCATGAGAAGATCCTCCCCATCTTTCTTCCCTAATTTTATCAAGGCCATAAGTATCCCATGCTATTAAAGCAGAGGTTTGGGAATCCAGACTTCTGCTTGTTGTTCAGGACCCTACACATCCTCAGGGTAACTTTCCTGCAGGACACGGAGTTAAGGAATGCTAGCAGCTTACAAAGGGAAGTAAACTCAATCCAGGTGACTGGCACAGACCAAAGCACAGCTAACACAAGTAAGGCACCGGTTAACTGCACTCAAGACAGATTCTCATGTCCTTGAGCAAACCACCTGGCTTCTGCATTCCTGCATGTTCCCATCTGGAGAAAGGCAACAGCAACGCTGCACAAACACAGCAAAGGATGCTGTAAAATAAACATTTTGAGATCTCACATGAAACTCAATCTACCAGAACTGTGATTACTAAATACTACATTTGTGAAAGGTTAAGGCTCCAGAAACTGGGTTCTGTTAACTCCTGATTTCTCAGGACAGATTTTAAGGAAACTCATGTTATGAAATTCAAGTGGCTCTCCTGAAAACAAACACACCTCATCCTGCAGGAGGGTCACGCACATTTCTGTGGGTGTCAATCTATGCAAGCAGGTCTGCGCTCTCTTTACTGTGTCCTCCCTATCCTTTGGCTGTTTGCAGAACTCATCACAAACACACCTTTACAGTGTTTTTCACAGCCCATTTGTTCTTCTCTCCACAGAGATATAGCAATGAAGCAACATCATTTGTGGGGCAGTTGGTTGCTTGATTGTAGAATTATCTTACAATCAGCATTTCTCTAATCAAGTTTGCAAAGTACCTGGCTGCTTTTTTGAAAACAGGAGACTAATGCTGCATTTTAATTAGCTGATTCATTAGACAAAAGAACTAACCTAGGAAGGTATAGAGAATTTATATACAGAAAAGAATAATTACAGAATAATTATCAAATCAGGTTATTTATATGCTTCAAATTTTTATGTGTCTATAAGCATACTATACAAATTAACCCAGTACTATACAAAGGAACTTGAGTAATGTTACTCAAATGAACAGCAGCAAACTTGAAAAGCTTCAGTCACCAAAAATGCACAAACTGGAACCTTTTGGCATAAATGGGAGAAAGTTTTTCGGTTTTACTTTATTTTTCCCTAATTTGTCCCTCTATTCTTTATTTTAGTATGTCTCATCTAATCATCCACTTCTAGAATAACTCTGAGCTTAGATTCCTAACTCCACCTCACACACCAATATAATTCAGTTTTAGTTCTCCAGTGAGAGAACCAATGTCATCCCTAAAGACAAATACAGAGATACTGGGCCAGAAGTCCCACAGAAACTTGACCACAGAAAATTACAGAGTCTGTTCCACTGTGTAAATCGGTGCCTCAGTCTGAACAGTCACAGTACCAAGAGCTGAGGCATTGAAAAAACGGTCCCAGGTGATAAGGTGATAGCAAGAAAGCTCAATGAACCTTAGTACTGATGTTCAATACAGACACCTACAGCCATTTTGCACAGAGAATTAATTTAAGGCAGCAGCACAGATGACAATACCACAATGATATGAGGATTAACTGATAATCCCTACAGGTATCACATGGGAAATTGCCAGGCCATTAACTCTGGTATGAAATCCAGGTCATGAACAAGCCTTACTGCAAGAATGAGAGAATAAGTGACATAACTGGTGATCATAACCAAGAGAAATAGATGTTTGACATCAGGGATGTTGGGAGCTCCCCACAGACTCAGAATAGGGTCTGTGATGTGGCTCCTGCTGCTTCATATTCCATAAATGATCTGGAAATTATGTGGGTAGGTGGTTGATGATACAAAACCAGTGGGCATCGAAATAGTAAATTTAATTCAAAGTTCATGCAATGGATGAGGAAAAAGCCATTCCTGCTATATTTTAAATCCTCTATTACCAGTCATGAAAGAAATCTTGGAGAAGTGAATCATTCTCCAAAATTACCAGCACAGTGTCAGCTGTCAACATTTGGGGAAAACCATGCTGTCAAGAATTTTTAGAAGAATGAGAACAAAGCAGAAAATGGTATTATTTCTCTGAATAAATCCACAGTGTGCCTATCTCTTCAACACTGAGCACAGTTTTAGTAATCGTGGAAATACAAAGCCACAGAAAGGGCAAGAGCTACAGTGTACTAAAGCTGCACATGAAGTATTAGGAAGACTTAACACAAGGAAAACTTAAGCAAGCCAGAGCCTTTCAACCTGGAAAACAAGGATAACAACAATTAAGTGCTAGACAAGCTGTTACAGCACAGAAAAGGTAAACAGCAATGATTATTTTAAAGTATTCTTAACAGAAATAATAGGGCACCAACTAAAACTGGCAGGCAGCAAGCGGGTTCAAAAGCAAACAAAAGGAAATTCATTTTCACACAATGCCTAATGATGTTGTGGAACTCATTGCCACGGGATGTTATGGCAGCCAAAAACACAAGTGGGTTTTAAAAAAACGATTAGACAATTTTATGGAAAAAGGTCCATCAAGGAATACCAAAAACAATGATACAGCTGCAGCCTCCAGCTCAGGAAGGCCTCTAAACCAGAAACCACTGGAAGCTAGGAGGGTTTACCAAAGGAAGTATCACTCTATACTCGTCCTGTTTTCCATATACAAGTTGTTAGCCATTATCAAGAGGCAGGATATGGGGCTAGACAGACCTTTGCTGTGACTCTTTTTTGGATTTGACTAATACTCACTGATGCAGATATAAACACACACCCCTCCATGGTCACGGATAATTCCATAAAAAGGTGAACACTTAGAAGAGAAACATAATAAAGGACAGCATTTTTTATTTGAGGAGGGCTAGAACTGGTTCTTGTATTTAATTTGGTGTGTTCTGAATTTGTATTTTTCAGAGAGGAGTTGCTGATGTTAACCACATTTTTATTCCCTAATTACAGCAAAAGAGACAAGCTCCAGATGAGAACTAGCTCCAAATGTCGGCTGTTAGCCACACAACGATTTGCACCTGGGTGGCTGAGAGCTCAGCTTAAGAAACTCCAGAGAGGTACTGGAGTAACTGCCTGCCTAGTTTATTTTATGCTCCAGAGGTGCTTCAAAACACAGACTAAATCCTCCATCCCTGCTCTAGGGGTGGGGTAGGGTAGAATTTGAAGTCAAGGTAGGTCTTCAAAAATAGAGAGGAACAGTCCTTTAAGACCTTGTTCCTTACAGACTCCAGCATCCTGAGCATGCATTCCAACTTGAATGGCTTCCTCATCTTCTTCTCCAACAGGGAAAACAGAGAGGGAAGTGACTCACAGAGAACTCGGCACCCCACAGCAGCTCTGAGCTATGAATCGGATGACAAACCTGCTACAGCACATTAATTGCCACCGTTTTAATTGTTTCTCAAACCACAGCTAAAAAAAAAAAAATCTTAAAAAAGATGACAATGAAGAAATTTTACCAGGATACTCTTACTGTAACTTCTGTCACATCAGTTATAAGATTACAGCACAAACTACAACACAAAAGATACAAGATACACTCTAAAGAGGAAAAATGGGCATCAATCAGTAGCCACATGGCAAGTTGCACTGGTGTGCAATATACTGAAGGGTAGAAATACACAGGCACATATTCTCTGGTACATTGGCCAAATGCTGAAGGCATAATGACTCAGTGGTCCTGTAATTCCAGCCGAAATCCCCAGGAGAAAAGTTACAAGTGGAGACAACAGTATTATGCCCCAATAAAGGAGCCTTCCCCATTCCTCAGTCAGCATCCGGCACTTGGAGATGTATTCATGTGAATAATTTGAGTAAGGATTCAAACCTGTCCTCAGCCATGCCAAGGAATGTGCAATTTTCATAGGGGACAGAACCATGGCAAAACAACCTACCTGAGCATTAACAAAGCTCTCATGTTCATTTGCACATGATGTTCATTCACACGTTTGCCCTCACTTGTTCCCCTAAAGACTGCAGATCTCAGTTACTGCAATCCTCTCCAAATGGGAGTTCTCATGAGTCAAGAGTCAAGCCAGAAAGATTCTGCTTCCTACTTGTTAACCTATACTGGAATTATTAAAACCAGTAGATCCACATTTGGCACCAAACTATCAATAACTGGAAGAGGTGGGTACTTCCTTCTTTGACAGTCACATAATTTATTTAGGCATCTGATCTCAAGACCCAGGTAGGCAAGTTTGGAGCTTTATCCTTAGACCCTTACCTTCATTCTGCTAACAATTCTAAACATGTCAAAAAACCTAGTTAGTCAAAAAACATAGTTCTATACCTCGATGGAAATTCTGTTGCTTTCCATTAGAAATCCTTCCACAAGGCAGAGCAGTGAGATTCCTCAGGTCAAGGCCTCCAGTTTGTTACACGCTTGTTCATGCAGTATCCAGCACAAACAGGGTCTAGGGCCTGGAAGTGGTACTACAAAAGATAATAATAATACTAGCTTAAGTAAAACCGATCAAAGATAAAAAACAATAAACCATCCTCTGCTCCCCTTAAGAAAATTTGTTTATTCACCCCCTCACAAGGCAGGTTGCCCTATTTATCTGCCCGGAGAGCTCAGACATTCCTTGCATGTGCAGCACAGATGGTCACCACACCACGAAAGGCAGAAAGGCTGACGGTGGATGTGTCTGGTTTCTGGATAGACAGAAACCTGGTCAGAGCTGCTGCACCAGCAGGGCTGCTATGCATCCAAAATCCCAAACAAATACAGAAAGCCATCAATATCCTTTGGACAGCATCTCTTCATGGAAAATGAGACTGTCCAGGGAAAAGGAGCTGCACAGTGACCTTGGTTGTGAGTCTTAATTCATTAGTGTACATAGATTGTTTTGAGGTCCCAAGGTGGGAAATGCTAAGGAAAGCAGAAGTATTATTTATTAAAGCTCAAGGCTCTCTTGTTTCTTTATCCTCAGATATTCTTCACGTCTGTTTTTGCATTCATGGCCATTGCTACTTCAAATTATTTCAGCTGTCTTGATCTTTTCTTTACCAAATGGAATAGCCCCAGGCAGAGGATATGCAGTCTCTAGTAGCTCAGATACTGGGTTTGCTCATTGCAGTTATTTATCTTATTCTTTTCTAATCAATTTACTATTCTGATCCCAGTCCTGCTCTTTCTTTGATTTTATAGCCAGATATCAAATGTGGCTGCTCCCCGTGGATAGAAATGACTCTGCAAGTAAATGCCATTAATATTTTTACTACCTTACTAAATACACTCCTACAGTGTATGGAAGGGGTCTGCAAGATCTGATTTAGCAAACTGTGTATAAAAACCCTTGCTAATTCTTCTGAAAACTGAAAGGCAGAGCAGTTTGGCAGTAACCATTTTAGTTCCCAAGGTGGACAATACAAACTGTAATCAAAGAATAAACCTGGGGGGGAACTGAATCAACTGAAAAAAAGCAGAGCAGAAAGTTAATTTTGTAACACTCTATGTTCTGTGACACAAACTGTACATAAGTTTTTGTCCTTCTTTAAGAAATTAACTGAGTGCAGAACTCTGTTCTATGTAATACATGAAAAAAAATCGCTAAACTTGTTTCTGCTTTTGGAGGGGTCATTCTAGCTTTCAGTACTTAAAATACATCCCTCTTTTTCTTCAAAAATACAGGGTACAAATCTCTGCTTTTTCCTCAGCTTAGTAAAAGCATAAATAAACCAGGAAATTAAAGACGAAAAAAAAAAGGAAAAAAAAAAAGATGAGAAAGCTACCTTTCCCACATCCTGTTGTGCCTAAATAGAACATGTTGTACCAGCATGTATGATTTCTCAATAAAATGTATCACGGACACTTCAAAAGCTGTCCGTAATCAGGAGAGTTAAGTGAGGAATGTCAGCTTGGATGGGGGATTGCGCTGCTTTTGTTATACATTAGTTAAGCACGCAGGTTTGTGAGTTTTTACTTTATCTCAGATTTTACTGTAGTGTAATTGAACTCTGTTACCTTTTTCAGTTTCCTAAGTGTTCCACTAAGTGCTTGTGTGGATTTGGGCTTAAGGATATTTTAGACAGATCTAGAGGTGATTGAAGTCAGTGGCAGAGGCCTCTGCAGAGTTTGGCTAGTCCTCCAATGCGGAAACTAGGTTTTCTTCTTGCTTCTTAATCCCCCTGGGATCAGCCCTCAGACATGTGCAGAAATAAGGATTTGCAAACATGAATTTGCTATGGATCCACAGGCAAACCTCACACTTACATCAGCAAAACCAAGTTTCACAGAAGAGTGTATTTGATTGTAGTGGGATCATTCACATGACATTAATTTTATGCATGAAATTCACAGCCTTTACAGCATTACATCCTTAACAGTAATTGCAGGTTTGGGGCATCCTGTCAGCTGTGTCTGGCCCCTCCCCATCTTGGACCTCTGTCATTTTCACCAAAGCACAATTTATTTCCTTCAAATACCTCATCACACCCGAGTTTTCATATAGATACTACAGCAATAAAACCATAGTCTTTGCAGTGGGATGCTTGAACTCCTCAGACTGTGGTATCTCCATGTAACGACACATGATAAACAAATAGTCAACAAACACACTTCAGTAGATTTTACTACTTCTGAAACAGCCTATATTTCTATAAAAAACATGAGTTTAGGCTTCATGTGTCAAGTTTTGCATCAACACCCCTTTTATAGCCACAGCTCTGACAGGAAAAACCACCCCAAACCCCATTTAAAAACCAGACTCCTCACCCACTGCAGACACACAGGCGGGTGTTTCACATCACAGTATCACAATTTCCTTCATGTCTTCACAAGAGAACACTGCCTGGCTCTGGGGGAAAAGACCTGCAAGCACGGATTGTTTTAACCCTCCCTCTGGGGTGATGTGGGGAGCAGCACATTACTGAGGGGAAGAGACCAGCTGAGGACAGAGACCCGCTGAGGGGAGACCAACTATGGCGGGAACCGCATGAGGGGGAGAGATCCATCATGGTGGGAACTGCATGAGGGGGAGATCCATCATGGCAGGAACCGCATGAGGGGGAGAGATCCATCATGGCAGGAACCGCATGAGGGGGAGATCCATCATGGCGGGAACCGCATGAGGGGGAGAGATCCATCATGGTGGGAACTGCATGAGGGGGAGATCCATCATGGCGGGAACCGCATGAGGGGGAGAGATCCATCATGGCGGGAACCGCATGAGGGGGAGAGATCCATCATGGCAGGAACCGCATGAGGGGGAGATCCATCATGGCAGGAACCGCATGAGGGGGAGATCCATCATGGCGGGAACCGCATGAGGGGGAGATCCATCATGGCGGGAACCGCATGAGGGGGAGAGATCCATCATGGCGGGAACCGCATGAGGGGGAGAGATCCATCATGGCGGGAACCGCATGAGGGGGAGAGATCCATCATGGCGGGAACCGCATGAGGGGGAGATCCATCATGGCGGGAACCGCATGAGGGGGAGAGATCCATCATGGCGGGAACCGCATGAGGGGGAGAGATCCATCATGGCGGGAACCGCATGAGGGGGAGAGATCCATCATGGCAGGAACCGCATGAGGGGGAGATCCATCATGGCGGGAACCGCATGAGGGGGAGAGATCCATCATGGCGGGAACCGCATGAGGGGGAGAGATCCATCATGGCGGGAACCGCATGAGGGGGAGATCCATCATGGCGGGAACCGCATGAGGGGGAGAGATCCATCATGGCGGGAACCGCATGAGGGGGAGAGATCCATCATGGCGGGAACCGCATGAGGGGGAGAGATCCATCATGGTGGGAGCTGCATGAGGGGAAGAGACTCACCATGGCAGGAACCGCATGAGGGGTAGAGACTTTCTGTGGGGAGACACCCACCATGGTGGGAACCCACTTTGGGGGTCCAGGGAGACACTCTCTGAGGGGAGAGATGTGCTGAGAGGAGACCCATCATGGCGGGAAGCTCCTGACGGGGAGAGACTTTCTGCTGGGAGAGACCCGCTGAGGGGAGACGCATCATGGCGGAAACCCTCTGAGCGGGAATCCACTGTGAGACACACTCTGAGGAGAGAGATCAGAGGAGGGAGACTCACCATGGGATAGATCTGCTGAGGGAAGAGACTTGCTGACAGGAGAGACACTCTAAGGGGAGACACACAATGGCAGGAACCCACTGAGAGCATATCCACAGAGCATAGACCTGCTGAGGGAAGAGCTGCCATGACAGGAACCCTCTCAGGGAGACTCCACAGTAGGGAAGATACTCTCTGAGGGGAGAGGCCCACTATGGCGGGAACCCACTGAGAGCATATCCACAGTAGGAGAGACACTCTCTCCAAGAGGAAAGACCTGCTGAGGGGTTAGATCTGCCATGGGATAGACTTTCTGAGGGAAGAGACCAGATGAGGGGTAGACCCACTGAGAGGGTGTGCACCATGGCGGGAACCCACTGAGGGGGGAATCCGCTGGAAGGGAGAGACTTTCTCGGGTGAGACACCTGCTGAGCTCTCTAACACCATGTGGTAGATTTGCTGAGGAGAGACCTACCGAGACGAGAGAACTTCTGAGAGAAGGCTTGCTGTAGGAAGAGACCTTCTAAGAGGAGAGACTCACTGCAGAGAGACCTGCTGAAGTAAGGGACCAGCTAAGGGGCAAACCCGCTGAGCAGGTACCTGCCGGGGGGGACCCGCTGAGGGGAGAGACCCCTCTGAGAGGATACCCCGTGGGGGTGAGGGGGATATGACCGATGCATGACCGATACCTCAGCTCTGCACACTGATGCCCTCCGGAGGAGCCGGTGCGGCAGAGCGGGCTGGTGCCTTGGGGGCAATTTTTGGGTGCTTGCGGTTGGTTGGTTGTGGGGTCTCTGTGCCCTGGCGGGGCACGGCGGAGGGCGCGGGTGACACCCCGCTCCAGGGACATGACAGCCCAGTCCCAGTCCCCGGCGCACCTGAGCCACCTCCGCTGCCGCGATGGCACCGCGATGGCACCGCGATGGCACCGCGATGGCACCGCGACGGGGCCGCGATGGGTCCCCGCTGTCCCCAGCGCCCCGGGCGGCGCGGCGCGAGCAGCAGCGCCGCCTGCCGGGCAGGGCGGGGACCCTCGCTGCCGTCGCTGGCGGCAGGGCCCGTCTGTGCCCGGTTCCCCCCGGTTCCCCCCGGTTCCCCCGCTCCGCTCCGCTCCGCTCCGCCCCGCCCGGCTCCGTCTGTCTGCAGCGCGGCCGCAGCTGCCGGCACACATACGGTGTCGGCGGCCCGGGAGAGCGCGGAAACACCTGTTTCCAACATGGGGAAGGTGGCGAGGGAGGGCAAGTGGCGCTGCTCAGCCCCGCCGAGGGCTCCGTCCCCTCCCGCCGGCTGTAACCCGGCCGTACAGCCCGCGGGATCGCCTTTCAGAAAGATCGCGTTCCGTTTTTACACTTTCGGCTGAAAAACGCGTCTCGACCCTCTCCTCACGTGTTGTTTTTTTCCACCGTGTCCGTTCCGGGGGGTGGTGGGTGGGGGGCACTCTCGGGGCTGAGGCGGTGGCGGCACAGACGGACCTGGGGGTTCCGACAGCCCCGGGGCCACAGACCCACCCGGGGGCTCCGACCGCCCCGGCCCGTGCGGGGTCTGGGGTCGCGGCTGCGGGGCCGGGCAGCGCCGGGAGCGGGGCCGGGGCTGCCGGCGGTGCGGGAGCGGGTGCGTGCGGGGGCTCCATGATTTCATCGTCGGCTGGCGGGGACCTGCCAAGAGCTGTTATGCCTCACTGCGATGTGTAGCTTTTTCCTGCCATTTTTTTCATAATAAAAGAGGGAGTGAAGCGGACTTTTTTTTTTTTTTTCTGGGGGAGAAAGAAAGCCAAATGGATCAGAGAGGAAAGGCGGGGGGGAGAGCAATAGCCAAAGGGGATGCCAGTGAGGTGTGGCTTGCATTTAAATATCCAATATGTCAATGTAAGGGGAGTGTGTACGTATATAAAGTGCAGTTCGCATCCGACGGCGGGACACTGGATCCAGCGATGGGAGGCGCGGGCGGCGCGGGGCCGGGCCGGGGCCGGCAGCGCGGGGCCGGGCGGCCGCAGCCCGCGCTCTGAGCGGCCGCTCTGCCCGCGCCCCCGGGGCCGCTCCGCTCCGCGCCCATGGCCGAGGTGGGCGGCTTCCTGGGCGCGCTGGACCCCGACCTGCACGGCTTCCCCCCCGCGCTGGGCGCCGGGCTGCCCCTCGCCGACTCGCCCGGCTTCCTCAACGAGCGCCTGGGGCAGATCGAGGGGCGGCTGCAGCGGGGCTCCCCCACCGACTTCGCTCACCTCAAGGGCATCCTGCGGCGGCGGCAGCTCTACTGCCGCACCGGCTTCCACCTGGAGATCTTCCCCAACGGCACGGTGCAGGGCACCCGGCAGGACCACAGCCGCTTCGGTAAGGGGCCGGGGGGGTGCCCGGCCGGGCCGGGAGCAGGTGCCCCGCGCGCACAACTAATTACCCCGCTAATATAAATCATCCCGGGACGGATATAATTGGCCTCCTAAACAAATGCGCTCACTCCCCAGCAATGCGGGAGTTTTTATTTCCAATTTCCTACTCTCCCGGCGCTCAGCCTTTCTGCAGGTGCACTAAAACGTGCCTTAGCAAGGGGGAAAAATAGAAAAAGTTTTAAAAAATTAAATTAAAAAAAAAAAGAAAAGAAAGGACGGTGACCAATTCTAGCTGTGCCTCTGAAGTTAGCGGTGAGGGAGGCAAAACAGAGGCGTTCCTCGTTGGAATTTCTTGGAAATTCCTATGTCGGAAAAAGAAATTCCTCGCTTTTTTATTTGGGGTTGTTTTGTTTCTTCATTCTTACTCCTCCTTCTTTTTGGCCTCTGCAGATATTTGTGAGCTGCTTTCTTTTTTACATGCATGACTTTCATTAGAAGAGCATCTCCTGAAAGCGGGCAGGGATCTGTTGGCTGGAGGGGTATCAGGAGCTGGGTTTGGGAAGGTTGCTGGAAAGGAAAGGGGGAAGCTGAAGAGGGAAAAACACTTAGGGGAACTCGGAAAGAAAGAAGATGGAACAATAGGCAGAGCACCGTGGATTTACCTTGCCACCCGGGATACAGCTGGAAGACTGCAGTGCCTGTATCAGTGGCACACGAGAGCAGGGACCTCTAATGAGACTATATGTAATCTTCAAAAAATGCATCCCAAGCCACAGGCGAAAGAGTACAGTCAGTTTGAGCACAGCTAAGAGAAATTCCCGCTACTCCAGCATCTAGTGCAGGTGTCTGTATAAGCTATCAACAAGTCCCATGCCAGTGATCTCAGCTATGTTGTCAACAGGTTGCAAGACGTGCTCGCAAGACTTTTTATAGCTTTGAAGTGATTTAACTCCTCAGTGAAAGGAATTCTTTTTTTGCCTTTACTTGTTTGCAACCAGTCGGTTCTGATACTTGGGGAAGTGCCGCTGCTGCTATTGTTGGAGGTGTAAGGCAGGTTTTTGGAACAATTGGGGAAGCTTATCTCTGCACTGTGCTTTCCATAAACACCAGGTGTGTGCATGGCATGTCCCTGCCTAAATCAACAATAAAGTCATAACCTGCGGGTCAGAGTCAGGTACTAATATGCTCGTGGGGCAAGCGTTCTTTAATTACCTCCTGAAAGCACCCATCTTTTAACCTTTCACGCTGCAATATGCAGTGGGTTTCCACGTTCAAAGAGTTGAAAGCAAACCTATTGCATCTGGTTGGTTTTAGTTCAAGCTGCCACGTAGTGTTTCTAGTCTATCAGTTCTTTTTACTTACCTTTGGAGGACTAAACAGCTAGTTTCAAATGCAGCATTTGTCTCAGGTCCATTTTTTTATAAAGATTGAGTAATACACGTGCATTTTCAAACTTGGAAAAATATCTTAAACATGCTAAAACTTTTCATGAATTTTGCACGCTGAAGCTTAAGTCACACAGTGCTTTCAATAAATCGAAACATTGGCATTCCCTAAGTGTTTTAGCAGTCCTCATCCAGCTCCGTAAACTAGACCAGACTTCAGATATTATAGTTCTCTGCTTCAGGGTTTTCCCAGAGGCGGTGTAAAATAAATAGTTATTTGTTGTAATTGCAAGACAAAGCCCCAAAGGATTAGACTGGAATCCTTGCGTTCAGATCAAGTTGGACTAAGCCTTGCTTCAGCAGAGACTCAAAGCAATAACGTATTGGCACACAATATTCACCATCTGCGTTCAGTAGCCATGAATATTTAAATTCCAATGTTACTGGTATGGTTCATATTAGGATGTCATGTATCGATGCATTCCTAAATTTTGCATGCAGCAGTCAGCAAGCAGTAAGTTTTAAGAGGAATAGGCAGCCTGAGTGATTCTGGGGACTCCAAAACTGTGGTGAATGATGCAGAGGGAAGCAGTTTAAAGCTGCCTTCAACCTTGGGCATCTGGAGAAATACTTAGAAATCCAGTATGATGGTTAAGTGGATCAAGCCCCTGTGGCTGGAAGGTGCTCCCTGGTACATGAGCAGATATTTAATGTGCTCCATGGATGGCTGCGATGCCGCAGCCAAGGCATGTGTCCAGCTGCAGGTGGGATGTAGGGTAGAACTGCACTTGGCATCCCTGTCTCTTAATTTGGAAGGGATTCAGGAATAGACAGGCGGTATCTGCACCCTCCCATGCACAGCCATCCTAAAAGCTACCAGATGTGCAAGACATCCACATCATCCAAAGAGGAAAATAAAGCCAAAGCCCCTCTGATGCAGAACAGAGTCCCAAGGTCCAAACAGTGAGGGTTAAAGGGAGAGTTTCTTTTGTACCACAGCATTTGGGGGTGTGACTGTAGGACACAGGGGAGGTACTGGCATCATCCACCCACACTGCCTGAGCAATCACAGAAACTACTGCTTCTCATCTGTCGAGGACTGGAGCCTTCCTAAATCACACCTGTCTTCTGGAATGTGATATTTTATACTTGTAAAAACACAGATTCATGCAGGAACAATGGAGCACAGCTTATTTTTCCTAGAGGAGGTTTAACGCAAAATGTGGCAAAGCCCTCTAGGTTTGTTGGAAGAAAGCTCATTCTCACACTACAGAAGTGCCTAAATTCACTCTCTGAACTGGCAGCTCTGGCAAAATCACCCCCAAAAGAATAAAGTGTTTTCAAAAAGGTATCTCTGCTGCTGCATCTGCTCAGAACATTCCTCTACAAAGAAATAAAGGACAATCAAAATGTGGAGGGTGTCTGGACTGATATTAGCACCCCTATGACAATCCTTCTCAGAATGAAAGGGAAAGAAATTTGCCAGGAAAATCCCTGCCAGGAGGAACTGCTCCTTTTCTGCCTCGTGTCTCTTTTATGGCAGCATTAAACAGGTGAGCCCAATGGTGCTACTCACTGCAATGGAGGAGAGAAAGAGGCCTTGAGGTTGCACTGCAGGCGAATAAAGGCAGAAAATGAAGCTCTTTTCGGGTGCAAACCTGTTCATGGATCTGTTACACAGACTCCTAGGGAAGCTGCTGAGACCTCCCGAGAAAGTTTTGCTGTAATTTTAACATTCAGACCACAGTGCACCTGTTGCTGAACAGTTGTTGAGGTTTTTAGCCGAAGCTTTAGGTTTGTAGCCCTTAATACAACATCTGATGTTTCTGTAGCCCAGCTCCTGAATACAGTCATGTAAGGAGAGACAGGTGCAGGGAGCCGAATTGTTCTTTGAGGGATGCTTTAGAGTGAGGCGAGAGTGTGCAGGTCCAGCCATGGCAAAGCTCAGGAGATTATTCAGTGCTTTGGTGGTAAAAGAATCCAGTCGGAGTCTTAATCAAATCTCTCTGAGTCTTATCTGGAAAGGCTCAAGGAACAAAGAGAATGAATAATCAAAGTGAGGAAACAGAAGAGGCAAGTCCTGGGGGAAAGGAAAAAAAAAAGCAAAAGAAAAGAACAAAAGTGTGTTCTACCACAAAAACACACCGCTACAATTGGAAAGAGAATTCTTGAGCTGGCCCCAGTGGCCACTCCCTGTGCTGCTGGAGATCAGATGTACGAAGCTGCAATTTTGTCTAGAATTGGAGTGAGTTAAGGACAGGATGGATATCCGCTCACATATTTTCAGCCTTCGCTCTGTCTCCTGACTTTTGTGGGCTCAAGTTACGTTCTTAATGCTCTTTGAACATAGTCATCTTCCATATATGTCTTCAAGTGCCACTCAGAGATCAGAAAAGGGGAATACTACAAGGGACATTGTCAGAAGAGATTGTCATGGGCACCTTGGAAGAAATTTCATTTGCAAAACCTGTAGCTACCCAACCTGCACCAGATGAGGGATGCCTCACCTTCTGGCTCAGAGAGGGAAGATGCTCATGCTCCTCCTGTCTTGATCTTTATCAGGTCTTTGGAGACCTGGATTCACGTGCCTTGTACAGAGCCTGTTTGTGGCTATACTCAAGAAAAGCTCTTGGTTCCCCTGCCTGAGACATCCTTCAGTTTCCCAATGGAACTAGCAGCATTTTCCTGCATCCCAGAGTGACAGGAGACAAAAGTGCTGATGCTGAGGACTGTGTCTATCCCTATAGGAAGGTCCATCTATCACTCTCCAGTTACCTGATATTTTTCACTTGAACATACCCTTGTCTCCAGCCTGGGAAGGACTCCCCCATTCCTGGGTGTGTCTCTGTACTCCTGTATTACCTTTACACTCCCTGTTGTTGTCCATCTTTCTTCACTCCCTCCTTTTCAAACAGTGGCTGTGGTCGTTTCTGCCCTGAGGATGGGAAAAAGCACTCAGAAGTTCAGTAACTCCCTCATGTGTCAGAACTGGTGGGTAGTGAAAGGAGGAGACTTTCCCTCATCCTGCACCTCTTTCCTCCCTCTTTGGGATTCTTTTCAGCTAAGAAACCACAATAGCTACTGAGGAGAGCAGAGCCAGGGTCTGTGCCTGTCTGGCTTGGAAGGGCTGCCTTCCCTGCCTGTGCTGCCTGTTCATGGTGTTTCTGCAGGCAGGATGTATCCCCTGGCCAGGATGTGTAGCTGGGCATATTTCAGCCTGTAAAATGTCTGCACTGATCCATAAAGTGTGTTTTGTATCATTTGCTTCCCTTTTTGTGTCCAGGACTTGCCACTCCCAAGTCCATATTTCATCTCCCCTAGCACCTGCTGGTTGCAGGGAGGGCTGGATTAGATGGCCAAGTCCCAGAGCAGGCAGGGGAAAAGGAGGACAGAAATTCTGATGGAAGGCAGGAGTTCCTGCAGCCAGTTTAGCTGCCAGCACCTGATGCTGAGTCTGCGCCATGTGAAGGGGGACAGAGGTGGCCATCGCTGTCTGGTCTGTCCTATATTTAGGCAGTGATGCAGTGTTGTCTGAGAGTTGTCACATCCATGCCTGGCCGAGCAGAAGACGTGCCCCAGGCTGAGGGGTGACCAGGAGCCGTGGCTGCCACTGAAGTCAGCTGGCTCAGGTGGCTGCTTGTCACGCGGTGGCTTTAAACCAAGTCAATACTTTGAAGAGGAGCTCTGGGAGGTAACCTGATCAGAGCATCAATAGCCCGGGGCTGGATGTTTTGGGAGCTATATTAGGAGAGCTGGAGCCACACTAAAGGTTAGAGCAAGTTTCTCCTCCGGTCAATGGAGACATGCAGTTGTCAGATGAGATGAGGAAAGCCCTCTTCCTTCTACCTCCCAGCTAATTAATCCAGCACTGGCCATGGGCAAGAGTGCCCGTGACCTCTAGATAGATAGCGTGTGATATCCATAATAACAGCCCCACCACTGCCTTGGGGAGGTCTTCCTGGGAAGTTTGAAGGTCCCCACCACTCGAGATGTTGGGTAGGGGCTGCTTGGTTTTGAGTGCTTCACCAAAGGTTCTCCTGTTACAAGCTTTTCCCCCATCAAACAGCTGCCAGCTGTGGGGCTGCAACAGGCAGACCCTGCTATTTCTTTCCAGACAAAATTTTTTAAGTATCGTTTTTAAAGTATCTGACACCAGCATAGCAGGCTGAAGCCCATGGGTAAAACAGTTGCTCTCGCAGGGCAGGGGATGGCTGGGACAGATGCTGCTGGACTGGGAGGAGGCTGGTAGGAGGCTGGGACAGGCAGCAGGACATGCAGGGCAGGAAGGAGTTCTGGCAACAATGGTGGCAGGGGGTGATGGAGAAAGGACTGGCAGCGCCGTGTCTCCGAAAGCTGCAGAGGAAGATGCATTTCTACCTGTGTTGTTTGAAGCTGGATTTGATCCCTATGGCTTGTACATACATTTTGGCTTGGCGAGTACTCCACTGGTGTGCCAGAATGAAGATGGCTCTCACAGACATCTCTGCTAGTGCTTTTCACTTTTTACTGAACTCATCACTTTAAAACCTGTGGCACAGCCATCTTATTCCAGAAGAAAAAATCCCACTCCTTTTGGTGAAGAATAAAACCCAGCATGGTAACAACCTTCTGAAATTTCTAGTGGACGGGCACAAGTTTCTACATCTGTCTTTTTGGTGATAATTATGAAAAAAATCCAAATCCAAACCAACAAAACCTTGCAAAGCTTTTCTCATTAGCAAAGGTAATCCCTCTTGGGCAACTCAAATTCACAGTGCTGGGGAGAAGCCCAGGCTGGAAAACAGAAGATTACATGCAGATGGGACTACAGAGTTAAGAAGTGTATTGTTATAAATAAGAAAAACAGGGTCTGTAGGAAGCTTTGCAAAGGTTGGGAATGGCTGCGTTGTTTTTGTTGCTGGAGCCTGGTGTTGTTTTCTTTCCTCTGTATGATTTGCAGTCCTTTTCTGTTCTAGGGATTTTGGAGTTTATCAGCCTGGCAGTGGGGCTGGTGAGCATCCGTGGGGTGGACTCCGGACTCTACCTCGGCATGAATGAGAGAGGCGAGCTCTATGGGTCGGTAAGTTCGGGCTGGGCTGATCCCATCCTGCAGCCTGTGGCCTCAGCAGTGTCACAAGCTGCTCTGTCACAGGCCTCCCATGTCCTGGAGCTGCCACTGATCTCCATCCTACCCTTGATGCCACTGCTGTTATAACAAAAATGTTATGAAATAGGGTTTGAGGGAGGACTCACTCCTGCTGTGAGAGCACCGCTTGGGGTGTCCTAGGGAGCTGGGGAGGCTCTTTGAGGTTTTGCCTTTCAGAAATAGCATGGCAATGGCCAGATAAAGGCAGGGGGACATTTAGCATAAAGCCAGGAGCTGCTTATGTGTTTTCACAGCCTGAGTAACACATCAGTTGTATTCTCCACAGGGTCAGGTCTGCACCTACCTGCAGGTCTTACCTTTGTATTGTGGCTCTTTAACCAACAGAAGCTGAAAGTGTGGCCTGAGTGTTACTGTAAAATTCTCTGTAACTCCTTTTAGGAGTTTAGGGCTACTGCTCATGATTTCCTAGAAATGGCCTTTTCAGCCTAAAATTTTCCATGTTTTGACAAAAAACCCCAAGTGTAAACTCGTTAAGTGTTACGACTTGCAGTCAAAACGCCAGCTGGGCAGAGCTGCTTCCTACAGGTTAATTTAACTCAGTTCCTAATTATTTAGCTCAATTAAGGGTGGGTCACAGTAAAAATAAAATGAAATAAAATAAGCCGCTTTTAAACCAAAGCGGAAGGCAGTACTTCCTCTCACCAAATTGGATCAGTCTCATAGTGTACGAGTTTAAACTCATGTACCCTGCACAGAGAGAAGCCATCAGAAAACCTTTGATTAGCAAACAGTAAAGCATGAGTTTCTCTCATCTTTGCTTCTCCCATTCCCACCTGAGACTGCCACAGACCCTTTCACCATTTAATATGCAGTTGCTGATGTTTATATGAGTTGCCCAGAGAAGCTGTGGATGCCCCATCCCTGGCAGTGTCCAAGGCCAGGTTGGATGGGACTGGGAGCAACCTGGGATAGTGGAAAGTGTCCCTGCCCATGGCAGGGGATGGAATGAGATGAGATTTAAGGTCTTTTCCATCCCAAACCGCTCTGTGATTCTCTGATGATCAAATAGTGCGTGCACCAAGAACTGTTCTTTTCCCACCTCATTTCTGTAACAGCTTCTACCGTACACAGCAGTAAAATGCAGAGACAGTGGTTAAATTACAAATGTGCAAAAGAGAAAAAAGAACAATCGCCAGGATTCCATAAAACACAGAATCTCCTGAAGCACACTTGAGAAAGCAGGGCTGGAGAGCAGCACCTCTCCTGTCAAACCCCAAGGCTGCTCCGCAGCTCCTGCAATTGCAGCTTTCATTTGTGCCTGCTGGTGAACATGAGCCAATGTATCTCCCCCTCTTTGCATTCAAACCCTGCAGCTCTGATTGTGAATCGAGTTTCATGATGGGTTAATTAAATTCTAGAGCCTGTGTTCATGTTACAACACAGAAACAAAAATAGGATAACATTTTACAGCACTGAATCTGAAAACAGAACTGACCTGAAGACAGTCGTGGGAGCTGTCCCTGCCCATGGCAGGGGGTTGGAATGAGGTGATCTTTAAGGTTGTTTCCAACCCAAACCATTCTGGGATCTTGTGCACCAGGCAGGACGCTGCAGGGACACAGTCAAACTGCTGCTCCAAACTGTGCCGGCGTCATGAGCCAGGTCCCCAAATAACCCTGGAGTTTGAAAATCTGGGACACGTGGGTTGTACAATGATGGCTTTTCGAACTCAAAAGCCACTATAGTATTCTTAATTAAAGGTCCATAAAACAGCGCTTGACAACAGCATTAGCATTACAATGGTATTTTGGGAGATCACAGTGCAGCGGTATTTTTAAATTTTCAGCAAGTTTATTATTTCCCTCCATGCCAATTTTGCCTGATGCCTGTGTTGATGCAGCCAGAGCCAGCCATCCCCACAGCGACACGTGGAGTCCCCTTGGGACACACAGCTTTTCCGCCTGTCCCTGTTGACCTCGTGCCAACATCTCTGTAAAGCTTCCCAATGATTTCAGAAATGCCACTAATACTTAGGGCAGCAAAAGTCATGGGCAGCACCTTACCCGCTGCCTGTATGGTGTCAGGTTCAGTGGGGACATCCCAGGGCTTGGAAAGGAATAAATCACACCTTGCAGAGTCACCCCAGACTCGCCAAACATTTTCCACAAACACTGTACTCCAAACTGCCCCGTGCAGCACGGGTGAATGGGGGCAAAGCAACAGCCAGAGTTCAGCCAGTCATCAGGTTCCAACATATTCCAAGTAGATGGCATCCGAGAGGAGGGAAAAAAACCAGCCTGTATTTATTGACAGACCTGGGAACAGAAGCCCATGGTTCCCTGGGTCTCAGATGGCCAGGGCTGTGGCCTAGGACTTTTGGAGGGCTCACAACTCACCTCGGGCTTTATTTAATTAGCAGCAAAACATTGAAAACAGGTTCTGAGCACAGGTGAGCTCCTGGATTGTGTTACAAAACACATCTACTGCGGGCAGTAACATTTACTGAGCACTCCATGTGCTGCGGAGGGGACACATTCCCTGCCCGGATAGTTTACAGGGAGCTACAGTGGCTGTAATATTAGAGCACTCTTCATTTGCAGACAGCCTTTTGGCTGAAAGGGCTCCCAGTCACCCAGGCAGTGCCCCTGTGGGTGGGATGGGGTGGCTGGACCCTCTGTGACAGCACAGCCACCTGTGTCCTCGTGGGGCAGGGGCATGGCCCCGCTCCCCACTGGGGCCAGGCACATCCCTGTGGTTGGCACATGGAGATGAGAAGGAGAGGGAAGGAGCATGGACATGAACTAACAGCCCATCATCAAACAGCCACTGCCAACAGCCCCCAGCTGTAAGGGCTGGATGGAAAGGCTGGTTGTGGCTGTTGGTGACACCAGGGTTATCTGTCCCCCCATCCCAGCATGGGATGCACCAGCTGCACACCCTCATCACATCACCCTCATCTTCCGTGGGCTCTGACATCCCACATCTCTCTGGGTCTTGTTCCAGCCTCCCATCACAGCTCACTGGCACTCCAGGAGGTGAAACCCTGGGGAGTGCTTTCATCCCCATCACAGCACATCCAACAGTGTGCCCTGAACTTCCAAAGCAGTGCTTGCCCCTGCTTTCCTGTTTAGACCCTTCAGATGTGCTGCCTGATGCTTCTCTCACCCAAAAGAAAGGGTTTGGATGGGGTGGCACCCTGGAGGGGGCTGCTACAGGCAGATGTGTCACTGCCTGGTGGCATGGCCACCTCAGCAAGCTCCAAACTCACACCTAGGCAGGTTTAGAGCTTTGCTGTGTCCCTGTCTTATTTATTCACAGGGCACCTTTGCAAAACGCACACCCACCTTCTCGTGCTTTTGTCTCCTTCCTCCTCCAACTCCAGAGGTCCTTGGGTCTTGACTTGTGCCCATTTCCAGCTCTTGCCCAGGCCCCAGCAGTGCAGTCCCCATCCTCAGGGGGGCCAGCAGAAGGCAGCTGGGAAAATGCTAGAAAAATAAAGTAAGGAGGGGTGCCAGTGTTTTCTATTCTAACTTTTTGACACGAGTGTCTCTCTGTTCCCCTCCCGCGCTGCCCACGGCAGAAGAAGCTCACCCGGGAGTGTGTGTTCCGCGAGCAGTTTGAGGAGAACTGGTACAACACGTACGCCTCGACCCTATACAAGCACCCCGACTCGGAGCGCCAGTACTACGTGGCCCTCAACAAGGACGGCTCCCCCCGCGAGGGGTACAGGACTAAGAGACACCAGAAATTCACCCACTTCTTACCCCGGCCCGTGGACCCTGCCAAAATCCCTGCCATGTACAGAGACCTCTTCCACTACAGGTGATGGTTCCTGCAGTGTCGGTGTACATACTTGGGCTCCCAAGCTTTTCCCCAGAGCACTCTATTAACCGTCATTCCATCATTCCTGTAAGCGTAGATGACCTAGGGAAGCACTTACATTGAATTCAGACAATGCTGTTCCTCCTTGTTTCCAGTGTATATCGAACCTGGGTTATTTATGGGGCGGGGGTAGGGGAAGGGAGGGAACCCTACATTTAATCTTCCATTTTCATTCACTTTCGTTACCTGGTTGCTACAAGAGAGGCTGAATATTCAATGTTATGGTTGCTTAAAGGAACAAGCAGGTGAGCAAACCTGATCACCGGGTGAAAAAAAAGCCCCAAAACAACCTAAAAATGAAGAGGAGAAAAGAAAAAGACCACAGAACTGCTGCAGATGCTGCTGCTGAGCTGGGTTAGCTCCCTGCTAAGGAAAAGCCTTTGAGTTGTGCCCTGCTTAAGCAGCCTGGGAGTTTGCTACATGGATGATGCTCCATGGACTGGTCCTGATGTGTGGGGTTCTTCCTGCTGTTGGGGTGGGAATGGGGCAAGGAACATTATTCAGATGTAAGCATGGATACTGTGCATAAGGACAAAACTATTTATAAAATGTATATGATATTTATTTTATATATTTATTTATTTCAAAATAATTTTATTTTTAATGAGAGATGCTATGACCGGATTTTCATCAGGAAGAATAAGGTCCTACTGAAACAGGAAAAAAAAAGAGTTTTAAGAGCTTATCGGCAATAAAATTGTCTTTATATTGTAGATTTCTTGCTAGCCCTTTTTTTTGGTACTCTTCAACAACTAACCCAGTATTTCCCCATCAATATGAACATTAAAACCACCTCTAAAAGGGCTTTGTAACGTAAAGATCGATTACCTAAGCCCCAAACTCCTGCAGGAGGATGACATCAAATTACAGGTCTGGGAAGCACCAGCTCAGCTCTCGGCAGGAGTTGTGGGCAGCTCAATCTCCTTGGGGTGTGATGCATCCCCTGTGGATTTACTGTTCAAAACCAAGAGGATAAACATTTGGAGCATCTGCTGTGTCTTGGATGGACCCATCATTCCTACAATAAAACCAGCACATCTTGCATGAGATTTACCTGCAGCAACCATGAAAAACCAGTGGAGAAATAGAAAGCAACAACAGCAATTCTAAACCCCCTCACTTTTAGTCAATTACTGTGGATGAGGATCATCCCCCCAGGCAGTGCTTGCACATTCATGGCTGTGTGGCATTTTCCTCTGCAGAAGCTGCCTGGTCACACAGTCCTGTCACCTTTCCTCTGCCTCCAGCTGGGCTCAGCAAACCTGATGACATTTGGCAGCCCTGAGCCAGCCCCAGATTCCCACTTGGTGCCCAACGGTGCCAGAGAGCTGCAGCCCTTCTCCGGTCAGGCCAGGCCAGGGACACTCATGGGGGAGGCTTGGCTGTGCCTCCCCAGCCAGCACAGGCCCCCAGTGACACTGGTGCCACATGTCTGCCCTTGCTGCCTGCTTGGGATGTCACAGAAGTGCAGAGAAAGCTTCCAGCAGTGATGCCAGCTGATGTTTTGTCCCCTGTGATCAGCAGAGAGGGATTTCAGCACACAGTGGGAGCTGTGTGGCTGCACTCTGCAGCACGAGGAGAGGCCAATAGCAAACAGGGTTCTCTGGAGCGTGCAAAACCTGAACAACTCCAGCTGTGGTGGCTTCGGGTTTTCCTTATCACAACTGCTTTGTTCCCAGCGTTGTTTCTTAACCTTCTCCTTGCAAAACAGTCACGGTAAAACCTCAGCTCCTTCAGCTTCAGCCTGCGAATTCCCTGGACACTTCCACTGCCCTAGGGATGATCCACACCAGCATCTTCATGAGCTACATCACTGATGGAGCAGCCCTGGTGCCCAGCTCTGCTCCTGGCTGTCTCTCGCCCTCTCTGCCACCTCCCATGTCCCTGCCACATCCCTTCGCTGTCCCGGTGGCTCCGGCAGCCACCAGACGACAGGCTGGGGTTGGCAATGAGGAGATTACAGGAGCTTTACCTTCAATGATCCAGACATGAAGGAATTTAATCCCGTGTTTGAAATAAAAAGTGTTTATTTAGCTTCTTCCTCTGAGTCACTGCCGAAACATCTCATCGCCGGCTGCTGCGCTGGGAGCTCCATCGCTCACGAGACGCGTCCTCAGGTGCACTTTTGACCTTCGTCTGCACGAAGGGAAATCCCTCAGCCCTGGAGCCCTGCTCTGCCCCCTGAGATGATCCTGCTCCCTCCAGCCAGGCCTTTCCGTTGTGCTTGAAGATAAATCTGGTGTTAAGATCCTGCTCCTCTTCAAAACGAAGGTCAAAACCTGGTCTCAGCAATGCCGAGTGCCTTTGTTACCAACTCCAAAGGGAGATGATTTGGCCCATGAGGGTAACACTGAACTTCTGATACAAGTTGCTGCAGCAGAGACTTCTGCCCCAAAGGGACACACAGGTGCCAGGAATGCTGTAGAACACCTTTTCAGGATCTGGGTTCAAAAACCTACTTGCAAAAAGCAAAATCCACAAAGAATTTACAGGAAATCCCTTGGTAAAGGCTGGTATCCTGTCCTGTGTGGGACATTCATTAAGGGGGGAATTCAGCACTGCTAAATCCCACCCAAACGGTTCTTTTGCAGGAATTTAGTGTGTTTGGTTCTGCTTCAACAAAGCAGCTGAAGATGTGACCAACCTGAGAGACCTGGGAGCTGAGGAGCAGCGGAGGGAACCGCCACAAACATGGGGTGCATTTTGAGTGGCACAGGAGCAGGCAGTGAAGTGCAGGGGAGGCTGCATGGACACACTCAACCTCTCCACCCCGTCTCATCCCCCTTGGTCCAGCTGTTACCCCACCTGGAGATGCCAACTGCTCCTTCAGCTTGGAGGTGTTACAGGGCTGGCAGATGGACCCTGCTAGGAAAGTCTGAGAGGAAAATACATTTGGGATGCTTCAACCTGACAGAATCTCCCGAGTTAGCAAAAGGAAACAGTGTTTGTTTGGGGTCTCAGCTTGTGTAGATTCCATGCAATCCAAAGTCACAACAGCCAACTGGAAAACTTTTCCCAAAGGGAAGGCAAAGGCTGGTGCAGGGGGTGGTGGTGGTCCTGACGTCCCCTGTGCCCCTGGCCCCAGAGCTGTTTTATACACAGGACCGTGGGTCTGGAAACACCACAGCAAATGGGACAAAAGGCATCGCTTTCAACCCTTCTCCTTCCACCCGAGAGGGGTGGGCCTGTTCTGTGGGAAACATTATCCTGGGACAGCTGTGCAGAGCAGGAGGGAGGAGGGTGGCAGCAAAGAGGTGGGAAAGTGCCCGAGTCTCACTGTGGAGGGCACAGAAACAGAGGGGAACTCCCTGTGAGAGGCCAACATGGAGCCAAGCACAGCAAAGGTGCCCTTCTCCCTGACTTTGGCTCATGATCCAAGGCACAGGGATGGATGGAGGATTCAGACTTACAAGTGGCAACATACACTTGCCCTCAGGGACATCCCCACAGGGACCCCACTGCCTGTGGGGAGCTCTTAGGGGTGGGATGTGTGGCTGGGGCACCTTTCTCCAGGGAGGAAAAGGATTGGAGGCCTCAAAGACTCACCTCCTGTGGAGAGAGAGAGAGATGGAGAGCCCCAGACTGCAGAGGGAATCCAGAAGCTCAGTGAAGGTGTCCTTCCGGTGCTGTCCCACCTGGCTGGACATCCAGAGAGATGTGCTGCAGCTGCCAGACCGTGGCTGAGATGTTTCTGGAAGGGTACCCACGGATGGAGCATTCCTGAAGAGCTGAAATTCCTGTCCATGGGGAGACAAAGACACCCACACCCCTTGGGACAGCGCTGGTTATTGTGTTCCCCAAAGCCAGTAAGTGCCTCAGAGCTGCTGAATTCTCACCATGGAAAACACCGAGAGTGTCACCTCGTACCTGCGCTGGGTTTGAGCAGGAGCCCTGGGAAGCTAATTCCCAGGATTGTCAGGCTCTTCCCTCACTGTGCCAGGAGGTATTTGGCACCGAGATGCCACCGAGCAGGGCAGGTCACCACATCAGATGTGGCCAGGGCACGTGTCCACCACTGCTGCTCACAGGCATCAGCGAGAATCCAGGGAAATGAGCAACACACTTTGTGCAGCTGAATTGCTGCAGCAGCTGCTGGGGCTGATCAGGCTTTGAGGAGTGCCTCAAAGTGAGGCACAAAGCGAGGAGTGCCTATCAGGTAGTGTCTCCCGCTCCATCTCATGCAGTTTTTGTGCACAAACAGAGCCAGGGTGGTGTTTGAGATCTCACCTTGGAAGTGGCTGAGCACAGAGCCGAGGGGTGACCCCACCTCCCCCGAGCTCCTGTCCTTCTCCAGGGCACTGTCCCCACGTCAGACCACAGCTCCTTCCCAGCCCTCTCCTCCAGCCACCCCCAAGCCACCTCATCCCTGGG
Source organism: Acanthornis magna (assembly GCA_036785705.1). Taxonomy (NCBI): domain Eukaryota; kingdom Metazoa; phylum Chordata; class Aves; order Passeriformes; family Acanthizidae; genus Acanthornis; species Acanthornis magna. The sequence goes on from JAWUZG010000262.1 coordinate 2,793,840, forward strand.
AAAGCAGCAACAGGAGCTGTGGCTGGATGGAAGGGTCACACACAGGATGAACATCATCCCACCCGCACACGGCAGGGCAGGAGCTTCTCCAGACCCTTCACAGCAGCACAGCTTTCCCCTTTGGAATTCTGCTGGTGCTCCATCCCAGGCCACATCCCCAGGGTGGGTTCCACAGCACAGAGGGTGCACAGAGGGTTGGTTATTTGACACCTGAGCAGGTCTGGGAAGTTCAGACTCCGCGTGATTACGTGGCTGGTGCTGCAACACCAGCGTTTTTCCATACTCCTCCAGCTGGGAACATTTAGGACATTTAGCTTTCCATAAACATTGAAAATCTATCCAACTTCAAAACTATTTCTTGCTTGAACTGATGAATTTAGTTTTATTTACTGTGTGCAGTGTTCTCCTTTTAAGATAAAGGCAAAAGCTGCTCAGGGGAGGCACCTGGCACGGCGCTGGGGGGCTGCTCAGTGCTAGGGCACCTCAGCACAACATTCTGGACGTGGGATTTGTCCCAGGATGCTTCCCAGCCCAACACAGCCAGCCACATCCAGCCCGAGCTGCCCACTGCCCTCCATCAGCGTTCAGCCAAGTTAGAAGCCACAGATATATTTAAAAACTCACTGCCCACGGTGCCCCTTGGAACACAACTCCATCATCCTCAGCCCAGACACCATTGCCACCTCCCTCAGCTTTACCAAGATCAGCTGTGCCCCCAAGCAGCCCCAGCACCGCCAGGGAACGAGCAGAGGGCACATCACAACACAACTGTCACACTTTTTTTGCATAGGAAAGGGTTTTTTCCCCCAACAGGTGGGATTTAATAACTAAGGGAGGGAGAAGTACAATTATGAGGTTAAAATACGGCAGCACGTTATTCTGATTTGACTGAGTAAAACTTCACCTCCCTTTTAACCATCTCACTGCTGGATAACTCACTTCATTTTTAACAGACAGACTGGCAGAAGCTGCTATTAAATTAAAAGTAATCTGAAAACCTGGACCACAGCTCTTTTCCCTAAAGGAAATCAATGGCTACATCCACGAAAATCATTGCAGAAAACAGTAAGAGCTTCAACTCACAACACAGTTCTCCAAGGACACATTCCCAGGCTGAATCCCTGTGGAGTTCACGCTGGATTGCGAATTCAGCACAAGGCACGCTGATGTATTTTGGTCACTTTATTAAATGAGATATTAAATAGTTTAAGTTTCAACTACTAAAACAGCACTTTGAATGGTGAAAACACAGATAGTATATCGTCATACTTGAATGCTTCTTCTCTTTAAAAACACATTTCCAGTCCTTATATATATTACAAAACAGCCTTATAGGAAGAGGGGACACCTTTTCTATAGTACTTAAGATATTTAATACAGAACTGAAAAGCCATCTAATAGAAACAAAGGCAAGTCTTCACAGCTGTATGATTTCAGCAGCCAAAGCTGGTTGATGGACTGAAACATTACTATACAACTGGGACAAAACATATACAATATCACGATACTAAGCAAAAACGCTTTACATCCAAAGGAATAAACAGGTTACAAAATGTGGATAATTTAGCAGGCAAAACTGTATTACAAGCAACATTTTTATTCGTCATCTTAAGCCATTTTTATCTAGTTAAAACATCTAAAACAAATATAAAAATGAGCCTTTTATTATCTTACTGATGTATGTTCTGTCTTTACTGGTTAAAGCCTGATGTTATACTCAAAGCACATTGTTATGCAGCTAAAATGTCGAGTGAGAAACGTACGCAAAGTGGTCCAGGTTTTACTTCAATGCTTATCTTGGATTCCTTCTTATGCATTAGTCTTCTGTTATCCATAGGTTTTTGTCCAGGATGAAATAAAATGTGCCTTTCAATGTTGCCTAAAACTTCCACATTTAAGTCTTTGAGTTACTGTAAAACTCCATTTAACATTCCCAGGTTTGGTAGAAAGTACTTCTCTTATTCACAACACGTAGGAATATCAGTGAGAGTTGCCCAGAGTACATTTGCCTTCAAATGTTTGTCTCAGCGTCTCACGTTTTGTCTCTTCTAGTGCCAACACATCTCTCTTTGCTCTCTCCCCCAGATCAGAGTTAATTGTAGAGCTGGCAGAGCACTAGAACACACTGAGGGTCTTTTGTGGGATTTTGTTATCAAAGAGTCCAAGACAGCAACTCGTCAGCTGGGTCTGCACCAGCCCAACCAACCTCTGTCCACGTCACAAACCAAGTGTCAATCACAAACCAAAACATCGTGTAACATCTGCATATTCAGATGCAAAACTTGTCCATTCAGGGCAAGAACTCAAACTCCTGCAAGAAACTTTCCAGAAACCAAAACAATTTTAGTTCATACCAGAACAGCAGAAGAGTCCAACACGATCTGGAGCCAACGCCTCCATCCGTCTCCAGAGTCCTCTCTTGTCCACACATCACTTACTTGTGCCCCCAGATTATCAATGGGTTTTTTTGGGGAGTAAGAATCAACCAAACAATTCAAAGAAAAGCCCTATTTGCATTTAATTAGATCTTCACAAGCACAACAAGTGTGGCCAAAGAGAGTGATAATGATATAGAATAAACCAAGAATTTATCTCTGACCTACATTAAAAAAAACCCCAAAACAGAACAAAAACAACAACAGAAAAATCAAGCTCTTTGTGTCCTAACCCATGTTTTCACACAACTGAAGGGGTGGGGAGGAGTGCATAACCAAATCTCTACCAATAAAGTCATTTCACGGTTCTGGCAGCTCTGGAAGTTGCTACAGCACTTTCTCTGTATTGATTTTCCATCGGCAATGGTTCTGCCACGTTCAAGGGGGTTCTCTGACAGGGTCTGACCCTGGCCACCATCACCACTTCACCCCCAAAAACACCAGGAACTGAATTGTGTTGGCCCGTCCCCCACTGCCGGCAATGGGAAGAGACAGTAGCACCAGCGTGAAGGAGTTACCAGAAATGTGCTTTGCGCTGGACTCCGCAGCGAGGGAATTGGTGTGTGAAGGGAAAATATCTCCCACTCCCAGATCATCAGCTCTTACTCATGGAACTGAAAATAAGAAATGGCAGCAGACTGGGGAAGGCCCAGTCGTGTTTAAGGCTGGATGCACAGTTTCCCTGTGCCTCAGAAGGTTCAGAGCAGTAGTATTTACGAATATTGCACTCAATTCTGTTTCAGAGAGTATTTTCAGTTCCTGTTCCATTCAGCACAGATGATCCATGAAGGAAACTAGACTATTTCTGTTACAACCTTCCCACTAATAGAAAGAAATGGGTAAACAGAAAAGTATTCCATAATTTGAGGAATCAACTCTAATCAAGAACTCAGCTGTTTACAATTCACATATGTCAGACTGAACATACAGACCTGCAGTCCTTCCTAAGCTTCCCAAAGCTTCGCAGCCACGAAAAGCCAAGCGTAGGTGTTTAGACAGGAAACCTGTGGAGATGCTACTGTAACGGGAGGACTTGTTTTCACTGAAAACAACTTGTTATCTCCTGTACTCAACATATGTAAGAAGATTCTAGGCAACATCACTGACAACAGGGAAAACATCATGTCCTATTTAAACAAAGCTGAAACACTAATATGGAACATGGTATTTAAGGGGAGCAACCAAACTATTCTTTTTAATTTTTTTTTTACAGTTGAGTTCTGTTAGGCCATTGATTCCTAAAAAAATAAAAGTTCTTTCTCTGATTTTAACAATCCTTTAGGCTTTTAGTGCAAAATCACATTGATTTCCCTTGGGAAGGCCCTGGATTTTTGCCTCTCATTGGGGGTGGTGCTCGTTGTAAGGGTGGTGGCTGCATCCCACCAGACACTGACTGATACATTCCTCTCACATCTATGGTTTGGTAGCTGGAAGGATTCATGATTAAATTTGGAGGCTTTGGCATCATGAGGTGGCCCATGGCTGCTTGCTGGTAGGACATCTGCTGCTGCTGCTGCTGGTTGTACTGGTGCTGGAGCCGCCTGTTCATCAGGATCCTCTGGACACAGCCGATTAACTGTGAAGGGAAAGCAGAGCTGCCTGAGTGCCCACCCGGCTCACTGCTCCCAGGATCAGGTTCTGAGCTGAAATCAATTTGTTCGGGACAGCACGGCTGGGGGAAAAAGCCCCATTGTTATCACCATCCCTAATGTGATGGCATTCTCCAGCCCATTACTGGAGAAGCCATTTAGTAACACCATTTAGGGCTCAGTTCTCCCGAAGACTTGGCTATTGTGTTGCAGGCAGCATTTAGGTGAGTTGCCATGGCAACATGTACTCCACTGTGAAATGATTCCCAGGTATAAGTTACATCATCATTTGTCAGGTACCATTTATCTTGCCTTTGAAAGTCCCGCCTGAGGACTGTCAGTGTTTGTTTGCCTGAGAGAAAACTCTTCCCTCTGACATCATCTGGGTGACTTTCAGATTCTGCAAAGTAATTTTAAGCTAAAACAACATTACCAACACTTTCTAAGATGTGTTTCCTAAGTGGCTGGCTGAGCTCTGGGAATCAGATTTCTCTTTACGCCTCATGACCTTGCAGCAAAGCACTTCAGCTCAAAAACCTGGCCAGAGGTTTTTTATGAACTCCTCCCGCATCTCCCTCGCTGAGGCCGAGCAGTGAACTCCAGCACACAGCTGACCGTTCTGGGAGGGATATTTATGTGCCTAAACATACACTTGTAGTTTAGGAATGAACACACACAAGATCCTCATTCAAACACTGCCAGTAGATAAATAAATAGAAGGTATTTTACCATCTGCTGTTTCCCAAGGACGTCGTTGTAAATGGCTTCTCGGCGCTTCACATCCAGCTCCTGGCTCGCCTGTCTGTTCAGGGCCAGGGCCTGCACCTGGCTCTCCGTCAGGGTTAAGTTTTCTTTCCACTGAAAAGCAAAAAAACCCAAAACCTTCTTGGCACTGGTCATTTTAACAAAAGCCTGATGGTAACTGAGGCCCTGTGTCATGTTTGCAGCTGCACCAAGAGTTAAACCAGCCCAAATTCCAGTCAATGCAAAACTGGACTTCACCAGAACCAGAACTGTGAGTTATTAGCTCTTCTAACTGGTAACAGCAGTCCACAAAATACAATAACTACTTGCCTATAACTGTTATTCTGATTTATAGAAAACCCAGCATTTTCAGAGCATGACAAATACTTATGGATCTGAACTGCCACCCCTGTAAGGCTCTGTGCCAGCTAAATACCACCAGGGGTTACTGCAGGGATCAAGGTCACTACCAACTGGAAATGACATTCATTAATAATGCAATTCATTAGCTGAATGACCACTTGCAGCAGCAATATCTTTGTTTGACAGTGTGTAACATCTTCCACTCCTGATCTAAACTCAGGGTTATCCATTGCACTCACTATGGCTGAAATGATGTCTTCAAGGGGCTGGATTCTTGCTGCAGCCACACTGTTGGTTGCTTCCACCACCTTCTCTCTTCCTTGATTAATGAGGTCCTGAGGAAATACCAGAAAATCAGTTTTAAAGCACAGAAACAACAAACACATTTCTTCCCCAGCCTTTTGTAAGTTCTTAATCTTTCTCTTGTACATACCTAGACTTCAATTACGTTTTTTGCTCTCAATTTGCACAAGTAAATGAGTCTAAGCTGCCACCCATCTGACTTTCAGCACAGAGCAGTTGAACAACATGAACAAACCTGGCAATCTGTAGACAGCATTTGTAAAAACCTATTTCTGTACCCACAGGTTTTCAGACCAGCACGAGAGTGCTGCAACCCAGGTAAACTTTCTACCATAGAAGCTTGAAGATGTCACAGTTTCAAATGTAATTAAAGTCTGCAAAGAATGCAGGTGGTGCTCCAGAACCCTGACAGACTGCCCAGGTACAGGTTTATATACATGCAAGTTAAGTTTCAATAAAGCTACATGTAAAAAAAACACCCCCAAACCTCCAAATTATTAAAACTAGGATACAATTACATAAAGATATTTAAGACTGACATTATTCACAATTTGTGACAGAAAACCTCTGCACAACACGAGCATTTTGTGTACCTACCTCCAGCTGTTGGTTACTCATTGCTGACAGAGCACCCAAATTGTAAGGAATATATGTCTGGGAGTTGAAATTTGTGGGAATCATGTTGGTCCCGGTTGGCATGTTGAAACGCATGGTCATGCCCTGAAAAACATGAGTTAACTATTAAGTTATCACTTAATAACTGATAATTCATGGCCTTCTGTAATAACCACACACAAATCAGCCCTTGGGGGGGCCACACGCACTGAACATTGATCATTGAGGTTCCCAAACCACAGTTCAGTCACAGAGAAACCCAAGTCTTGAATATTATTCAGATTATTCCAGTCTTGAATGATCTCTGAGTTTAGCTTGTCATTGTTTCATATACTAAGCATAAAAATTATCAAGGCTTATTAGAATAGCTTAAGTTGTTTAAGATTTTTTTTTATATTGAAAGTCCACTACTTAATATTGAGTTTGACCAGCCTGTAATCAAATTCTGAAGAAGTGAAATGCATAATTTATTAGCAGGAATGTAAAGCTCATTTCCCATATGGATTCACAGGGCAACTTCAGATTTTACGGTATTATATCTCCCTATTTCTTCTCCCTCCCCAACCCTTTCCATCAGTTCACTCAAGATGGTCAGTGGCAATTCGTACATCCACTGTTTGTACTTTCAGGGGAAGGCTTTCGAGGGTACCTGACCCACTGAAATTTGAAACATAATTTGGGTAAACACCAATAAATGTGAAAGAGAATTTCAATCTTGGTGACAATCTCATTAACTTCCTTTATGCCCCTGCTAAGGGTAAAGGCACAGATTTATTTTTTAACAACGCACAGTGCTTTGGTGTACCCCATACACCCAATTAGAGGGGATAAATCACCATGGAACTGTGTCTGATACAACACAGGGCATGGACCAACAAAATGGGAACAGGGTTGCACCTTATTGCAATTTTGCTGGTTTCTGTTGTATTATTAAGTGTTGTTTTTTATGTTAATGTGTGTATTAGCTAAGAAAGGTAACACTGTCACAGTGCCCCTCACAGGGACACCCTCAAATGGGAAAAGAGGGATTACACAGGACACCAGTGGAGTTTTACCAGAAATTAGGAAAAAAAAAAAAGCAGGTGTAAAAGTAACTAGTCACAAAAGTAACAAAGAAAACACACAGAACCAGCATTGAAAGAGCAAAAAAGGCACAGTATCTCCATTTTCCTATGTCAAAATTTGCTTTACATATTCTTGGTCTGTATGAAAATTTAATTACCCCAAGACAAAGTGAAAAGGTAATTGGGACTCTACACCTGGAAAGGTTATTTTCATATACATAAACCAGATTAAACAGCTTTACCTTCTTTTCTGCTTCATATTCTGCCCAAGCTGCCTTCCTTTCTTCTTCCGTGAGTTCCTCTTCCTCCTTGTGGTCCAGGAGTGAATCATGTTCGTGATAGCCCACGATGTACTCCTTGTTGATCTGGAGCAGCTCCGCCAGGATCGTGTCCTGTTCAAAGCAGGACACAAAGGGAGGAGTCCCTCAGCAGCTCTGCTCTATTTGTTTCCCCTCCTGCTCCCTCCCCATGCCACACAGAGAAGCTCCAAGCACTCCACAGCACAATAAAACTTGAAAATCATTTAGAAGTACAATTTTCCTTGGAGGGAGAGCAATGGATTAACAATCTGTTGCAGAGATGATGGTCCAATCACTTAATAAACCACAGGAATGCACTCGGATTCCACAACAACAAATGCACTTTCAGAACCTAAAAAGAATGGAATGTGCTCAGTGACTATTCCTTTGCTTAGGCTGGAGAGGACCTATCAATAATCTGCATTTATTATATAAGAACAGCATCTCTATAAGCTTTAAAACACTGAGCAGTACTTTGAGGCCAACATCTCCAGTTTTTTTAATTAAACCTTTTTGTCTGAAAATCGAGGTGATGCTGCAAAGGATGAAGGAAAGCATCCCTACAGGACTATGAAAAACTGCTCCTGCTGCACCTCAGGAGCTCCTTTTAGAAGGTCATTACTGAGCAGGGGTTTTCTAAATGACTTGTGTGGCTGATGAGCTTGATGAATTATGGAAGCTCCAACACATCTCAGCATCCAGGCTAAAATTTCTAATATGAAAACATCACTGAACTTCTGCACCACTCCTGAAAGGAATTACAGTACAGGAGTTCTGTGAGTACCTACAGCCCCTCCACACCCCTCATTCTGCCAGGGTTTGCACAAGCAGGAATCCAGCCCATCCTACCCTGGCTGAACAATGACTGCAAAGTGCCCACAAACAAACAGATTTCTGCAGCCACTCTTGGGAACTGCATGTGGAAGTCCTGCCCAGGAGTTTTGCCCCAGCAGCTACAGAAAGTTGTTTGTTTCTGTGTGTTTGGGAAGTTAATTATGTTAATCAATTATCAATAAGCTGCTCTTTGTTCCACCCTTCTCCTGTCTGCTCCGAATCATTGTTTTCATGGCCAGCTCCTCCCAGCTTGTTGATAGAACAATGATTATCAGTTGGTTTGCAAGCTTTAGGATGGAATCCTGGTGATGAACGAAAATATGAAGAGAGACTGAAAAAGGGGTTTGAATTTTAAAAAAGACATTTGTCTTTTTAAATTCCTGATGGAAATGAAATGCTAGAGAGATCAGTGTATTACAAAGGAAATCTTCCATGAATGAATTCAAGTTATGTTGTAATTCACAAGTTTTTCTCAACCAAATGAACATTTAATACTGAAGTTTAAAAACAATTAAATAAGAAGCAAATTCTTCTAATCCTGAGATCAAAATTCATGAAGCTGTCCCCTAGTATGGAACCACAGTAAAACGCATGCCTTGGCTCTGTCCTGAGGTCGTGTAAAATACTGATCCTATATCCAATTGAATCTGAACTACGATTTTAATCTGCTTTTCCAATCTGCACTACATGACCTCAAGTGAGCCAAGTTTTCATTTCACATAAATAGAGAAGTGACTTCAAGTCTAATTCCCTGAGCAGGCTGGTGTGGGGAATGAGCCCAGGGCAGAGGTGCAGCAGTGCCAGCTCCGAGGGACACTCAGTGCTTCCACCTCACCCACCCTGCTCTGCAATGTCCCCACTGCCAGGGAATGTCCCCACACTGATCACTGTGTCTCACTGTCAGCATTTGGGGGGGAAAACCTCTTCCCATCAGCTCCGTATCAGCCCAGTCCATCCCAGCACACAAACCCCACAGGAGCTGAGTCTGGAGTCTGTGAAAAGCTACTTTTAAAAAGCCCCAAACAACAGTTCAGTCTTAAACCTCTCTGATTTAAAAGAAGACTCCAAATCAGAGTTGAAATTCAAAGCAAAGCACCCAAAACACAGCCACAATAATTCAACAGAATTTTCTCACCTTACACCTTTTGAATTGCTGCAACTCTACAGAAATAACAACACCTGCTTCTGAAAACTACCCTTCCCATTTACATAAAGCTCATGGTCTGTACTTAATGATTTCTGTAAATTACACTGTTGTTATTTCTATACTTAAATACAGTAAAGGTGACCAAGTGATCACTCAGCCTCAGGACACCTTTTTTGGACTGAAATTCCAAAGCAGCCCTTTCCAGCTGTGCAGGGATGGGCGATGAATGAAATCAAACAGTGCAAGCTGAGACTCAATAATTCATGTGAACCACATTCAAATTACAAACATTCTGTTAACCCCAAGTATTGGCAGAGCTGAAGAGCAGGAGCTGTTTCTGAGGGGTGAGGGCAGAGCCCTGGAGCTCTGGAGTTTGGGCTGTAGCACCACAGGCACCTTCCACACCTCGAGGGCTTGTTAGACCACAGAGGGCAGAAAACTGCTGCTGCAATTAAAACTGGACATGAAACTTGGACAAATTTCCAGGAAAACAACAGACTGCACATCTGCACTGTGATTCTTTACAGAAAATGGAAATTCAACATCTTCCCCCCCACTTCACAACATTTTCGAAGAAAACTGATCTTGCACTGAAAGTTAGATTGTTGTAAAGCCAGAATTCACAAGGATATAATTTAAAATCAAGCAGGATTTGTTTCTTCACTCACTGACTTTTTACTGACTTTTAAAACAATACAGAATGAATTATCCTATCCCACTAAAAGCAAAAGAATTAAATATTTGTTTTTTCTTACATGCAAGAAGTTAAAAAGGAGTTACAGGAACCCCACCACTCGGCCCTGAATTATTCCTCCTCACCCACAAAATCCTGGCTGAAGGATTCCTAAAGACCTTTAGCTGCAGACACAGGGCTGAGTGCTGGGCTCACCCTGACACAGCTTTGGAACCTCATGGAACAGGATCTTTTAGAAAAAAAAATTTAGAATTTTTATCTCTAAATGCTGTGTAATTACTTGATGTTACAATAAAATGTGCTCCTACCAAGAGACTTTTAAATAAAGTTTGAGAAAAAAATGCTCTGTGTTGTTAAATTGACTTTTAAGGAGATTTGTAATTATTAAGCTGAATCATGCAGCTTTGCTAAAATCACACTGAAGTAAGGAATAGTTAACTGATAATGTCTGAGTAACCTTGCACAGATGAATTTACTTGATGATTTACAGCCTTTTCAACCAACCAATCAAAAAGGGATTAGAAATTTGTACACAGCATGTACTGAGATGCACATCTTCAAAAGGACAAAATACCACTTGCTAAAACCATGAAAAAAACCAAAAATAATTCCAGTCCCCAGATTAGCTCTATTTTCAGGCAGGAAATGGTTAAAAGCTTGTATTCAAGTGGGCATTAACATGGAACTTAATCTGTAAAACTGAGAGGCAGAGCAGGTTTTGAGTTCATAAACTCATTCATTAATTGATTTATTTTTGTCAAAGAAAACAAGCAACCTTCAAAATATAATTATTGCACTGGATTGATCAATGTTTCAAGTAAACAGATTCAGCTGCTTCACAAGTTTTTGAGCTATTTTTGTATTTTTTTAAATAAGCATCAGCAAATGGTGATGCATTGGCTCTAAGTTTGTGGAGGCATAAATGCACAAAGCATGAAATAACTAAGAATGTAAAAAAGATAAAACACTATCAAATGAAAATATAAACCCACAGCCTGATCTTAAATATAAACTGACTTGGAAAAAAAGAATAAAATCATGGAACAAGTTACTCTTTCCCCTCAAGTTTATTCTCACTTGGCTAAGTGCAACTCTTCCCCTATCGTTACCATATCTCTACTAATGGTCCCTCCAGGAAGTTAAACAGGGAACTAAAAAACCAGAAAGTTTCAGCAAAGGAAAACTTGGATTAAGTTGGCTCTTACCTCCAGTGCCACCTCACAGATGTATTATCACAAACTGAGGCTCTGCTGAGTATCACCAGCACCCACTCGGATGTTAATTTGAATTTTCCACAGCTTCATGCAGTCAAACTTCTATTCATTCAAAGTGTGTGGAAAAGTGTCTTTGCTTGTTCTGACTTAAAAGTTTGGTCTTTTAATGAGTATCTTTCTCTCACAGTGTTAATTACACTGAGGGGAAACTCCTCACCCAGCTCATTATAGAATTTATTCTATTAATTATGTATTTTACAATGTCACCTGCATTCCGAGTGGCTCTACACTACAAACCTGCAATATCTCACGCCTTCAAACAGACCCAGGCTGTTCCCACGGCACAGAATTCCAGGTGACGGGCACCACTTACTTTTGGCAGCATGGGGGTGTCCCTCTTCTTCTTCTTCTCCGAGTTGGGGTCATCCAGCAGGTCTGGCTCGAAGGTGTAGAGCTCGGTGAGCTCGTTCATGGTGAAGTGCCTCTCCACCTGCTGCTGGTCCACCACCCTGAAGGACAGCGACTGCTTCGTCACCTGCCGGTCGTAGATCTTGTCCTCCATGGTTCCCTAAACACACACACACCTTGCTCATCCACAGGAAAGACAGAAAAGAGCCAAAAGAACAAGCCAGCAGTTGTGTTTTCCTCGTTTCCTTGAGCAAATTTCTACCCCTTTGTTTGCCGAGCGATAAAAGGAAAAACCTGCTGGAAGCAACACCAGGAATTGTGCATGGGACAGATGTCATTGAGCTGTTGACTAGAGGAAGAAAATTGTTCTTTTAGTGGTGTGTCTAAGAGATCTGGTTTTGCTTCAATTCCCCAAAGTAGGATTACGACCAAAAAAAGGCAATTTTCACAGCATGTACCTTATTTTGCTGCTTTGAGCAGCCTGTAAAAAGGAAAACAGATACCATATCACTGTGGTGGAGGGGAGAGGGGAAGCAGTCAAGTCTAATTCACCACAGCTGTGTACCAAAAAAATTAGATCTTTGATGAAAAAAAAAGGAAAATCACTTATTTAAAAAAAAAAAAAAAAAAAAAAAGACGACTGAGAAGGACGAGAACAGCACAGCCTGTTCTGAACAGCATAATTTAAAAAGGATATCAACAGTTCAAAAGTGCACAGAGAAAACTACAAAAATAAACTGAAGCCTGAAGAAAAGCCCCATTTCTGACAGGAACGTGTCCCAGACAAGGATCTGCTTCATTTGGGATGGAAATAGTGACTGGAGCAAGGGTTAAGTGCTGCTGGGAAAGGCTCTCCAGGCTGCTCTGTCACACCTGAAGAACCAGAAGCTGCAGCAAGACACTTCTGACAGAAATAAAGGCCTGACATAAAGCACAGAGCAGTGTCCACCAGAATTGTTCCACACCTTTAACATCTGCAGAGTGTGATACAAGTTTTCAAGTCAGGACTGGATGCCTATTTATAAAAATCTCTTTATTTCCCTGTGGTTTCATTCCAGGTGGACCAGCAGGGTCTGTAGAAGGAGCTGCCCTGGGCAGGGCTATTCCCTAACAAAAACAACATTCTCTGCAGGGTCTGCTCCATTCAGAATTTTTAGTGGGGTGCAAATTAAAAAAGCTGAGACCCCTGTTCTGAGCCTGGACATGTGAATCACTGCTGGAATTCCAGAATTTGCGTTACACAAAGTGTCAGACAAGGTGGACTTAGTGGACTTAACAGGAAATAATTTGCCATTTATTTTACCATTCTTTCCTTCAAGAGCTGCTTCAGTGGCCAAATGCTGCTCCAGATCAGTGGGGATCACTACAGACCCCAACACAAACCCCAACAGGTGCAATCCCAACAGTCCCAGCTCCCAGATTTGACTGCAGGATGAAATATCCCAGAAATAGCAGCCAGGGGAACATACCTGAGCCAAAAACCTGTACACAAACACAGGCTTGTTCTGGCCAAAGCGATAAACCCTGAAGATACTCTGGATGTCATAGGAGGGGTTCCAAGAGGCATCAAAGATGATGACTCTGTTAGCAGCCACCAGGTTTATTCCCAGGGAACCTGCTTTAGTGGATATGATAAACAGGCGGCCTCTGGAACAGAGAAGAGTTGCAAAATATGAGTATTTTGGAAAATAACTGTTGTTGCTGTGTTACTATGGAGTTGTTCATACACTGAAATAATTCTAAAACTTCATTAAAATAATGTACTAAGCATAAAACAGATGCAGATTTTATAAGAACAACACTTCTAGCAAAACAGACACTCCCAAAAATACACATCAAGGCCTTTTGCAAAGCAGCTGTTAACAAAAACTGGCGGGGAAGAAAAAACTTTGAGGTTTGCATTTTCAAGCTCTAATGAAATTAGTTATATCAAATTAAACCATAATTTTAAACAGGCAGATTCCATGCTATTGAAACTCTTTCCTGGCCTGCAAATTTTCAGGGTAACTCTCCAATGACACTCTTTAATATCTGAAGTGTTTTTTGAATGCCAGCTCACTCAGGTTCAACTTGGAATTGGTTCTTGACAGACACCTGACAGAATAAACTATTTTGAAGTATTAACACTGAATTTGTTGACTTCTTAATTTAACTTTTTCCTCACCTGCACATTACAAATGACTGCAACATAATTATATACTTCGTTTTTAAACAAATCTAGGAAAGTGAAGCTCCTTAACTTCATTCAGCTACAAGTTTGTACCTCTCTACCAAATCAGACTTGAAAGTCCCATTTTGGATGAGCAGTGGAGAGCTGGGAGCCAATTCTGGAGACAGCTAAAAGGGTTTTTTGCTTCTGAGTGGCCCAGGGCCTGCAGCCTCCTGGCCACACCCTTCCTAGGCCCTTATATCCCTTTTTAAGTAATTGCAATAAAACCACTTTCTCTGATTTAAATTGGTTACAATCTAAAGGACAGTGAAAACAGCAAGGAAACACTGCTCAGTACAATGGAATTAATCTGAAGTCAGTAACACATTGCTGCACAGTTTTTGTGTGAGTTCTGACCACACTGGGGTCATTATCTGCTTGGTCTTGAGGTCATTTAGCTATTAAAAGTAATAAAAAATGGGGAACAAAAGAAAGAAAAGGGGGAAAATACAGGATATCCTCAGAAGAGATCTCACCTCACATTAGTTTCATCATTAAACTCTTCAGCCCATTTCTTTCTGGACTGAGCTGTTGTGGAGCCATCCAAGCGATAATAATCAATATTTCTGAACCATTTCCCTTCACCTGGAAATGCAACAGCCAAGTCATGGAAATGCTGTAAATAACCAGACTGGTAACACTGGATATACACAACTCCTTAAATACTGAAGAACAAATATGGAACATAAAATACACTCATGTGTCAGTGGGAGAAGATCAATGTTTTTGGAGGATACAGGCACTTGCCACAGACATGTCTTGAAAATTATGCAGCAGAGCTTGAATAAAAATATATAAAATATTTATCATGACAGAAAATAATAGCAACTGATTTGTGACGACAATGATCATCCACAAGCCTGGACTGGCTTGTACTAACCCTAAGCCAGTTTTGTCTAAAATTACTCAAAGTCAGAATAAACGCTGTCAATATCATTTTAGCTCACAAAACGTATCCAGTATCTCTCCATACCCATTCCTTCTGAAAATTTTATTATTTTTTTACAAAAGGATGAACTCCTCAAAGCACTTTTACTTAAAGATAGAAATTCTATTTAAAGATAGAAATATCTCATATATTTATATGATAAATATAGCATGTTATATTTAAAGACAGAAATACATAATGAAAAAGTGTTTAGAGCTTGAATTTCAATTTAATTCTTTGAAAATACCTGAACTATTTTGGGGGGTCCTCTTATTTGTCACAATTTCTGTGTACATACATTTGCAGAGCTATGGCTTAACCTGGAGCCAAAGTTCATTTTAAAAGTACCAAAGTGTTGCTACATCTAATCTTTAGATACTGTAGCACTAATTGAACTTTTCCAATTGATCCAGGTAGGTCCATGTTCCAGCATCAGTGTCAGTCGCCCACACAAGCAGCATTGCTAAGCCAGTGCTTCAGTGAAGATTTCAAAGGTCAAGTCCATTTTGGAACTCAAAACCAGCAAAATCTTTGGGTTTAATTACCCTGTGACTTACAGTAATTTTTTGTCACATTGGGGGAAAAAATAACTACAGCTGATGGAAGATTTTCTTCTCTCCCCAGTTCACAGTAACTTCCCATTTTCTCTGGCCATCAAGGTGTATGTACACAAAACTAATACCCCTGAGCCATCAATTACAAAGAAAACAGCATTTTTGGGAGCCAGCACTGCTCAATTCAATCCATTTTGAGAGACAGATTGTTGAGTTATGCCAGGAAAGGTTAATCTTGCCACGATATATCATCTAATTGGCAAAAACTACCACACATGAAAAATAACCAAAACTGTTTAAAACATTATCTCAGGCTAAAAACACAAACTCCACAAAAAGACACCTTGTGATGTCTGAAGATGACAAAGGCTCAGAAAAGGAAACAGAAACAAGAGATCTGTGAGAGACAGATAGTGGAGACTTCCAGGAACTTCAGTGTCACCATCACTGAGCCACTTTTCCCTTATCTCTAAGTGCAAACACACGGAAAAGTTGGATGAGAGATTGGAAAGGCAAGGCAGACTTGAAGGAATTCTTCAATCCACATGTACTGGGAATGAAACTCGGTGTAAGGATGAACAGAATCATCAGGAGCTCTGGGATCATCCTAGTGAGAAATTCCATGCCATTTCAGCATCATTAGGAGAATAATTAATTCAATACTTGCTCCCCTATGAAATCCATTTGCCAACCTGCTGCTGCACATATAAAGCCTAAATTCACATTTTCCATGTTTTACACGCTGGTTTAAAGCAGCCTCATTTTCCTTCACTCCCTGTCTCCCAGGAGGAAGGATCAAGATTTGCCATGCACCAGAGTTTAACATCATTTTTCTGCAGAACAGAACAAAATGCCTCCTCTCAGATGTGAACATTTAATCTGCTTAGGCTACAACAAGCATGGATGATACAGAATGAAATCAGAAGCAGAAGTCCAGAATGGGGCAGGGGAGAGCAATAACCCTGTCAGCTTCAGAGATAGCCCAGAGCATGAAATATCCTAATGAAAACACTTATTCCAAACCCATTCCCTGGGGACTGAATAGAGACTTGTGAAAGAATTACGAGCGCTGCAGTTGTTGAAGGAGACACTCACCTTTATAGATAGGAGGCTTATCTTTGTCAGATTTGTCCCTGTTAGCCAGCTCCAGGAAATCTTCTATCAAATCCAGAGATATTAGGGACTGGCTGAACACTAGGCTGAAAAAAAAACAGGGAAACACAAAATTCATCTTTGGAGCTATTTTAATTATTGTACTGCTTCGTTTTTGTTCCCTCCTCTCTCTGGTGCGTCCTTGGAGACAAAGAGCCCTTCCAGACACTGAGCAAGACTCTGGTGGAACACATGCAGCTGTGGGAAGACTCCTGACAAAAAGGAATGGAACACACTTGTCCTGCTTCAGAGAACAGCCCCAGCAGAATGATGAGTTTATGGAGAACACTGTCAGACTAATACATTCATCAGTTCTTTAAAAACACATCCAGAAGTGACTTACACTTTGTCCCCGAGCTCCTCTGCCATTCGAAGGATTTCAAAGAGAAGCACCATTTTCCCAGAATGTTCCAACACCTCAGCATCTGCATCAGTGACAAAATCTTTGTACCAATCTGGAGCTGGGCTACCAGGATTGGAAGAGGATGTAGCTTTGCCTATAAAAAAAAAAGAAGAAATAAAAATCAAAGATGAAAACATGGTCTCCATTTAAATGCTTTGAATGTGTGAACTACAAAATTGTTCCCTTATTATTAGACTTAACTGGTACGAAAAGAGTTAAAGAGGCCAAGAAAAAACAGCCTTTGCACTATCAGCAATTACAAGGCTGCCTGAGAGTTAGAGTGTTGCAGAGACAGAAACTCACCCCGCCTATAATGTAATTCCTTTAACACATTTAATCTCTATGTGTAAATGTTTTACATACAAACCATTCTCCCCTTACACATTTACAAGATGCTTGTCATTGGGATGGGGGTAAAAAAAAAGATTTCTCACTTTAACTGTCCCCAAAAATTTAAATTTCTTAGGGAAAAGGATTAGACACACACGAAATAACAGAATCAGAAAGTCATCTCTGTGATACCAGATACCAGACAAAAACCAGATTATTAAAAGAAAAGCCAAATATTAAATGTGCAGCGGTAAGAAGTCTGAATAACAACTTTAAAAAGGTCTTGTATTCCTGCTGCATAGGATCTGCTTGCTCAGCGTCCAATTCAAATTCCAGATGCAACAAATTGACACACATATATTTCCTAATCTTTCCAATAATCTTTCAGAAATACATTTTAAAAAGTTGAAAAGCAGCACAGTACCTCTTAATTTTCTATCATTTTGTACTTGTGAATTAAAAAATTTCACCGTGCAGCTTCCCTGCCTCAAAACCCCTGAGTTCTAAATTAATGCCCCTTGTTTTTCCAGGATAAATACATAATTAGAAGTAGCAGGAGTTGTAAGTAAGGAATTAAGGAACTTGCCTTTCTGCCATACAGCAGAATTCCTGACAGCCCTCACAGTGCCTTTTGCAAAGTGAAGCTGCCTCACATTTTCATATCTGCATTATCCTCACCTTCATCTGACTTTGTTGATGCAGGGTTGTTTGTAAGATCTTCTACATTTCCTTCCCCACCTCCACGAGATCTTGAATTCCAGACTTTAATGACTTCAACATCATTATCACTGCCACTTCCACTGGAGCTACACTCTTTCCTCACCTTTTTCCCCTTGGATTTTTTTTTCCTAAAAAAGCAACATTTTTTTTTAAAATCCACACCACGGAACATATTCTAACAGACACATAAAATACAAAATAAACATTCACTTTGTAGGAATCAGGTCTATTAGGGAAACAACTCCAACAAACAAAATAAAAGCTCAATTACTTTGCATAATCATCAGAACTTAAGCTCATGGAAGTTTCTTCAGAATCTGAAGCTATGAACTCATCCATGCTGTCTTCATCAAAATAGCCCTCAAAAGAGAAAAAACAGAAATTATTAAGTATGTTCATCCAGCAGCTTTTATTAAACCTTTAGCCATCTGCTTACTCTTCATTTTAAACAATGGTAAGTTCTACAAAGGCCTGGCCTTGCAAAATGTTTTAAGAATGACAACATACCCAGCAAGAAAAATATGACAAAACCAGCAGCAAAATTACCCCACAGCAACAAAGATTTCCATTAATTTGACGAAACTTTACCTAGAGTTTGGCAGAGCTTATTTGGAAAGTTCTCAAGCGAGAGTATTTTGATATATCTAATTTACCTTATTTTCTTTGCTAATATAGTCCAGCTGCAAACACCAAGGGTGAGTCCAGATTCTGCTCAACATCTGGAAATCCTGGAATAGTTTAGCTCCAGCTTTGCCTCTTCCACCTTCATTGCCACCACCTACACCTGACAATAAAGTTCAGGTTTTAGAGTGAACCCTGAAGCGAGTTTGCCACACACTGCTCCCCTTTGAAGAGCAGAGCTGAGTGTTCCTTCCAGCTGCACATCATACTGTAACATCTCTTGTAAAAGGGCTCAAATTACTCAGTCACAGGCAGTTTTTCTCCTAGTTAAAGTTGTCAAAATTAGATTTTCCCCGTTTTCTTGATAATGAGAAACATGATTATATTTTTTACATAAAAGCGCATTGCTGCCCAGCACAAGAATGGGCAGCATTCTCCTAAAAAGAGAATTCTCTTATTCTCTTAAAAAGACAGACATGTCTATTTAGGTTTTCTAAGGTGGAAAACACAAAAAAAAATTGTATTTAGGTTTCAATGAATCTGGCTAACTAATTTGAGCTACCTTTAATGACTTATAATGCTGCACATTAAAAAAACTAAAAAACCCCAGCCTATTTGTTTGTTGTCCAAGCACTTCAGTGCAAAGTAGCCCAATGTTCAGAGAATTAATTTTCTCCTACCAACATGCCCCTCATGAAATGGCACTGGTGCCACTGTCAGCAGGCACATACCTGTCAGGTGATCCAGGTAATACTGGTAGAGCTTGCACTGGATCGGGGTCATCCGCACCTCCAGCACGTACTCGTATTTGGGGGGCAGGAACTTTGTTAATGCTGTGTAATCTTTCCTCTGCAATTGTACAAACAGGGCTTCAGTCACAGAAACGTGGCAATGACTCCTGAGGGGTAAGGATTTGTGGCATCTCAAGGCACAAAGCACCAGGGATGAGTGACAGTGATTTCAAGGCTTGGCAGCACAAAGGAGGAAAACAGCCCAGGAAATAGAGTTCATCACAGGTCCTGGCAGCAGACACTCCCCTGCCCCACTCAGGGGCTGCCAGGCCAGAGTCTGTCACCTGCTGACCCATGCCCAGTCCCCAGTCCTTGCAGAGCTCACTACAGCTCCAGGAACTGCTCTGGGAACTACTGCTGTGGGGCTTTTTAGAATGCTGAAAGGTTTTTGTGTGAAAGCACAGGTAAGTCAAGCAGCTAATAATCAATGTTTGTGTCACAGAGGGACTCACACTCAGGAGAAGACATTTGCTGAGTAACTGGTTTGGGGAAATGCAGATTTTACTTCTGTTTCAGGTTTTTTTAGGCTTTTACATTAGTCTGTCTCTCCACCCACCACAAGAGAAAGCTGCTCTCTATGGATAGGATCTGCTCTGCACATAAAATGGGGACTCCATCCAAGGCTTTTTCTATCTAAGGTCTGTAAGGTAATAATTTCTTCACCCTTTCAGACCTGAGTAATTTTCCTTCTCTACTGTTCACCATTGTTCTGATTCTCATAGGTCAGAAAAAAGAGGTATTCAGAAACAGCTGACAAACTATGGATCACCAACCTTCTGTGCAGATTTTAAGGCAGTCCTTAAGTGTGAAATTGGAATTAAAAAGGAATATTTCAAAGCAACTCATGTACTACTCTACCATAAAATGTCCTAGCAGGAAACAGCTGTATTCTCCAATAACATGTATTTTAGAATACACTGACTTTGGAGAAAAACTATACAGTTTTTCTAGTCACAATAAATAATGCAGAGATCCAATAATCAGTGAAAATATTTAAGTTAAAAGACATATGGAGCTCTCAAATAAGAATTTTACAGGCCTTTGGGTGCTTTGATCAGAGTGAGACAAAATAATTCCTCTCCTTCGCTGCAGTTTAATGAAGTGATGAGTTAGGGACAAAGTGTTCCTACCTGAACACAGCCAGCCAACATCTCATAGAGGATGTGAGCACGTTTCTTCATCACCCTGACATCCACCAGAGTGGAGTCTGCACACTGCCCGTTCTGGATGGGATTGATAAATCGATTCCGGAATTCCTTAATTGAGCCAAGCAAATTCTCCTTAATGAAGTTAACCATGCAGTGATCTAGGAGAAAAAGATCAGGCTTGAGTGGTTCAAAATGGAAAGCACAGTCCTGGGATTAATGCAAACAGAAAAGAAATGTGTCATGTCTAAATGGAGAGAAACCCAGCAGGCAGCTGCACCGGATCAAATTCTTTTCTTCCAATCAAACTAAATATATCTTCTCATGGCTGACAGGCAAATGTGTACTGAAGGAAATAAAAGACAACTACTCACATTCTATAAGATTATTCTGCAGTGGTGTTCCTGTCAGAATTATTCTTCTCCTAGACCGAATAGAATTCATTGCCTTAGAGACAGCAGATGCTTCATTTTTCAATATGTGTCCTTCATCACACACCACGAAGTCAGGACCTGGAAAGAAGCAACATGAAATCTCTTCACAATATTTTATTGCCTGCAAGCATAAAGTATCCAAAGTTTGTTTTACCAATGTTACTGAGGTGTTTTTTTACAGGTTTTTTGTGTGTTTTACGGTGAGATCTTTTAGCACTGATTGGTTCCCATTCAGCCTTTTCATGTGCATTCAGAGTAGCCACTCTGATAATCTACAGGCTGCTGCTTGAAAAGTCTTCATGGGAAGGGTTAAATTCAGCTTTGCAGGATGTTCCTGTTAAAATGGTCTGTCCTGCAGCTGGCTGGGCATGGCTGCACTCCATCCACCCCATCCAAACTCCGAAAAACTTCTTCTCTCCAGCTTTAGGCTGCCACCTACTGACACTCAGGCAATCCCAAAACAGCCAAAATCAGGTAACCTGAAATTTCTCATTAGGGCAAGAGTACCAATATGGGGACAGAGTACAATCAGAAATCTTAGATAATATAAAACAAAACCAGATTTTATTTGAATTACAGACAAGTGAACTGCCACCTTGCAGCTGAAAGTCACCTCAGGAATGTCCTCAGCTTTCTTCCAGAGGATAAAATATCAGTCTGATTTAAGTGAGCTGCACAAGGAATGTCAAAACCACACCACAACACATTTCCACAGTATGCAAAGTAACTCTAATAATAAGATAAATAATACCCAACTTGGCAGAACAGACTTACACACTCTAATTGTTTTCAGATTTAGCACAATTTCTGGAATTGCTTTCCTTGAAAATGAAGTAAAAAGATATTCTAGGATCCAACTAGCAACTCAGAATAAATGTTTTACCAGCTCTAAACCTGACCTCAGTTCCAGCACTCTCAGCTCTGAAAGCAGCTCATGACAAGTTGCTGCACCTTGGAGAAAAGCCACCAGTTGGGTTCAGCAATTCAGCTCTAAAAAGGGCAATATTTGAGGAGCAAAGGAGGATCTGTCAGCAAGGACAGTCTAATCTTTTATAACTTACTGAGAATTCTCAGACTACATTTCAACTGCCTTGTAAAGAAGAATATTAATTGTAAGGCAGTGATTAAGAACAGAAAATCAATTACACCTCTGACCACTTGTGTGCCAGTGCCAGTCACCTTAATCGTGCCATTTTAAGGTGATTTTAAGGTCATTTAATAGGGATTTGAATCTTACATGTGAAGAAAAAGGAATCAAGACGGTATTTCCTTCCATGCAAAAAAACCACCAAACTTTTGAACCAAGTCTAGAAGACAATTATGAAAATCCACATATGAATGCCAAACACACTTAGGCTTGTCCAAGCCAATGTATTTCTGAATTTTCCCACCTGCCACAGAAACATTTCCCCGTATTATTTCACTACTTTTGTACCTTCCCAATTCTGACAGCATGAAAAACATTGCGTGGCTACACAAAATGCCTTCCTTTAATTTTATGTAACCATCTCTAGCAGTGACAGATCTTTTCTCTAGTGCTTGTTTCATTAAAAACTGTGATTCATTCACATGAAGTTAAAGAAATTAAATTAAAAAACTACCTCAAAATCTGTTGTTTAAAGTGAATGACAGTAAAAATATGAAAAAACCCTATCTTAGTACAATTATTCATGGTTTGTTTGGCAGGCATTGATATCTTGAACTAACATCTTGGCCATGATTCAGCAGCAGGGATTTTCATAAATTTGTGGGGTTTTTCCCTTGTTCTTACAAAACACAAATGCAAATCATTATGGACAGAACATTCCTCAAAATACGATAAAGGAATGTAAAACTTAAAGGGACCTCAAGGGATCATTTAGATCATTTTCTCCATCTGAAATAAAGGTTCTGAGAAAAGGGCAAACCTGACAGAAGTGGGAAACTCCACAGCCTCTCTCTTGCTAAAACACTGTGCAACAACACCCATTTTGCTGCAAAACTGAATAAATTCTGCCCATTCCTTTCTCCAAATGATGTCAAAACCAACTGGTAACACTCCTTTGATTTACCAGCTCTTAAATGGTGGAAAATTTGTCAGTTTAGTTGGGTTTTTTCTAGGCTAAAATGCCTTACTCATACAATCTTTCCTCAAAGATCCTCAAAGTCTTTATCTTCTCATCCTTCGTACTGTACTTACACATGTTAATATATTGAAATACATGAAAGATAAATATGTATAGATATATACACACTGTTCTCCTACTCCTATGAAGTCTACAAGAACTTCATGCAACTGCCAATTAAAGAGCAGTTTCCAAGTCAAACAGTACCAGAATTTTTATAAGTAGCAACGAGTACAAAAAAATATCAATTTACTGAAGTGCTACAAGCAGAGCACAGCAGTGATCAATAAACCAAGAGCCCTTCAGCAGTGGCACAAAGCAGCCTGGAAACCCTGCATGTGTAAATAATCCTGCCATTCTTTCACATTGCAGAGCTGGTTAATTAATGAAATCACTTCTCCACCCATAAACTTTGGCTAAACCTTCCCCCTCTGGTCCCCTTGACAGTGCAACACAAGCGTCTCCTATATAATATATCTTAGCCCAGCAGTATTCACCAGACACATCTCATTAAATTAGCACTCCAGTACCAAATTTGCAGCTTTTTTAATGGGAAGTGCTCCCAGAGGCCAAGGTTTCCCTAATTCCAGTCCCAGCAGCAAGGCAGCACATGGCTTTTTCCTGCACTGGGACCTGCTGTCCTGCCCATGCTGACTCACTGAGAGAGCAAGAAACACATGAGAATCTTGCAATGCACCTTCTCATCCATTTAGCCAATCCAAATGGCTAAAAATTAATGGATGACAATACACAGACACTGCTGCCTTTCTGCAATTAGCTAAAATAAAGAAAGAGATGAGGAAACATGAAATGCCCTCAAGTTGTGCCAGGAGAGGTTCAGGCTGTCTATTAGGAAAAATTACTTCACTGAAAGAGTGGTTAAGCATGGAAGGGACTGCCCAGGGAGGTGGTGGAGTCACCATCCCTGGAAGTGTCCAAAAATAAGCAGACATGGAAGATCACAGCACAGTTTAGTGGGCATGATGAGGCTGGACTTGATCTTGGAGGTCTTTTCCAACCTTAGAGATCCTATGATTCTATGAAAATAATTATGGAGTTACTTCAAGGCTGATTTTCTTAACGGAGTGATTCCATTCTACCAACCCCTCCCAGAAGAGAACAGAACAGGAGACTCCATGTTCATATGGAATTACTCAAAATCCATCAGGCTCAATGCGCTGCAGCTTCCAAACTCCATTAAAAATACACAAGTCCATGACCTAATCCCAAACATTGCTCTGTCCCAGAGGTCTGGAAGGAGAATAGGAACACAGGAGGATGCAAAAGCCATGGCACAGGGCAGGGAATGCTGCACCAGTCACTGTCTCCTGCTACCACTGCATGTCCAACGTCACCTCACCCCACAGTTTTTGGGGTCACACAAACACAAAGCTATGAAGGGACAATGCTGCTGTAAAGACACAAGGTAGCAACCCCTGTTTGCTCTCCCTTACACTTTCCACCAGGAAAAACCCCACAAAAATCAATCTCTGTATAACATTTTATTTCATCACTGCACCAGAACAAGACCCCCTGAGTGCAGAATTATTGTCCTGTAACCGCTGCTTTGAGACAGCAATTCACACCTTTTCTCCCCTAGCTTTGACTCTCCTGACAATGTCCTCAACAAATGCAATATCCTGAGAAAATCAGATATAGAACAGCACTGACAGCACAGAGTTCCCCCTCTTTTTTGGTTTTTGGTTTGTTACTGCGTTTTTTGTTTTTTGTTTTTGTAACTACAGCTTTAGTAGAAGGAGTCAAAAACCCCATTGGCAGGAAGTGCATTTCCTTCACTGCTTAAACAATGTGTGTGGAATGGAATCAACACATTATATATCAACAAAAATACTTCATCAGCTGCTGTGCTAGAGCTTCCCTGACTTCGCAGCAATTGTATGACTTAGTGAGTCAAGCTGGCAGAAAATTAATTAATGTTTTAGCTGCTCAAACAGCCTTTCTGCAGAGCTGGAGATGCCAATTCCAATAATCACAAAGTTCTTTTTCCCATTAGAATAAACTCTTTGTCTGTTAGAACAGAATTCAGGGCCCTGCTATGAACGGCAACATCACAAAATCAAACTCATCAAGTACAATTATCTATCAGAAAGAGGGAAAAAAAAGAAAATCAATCACACACTGTCAATGTGAAGTCCAGACAGATAATTAAAATCCAAGAAAACCCAGTTCCATTTACCCTGCCTTCTCTATCTGCACTCACAGCGAAGGTGCCTTTTAAAAACAGTTTTTAAAACATCCTGCATAACCCTAAGTTATTTTCAGGTATCAGATGCCAGTTCAGAATTTGTAGCGAAATTTTGCTATTTTGGTGAACTTTTCTAATCCTAAAACTTTTAGTTCTTTTTGGTAACCACCTGATCCGTCATATTAACTTGGAATACTTTCAAATGCTTCCATATATGCTGACATAAACTTGCTCAGTTCAGCTCAGCTCAAACCAGACATCTGTTTCTCAAGACTGAAAAAATAATTAACTCCTTTATCTGCATTCTCTTAATTAGCACTTCATTAACACTTGTTTTTTCACATTTCTAAGGTACACTGTCTACTATTTTCATGTGTAGTTGCCCCCTTAATGGCAGATTTCCATCAAGGACAAAACAGCTTGTGGTTGTAACAAATTAACAGATTAAAACAGCCTTGGGTCCCCAACAGTCACCTCAAAGCAATTTGCAAAGGAAGCAATGCTAACAAAAAACCCACTTAACAGGAAAAGTTTCTAGAATATATTTCTTTGTTTTGATTTAACAGAAAAGACTGTTACAAAAGTCAATTTACAAAAGCAGATGGGGGAGATTCTGAACAAATTTCTGTAACTCAGCAAAAGCCTACAAAGAAAATCTGGTAAATCTTCTAACATTACTTATTTATTTTGCTCATATACATAAACCTGGAAGTACAATCTATACAACCTTTATTAATTTTCACTTACCTGGGTCGACTAAAGCTTTATTAAATATTTCTTTAAGTTTTCTACTCTTCACATTCCTGCCTTGTGCCAGATTTCGATACATCTCGTAGCCAATGATCATCACCCCTCCCTCGTCCTGCCAGTGCTGCAGCATGTAGCTCCTCTCCTGAGGCCTTTTCACAGTTGCCAGCTCACAGACCTTCCAAAGGGGGAAAAAATGCTTTAATTCCTCTTAAAATACTCAATAGTGGTGTAACTTTTACTAGTTCTGATGTATTAGTGCAAGAAGGTTTTTCACATGGTTAAAGTGCATTCCTTCGCCTGTATTTTCAGTGGTGGTGCTTCCCAATTATTCCCATTCAGTTATTTCAGGAAGAACTTTCTAAGCCTTTTACCTCTAGTCTTTCCTCATCTTCTAAACCTTCTTGCCATTTTTCAAACTCATTCAACCAGTTCAAGGCAGTGTTGAGTGGACACACAACCAGAGCTGTCCGAAAATCCAGTTTGTCACACAGCAAGACTGTGTGGAGAAAACTTACTACCTGCAAGAGAAAAAAACAGGCAAACACCAGATAAACACCAGGAAAGAAAGACAAATGTATCTATTCAATTATGTAATTAAATTACCAACAACAGCCTTGTTTAAATATGTTTTTCCTGTTTCAACTTGCTGGTTAAGATTTCACACAGGTGTATTTGGAGTTCATATACTCTGTGTTATGTAGCTGCACACAACCTTCACATACTGAGATACACTTTTGAATTGCTGAAGGATTTCATGAACAGGAATCCTCCATATTTCACCAATCATTTTCATAAATTAAAAACTATCAGGTCGTTTTTAAGCTTTCTCCCAACACTTGCCCCAAATATAAAATAAATTCACATTCGAGTTTCTTAAAAGTGACCTTCAGTCTTACAGCAGTTTTTCACATTTTTTTCAAGGTATTTCAAGGCAAGTTCTCTCAGAGGAGCTCTGGAAGAGGTTATGGCAATGTTTTCCAAGGATTCAACCTGCAGCCACCCTGGCTGTGTGCTGCACATGACAACACCTCCTGGAGGCCTGGGAAAACCCAAAATCTTTTGGTGTTCCTGCTGGGCTGCCTGCTTTGAGCAGCAGCAAAGGCAGGACTGGAGGAGAGTCAGTGATCCAACAGCAGCTCCAGCTCTCCCGCTGGATTTTCATGGAGAAAGCTGCACTCTAACCACCTAACTGTGCAACAGCAGAAAGTTCTTTCTGCATAAAATCTTGCTATCAGCAACTGGGATTTAACATATTATATATCAACAAAATATGTACTGTTCAGAGGAATTTCAAACTGCATGACTGTGCTTGGAACACTGGGCAAGAAACTGATTTTCAAAAAAATAAGGAGTCACTGGTGGTCCTGTGGTAAGAAAAAACTGCCCAGGAAGATTCATGACCAAAGGCCTCTGTCCTGGCCAGCGGGCCCCCAGCTGCCTGAATTCCATGATCTCTGCTGAATTCCTGCCCTGCAGTGTGCAAAGTCTGCTAAAACTGGTGGCTGGTTCAGCTTTTTAAGAGCTGAACAACAAATGGCAGCACAGAGCACAGCAGTGACTGGCAAATGGACACCTACAGAAAAAACAGTGACATCAGCTACAAACACCAGCCCAAAAATCAGTTTATACTGACATGTTTGCAGCTGTGCCTTTGATTATCAAGGTTACAACCAAAACGACTGTTACTAGCACATCTGGATCACTGTAAAAATACCCTCTGCTGTGAAGTATTTATCAGACTAAATAAAGTGCACGTGTAGGAAGTCCCTACACATCAGTTCTGCAAAGCGCTGCAAATCTCCAGCAAAAGGTGCAACTAACTCCTGACAAGCCACACCACCTACCCTAGAATCAAGTGGATAAAAATATACCCTTCAAAGGTGATTTTCAAAGTGTTCTGTAGAACTGGAGACTGTCAAAATACTGTGTCGGTCACCCCCATTTCCCCAAACAAGGCAGATTTTTATATATACTGCAGGTGGAGTTAAAAACCTGCTGTGCACCAGCACCAACCACAGCTGCAGTTCGGTTTGCCTGAACTGTGAACACAGGAGTGACCTCAGTCCCCCTGAGCACCCTCAGCTCCGTGTCACTCAAAAAAACCCCACAAACTCACCAGCATTTGACTTTGGACACAAAGTCTGTCATTAAAAAATAAAAAAAAAAACAAATCTGATAAACTTGTACTCTATCAGCGGCAAATAAATTTAAAAAACACTCAAGAAAATAAACCATTGAAGGGAAAAAAAATGAATGAGGAAGACAGAAAAAACAACCTGCTTAAGATTATTACACTGTCTTAGAAACAGCTTCCTGTATTTTCTTGTTCTGAGTTGCAAGGGAACTACACAGCACTTGGAAATAAATTTTGTTTCTTACCTGTAACGTTTTCCCCAGGCCCATACAGTGAGCAAGAATGCAGCCAGAGCCAGGAGATGTCTTGGTTTTTTTAACAGATTCACAGCAGCAATCCCACATGAACTGAACACCTGAAGGAAATTATTGAAAGTTTTCTGATTAAACACTCATTTTAATAAAGTTCACCCAATACTGTGATCACTGAGATCATGATAACTCTTAGGAAAGCAGCTGTCAGGATAATTATTGATTCGTTACTGTCCAGTGGGCTGTATGTGGGATGATCTTTGACTTGAGCTTGGTTACACTCCCAGTTTCACTGAAAATGTGGCAATTGGGTTGGAAAATATTACTGTGAGGATGCAGATTGACTGATCTTGGGGACTTGGAGAAAACACATTCTGTTTTTTGCCTGTCAAGGAGTTTTTATTATTCTAATTCAGTCTGCATAAGGGGCTGTGTCCCTGAAGAGAAAAACCTTATTTTTTTTCCTTTAAACTCTTTCCTTACCATCCACTTGGTGTGGTTTCAGTCTGGTCACTATGCTCCTGTGAACCTGCACTAATGGTTCTTTGGTTTCTTCATCTTCATCTAAAACCAGCTTGGTTGTAATGGGACATTTCAGAGGTGAAGCATCTTCAATCTCTATCACCTACAAACAGAAACAAGGCATCAGGGGAATATTCTCACATGAGTAACACCCAGCATTTGAGACACATCACATTTAGCAAAACTGGAAGCCATTAATTTATTTAGTAAAGAGAAACCTTCAGTGCAACTTACTCTGCCACTGAAGGGAAGCAGCATGGAACTGAAACAGCTTTCTAAAGATCACAGCATCAAATAAAACTGACGAAGGTCAACCTGCAGCAAACTGCAGATAAAACTTTTGGCTTGCGAGGCTGCATGTAAGTAGTTTTCAGACATTACTTATCAAATTACATTGAGGTAGAAATTTATCATCTTACACATCATCAGGAATTCAAGTTCACAGAATTTTACACAGAAACCAGACCATACCTCTCTCAATTTCTCTCTCTCTCGTTCTCGCTCTGCTATACGTTTTCTTCTTTCTTCTTCTTCTTTAAGTGCATTTTGTGTTTCTGTTCTAAGCTTATCATCTTTGATAATTTTCCTTATTTTCTTTCTGCCTTTTCCAGGAGATTTTGAGTCATCATTGTCCTCATTCTCAGAATTACTCTATTAGAAATTAAATAAAGTACACATTAGTAAGAAAATTATGGCACACACAATTAAATCCTTCTTTCTTAGACAAGCTCCCAGAAATTCTTATACACATTGGTGACGTTTAGCTCATAAGAAAAAAGACTCCTTTTTTAAAAGAAGTGCCACCTTAACTGTAATGTATTCTGAGATATTAAAGGTAAGCCCAGCTGTGCAAAAGCAGTACTGAAGGCATTGTTATCATTTCATGGTAATGATTATTAATAAAGCACTTTTTTTCTGTTATACTCGTGCTAAATTAGATCAGCCCTTACCTACACACAGGAAAAGAAATCCCAACACTACTAAAGCCTTCATCTACAATTTGTCTCATCTACATTTAGATTAAAAATTCTATTTACTTCAATATCATGCATTTTTATTAAGATCTAGGCAGGAAAAGTTTTAGTTAAACACAATGTTTTATCTACACAATGGTGACATTTTACAAATTTCAGCCTGAATTAACATTGAGAAAAATTTTCATTTTTTACTACTTTGTGCAGAGCTGTTAGAGATACCCTGAGCAGTTGGCAGAAGAGACAGGAACTCCTCATTTATTACTTCAAAACATGATACAGCACCTTATTCTCATTTTCACTTGATGAATCCTCTTGAACCTTTATCCGCCTTCGCTTCTTTTTCTGTTTGTAACTGCGCTGGTTTTCTTCTGCCTCAGCTTTTTTGGCAGATCTATTAAAAAATCAAAAAGGCAATACTACTGATTAACCATAATAATCCACTGCCTCACTGAAAAACAAGGGTAAAGAAGTACCACATCATTAACTAATGAGACATGCATTCATTTTGTGCAGGAAGGGTGACTTCCAAATTCCTTCCTGTGCCTCAGCCCACTGGACACGTAGCAATGAGAAAACCCTACTGAATCTCAGAAGTGTTAAGCATTAGTTTTATACTGCAATCCACCAGCTGACAGCACTGTATTTGGCATAAAAATGTCCATTTTTTTGCTGATCTTTTTTTGCACTGGCCCATCAAATTGTTGTGCACCTCCTACTGCGGCACAAATTCAAAATTAGCACATTTGCTGCAAAATAAATTAATGTTCTGTAATTCCTACAGGCAAATACCATCGAGGGTTTTAAGAACTGCTCCAAAGGGTTTCATTTTACCATCTCCCTGCCTAAACTGCACTGTTAAAAACCAAACCCCAAACTCAGGGTAAGCAGAGCTCAGTTTTATTCCTACCTTGTCCTTGGTCGCTGCTCGTCCTCAGACTCACTGACCTCCTCACTCACTGCAGACTCGTGGAACTCGGAGTCATTGGAGTCATCACTGCTCACTTGAAAAAGAAAGCATCATTTCCTGGTGAGTGACACTGCAGAGTCAGCAGCTCCTCACTGCACAACAAACTGGCTAAGAGCAACAAGCACTGCCAAGGTTCACTGTAGACAACATGGCACCCATTAAACCCATATTCATAAGAAATAAGATGGATAAAAATAGTACAGAAGAGAAAAGCTTAACATTTAAGCATCATCTGAGTCCTGGTAAATGGTTTATTGCGCCAACAAGCCTTGAGGTCTTTATGCATGAACGTGTACATTTTACAAGCAAATGAGAAAAAGCATTATATGATGGAGAACAGTGGGGAACATTATGGAACTTCAGAAAACAAGAGATGATTTTTAGTTAAACAGAAGCTTTTGTTACAAATGCTTCAGATGTCATTTTATAACCTTATTTCAGAAAAGGACCCTTATTTACTAACAACATATAAAATTACATCGCTACATTTATGGCTTGGCATTTCTTCAGGTAATGCAAGCTCAAAACTGCCTCAAAAGGCAATTAAAACTACACCTAAACCAGCAGCATTAGGCAATACTTTCCTAACCACTTTGAGGAGCTATCACTGGCCTTTTTTAGGTAATTAAGACACCAGCATGGCATTTAACACCTTTAATTTCAGCTTGACCTTGGAACACAGTGGAAAGTTTAATTGTTTTATGAATGACAAGGCTTAAAGCATGGGTTGTTCTACATCCATGGGGAAGGGCACCATTAATAACATAGGCATAAAAAGGGCAAACTGAAATCAAATATATTGTGCTGTTTGAGGGCAGTGAACTTCAAAGGCTTACACTAAAGAACCTGAGGTGCCTCTTATTTACATATAATACAAATGTAATTCACAGGTATTTCTCCTGAAAGAAAAATTGCAGGTAGAGCTTTAATTCCATGAGGGAGGAAAAACACGAATATGCAAAAAGTTAAAAATGAGAGTTTTCATGGAGGAAAACACTAAACAAATTCCATGGCATCTTTTCTTTTGTGGGAGACCACAAAAGCTGGCTGCCATCAGTGCAGCCCAGGGACCAGGGAAGCCCAGGGCACCTTTCCTGGCCAGGGAACACCCACAGGTTCAGTGCTCCTGCCTGCAGCAGCAAAGCCATCCCCCCAGGCCAGCCTCACTTCACAGTGCCATCTGCTGCTCAGCTCCAGCCTGCTCCACCGAAATTCCTGCATGGAGACATTCCCCAGGCACTACTGCCAGTCCAAGAGAGCAATTACATCAAGGGCAAGACTGATTTTCCCAAATTTAGACATCCTGTGCTTGCCTCTGCTGTTTAAGATGGGTATTCTAAGCCTTCACAGGAGGAATGCAGTTCAGAGGATGCAGTGAGTGGAGAGAGCTGCACTTGTATTCAGCATTTCAAATCAAACTGTTTATCAAACAAACATAAGGGAATTCTAGATTTCACACACAAGGAAGTTTATACAGGGATTTTAAAATCACTGAGGTTGAGATCTCCATTCTGACAAGCTCTGGACTCATTTTATAGAAGCAAGTACTTTTTATGACCAAAAAAAAGCTGTGTATTATATACCTTTCCTTCTATTTCTGCGCTTCCCCACTTCTTTCTTGTCTTTTGGTTTCACCACCTTTTTTTCTTCACCCGATTCCCCGTCACTCATGGTGAGCTTGTGCCTCAGCAGTCTGTGTCTGTATCTGGGCTTCTTGGATGATTCTTCTTCCTCTGAATCCGACTCAGAATTCCCTTCCTCCTTTTCAGACTTATTGTCTTCCTTTTCATTCTCTCCTGTCACATACAAGAGTCAGTACCACACGCATACCAGTCACCTTCTTTTCTTACACAAATGGGGCAGGAATTAAAATCTGCATCAATTTAGGCTAAATCCTCTGCTTTTCCAGGGAATTACAAGCAACAACATAGCAACTTCCTCAAATGTTAAGCATTTCACACTGCCTGAATGCTTGGAATGCCTGTTCCAATGGCTGTGTTAGCCAAATCTCTCCTGTGCACTTGCAGGACTTACTGTTCTGTATACATTATCCCTCAAAAACCCCTAGGACTTCTTAACTGGTTATAAAAATCAGACTGTAACAAAAAAATAAACATACAGAAGACTACAACAGATGATTATCCTCATGACCACATAAATTGGCCTCTCTGGGGCAACTACATATCAACAGCAATAATATTTTTTGCTGAAAATTTTAACAATCATCATTTTCCCAAGTGACCCTTGAAACCATGACAGGTGCCACATGATGGCATTTTCCCAGATGCTTTTTGGGGCTTACCATCATCTCCTGTGTTTTCCGTTTGCTTTGCAGGTTTCTTTTTTCCCTCCTCCGGTTGTTCTTCTGAAGACGTATCCTCATCAGAGGAAAGATTGGCTTTGATTTCTTCTAAAAGCATTTTCTTGGCAATTCTTTGAAGTAAAACAGAAAACACTATTTATTCCATTGTTCAAATAAATCTATGAATGACAAGTGTAATCCTACACCATTCAGAACTTCAAAAAACGGGCTGAAAGCTGAACAAAAAAAGAGACACGTGATGAAAAGTCATTGTGGCAAGACAGGATCTATCAGCAAAAATCTCACATTAAATGTTATGTGTTGACTTGCTTTTAGAAAGCAGGTTTGTATAATGCTCCTTTAAAAGAGAAGTTTCCTGCTTTACAGCAAGAATGTAAATATAAAATGTACAGACTTAAAAGATTTCATTTTATTCATGGTCTATCTGGATAACTAACTACAAGCACTTACAGCAACTCTAGCAAAAATTCCTATGTGTATACACCCAAAAAGTCTGACCAACACTACAGGACCTGAATTTCAGATAAAAACCATCCTTTTATTTCCTGCTCCACAAACTGTGCACTCAGCTTCGCAAAGTTTCACTGCAGAACAAGAAAGCTTCCAGCTAATGCACAACTGACTATGGAAAAATTATTTCTTTACTATGCACTAAAAATCTCGTCTGAGACTATTCAAGGCAGATTATAAAATGGTACTGTCAAAACCACAGGAAAATAGTGTCAGAGTACTTGTACTTCCAGGGGAAAAAAAATAAACCAGGTCTTCCTCATATAAAAATCAGAAATACTATTGTTTTCATTCCAAGGTCATCCATTTTAAATTAATTATGTGTTGTCTAGGTCAAAGCTCATCTGTCTTGCCTTTTGGGAGAATTAATGTATACTATGTGTCCATAGTAGAGCATGGGAAGGCTTTCACAGCAGTCAAAACAACAGCCCCAAACCCATGGCACTGAGCCACAACTGAGGCTTCCCTTGGGAATGGCAGAGGAACAGGGACCTCTCAAGCAAAGCTCCTTACACAACAGAAAATTGTTACTTTTATGCAGCAGTATAAAACAGGCTTTTAACAATCAGTATTTCATCTTCCAGCCTGCAACGTGTCCCTGAAACAAAAGACCTTTTCAAAGGGAATTTTCCCAAGGTATCTTTCCTGTCACAGTATTCCACGCAGTATTTTCTAATTTTTGAACAACAGTGTATTTTTCAAAAACACTCTCACACTAATTTATATTCAGTTATTATTAAAAGATGGAAGCAAAATAGTTTAATAAACACTTCAGATTGTTCAGTGAGTCAGACCATCCATCAGCATCCAAAACACACCCTCCCCCTCTCTCTTGAGAAATGGCTTGGGAAGAAAAAGCTGATTAAAACTTTACCATGCAGTACCCTTGGAGAACTTTAATTCCACATCTAGCAAGAGATCACAGCACAAACCCAAAGAAAACTTACTAAAGCCCACAGATAAGTAACATCCTCTTCCAAATGCTTTTTGCATTAGGTCCTCCCAGAGGATATCTGGAAAAGGGACTTAGGGTTTGGTTGGTTGCTGCTTTTTTTAAAATCCAGCACATCATGTGTAACAGCAACAGAGATAAACAGCTCTTCATATAAGAAATTCAGACTATATTTCTTCCATCTCTTAATGGTCAGAACTTTTTCTTCAAAATGAAACTGCTTGGAATGTCACAGGTTGGTTTCCCTTTAACAGCTTTTAACATAAATTCTTAACCTTAACTCCTACTCCAGAAAATGCAGAGAGCAGTGGTCTGGCTGCTCTTCTTGTTTAATAAAAACACAAAGTTTTTCAAGAGAAAAAAAAAAAAAAGGCCTGGGAAAAAAGTGAACTTGAATCCTTGAAGTCCTGCCTTTGACTTACTTTGGGGCAAGTGCATTAGCAAAGTTAACACAGCTTGTGGATGGCAATACTTACCTCTATACAAATCACCTTTAAAAGGCTGACTTTGGTTCTTACAAAAAAAAGACATTAATTTTTATTTGTTCTTTAACGAAGTATTTTTTTAAGAGGAACAGAAAACAGCAAATGCATCTAACACCTAAAAAGCCCATGCAAAAAATCTGCTACCCTTATTAATCATCAGTATAACCAATAACCAGATTGGGTAAACTAATTATTTATAATAATATTAAGAAGTTATTGCTATGATAGAAAATTAGTCCTATTTTTTATCTAGGATATAGACTCAACCACTAGTAACCAAACTGAGATGGGACTGCTCATTAGTGAGAAAAGCTACATTTTCTTCAATGAATTTACTGGCATGAATTTAGGCTAAAAACATGAGACATTATTACGATGTTCAGGATTTAAAAGATGCCCTTTTTTAATTAACTACATATCTGATAGGGATGATAAGTGTAAGCAATATTAGACCCAGAGAGATTAAGCCGCGGAAATGCATGTGACAAATGACTGATGTAGAAAATAGCTTATACGAATTAGAATAAATTGAATATTGGACTCTGGGAGATGGTTTTAAATTAAACCACAACAGATGCTGACCAGGATAACACCTCATATTTCTATTTTAAGATAAAACCCATTTAAAGTGACCAGGTTTCTAAGCTAAGAAACTTCGCAAAGTAGCTTTAACATTTTAGTATTTGCATTAATAGCAGCAAGAAAAACAAGCTATGATAAGAGTGTGAAAACTCCTTCACACTCACATTCTTCCAGAGAAAACCATGTAAATCAAAAGGGAATGCAATATTTACTCAGGTCAAGGACATAAAAGATTTCTGGCCAACCAGACATAACAGTTGAGTATCATCAATGGATTTAATTAAGAGACACAGAAGAGTCTCTAGCACAGGATTTCAGGTAATAAAAAATAAAATAAATGTTAAAAATCCCTGCATTCCACTCATTCCTGCACTGATTTGCTGTGACCTTGAGTATGTCATGTTGCCCCAGTTCATCTTATCTAAACTTATCATGGAATTTGTGTGAAGGGCACTCTCCCAAAACATTTATACAGTGCCCTACCAGAATAGGGCTGGAACCTCAACCAGGACACAAAAACAACTCCAGAACAAAATAACAGCACATATGCACAGTTTTATATCAACTGGGATTTAAAGACATTTCCCCTTTGTAAGAACACCACCAGCAGAACACATTTCTAAATAAGGAATTGATTACTATGGATTTTTAAGTCATGCTAAAAGAAAAGAGTTTTCACCAGAACCAGGCAAACTGGAAGTTACCCAGGGGTTGCTTAGTTACACTGCAGGACTACTTTAACTGCTCCTTCAGACATTGCAGCAGAACTGGAATAGTGAGTGCAGCCTCTCATGGTGTGGAGCTGAGCCCACATGGGAATTTGCACCATTCTTGGTCATGAATTGTACAGTGCCAATACAATGGACTCTTTGAGAGATTGTTGAAAATCTTGGTGAGACAATGCTACCATTCTAAAAATAATTTTTTCTTAAGAAGTCAGGATTTTAAATTTTAGCTCATTATTGTGATGCATTAGGACAGATTAGATTACATCAGCTCACACTTAGTGTTCATAAATACCTACTAATTAAATGTAGAAATAAGGTTGCCTGAAACAAGCCCTTGGGTGGGGGAGTGGAATGTTGGAATGTGGCTAATAAAAGCCTCTATAATTCCAGCTACAGCACTACCAGCCTCAATGAGCCTTCAGGATACTACTAGAAAATTCAGAACCCTTTAAAATCCATTTTAAGAAATTAATATTTGGACGAAATGTCATACATGCCTAAAAAAATGAGTGAAATCTGCCAAACACCTTGTTCTAGATACTGTGCTGTCTTTGTTGGAAGAGGCTGATTTTCAAGCTGTCAGAGTTGTATTAAATTAAATGCTTGGACAAGAAAAACGTTTTACAAAAATTTATTGTAACCATCAAATACTTAAAGGCATTCTGCATTAAATACACTATTAACTTCTTAATAAACAGAACTACTGCAAACATATCAAACAATACCATTTAAAAGATCAGAAGGACCAATAATAGTTACACAACAGAAGATGAAAGCATACAGCACTGTATGGCATAGTATGACCCACTCGGATATTGCATTTTGGCAAAGATGATTTCAAGACTATTAATATTCATGTCATGCACATCCCCAGGTATGCAAATAACAGAACATCTAAACTAGAGACTTGCAAACAGGAGAGTTCCCACACTACAAACACCCAGCAGGTACGAGGTACCCTCTTTGGCCTGGAAGGACATAGGCAACTTCTCTGAATCAGTAGGTAAACTATTTAAACACTTTGTGTTGAGTAAACAGAAGAACAAGTTTTTAACTCCTCGAAATTTGTTCCATCTTTTTACAATTTATATCTCTGATTTTGGTGCCAAGTACAACATATGATAAAGGTAAAGTCAGACTGCATTAGCAGGTAACATGTCTGAAGGTTGACAACACTGTTTATTGACAGAATACCTCCCATCTCATAAATAGGTGTCCAAAAGATCCCCTAAAAAAAACTTAACAGAGAAGCAGCTTAAAAACAAAGTACAGAAACTGATTTTTAAAGCCCGAATTTATATTACTGAGTTGTTTGTTATCAATTAAGTTCATTCAATTCCCAATACAGCTCTTCAAACTAATGATTGAGTTGTGTCAGAAACATTTGTGCAGTAAATACTGAACTTCTGACAAAAGTCTATTGGTTTTGATATCAACCAGAAACTCACAACAACAAGAAGAAGGGGAAAAAAAAAGAACAAAATTAATTGAAACAGGACTGAAATTAAAACAGAATTTTTTAAAAAAATCTTATTACTGAAGTTTACATGTTCTGCTTATGACCCTGTGCTGTCAAGTCCCTAAAAGCATCTTTCTTTAAAGAGCTGAATAACTGGGTTAAATTTGATGACTGAAAACACACAAGAACTAATTCAGCAGCAGCATTTTGATGCCAAACTGAGGTCCGTAAAGGATATCAAACAGTGTTTTTCAAATTTACTTCAGCCACATATCAAAACATACGACTCTGTGAAACAAGGATTCCATATTCTAAACTAGTAAGGCTCAGAAGCAGAAAAAGACTCCACCAGCAACTGGTCCCACACATGCTATATGGCCAAAACCCAAAAAAAAAAAAAAATCAGTTTCTGAAATACTGTATAAAAATTTGTTGCACAGCACTTCAGTCTAACTACAATAACTTCCAAAAAGAAACTGTGGCTCAGAGCTGAGCAATACTTCATGTTGTGCATTGACTCGTTAGGAAATGAAGCTTTTACATTTCTAGCTAGGCTAATTTTAATAGCTACAATGGTACTGGTAAAATACGACATGTCTTAACTAACTGTATCTTACAGAGATTCTTTTTTATTGAATTCAAAACTGAAGCAATACATATAAGCCACAATTCTGAAAATATCTACGCAAAGACTTAAAATATATAATTAGTCTCCTTGAAACCAGTTGAGCCTATGCACAGTTCTTGTAGAATCATGGCCTCAACTCACATTATTCACTTTAGGTACTTTTTAGTGGATTAAAATTCAGTTGAATTAACAGCTGAAAATACCTAATATGGTTTTCCCCACATTTGTGCTTTCTCTTTATTGAGAAAAGGCATTTCAATTTAAAAAGCATATTAAGTAACAGTAATAACCAAATTAATTCTGAAAATATTGCAGCACTGCATATCACACAGATGCAAATTCTCCCCTTCTACTCCCAGAACTAGCTGAAATTCACATTGAGCAGCAGCAGCAGCTTTTTACCTGCCTGCAAGATCCTTGTCACCAACCTCCCACCTGCAGCGGGAACTGCAGCGGGACAGTGCTGCAGCGCATTTCCAACCCCCCAGCCAGGTGTGTTAGCTAACACTTCTAAAAGCTTGCTTTGCATTTCTGGCTCTGGGCCTCTGCTTTGTGGCCCCGTTTTTCTTGCGGGAGGCCCGTGAGCGAGTCTTTACCAGGCAGGCAGCCGTGCTTTTTACGACCTGCTTGCTCTTCCGTTGCGCCGCTTTGCACCCATGCCTAGGGGGTCTTATAATCGTTTTTAAGTCCTTATGGAGGGTATCATACCTATTCTCAGGGTCGTCATCATCATCATCTTCCTCCTCCTCCATTGGGATAGTCCTTGGGAGAGCCTCTCCCTCATCTCCTGAAAAAATATCCCAAAAGAAAATGCGTGTAAACCCAGCAGTAAACGATAATACATGACAGCACAATTAACAGCACAACGCATGAACTACATCTCCATCAACAATCCCCATTTAAGAACAGATGGGTAATACCACTTTTCTACCAGCTACCTATCTTGACATATTAAAAAAAACCTAGTATTTCAATGCACATTACGCTTGCTACTACACACAACTTGCAACTTGTTCCTAATTGCATACTGTGAATCTGGAATTTTACAGCAAAACACAGAGACTAAATACCCAGGAATCAGAAATAAGTTTCCTAAGAAGTTATTTGCTCTGTCAGAAGCTCCACTACTGAGTTTGTGCAAACTGAAAAGGAGGCACAAACAAATGTATTACAGAATTGCTTCCCAAGCCCATGGACTGCCCTGCTGCCATGAGGAAGCACTGGAGATTCCTTCCTATTTTTGCTTTCAGATTATGAATGTGTGTAAAGAGTTATATTTTGAGAATTCCACGTGCTATCCTTACTGCAAATATCCAAACTCAGCTGCACTGCATGGCACCGTCTCATATGCAAAGGACATCAAAACCAACAGCTTGGGACACGTGACAGAGCAGGCACAGCACAGTGTGAAACCTGCCCTTAGGCTCCTCTGCACTCTCCTGGCTGCTCTGAGGAATTGGGACTTTCTAACACATTCCCAGGCCTCTCCCCTTACGTTTCCTTGTTCTTCTGACCTGCATCTAAGTCTGACAAATCTGCTAGGTAATAAAATTAACCTTAGGGAAAGAAACCTCACAGTCCTAATGAGCTGAGATCCACTCATTCATAATTTCTACTGTTTATTTTCTATCATGGGGAGTGGAGGACTGGACTAAAACTAGGCTGTGAGAGGCTTATTCCAAGGTGATCACAGAAAGTCACTCATGTAGATAAATAAAAGCTGGTTTAACCAGATCCTAAGTCTCATTCAACCATCAATCTACACAGCTTGCTCAGAACAGATTCCTTTATTAATTCACCTATTAAGCCAAAAGCAAACTGAAGAGAAAGGACACATTTTTCTCCTCTGAAAATACTCTAATGTAGGCAGAATTTCATAGAATCAAACAATAACTAAAGTTGAAAGAGACATCTGGACATGCTCTACTCATCCTCCACCCTCAAAGCAAAGCTAACTGCAAAGTGAGGTCAGTTTTTTCAGTCAAATTTTGAGGATTTCCAGGGACAGGGATTCCAAAGGTGAACAGGGCAATAACCAGCATCAATGATGCTCAATGGACAGGCTACTCTTCCTAGGACCTAAATCAGTTTTTCTTAGCAAAGGCTATATATCCACTGCCTCTCATCCTTTCGGCACATATCCAGCTCAGCCTCCCCTCAAACTGCCCAGCAGGTGATTTGCACACAGAAATTCAGATGCCCCATTTTCAGCATTCTGTCTCCAGTCTAAACCAACCACTTCTCTCTCAGTCTAACCCTGCTGTCAATCATCCCATACAACAATCTCACTGTTCCAATTTGTACCGTGCTATCCATCTCTCCAATAATGACCCCATCTTTCCACTCGGGACCTGCAAATGAAACAATCAATCTCACTGCCTCTGACACCTTCTCATATATTTAAACCAATTTTTTTCCTCTTGGGCCATTTCAATACCAAGTCCATGAACATGCACTGTACACCAGCAATTCCATTTTTAAGGCATTTTTCTCTGATGGTCCAGGGATGCTGAGAACTGTCAATGAGTGCCAGCAATTGTCTGTCTGTGGGAGGGTTTCAATGGCTGTGGCAGCAACCATGTGCAAAAAGCCAGCTCATTACTACTCAAATCTTTAATTATCTGCAAGCTCCCCCAGCAGAGGCATCACTGGGTAAAACATGGATAAGGCAGCACTCAATGAGAAGCCCTACAAGTCCCAGTATTAAATGCACAGAGACACAACATATGAAAACAATAAGCAGATTTCTGTAAGTAGCTGTTCTAAGCCCACATGGCCCTTGTGAGGCACAAAAATCATTTACTTGATTTTTAGACATGTATTACAATGCCACAAGTCTCCAGAGTCACATCCAGAGCACAGCCAGAAGGTGATAAATTTGAGTTCACATTATCTACTCCTTCAAACCAGCTTCTGCTAAATAATCCCTGGGCAGGTGAGGCCAGGGCCAGGCTTTGGAAAGCTGAACCGAAAGGCAGTGCCTGCTGCAAATACTGCCTGGAGTTTTCAAAGCACCTCCTTTTACAGTGACATCAACTTTTTTTCCTCAAGGGACAAACTGCACAAACTGAAATCATGGAATCTTACAATCACAGGACAGGTTGGTCAGAAGGGAACTTTACAACAGGTGTTTCCAAATCCGTATCAGGAAACCCAACTGGTTGCAAACATTTAATTTTATAATTACCAACTGATGAGTATTGTTCACTTCTGGACTATTAAATGTCACCCAAATCTTACAAAATTCCTGGCAATATATGAATAATATGTGTACATGAAGGTCTTTTGCACACCTGATGACTGACAAAATCCTGCATCAGCAGACAGCATCAAGCTTTCGGTCACCGGCCTGATCTTCTGCTCATCACTGCTTCCATCACCCGTGGAATTCTGATCATCATTTTCGTCCTTATCAGACGAGGAAGAGGAAGTGACAACCACCTTTTTCTTTGCCACTTTCTTTTTTAAGTTGCTCTTTTTACTTTCTTTTACTGACCCTCTTTTAGTTTTTTTCTTAGTGTCTTCGTAAGACTCCTCATCGGAAGAGGATGAGTCATTCTGTTCCTTCTTGGAAATTTTCTTTTTGTGACTTATTTTTTTCTTTTCTTTAGTTTCAGTTCGTTTTTTACGCCGCACAGCATCATCGGAAGAACTCTCCTCTTTTTGGGGAGATTTCTCAGTATCAGAGGATAAATCAATGTGTACTCTTTTAGCTACTCTCTCTCTCAAATTCCTCTTTTCTGTAAACACGGGTTCCTTTTTAATTTTGTCGTTTTCAGAAGAATTGCTACTTCCTTTCTCTGCAGACGACTTATCAAGATCAGAAGAGGAATCATCTTGCTCTTTCTTGAAACCTTTCTTTTTCAATTTTTCAGATTTCTTTGCTTTGCTTTCTGATCCCTTTTTGTTCTTGAGTCTGTCTTTTGAAGACTCCAACTTGTGCTCTTTCTTTGCAGACTTCTCAGTACTCTCTGAAGAAGAATCATCCTGTGCCTTTTTCTTTTTCAAATCCTT
Source organism: Acanthornis magna (assembly GCA_036785705.1). Taxonomy (NCBI): domain Eukaryota; kingdom Metazoa; phylum Chordata; class Aves; order Passeriformes; family Acanthizidae; genus Acanthornis; species Acanthornis magna. The sequence continues at coordinate 2,836,429 of JAWUZG010000262.1, forward strand.
CTTCTTCTTAACTTCAGGACTCTCCTCTTTCTCCAGTGAAGATTTCTCAACATCAGAAGATTCATCATGTTTTCCCTTTGCAGATTTTTCTTTCGAGTCTGTGCTCATCTTTTCCTTAGCAGCTGACCTCTTACCCGTTTTTTTATCTTTAGAAGAGTGATTAATTTCCTTCTCTGGGGAAGACTTCTCAGCATCATCATCTTCAGAAGATTTACCTCTCTTCTTCTTCAAATTTACCTTTTTCTTACTGCTTACTTTTTTCCTCTGCTCTTCTTCAGAGGAATCATAACTATCATCTTTTCTTGAGTGTTTTTTCTTCGATTTTTTTGCAGCCTCAATTTTACTCAGCATTTTTATCTCTTTTTCCAACTCAGAATCGTAGTTTGAAGAATCTGAATAATTTTGTCTTTTCTTTTTAGCAGCAGCAGCATTTTTAGCTGATTTGTCTCTTTTAGCCTCTAAATCTGAACCGGAACTGGAACTTTTCCTTTTTCGTTTCCCGTTTTCATCCTTTACCGGTTGACTCTTTTGAAAATCTGAAGTCTTCTGATCGTTTGCTGGCGCTTCACTGTTGCTCTCACTGTCTGAGGAACTGCGGCTCATCATCCCTGCTTCTTTAAGGACGGCTGGCATCTCATCAGAGTCCGAGCTGTGATCTAAATCATATGGCTTTTTGGATTTGGAAAGTTTGTTAGGACTGGGACCATCAGCAGTGCTGTCGGAAGAATTCCTTTTATCGTTTTTCTTCCTGGGTTGCTTTGATGATTTGCTCTTCTGTTTCTCGTTGCTGGTGTCGTTGCTGTCCTCCTCTGAGTTGGATGTCAGGGGGCTGATGTCCGTGGGGCGCCTCAGCGGGGTGGTCTTGACACGCGGCGACCTCCGGAGATCCGACTCCTCCACGGGCACAGCCTCGTTCTCCGTGGAGGCCTCGCTGCCAACATTATGATTTTGTTTCACAGAATCACAGTTTTCTGCTCTAGCTTTTGCATCTACATCTTTATTGTCCTTTTCTAGACTGTTGTCTTGATCTTCAGCTTTAACTGTAGACTCTGAAAGGGAAACGGGGGTCAATTTTACAATCAGTTCTTTTGTTCCTTTAGCCGATGATTTTAACTTGGTACCACCTTTGGTATCTTTCACAGGAGTGCTCGATTTCGTATTTGAATTTGGAGACTCCTGATCTGCTCCTGCGTTTCCACTGTCCTGCTCATCCGATGGCATCTGAATTTCCATAGCAGATTCCAGAGTCTCAAAAATATCTTCAGGAACGGACGAGGGGATGGACACGATATCCATGTCTAAAGCCTCCGTACTGTTCGGCTCATACTGTGGCTCTTCATTCCTGCCAGACTTTTTCTCTTCCCCAGGAGCTGCCTTGTTATCTGTCTGTTCCACTGTGGGAACACTTTGATCCATGGGCTCACTGTCAGGCTGCTCCGACACAACTTTTTTCTGTGTCTGTATGGCGTCATCCTCTTTTAATGCCACATGTTCCTTTCCTTCATCTTTTTTCACCTCATTTTTTTCTGATCTAACCTCAGTTTTTTTCTCTTTGGTATTTTTATCTTTGATTTTAACATTCAATGCTTGAATCTCCAGGTTCAGGCCTTCTTCTAGTGACAGATGAGCTTTTTTCATGTCACTCAGTACAGATTTAAAAGCTTTCAGCTGGCACAGTTGCACAGTTGGGCTTATTTCTACATTTTCTGCAGCGTTTTTCAAAAAGCTTACAAAGCTAGAATTCAAATTTGTTGTAGTTTCAACCAGTTTCTTTGTTTTCTTAAGTAAGTCTTTTGGCACCATTAGTGCTTTGTAAGAATACGTTACTGAACCTGAATATGAATTATCTATTTTTTTTTCTTCCCCATTACAATTTGCATTATTTCTCTTTGGAGAAAACTTGACTGTGTGGTCATATATTTTGCTTTTTTCACTTTCAACTTTCATCTTTTTTTTGTTTTGTTGAAGTAACTGTTCTAAATTTTCAAAGACACTGTCACAAGCAGTGACCAAGTCCAACAAAGGCTCTGGATGGCAAATGTAGCAGTGCCACTGGTTGTTTTCATCTAGGATAGTCGAGAGCTCCTTTCGGCCCAGGTTGCGCAAAATGCACTTTTTACAGAAGGCGTTATGGCAAAAGTCACAGCAAATCAAATTTCCACCTTCAGCACACCACCTGGAAGGAGAATGAGAAAGGTAAGAGTTTTGTCTCCACATCGACAAGGCGATATATTTTTAAGTTTATGTATTTAAAAATTCAGGTGATGAACGGATATCCATCACTTGAAACCATTACTGAAAGCGTGTCTGAAAAGCACTCAGTTGAGAATTGAAAAATCAGGGAAGCCATGAGATTTGTGAGATGAACAGCTCACAAAGCTGAAATAGTCAGTAATTTTCACACACAATTTCAGCATTGACTTCTTGAAAGAAGAGGAAAAAATTAATTAAATCTTTATTTTCCCTGTTTCTTCTGAAAAATTGTGATTTATTTTACGGCACAATTAATAAGCTTAAGCCTTTCTAGCCTTAACTCATATATTACTACTGCAGGAGCACATGAAGACCTGAAAAGTGGCAGATAATAAAAGATGACAGAAACCACAGATTGCATCACTTTGACTGAATTACACATTTACGTATTTGGCAGAAGGACAAAGAAGTGCTTTAGTATTTCAAAAGTGGGAGATGCATCTGCAGAGCTGAGTTTCTGTGGCTCACAAGGTTCAGAATGTCAGGTTCTATCCCCACCTTTAAAGTGCTAGTAAGGTGGCATGTTATTTAGTTAGAAAGGTGATCTCTTAGAAGTATTTGTTATTAGATTTCTTTATATAATGCTTTCCTGTTCATTACTAAAATAATAATCAGTTAGAAAAACCCTGGGGTTGAGTATTTCTTGGTGACAAATAATTGTTGATTCAGCTATTATGTACTTGTCTTTATTTGTCAATAATGTCACGATTGGAAGAAAAAATACTCCCAAACCAGGAGAGCTGTGGGTGTTATTTCTGGTTTTGTACACTTTCACATTCTGTACACATTTCAGTTTTTGTACACTCACCTGCACTGTTCATCCATCCCATCTGAATCACGACTGATGTCATCACTCATGTAATACTTGTAGCAAGTCTGTGAAGAAAGAGAGGACAAGGAATTCTTTATTAATTCTCAACTGGGCTCCTGCAATTCATTAGATTTCAGCATGCATCAGAAGCAAGCCAGTAAAAGCAGCAGCTGCAAGGTCTTCAGCATTCTAAGCCTTTTACATTTGTTTTAATCTAAAAAACATCTTCTATGGATACAGCAGGTCCCAAACCATGACTTATTTAGATGGCTCAAGGTTTGTTTGAAAATTAAACAGGCTTTGTTTGATGGCTGCATATTTGTATCTTTTAGAACATCCGTTGAATATTTCTCTCCAGTCTGAATGTTTTTTCCATCTATTTCCTAGGTAAATCAACACCACATCCTCCCTGACACAATTAATCCTACATAAATTACAATTTTCAGCTGGATGCTCCTTATGTTAGCATGTGATGCCATAAGGCTTTAAATAAAAATACCTTCAGCATTTATCATGATATTAACATCCAATAATTCCATTTCCAGGTGCAAATTAAGCATCTTTACTGAAAATTTGGTAACGGTAAGAAAAAAAAATACAAATAACTCAGCTAGAAGTACTGATGGCTTAAGTTGCTGAATTGTTTACACCAAATTGTGAAGGTTTGCTGTTATTTTTTTCCCAGTTGTTAGTGAAGAAGGCTCTCCCAGACTTGCAGCTCTACTTTGAACAGGCATTAATACAATTCAGAATCCAAAAGAGGCTTCATCACCTGAATTTTAAATGATGATGCCCCTTTATCTGGAACAGACTTGAACATCTGTTCAACTAAACTATCCAAACAACCAAAATCAACAAAAAAACCCAGTAAAATCTGCTGTTTAGACACTTGATGGAATATTCATAGTCAAAGGAAAACAGCTTCTCAGGTCTGGGACTGTTTACTAAGCAGGAGAAAAATAAGGGCAGAAGTAGGCACAGAAATAATGGAAGAGCTGGAGTGTGGAGATCAGGGGCTTCCTTCTCACATTAACATAAGGCCATGTTCAATTAAGTAAAAACACAAAAAAACAATGGAAACAACCCTTGCTATAATTCATGGAGCAGAGCTCCCAACCAAAGCTGCTGTTGAGCTCAACACCCTGAACAGGTTACAAAAATGACCCAGGTCACTGGTGGGCACTGCAGGGCAGCTACAGCCACGTGCTGAGGGTGTGCAAGTCCAGGAACAAGAGCTGGGACTCCAATGGAGATGGAAAAAGGTCACCTTGTGAGCTGACTTTTGTAAAGCATGTTTTATAAAAGAAACAAGAACACCAGACTGGATGGGCATGGCTGAGACTATCTCTGAGCTGAGCATGTAACACTAATGAGGAGCTGGGAAGGAGGAGGAGGGAAGAGCAGGGAATGCTGCATGTACCTCATAACACAGAACTGTATCTCTATCTTTAGCAGGATCTTTAGAAATACAAAACCTCCACAATTATAGAAATATGCAGGAGAGCTCTCTGCACCTCTTTGAACATCAACAGAGGTCTCCACAGCAGGGGGCAGGGACATTTCCTTCCTGCCCTGTCCCACCTCTTCCCACTGCAGCCAACTCAGGGCCTGTGTGGAGCCACCAGGAAGCCACACAGATGAAGACCCAAATTCTGGGTTTAGGTTAGGGACTACACCAGCTCTGCAAAGCTGCCATAAATTAAAACAGTCCAGGAGCTGGCAGAAGCAGAGATGGTTTTGAAGCTGCTTTTCTGCTCCTTATTTCACTGCTGTTTTACATGGAATGCTTTACCAGGAAATGCAGACTTGAATCTGTTCTTAAAATACATTATGAGTAGGCAGAAATTTCAGACAGATCATTTAACATTAAAAATTCACTAAGATTATACCCTTAAAGCTGTAGAAATAAATAACAAAGAAAGCACAACCAGTTTAACTGGGATATAAGAAAAAAGGAATATAAATTCATAAGCATGCCTTCTTTTTCTTTAGTTTCCTTAATTGTAACAGCTAATGACTGAAAACTTTATTGACTAATGAACAAGAACTAGAAAAATCCCACCCAAATCAACTAATATGACATTTTGAAACAAAACCAAACAGAACTGTTTACCACATACCTTACAAATAAGCACTTTGAGTGTAGGGTGTCTATAGATTGAATCCTTTTGGAAATGGTTCACCTGCTGCCCACAAGCTGTACAGCTTACAATGCCGTGGAGTCCTTCTTCTACAGAGAGGATTACAAACCACACATTAATTGTTTTCATTTCTAATGAAGGAATCTGTATATACCTATTGCATTTTCTTACAGTACTCTGGCCTGTCAGGTTGTTCATGAGCCTTTATTTCTGCATCACCCAGCATGAGAGAAATCTTTCTGTAACCATTTGCCATTTTAAGACTGAATTTTCCCCTTTATTTCTATGCTTCACTTGTGGTCAAGATACAACTCTTTTCCCTCTGAGAGGTTTAATTTGGGTTAAGTGGTCATCTCATGAGAACGCACCAAAATAAAAGTCATCACTAAAACTCTTTCAGAGCAGCTCTGATATTCTGGACAACACTCCCCATTTAATATTTGTTCAACAAATACCATTGCAATTCGTGTTTGCATTGTGGCATTTCTTTCACACATAGTTTTAGTTTCTCAAAGAAAAATACAGAAAACTCTTACAGAAAATGCAAGTAATCATTATAATAGTGTCTGAAAAATCTTTTCTCACATTTTGTTCCCTTCTTGATGGCAGTTTCTGGGTTTTTCTGAAACTACAATTTTGCTACAATACACATGTTCTCCCCATGTTGCTGACTGCCCCCAAAGTGTGTGCACCACTCTGTTGCTGCACCTACATTTGGTCAAGAAAGCTTTTTTTTAATGCCAACCCCCCAGCTCACTTCAGTAAGGGTGAACTGGGGCCTGGCAGGCTCACTCCATGCCAGGCTATTAAACTGACTAATTAATACTCCAAGACCTTTTTGTTTTCAACAGCAGAAAAAGGAAAATCATTTGTAAAAGTTCAGGCACTTCCAAAAGCCTAATTTGGGATCAAGCAGATCCAGGTTTGATAAGGGATCACTTAACTGTGACTTGTCCTTTGCTGTCATGTTCAGTGATTAAATAAATAAGGAAATGAACTCAAATGGTTTAATTTAAAGATTACAATCTGAGTACAGACTTGGTATTTTTTCTAGTTTTGATTAAAGAATCATTCCCACAGAATTAGAACCAAGCACCAACACCACCATGTTAAGGAACTGAATGAATATCCTCAAGACACAATACAAGCACGCAGCAATCTGCTGCTGAAGCACCACCTCAGATGGCTCAGGGAATTCAGGAGTTCAATGAAATTCTGAATACAGGGTATGTTTGCACCCTCCAGCCACTCCTGACTGCACATCCTGCAGAGCCTGAGGACCTGTGAGCCTCTCTCACAACCTCCAAAGCAGCTCTAATGGCAGTTTCAAACATTGGTGTGACCATGGATGAACACAGCCATCACATCCCACTCCTCGGGAAGGAATCCCACTTGCTGCAGCACAGAATCCAAGCCTGGCACTCATCACAGTCCTTAAAGGGCTGCAGGAATCACTGAGGGGCCCAGCCAACCTAGGGAGAACATGATATTCCCTGCCAAGTGCTGAACCACTTCCCTCTTTTCCACAACCAAGGGGAAGCACTATGGCCTCCTTCCTCCAACCTGCAAGCTGGCACCAGGAAAAGAATTTAGGAGGAAAACCTTGGTTTCTGCTACAAAGAAATTGAACTACTACCAGTTCTTTGTTACTGAGAAAATACTTGGTTAAAAACATTCCTAACTGAATTTATTAGCAAATATACAACCATAACCATGCTGCAGACACGAAACTTGAAAAAAAGGACACAATGCCTCTTACAGTCTCAGATGAGAGCATCTGGTTGCTAGAAAGGCAAGAGTTCTGCTTCTAACACTATTTCTAATACACACAGGACATATAATCCCTAATATAAATGCAAATATTCAAAATAGATATGTATGTCAGGCACAATAGAGTAACCAGTCCAGATACACAAAGGAAGGCCTGCAAATTCCCTAGGGATGGAGATTAAAAAGGCTGGAAGGGCAGGTCATTCAAACTGGCCTGGGAATGCAGACACAGCCACAAAGCTGAAGCAGAAGTGTCTTATCTTTTTAACACTGTACCCCTGAAGAGTCCGGTTGGACCATATGTAAAATTCTTATAAACACAAATGGAAAGAGCATTTCTACAGGAACAGGACATCTTGCATGAATAAAACAGAACCAACTTCCAAAGTTACTAATTCAGAGGAAACATCAATGCTCAAAATGTCACTGACACCACACGAGCCCAGGTGTATGCACAAGCACATTTCCACACAGTCACATTTCACTCCCCTCCAACCACAGATGGAGAAATAGCACCCAATAATTACTTTAAAAGAGAGCAAGGATCTCAAATGATACAATGGGAAGGATGAATAGTGTGTGCAAGAGCTGTTTGTATGAATGCCCTGGGTACTGCTGGAGGTGTGTGAGCTAAGATACTGCCAGTAGTGTTAACAAAAATATCTGCCTTCTTATTGGCTACTTCATCCATAATCCTCCCTCCTCTCCTTAAGTTTTTGGAAAAAAACATGAGAGAAAATAATTTCTGTTAGTATTATAATCTACCTAACTTCTCAGTAAGCTATGGAAAACCAGCTGACACAGCAGCTTTTCAAAGGTAATCCTTACAAGGGCCTACTGGTAGGGAATTTCCCACAATTTAAATGCAAAACAAAACAGTCTCTATGTTGTTTGAGGGTTTAGGATTTTTCTTAGCTCACTGATGGATAATCTGTCTATACATGTCCCTGCTCAAACATGGTTGCTTTCCTGGTGAGTCAGTGAATGTTCCTGTATCAATGGCGTTCCAAAATAATTCCTCAAAAAGGAATACCTGTAACACCTGATTGCAACCAAGCAACTGTACCTAATGATGCATCCTGTACCTACTGAAAATAAGGAGTTTAATGGGAACTAATCTTAGCTTTCACTGCTGCATTGCAGGAGCAGCAATGGAGGCTAATTTCTATCAGCTGAAATCCTTAATGAACAGAAAGCCAGAAGAGTGGAGGTATTTTTAGGATAATTTATCAGAAATATGAACGATTTTTAGATGTACCAAATGTGGTCATAAGCAACAATTTAAACCCATTTCAACAGATGTTTTAAATTGTATTTACCTCCACGCTTTTTGGGAGCTTCAGGTTTCATTTTAACGGTATTTCTGCTTCTAAATTCAGGCCCTTTAAAATCATCTTTGTCTTCATTCAGCACTGGCTCAGGCTGTACAACCACTGTACCTAGAATAATTTTATTTAGAAATTGGAAACCATTACACATCCACATGAAGTGCAAAAGTTTGGTTTAAATAAAGCCAACAAAAAGAAAGCGCAATCTGTTGACTACAACTCCACAAAGTTTCGAATGCACAGATGTTCACAGAAAAAAAAAAAAGAAAAAAACAAAACAAAACAAAATCCCCCCCCAAAAAACAACAAAAACCAACCAAAAACCACAACAACAACAACAAAAACAAACAAAAAAAGGAAAAAAATAAAAATAATAAGAAGAAAACCAACCCCCAAAATCAAACCACACATTTCAAACTACATCTGTGTTGCAGCTGTAGGACAGAAGCCAAGGAATGGATGGGCTGAGGAGCAAATTGTGCTCTCACTGCCCTGCTGTGGCACGTGCAGGACAGGACTGTCACACTGCTGGGGGTGTGGGACAGGAACTTGCTACCAATAAAGGACATCACTTAAATCCCTCAAGACCCACAGAGTAACTATGCTTTCCTCCCTTTGCCCTCTTCGACTCAGTTTCCCTCAACTTCATTTATTTCAGTATGAAATAAACAAAAAAGCAGTAGAATAAAACCTGCTTTGTGTTTAACAAGATTCAAAAATTGACATTTTCATTTAAACAAAGCACTAATCAAAACTATCTGAAGGAAAAATACATCTTTCCTACTTAAAAGCCCAGTTTTGTTGTAAGGATACTGAAAATAATCTACTATTCTGAAAAAATCATTTTAGAATGACTGTTTTACATACTGCTACTCATGCAGTAAACAGCAGCAATTTTCCTGTAACTTTCATAAGAAATGGAGGAGATTAATCCAACTCACGCTGCAGCTAAGAGCAGAGGGATGTAGGCCTACAGTATTAACTGTTTCTAAAAGGTGCTTAAAAATAGATCCAATAATGGCATTTTTCCCTCCTGAGTTAGTTTTGCTCTTGTTGATCTAATTGCTAATAACCTCAAAGACAGAACAGTAAAATAAGACCTCCAAGTGACAGAGCTTGAGACTTCTGCAAAACCACAGAATAAATCATTTCCCCTGTTTTGTGACGGTTTTATACAGATGTCAGCAAGCATTTGAAATTAAGCATTTGAATTTAATCTGTGCACCCACAGATTAAAATCTGCTGGGTTCCAAATTGAAGGTGCTCGGGTCCCTCTTTTTGTGTGGACAGAAAACCAACAGGACCTTCAAGAGGCATTTTACTAATACATGTGCATTCTAGTGAATTATTTATGCTGCATCATAATCTTGGCTAATTTGCTGAATTCAGAAATAAAAAAAGAAGACATGACCTACCTTTAGGCAAGCTTTGCATATCTACATCATTCTCTGAGTTCTCATTTGAAATATCTTCATTTACAGTTTCATCTATTTGTTCATCATCTGACCCAACATATTTTGTTACAACTGTAGGTTTCCTGCACAGACAGAAAAAAACATGCTCTGACAACTAGTACATACTGCAGGTCAGGTGAGCTTTGCAGGCAAAATACCATATTACCTGTGAAAAACTACATTCTTTCGAAATGAATTAAAGACATTATGAGGTGGGATGCTCCAAGTTACTACAATATAGAAATTGTAGGCTAATTTTCTGGTTTCAAACAGGCAGTCTCCCCTCCCATGTAAAATTAAAATATATACTAACAAAATATTTTTGTTTCACAGGCTTGCTGTATTTTGTTGTAAAATCAAGGTTTGAAGAATTTTTAAGAAAGTCACAATTCTAAGAAAAAAAGTCCAAATGAAACACAACTGAATGTCTGCTCAGAAATTTTATACATCGTTCCAGGCTTAACAAGCAGCACAAAGAGAACACACAGATATTATCAGATTACAAAAAGCATCTTGGCAGAAATGATGCTTGCAAGGAAATAAAAGGAAATGCAGAAAGAAATGCAAATGCTGACTGTTGAACAAAAGAATCAGCTGCCCAAATTCCACACAAACATAATTTAGAACTGAATCCATGAAAATGATAGAATTTTACTATGTCAGGATAGGGAGAAAATAATACAGAATATGGAGCAAATTTTTCCGTAGCCTGAAGGCATTGCATGAACTACTGCAGGATACTGTTTTTATCAGTATAAGGCACAGTATGATAAATGTATGAGTGAAAATCCCTTTAGTGATAAGACAGGAAGCAAAAACCGGGACTAACAGGTATATAAATGAAAAGAGTTCAGCAGGACACTGGATTCAAAAGCCGAGGGAGAAACCAAAGCCAAATATAAAACCACACTTGCAAATACGGCAGCAAGACAAACATAAAAAGGAGACTGAAGAATATTAATCCAGCAGGCATGATAAAATAAAGCAACTTGGATAAAAAGGAGAGTGAAAAGATTTAACAGATTTTTAAAGAGCAGTGCTAAGGCAGCTGATGAAAGCTCAGCTCCCTGCACGGTTCACTGGGATTTAATAAAAATCACGGAGGACAGAATTTGAGTGAGAATCAGCTGAGAGCAGATGAGGAGGAGTTTGACCGGACTCAGTCTGCTCTTACTTGGGACACAAATAGTTTGTCTCCTGTAGGTTCAAGCAGTTGGTAACCAGCTCAATCCAAACTTTTTAGGCCAAAGAAGGAAAAGGGATTAAGCAGGGTACAGCAAATGGGAGTTTCTGCCTAGGACAACTCAACAGCACAGTTTAATGCTGCACTCTCCCAACAGTCAAGCACGTAAAGCCTTTTTTTCTGTATGACCCAAGTTACAGTTTTGGAAGAATCCTATATGTAGAAATAGCACAAGTTAAGGAATACTTGTATAAACTTCTTTGTCCTGAAGATATGGGATAATCTTGTCTTTGTTAATAAAAATCAACCTTTAGCATCTCAAGCTTTCACTCTGAGAAATGGTTTGAATTTGAAGTGTACCATGAGGCATTCGCTTTATCAGCACTCTGCTAATTTCATGGATTTATGAAATTGTGTACCAAAAATATTTGGCACAGTGTACCAACTTTTCTATAACTTCCTATACCCAAAAAGTAATTTATCTGTTTTATTTTCCAAACCAACCTTTTGGAACGGGATGATCCTAAGGATTTGGTTCTTTCCGAAGAACTACTTCCCTAAAAACAAGAAAAAAAAATGTAGAAGTCAACACATTTGCATGCAAGGGATCTGTCAAAAAACAGTTTCTTGCATTAACTAGAACACATCTCAGAAGTCACCAGCACCCTTATAAAAAAGAATTTAAAAAGAGCAGTAGGGAAAGCAGTAACTACAAGTGACAATTTCAACAGTCATGCCAGCTCAGTTAAACTGAATCTATGGAGTTTCAGGTCAGAAGTCAGCAGCTTTCACAGGTCTGTGAATGCCCTTCATGCAACGTGAAGAAACCAGCCCTTTTCCAACACTCCCTCCCAGAGGGTTCTGGCACTGGCAAGTAGCAGCAGCCTGCACCCAGGAATTGCCAGCAGAACAGACACTTGTTATGTGCCTCATGTGCCAGAAAGCACTGGCTGTCTGTGTAGAAAAACTGATTTTTTCAGCATTTCTTGCACTCAGATCACAACTAGGTCTGGGCAGTTTAAAATACCTGAATTTACAGCAATAAAGGCAAACTAAGGCAGGACACTGGCACTTGTGTTTATATTGTCAACCAGAATGTTTCCAAAAGGAGAACAGCCAGAAGTAAAACACATCATATGAAAAATTTTTGCTCGTGTTTAACACAGATCCAGTATCTCCAATTTTTTTTCAAAAAGAAAGCATATTTGCCCAAAAGAACAATTAAGTACCCACTGTTATCTGAGTAACAGGGAAGGGTGATGACATTAACAGGTGGTTTTGACAGTATTATTTAAGTATTTATTGTAAAAGCTAAAGAGTGAACTCAGCCACTGTGCACTAGACATGCAAATAGAATTCAAAAGCATTTTTATTCCTACCTCGTCCCTATTGTTCTCCATTGAACCTGGGCTTCCTTTAGGTTCTCTACTTTTACCTATGGAGAGAAATTAAAGGAGTCCACTGAGATGCAAGGAACATCAAAAGCTCCTCACACTGCACATCACAGCATCGTTTACATTTCACCAATCTGGATACAGATATCTGTGTGACCTTCAGAGGCAAACTGCCGCACAACAAAAAGGACATTCCACTGTACGGCATAAATTTTACAGAAATAATTCAGAGATCTCCTTCAGTTCATTCACTGGGAGGCTGAACAACAGCTTTCCTGTTGGTGAAGAAATACTGAAGCACTGGAAGTGCAACTGCATGCAAAAATAATAGCATTACTGCATTTTTGTTGATCTCTGAGAAGCTCCCTCAAGTATTTTAACTCTTACACACCCTGACAATAGAAACGAAGAATTACATCTGGGATCATGGAATCACAAAATCCAATTTGATCCAAGTTATGACTGAGAAATCCTATTTCTTGACTTTGGGAACTGTGGAAAAAGGCCTGCAACCTACTGGCACCTGCTCCACTCCACCAGTCCTGGAAATGGAAGGGAAAGTTTCAAGTTCAGTGATTCAGTGATTCTTGTATAAAGTTGCTCCAAAAGTTTAGGAACAGCAGGATTTTAAGAGATGCTACTGAGTAGGAAGTATAACTACAGGATACTTATCAGGATTATTTGTGATTTTAACAGAAGAATACTAGCACTCCAACTTCTTTATCCTTAAACTTCAGTTTTGGGAAAACCAAACCATTTTCTTCTACACTTTGAAAAAACTGAATCACTTAGATTAGAGAATTCAATGCTCGATATTTGACCTCTGCTGAATTGTTTGAGTAAATTTCAGGGAAAAATTTCCAGCTATTTCTGCATGTGAAGGAGGGAATAAAAAATGGAAGCACACAAAGTTTTTGGCCTTTTTAAGTACCTGAAATTTCTTCTCTAGAATATTACAGGCATTCCCCTATCATGAGGGAGGAACGTGAGATTTGGAAGGAGGGTGACATTTCTTCTGGAGCTTGGATACTGCCCCACCTTCTACTCTTGACCAATTTTACCCAAGTGATAAACCCATGGAAAATACCAGCTTGGAGAGCTTGGCAGAGCTTCCCCTGCTCTGGCAGCTCCAGTGCCTGCAGACTCTGCACTCAGACTGGCAGCCTGATGCTCATGTGCTATTCCAAAAGCAGCTGAACGTGCTCCAGTGCCAGTTCCTCCGTGAGTTTCTCTCTGCAGCCCAGTGACCCAGCGGGCTGCAGCCACCCCCTCCCGGCTCAGGGCTGCCCCAGTCCCTCCAGGGCTCCCAGGGAGCAGGGTATCCCCTGGGATTGTGCTCCAGGGCTCTTGGAACAGGAGCAGGCAGCTCGGCGCTCCTGCACTCTCCTGCTGGCACCGTGAGAGGCAAGGGAGACATCCAGTTCCAATGCAGAGGAGATAAAGAACATTATGAAGGCTTTAAAGCAAACTCCTATTTTAATAGACCTCTGTGTGTGGCAGGGACATAAATTTAGGGTATGAAGTAATTGCAGCTAATACGCAACTGATTTCTAACATCCAACCCTCCTGAGCCATGCTTAACCACCTTCATCATCATCGTCTCCCTCCTCACAACACTACCCAATAATACTCCATCCCCCAAATGCTGGAACAAAACAAGAGCCATTACTAAATAAACCTGATCTGGCCCACACCACATTCATAACTTCTGCTTGTAATGAGCATCCTGTGGATTAAAAGAAAAGCAAGCACAGTTGCCAAAGACACTTTCATTATGCACAGAACACTGGGAGGGGAAGGAAATTTGCACAGTTAATTCTGGCATTTCCTAATATTTAAGTGTTTAATTCTGACTCTTCAACTTTAATATGTTCTTTTAGATCTCAAAACCAACATTAAAATATGTCTGCTATGAATTTGCAAGTGTATCCATTTCAAAGACAATCTGTGTTTTACAGCAAGGAACCATATGCTAATTTTTAACTACAGAGGATAAAGGGAGAAGATTTCTTTTTCCCAGTGTGATCCTCAGCAAAATTTCACTTTTAGATGCATCTACACCACCATTTATTTTACTATTCTGCTGAAGCATCACATGAGTAGTTTCTTTTTCCAGTGCTAACAGTTCAGTTTGGTGCTGACATGAGGAGGTGAGCGCCACAGGAAGCAGACTCTCTCTCTAAACAAAACATTAAAAGATAAAAACTACATGCCAGAAAACCCATGGAAGATATTACTTAAGACAACAGGAGTTTGAAAATAAACTCTTTAATACAGACAGCACACTCTCATTCTTCTGCACTCCACCACAGCAACACAACTTTTAGCTCATTAAACAGTAGAGATTGAAAGGTTCTGCACCTGTATCCAGTCTAAGTTAAACTAAGAAACAAATTTAAGCTGTTACACTTGGAAACAGATTTTACTCAGTACTGACACAAAATAATTTCAGTTTTAATCACTGTCATCAAAGTGTTTGAACTTCGTTACCCATTTCTACTTTAGAAGCAAAAATTTCCAATACCAATTCTGACCTAGTGTAGGACTCAAGGTTTTTTAAAAGTATTATCTTCTTTTCAAATGTTTCCGGATTATATATAGAAATCTTTCTCAAATTACTATGAAAGCATAATCTCCAGACTCCTTCCACACCTAAAAGGACTGCAAATGCTTTACTACAGCAGAAAAACCAAGATACTGCATTTATAAATTCAGGAACGCTGAACAAGGAACTCTACAAATACGTGACTGCTTGCTATCTCATGCTTCATAGAAGGTAATTACCAGCAGATAGATTTTTTTCACATTTAGAAAGATTCAAAACTGAAATAAATATTTTATCAAAGGCCTATTGTGTATTTATCAAGATACCACCACTTAAATCATGTTAGGACTTTGTATAATTGCCCCAGTGAAATGTGATATAGTGAAATAACAACATCAAGTTATTTGACTTTAGAATCGCACATACACTGAAAATATAAAATGCTTTTTTACCTATACTTTTGTTTTTAGATAATGCTGGAGGAGAGTTTGCGTCCTCAGATTCTTCTGATGAGTGAGCCAAGAAGTCATGAAGCTTCTGTACCAATGTATTCAACTTGCTTTCACTGTTAAAATACAAATAATACTTCAAGTTACTTACATATCGCACTCCAATTCATCAAGTTTGAAAGAAATTATATTTAATCTCAATTAATACACATCTACAAGAGATTTAAACATTTGTTTCTGCAAGAATATACCAGAGCAAATAAAAAACATAATTCTGCTAAACCCTGAGTGAAATAGTAGGTGCAGCCTTATTGACAAAAAAGCACTAAGGATTCTGTTCATAATAAAAAGTCTACTTTAAGTAATTTTCACTATTCACAGTTACTGACAAAATTTAAGAAAGTCTGAGTAGCAATGCTGCTGTGACATGAAGCCAGCAAAAAATTAATATTCTATTTGTCAGAAGCCAGATAGGTAAGAACAATAAAATCTTTATTTTATTGGAAAAAAATGTAACCTTTAGGATATCAACCACTAGAACTAACAGCAGAGTCTTCCCTGCAAACTTAGAAACAAACAGGTGCACTGAATATGACATGGGTATGCAAAACTTTTACTAAATTGCTATTAAAAGACTCTTTTGAAGTTAACAACGAAATTTTTCTTTTGAGACTACATATGTACCATCAATCACTCGAGCAAGTCTGAAAGTACCATCTATATGTTGTGTCATGTTAATTTTGCCAAAAAACAGCCATGCAGGACCAGATCATTCCTTGATCTGTTGATGCTGACTCAGTATGAGTACTGATAATTAACTCATAAAAAATAATCCCCTGGCAACTTCCACCAGACACTTCTAGTCCCCAGGACCGCTAGTCTTGTGTACATTTACTGATTTACAGTAAAAAGCAACACCTCGATCCCAGGCTTTCCTTAAAGAGCTGTTCCATTTCACAACCTCCACGTTACCCCCTGGCATTTCACATGGTTTATTCTTCCCAAAACCCCTACAATTGCCCAAGACAAGGCTTTTCCAAGGGGCCAAGGGTGTTGAGGCCCCGTTCAGAAGCTGCACTCAGCTGTTTGCTCGCTGCCCTGCTATCAGCCCTCCCGAATCTGCCAGCTGATATGTCCTGCCTCATCACACCTTATCTGCTGCTCCAGACAGTTTTCCCACTGCTGACCTACCCTACCCCCAGCTGAAGGATAAAGGCTTCCACCCCTCCCACTGTTTGTTTCCCCATTAACTTCAAAATAGTCTTCTAATATTAAGAAGTTACATTTTCTGTACCTGTTTTACCAGTCATAGGAACTTTTGAATATTCAACAGGAGTGCTCACCTTTGCCATCTCTATTATTTCTCTGAACACATCCATTTATTAACTTCTGACTTTCAATTTAACGGTTATTGCTAAGAAAAAAATCTCATTTTGTCAGAAGGGCGTGCAGGTGAGCACTCTCTTGAGCAGTGAGTGAAAGAGTATCCTCACATCAATGTCAGTGACTATTCCAATCAGTGAAAATAACCACGTAAAACACTATAAACCATCCATTTAAAAAAAAATTCTGCAATTTCTTTAAATCTCCTGAGGTACTCAAAATAAAACAAAATAGCACTTTGCAATGAAAAGATTTTCTGCATGAGTGAAGGGCACTTTTCTTTTGAGACTACATATGTACCATCAATCACTCAAGCAAGTCTGAAAGAGCGGAACAAAGCTCTTTAACTCTCAAGAGTACCTTAAAATTTTTCTCTCAATCTGTCCAAAAGTCTTTCCCTCTAATTATTGGACTCATGCTGCTACACAACTGCCAGTCCCTAATCCTGGGCTTCCCTTTTTCCTCATGGATGGAAGGCATACTTGGAAAACATTACAGAAGATGATAATGGTACACTGCAGTCTTAACAGCTTGCATGCTCTCCTTTAGAAAGGAGATTTAATGACAATTTACTCGCATTAAGTGAAAAAAAAAAATTAGAGTTGTTCAGAATTATTTGATAGTAAAAGCATATAAAGAGATTTTATATCCATTCCAGATGGTCTGAAGAAATAAAGCACATTTAGAAAGGCCACAAGAAAGTACATTTTTGGCAGTAAAAACAACAACAACAAAAAAGCCACACATGTGGAATTTTGCTCATTTAGTTTATAAATAACTTATTTTGCTAATAGCATTTTAGAGTGAAAATGGGAATTAAAGATGAGTTTAGTATTATTGCTGTCAATACAAAAAAAATTCAGAATAGTATGCATGTGTCTTTGTGACTAATACTTGGAACATTATCTACTATCATTTATTAACTCTTATCCTAACTAACCTAAAATTAACATTTTCAGAGCAAAATGTTCTCACTGACAACCAAGCAAAAAAAGATGATATACAAACTAATACTAAAAAGCCTTCTCAACTCGCTTTTTCTCTTGATTATTCACCATTTTGTACCATAAGCCTCTATTAAGGAATACCAGGTCAAATCTAAGTAAAGGTGTTACACTTACTATACTTCACTAGAGAGAAATGTTAATGTAGGGCAATGCTTTACCTGGTTTTATACAAAAGTGGTTTTATGTCACACATTTATACTTGAGACTAATACTCGATCATTTTTGTTTAAAGCTTCTACCTCATAATGCTTATTCTTTGCCTTACAGACCCAGTCACTGTTAAATTGATCACCACCTATAAAAGTGTGTTTTAAAAAATATATATAGGAGCCTAAAACTGTAGAATCATCTCTGAAGCACAACTAAGGCAAAAAGGCTCCCCTAACTGACAGTCCCCACACTATTTGTGTTTTCAGACTGGAGTTTTCTAAGCAAATGGCTTTCCCATCACTGTAGAGCTATTTCAACACTGCTCAGCCTAATTAAAACAGGACTGAAAGAGACGGTGCCCTGCTATTATTGGTTTGGCCATGAACCTGATTTGTGACCTTGGAAGATACCATTCCTTCCCTACATTCAGAGCAAGTGCTGTAAAATCAAACAATAAATGCCTGGCCCTTACAAGGATAACAAAACATCCAGGCTAGGCAAATTACCTGTAAGGCTAAATGAGTCCATAAATAATTAGAATAAATAAAGAGCCAGACAGGCTGTGTCCTAGTCTAGACATAACACACTTAATTCCATCTGGCTGTTGAGTGCTGTCCCCTTGGATGTTCTAACCTGGTTTGTGCGGCCAGGTTTTGGTAATGGGGGTCTACAGGAGTGACAAACTCCTGTGAGGAGATGCCAAAAGCCTCCCCCATGTCCAACTGAGCCAACACCAGCTGGCTCCAAGATGGACACGCTGCTGGCCAAGGCTGAGCCCATCAGCAGTGTGGGAGTGCCTCTGAGATCGTGTATTTGGGAAAAGAAAAAACCTGCTGCACACAGCAGCTGCCAGAGGAGAGAGTGTGAGAGCAACAGCCCTGCAGACACCGAGGCCAGGGAAGAAGGGGAGGAGGCACACCAGGGTCAGAGGGGAGATCCACCTGCAGCCCATGGGGTTCCACAGGGGAGCAGAGACCCCACATCTGCACAGGGCGATGCCCGAAGGAGGCTGTGACCCCACGGGATGGGAAAGGACCCACGCTGGAGCAGTTCATGAAGAGCTGCAGCCCACGGGAAGGACCCACCCAGGAGAAGTCCATAAAGCACTGTCTCCCGTGGGAAGGACCCCACACTGGAGCAGGGAAGGAGTGTGACGAGCTGAGCACAGCCCCCATTCCCATCCCTCTGCACTGCTCACCAGGAGGAGGCAGAGAATCAAGCGAAATTCAGCCTGGGAGAATGTGTTTTAACATTGGGGATTTATTTCTCATTACCCTGCTCTGATTTGATTGGCAATAAATTAAGGTGATTTCCCCAAGCAGTGTCTGTTTTGCCTGTGATGGCAATTGCTGAGTGATCTCCCTGTCCTCATCTCAACCTGAACTTCTCATTGTGCTTTCCCTTCCCTGCCCAGCTGAGGAGGGGCAGGGACAGAGTGGGCACTAACCACACGATCTCACCACCTGTGCTGAGCACGTTCCCCAAAGCAAATCACATCACCTTGGACAAATAAAAATGTAGGGAACAGTTTTCATTTTGATGCAACTTGCCACACATTCACATGATTATATTTCTTCTGAAGGCAGGTGAGGTGATGAAAACTCATAACCAGGGCAGTGGAAGGAGCAGGACTGACCACTTCAGCAGCAAACCCAGGACATATTGGATTATCCTGTGAAACTGCACTGAAAACCTTGTTATTATACTCAGTTTCTATCTACTTTCTTCAGACACTTTAAAAGTTGAAGTGGGGAATGTCCCCCAGTTATTGTCAACATCTGGAAGAATAGTCTGAAAACTGCATTTTCTTCAAACAAGCAGAATTGTCATTCTTCCACAGGATCCTACCAACTCTCACTCTAAACAAGTGGCTCTCATCTGCATTTCAGAAAGTGACACAAGAGTCCCTTCCAGCTTTTATCTATCCCAATTTTGACAAATATGCTTTTTTAAAGCATATGCCTTCCTTAAGTTCAGTACTTGTGTAAAATTTTTCTAAGTTTAAACTTTTAAAATAGTTCAGGGCACAAGTCTTTTACATTCATGTTTACAGTTGCTTCAAGTTACATCTCAGTCATTTTTCACTTTTGAAGCTGAAATTAAACACTGCAGAACAACTATTAAGCAGACAAAATTAAACAATCCTTAGGAAAAATAATTAAAGAAAATAAAAGCAGAAGTTCTTTTAAACTGCTGGTCTGAAGACTGCCATCCTCTGCTTCAGACTGTACCCCTGTGTGAACAGCAGAATTCCAACAACCCACAGCTAAAGTCTCAATATTTATTTAGGATGGTGGGAAGAGACTGCTCCTAAGCTTTGATATAATCAGGCCAGGATTCTGTCACCTGCAAATTTTCATAAAAGTTTTTCCTGATGAGAAGGAAAAGGGTTAGACTTAGCCCAGTTCAAAGATTTCAGTTACAAAGGCAGTGCCTTCATCATTGTTTCATATAAAACATATCAGTATTGTGGCTAAACACACATGAATGAAATTGCTTAAAGCTGCTGGAAAGTTAAAGAAGATAAAACCTCTACCAGAAGTTGCTTTTTTTCTTACCCCAATTTTAAAAAATGGAGTGAGCACACATGCAATGTCCTAAAAAACGTATTCTCTCACAAAAAATACAAAACCAGAAAATAAAACCAGTCTACCATTATATCCCTTGAACACGTAAAATATGGTTTTATAAGGGTGGGGAAACAGAGCACTTCATCCCAGTGGTTGTTTTTAACTCAACAATGTTTTTCTGCAGGCAAAAGCAACATGATACTGTAAATCCTAGATCAGATTCATATTTTGGAACTTACTTATCCTGATACACCAATTAAGCCAAAGCAAGAGAGGTTTTACACTGAGGATTCACACAATCTGTTCGTGTTGGCAGGAACCAGCTCTACTCCCCGAGGACACAAACCCTCACACCCTGCAAACACCTGAGGACACCCTCAACCCTCTCCTTCCTCCTCCACTCCACACAAGGGACCTCTGGAGTTAGTCCAACCCCCAGCACAAGCAGACAGATACAGGTCACCCAAAAAATGTCCAGCCAGGTTCCAAGTGACTCCACAGTCTCTGTGTATCCTGCTTGTGTTTGACCTTTATCACAGTAAAGCACTTCTCTTGTGTTTAGAAAGAACTGTACCACACTAAACTTAATAAATCAGATACATCAGAAAATACCTGAATACCACAGCTGTGACTGAAAAGAGATGGAGGCATCCAGCACTTCATCAGAGATTCTGTACATAACGCTTTGTTAACACACACTCACTTTTTCACTTTGTTGGGAACTGACTTTAAATCCACAGGGGCTTAATCCAGTGATACCTGGTACAGTTGAAGACACTCAGTGATGTGGATGAAGTCATTCTGGAGCTTAAATACAGCATAACAGGTTCAGACAAGTAAACAGAATTATCTTGCTCCAGACACACAAGGGGAATGAGAAAGTAACAGTTCAAAGTCACTGAGAGACCCTTTATTCTGTTCAAGGATGATTACACAATTTCTGTTGATATGGTGTGAGTTATCACACTTCATTCACTGAGAAGTGAAAAAAATCACTTGTTTTTAACCTGTTTCTTTAATGAGATCTTAAAAAAACCCAAACAAGCAACATCATCACAAACCCACAAGACAAAAGTAAGACAATCTCATTGTTAGGTTGGCTTCAATACCACACAGAAGTGTAACTTCAATGGTGAAGCAACATGCAAGCTGCAAAAGACTGAAGCCACCACTTGAAAATCTACATACAGCATTTTCACCCTTATAAAACAAAAATCATAACAAAGTGCACACCTCACTCTGTTGACTCAGGAAAGGAAGCTCAGTCTAGCACATAGAACACACAAACCAGAGAGCTGTATTTAAAATGCTTCAACACACTCTGTGTGCAGGGAAGAAAGGGCCCCATGACCAAGAGCATCAGGGCACTCTAACCACAAAAATGCTTTTTGCTTCATTTGCCTTCTGCTTCCTGGAGTTCATCACAGGTTCCCAACAAAGCATCCTTCAGTACAAACTCTGCCTGAGAATCAAAGCCCAGCCCTTCAACTCTCCTACATACTCCCAGTCACAGTTGCCACAGCCTTTAAGGGTTGTAGCTCATCCAGAGCACAGATTTTCTTTTTGAAAGATAAAAGCCATCTCAGTCCCAAATTTATTGCCTGTCTTTTAGTTTTGCTTTACATGACAGATGCATTTGCCCAACAAAGCTTCTAGGCTGAACCTATTAAAACCTACAGCTGGACCTACTCAGACAGAAATTTCTACAACTATGCAGCTTTGGGACTTGCAAATAAACTGCTTCAATAGCACTACAGTTGACACTGGTCAGCAAGCTGGGTCATCAAGTTCTTGATCTCTTCAAGGTTTCACTCCTTTTTTAACAAAAAAAAAAAAAAAAAAAAAAAAAAAAAAAATCAACACCAATTAATCCATCACCCACCTTGAGTGACAATCACATTTCATCACAGACTATGAAAGGTTTATGCTCCTCCTCAAGTAAATAAATCAGGACACTTCACCGCTTTTAAAGTCAACATAAAATCTTCCATTCTATTTGCCACTGAATTTCTACAATTTCTTCTTTCTCCTGCTGCCACACCAAGGGAACAGTCTGCCACTGACCCATCCATGAACTGATTCATGTTTCCAAATCACCTGCAGGCACAAGCTGAGCTCCAGCGATACAAAATGTGATTTCATGAGGTTCAGCACTGTCCTTAGGCTTTCCCTTTATAAAAGACACTTCTGGTAATCCAGTTTAAAATGTACTTGGTCACAGGCTGCAGACATTTGTTTTTATGATGAACACAGCACATTTTAGTCTTATTTTGATATTTTCCTTTGCTGAGATATAGCCACCCTTCAAGCAGAAGGTACAAAGAGTTCATCTGTAACAGAACTGGGAATTTCAAATTCCCACAATGCTAAGGTCACCCTGTTGCAGAATTTGTATTAGACACACCTCTGTCACACCAAATTATTTCCTAGAAAATGAAGATACCTTCAGTTAAGCCCTACAAAGACCCTGACACAAAGTTTACAAAGCCCTAACAGACAGTATTGTACAAAACTAGAAACAACGAAGTCTCTGCAGTAAGTTCCTCTCGCAGAGAATTTAATTTAAGTGCTGCAGATATTGGTTCTGGGGCACATCCGGCACTGAAGATGACACAGTTTTGCTCTTCTTCAGGAAGAGCCAAAGAATCTGCCTATGCCCATTCCAGAACAGTGTGGAAGACAGAGAACTTACACTGTCCCTTTAGGGAATACAGAAGATTGGTGTTGACTTACTTCCAATTATATCATTGAGGCATCAAGTAACACACCTCAAACAGCCCTGCAATATCACTCAGAACAAAGACATTCAAGGGACTCAAAAATGCAGACAATTTAATAAAAACCTTAAAACCAAATGACCAATATCACAATGTGAGTTGAAAAGTCTGTATATAAAAAAAACCCAAGAACAGAGCTTATTTTGCAGACTTAAAAGAAAAAATTCTACATTCATTGAATACCAGATTGTTCAAGTGAAGAAGATTCAAAACTTGTTTTCCTATTGCTGTGCTTATTTTGTACAATGTATGAACCAGTAGGAACAGGTTGGGTCACTATGACAAAAATTCCTCCACTTTAAAAAAAAAAGGACAAAAACCAAAAAAGCTTCTGGGGCAAAAAGTATTGAGACATCTTTATAAATATTTACAGAGGCAGCATTTTTTTAAAGTTTCTTAGGAGGTTACTACAGTTTTCATCATTCTAAATTTCTCATTCAGGACATGGGAGACTCCTAGGATCTTAATATTAAATTGAAGTATTCCTTATACCAAAACTTTAAAACTTCTCCAGGAGCAGACTACTATTGATTGATTATTTTCCTCTGAAACACTGTAAGTCTATCTTCCAGAAGTGCTGGGAATAGATTTTCCATCCAAATTCAGTTTTTTGCACATCTTCACAAGAATTCAAATAGCAATCTCCCAGTCCTTAACTTCTGCACACTTCTGACATGGACAAAACTGCAGAGAGCAGAGGATGAAGTGACAGAAATGCAGGCAGCTGACAGCCAACAGGACTTGTGGGAAATGGGAACAAAAGAGAGAAACAGAGGGTGTGTTTCTCTTTCATTTCATTCTCTCCAACTCCAGTTTGAAGCAGAACTTGAATGCACAGAAATAAGGAAATGCCCATGCAATGTGTTCATCACAACCCTGAAACGCTGGGACCCTGCAGTGCCATGCCCAACTGCTGGCACAGATCTTGTGGAGTACAAACTGCTCAAGAAAACCTCTACACGGGAATTATAACGAACATTTAAACTGAATGAGAACTGTGTTCATGAACAGAAGGAAAGTTTGGAGCATCAAAAAATGCTTATGCCCATTTGATTAAAAGCAGTTTGTCACAGGGCTGCTAATTCTGTGGGCAGATCCCACCCAAAGACTGCCCACAATCTCAGATATATTCTGTTCATGATTTTTGATCTTCAAGATCACAAATAATCTGAAATAATCCAATCATCTCTGCAGGTAATCTAAAAATTGCATGGAAAATGTATGAGTTTCTGTATCCTCTTCCTCCAAAGCATCATCTGAAGCAGCCCTTGGTAGTAACACTAATTGTTGCACTGATGATAACATAAGGATTTGGAAAAGGTTAAGTACAAACCCTTCATCCTGTAGACCAGGAACAAGTGGTTCGAAAAAAGACAAAGAAAATTATGGGTTAAAAGGGAACAAAATATGATGATCACAATAAAATAAAAAGCCAAATGGTCTAAATGGAAGAGCATTTTTCAGAATATAAAATACCAACAGTGACTGCAAACCAGACTATAAATATTAGTAACTCAGATCTTTTTGTTCTACAAAAATCGAACTCTATCCTTGATTTTCAAGGACTGGAGAAGAAAAATGAGAAAGTCCCTTAATTAGCACTTCAGTCTACACACCAAAATAATCACTCACACGAAAGAAGTTGTTTAAACTATCAAAGTACTTTAAGAACACAGAAGGGAGAAAGTGGGAGTGAGAAGGAAAAAGGATAAGAGATGGACAATCCCTGTCTTGCAAAATAAGGGAGAAAATACATGCCGAAGAAAACTGCTAACTGCTGGGAAATCATGCACCAAATAATGTGTATTTGCAACGCTCATGACCTACATCAGCATGTGATCAACATCAACACTGACGATAATAATCAAAACCCTCTTTCTTGTAGATTCCTAATTGGAAATGCTAAGGCTTTAAAAACAAGCAATATCCAAGAGGAGAAAAACCCCTATCCCTCTAACTTTTGTCTACAATGACACAGTAGTTATATACTACTCCAAATAAGGAGGGAGGTGAAGATACACAAACATGACCGCAGAAAAAACTTCACCCAAGGCTCAGTACCAAAGACAGAATGATGAGTACTAAAGACACAGTGATGCTCCTCTAACACGGTTTGAAGCCAGGGGCAGCATTTGTGGGGCTCAAGTGCCAACACCTCACGGTTCGTGTAGCGCCTCAGGCACGCGGCGTGTCTGCGGGAGATGGACTGCGGGGGTCAGGCCCCCGGGGACTGGGACAAACCGAAAGCACACAAAGGCAACTATTTATTAACAGCTCAACATGGCGCCTCTCTCAGCCCGACTTTGCGGGCGTTTGTCAGTTACTGCCGTTCACGTTAGCTCCGGGGCCGGAGGGAGCGGCCCGGCGCCGGCGGGCGATGCCTGCGTCCAGCACGGGGGGCGGGCGGGGGCTCGGCGGAGCTTCCCGCCGCGCTCGCACGTGGGGCGGGGGCCGCCCCCGAGGCCTTCCCGCCGCACGGCGCGGTCCCTCCCGCCCTCCGCGCCGGGCCCGGCCCCGCCGCCCCGGCCGAGCGCGGCGCTGCCCTCCCGCCGCCATCCCGCCTCCCGCCCTCCTCCGTCCCGCCAAGGCTGCGCCGCGCCGGGCCCGGCCCCGCCCCACCTCGCGCGGCAGCCGCGGAGCCGCCCGGCCCGGCCGTACCTCACGGGCTCTGCGGTCATGACTCCGCCGCCGCTGCTCGGAGGGGAGCAGCCGCCCGGGCCGGGGCCGCGCTCAGGCGCTGGGCGCAGACAAAGCCGCGGCCGCCGCCATCGCCGCCGCCATCTTATCGGAGGGAGCCTAAGGGGCCCGGCCTCCTGCCGCCGTCCTCCTCCGCCGCCTCCCATTGGCTCACGGCCGCCCACAGCTATTTTCTGATTGGGCGGCGCCGCGCCGACTGTTGCTAGGGCAGTTTACGTCACCGTCCCAACCTTCCTCGCACTGATTGGCTGGGGTGGGGCTGACGTCACGCTGGCGTCATGGACCGAAGCCCGTGACATCATTTCGTTACAAAGTGCACTGACACCTGTGCCCAGCAGGGGGCCCCAGCGCGCGGCTGCGGCCATGGCGGCGGGAGCCAGGCGCTGACACATCCTGGGGGATGGACAGCTGGGGACACGAGCTGGAGTCACACGGGGGCAGGCACTGCTTCAGCCCAGGAGAACTGTGGCCTTGGGCGACTCTGCAACCTGCATTCAACCACGGCAGGTTAATCACAGCACCTAGATACATCACCCTTATGAAGAGTAACACGGAGCAGATGCTCAAACTCGTGGTAACAGCACCACAACGACCCTCCTACTCCATGGGAATCAGCAGAACAACTCTCGTCCTTCAATAGGATCACCCGAACAACTCTCCTGCTCCATAGGGATCACCAAAACAACTCTCCTGCTCCATGGGGATCACCAGAACAACCCTCTTTCTCCATGGGGATCACCAGAACAACCCTCTTTCTCCATGGGGAGCTGCAAAACACCCCTCCTCCTCTGCAAGGATCACCACAACAACCTTCCTCCTTCAACAGGATCACCAGCATGATCCTCCTTTAAACGTGGGCACCACCAGAATGCCCTTCATCCTCTTCAGGGATCACCAGCATGACCCTCATCCTCTGCAGGAGCCAGCCCTGGAACTCCAAACCCACCAGGGCACAAACCCAGAAGCAAGCTCGGGAGGAGAGTTTCCCACGTACAAAGACAGCAAGACAGGGATAATGTAAATGACACAGAGGCTGAATGAGAGCAGCCCCAGGTAACCCTGCTCAGGGCAGCTTCAGCCCAGCTTGGCTACAACTTTTTCTTATTTTAATCAGAAAGTTCTTTAGATGGGAAATGCATCCTCGGCAGCTACACCTAAGTATGCCAAGACAATTCTCCCTGCTGGTACTAGCAGCTTCTACACTCCTGTCAGATGTTCAAATGTTGTGAAAGGAGGAGGATTGGAATATAGCCCTGTTCAAGGGAAAGTTGTTACAGGCTTTCGTGAGAAGGCAGCTGAACTCCGCTGGCTGCGGTTCTGTGTGAGCTTCCATCTCCACACAAGACCAGAACAAAGCGGACCACCAAAGCCAAGCCCAGTACCACACAGAATCTGAAACAGGTGACAAGTACTATTCACTTACTATAAAGAAAACCAGTTTTGAAAATTAATATCTTTTTCTGAAGAAATTAAAGAAAAAATTAAATGTACCAACTCACCTGGTTTCATAAAGCAACATATAAAACACGAGAAAATACCCAAGCAAATCACCCCTAACACCCATTTCATTCTGTGACAATAGAATCAACCGCACTTTCACATGTCAGCACCTACAAGCTTACACATCCTAGGGAAATTCTACAAACAGGTCTAAACACAATTTGCTTTAGAATGTAACATTTTACCCAAGAGCCGCAACCTGTATTTGCTGAATTTAATAATACCAGATTTAGCAGCAGCTTTGTTACCAATCTGTCTCATGGCCAATGCTGCACTTGGAGAAGACCAAGGCATCACCTGCCTTCTCACTCGATTTCAGAACAGAAAAAAAAAATCCGTATTAACTGACTGCTACAAATTCCACTAAAAATTGCAAAAAGTCATTCTAGATGTTTGCCACCAGTGAAGAAAGAAACTGGAAGCATTACCCAGTCTTAGCTCTGCATTAGGATTCCAACTGTGTGATTAAAATAAGAACACAAAACATTCATTTTCCTCCTCAAGGGATTTAGTCAGCATTACTGACTAATATCCAACTGATTTAGAATAACATAGATAGATTTATTACTGTTGCTCTATAATATTTTATTCTTTTACTATTTCCTTGGGGAAGGTATTTGAAAGCAGTTTAAAATCCCAAATTTAATTGCCTCCAGTTCATAACTTATATCTGAAGTCACACACAAAAAAGGAATCTTACTGTGAGAAAAGGTCAAGAGAAAGTAAAAATGGAAATGCTTCCATCTCCCAGCAATTACTCCAGAAGACAAAACCTGACATTATCATGAGGTTGTCAAAAAACAGATTGGAGGAGCACATTGAAATCTGTTTACAGATACTGAGTGCATCTGCAGGGAAACATTTTGCACATCCACCAGACCTGCACCCAGTTAA
This sequence comes from Acanthornis magna, assembly GCA_036785705.1. Taxonomy (NCBI): domain Eukaryota; kingdom Metazoa; phylum Chordata; class Aves; order Passeriformes; family Acanthizidae; genus Acanthornis; species Acanthornis magna. Next base: position 2,864,735 of record JAWUZG010000262.1, read on the forward strand.
GTTTCCCCAGCACACAGGACTCCTTCCCCCTGCTCAAACAGGTTTGGCAGAGTCAGGATTCAGAGCTCAGCTTGCAGGACAAACCAAGGGCCACTGCAGAGTCTCATCACACCCATTGTTTCTCTTCATAATGATAGCAATTAGTTTTCTTAAGTACATATTACCCTACTTTCAAGGAACATGGCTGAAAGACGTATAGCTATCGACAAGAGGATATTTTAATAACTTGATGTGTTCCTGACCTAGAAATACAAACTACATATACATCTCTTTCATATTATTATCTGTGATAAAAGTAGCACAATTAATCCAGACCAATAAAATGCTATGCTCAAATTAATTTTGTAGGAATGATCAGGATCTGAGCTGGTAATTGGAATAGGTTATGTGCAATGAAACTCACTCTCTATTCCTCAAAGAAAAAGCATGATAAAACTGAAAACAGATGATGCTCACTCGAGGGCCTGGGTTTGTTCTTTGTGTTGCTGTTGCTCTATTCCCCTTAGGAAAGTTCCAAGGGATGCTGTGGAGTCAGTGGAGTAGTGGTTTGTAGCTGAGAATTAAACCTTTTCAGCATGAGAAAGAAGCAAACAGCAAGGTCCAACACAGAAACCAAATGCCAATACTTTTTCAAATCCTTTTTGAGAATTACTTCTCACAGCAGATGAAAGCACTTGGAAATTTTAACTTCTTTAAAAATCTGATTTCAGCTTAAGTGTTTTTCTGTTACAGAATGGATATCTTTTAAAACAAACTACCAAAAGCCACTGCCAATAGCCCACAAAGAAACACTACAGACTATTCTTCTGTCTCAAGCAAGTTTGTCTACAAAATGCCACAATTTGGCAATTTGGTGTCATGGGCAGCATATTCAAACAAGCAGAAGCCATTCACACATCTGATTTTCTTTGGATGTTCCAAATGTTTTGAAAGTTAAGCAACTGACTTCCTTCAGTACTTCTGAAACTCCAATTTGTCAGGAATCAAAAAATCCCTGCTGTGCTTTTACACATTTTGAGCAAGGCTCAGAACAAGCCTTGCTGTACATTTACTTGCACATCCAATAGTTGTGACCATGAAAGTATCCACATTTTCCTCTCCAAGTCTCCAGCCAGCCGTTACCTCATTGTATTCCCCAAAGCATGGATGGCCACCCCACTGCCTGCCAAGAGGCTGAACTTGTTCTTACCCTCATGGCTGAATCTTAACCTCATGGCCATCACCAGCCAGGGGATTAATTAAGGTTATTTGCATGAGCACCAAGAACACAGCAAATGCAGAGCTGAGCACATCTTCCACCTTGCTGGAAGGACTGGGCAGTTCTGCCCCTGAAGAGCAGGTGCTCATGGAGCACCTGTAAAAGGCTTAACTGCAGCAATGACCACTAGACACCACCATCCCAGAATAGTTTAGGTTGGAAGGGACATTAAAGCTCATCCCTGCCATGGGCAGGGACACCTTCCACTGTCCCAGATTGCTCCAAGCCCCATCCAACCTGGCCTTGGACACTTCCAGGGATGCAGGGGCAGCCGCAGCTTCTCTGGGCACCTGTCCCAGGGCCTCATGAAAATCACGTTCTGTGCTGAACACTAGAATGGTTGAAGGCTGGAGCTTCCAGTAAATTGTACCTAATGCAAACTATTACATACATTAATCCATTTAAATTTACTCTCTTGCCTTGCGCTTAGCACAGAGAGCTCCCTAAATTATTTCTAGCTGTTATTCCAAAGTATCATCTAAATACACCATAGCTTCTTCTCAAAAGCAGAAAAAAAGCAGCAGTCACTGAGGCCAGCCACATTAACAAAACCACTCAGTCCATTTTCAGCTGCAGAATACACCATTTCCTCCCTTTATTGCAAGTGTTCTCTCAGGGTGAGCTTTTAGAGCACTCCTGAGCTATTTAATGATTCACTTTCTAAAGGAGATGTGCTCAGCATTTCCCAGTTTTCCCACAGCACGTCTCAAATGCATTGCCTTGTCCACCTTTGTTCTGCTGGCCCTGACTGTGTTACATTAACCTGTCAGCGAGCTGCCAGTGCCCATCCCAGAGTCATCTGGGTACCAACAAGAGCCAGCCATTACCTCTCAACTGCAGCACAAGTCAAACCTTGCCAGAATTGATCCTCTCTAAACCTGCCACTGGTCCTTGCAAGCACTCGATCTTCTGCTCTACTATCACACCTGTTCCCTCCTCCATGCACTTCAGTTTCAGCCTAGAGAGCTGCAAAACTGTTGGGAAAAAGGAGCATTACTTTCATATGTCAGCATGGAAAATAAAGATGAAAATCTCAAACTCTCAACATCTTGGCCACCTCGAGTGGAAGGCAAACATGACTCTACCATTCACCTGCATGAGGTGCCACTGTTTAAACTTAGTCAATATGGGACTGGATGGTTTTAGAGGGACGGAAAAAATTATATCTGAAAAAGTTTATGGGAAGCATTTTACCAACTGGGCAGGAAAACAAGCCACAAGTACAGCAGTGCTGAGTTGTTCCAGGCAAATCTACAGTGCTAACAAGATTCCACCTCCAGAAACAGAGTTGATCTGTCTAGAACTCCAGGAATCCAAGATTTTCACTGCATGACAGCTGTCAAAGACAAGTCAAAACCATGCAATTTTCATGCTATCAGTTGGCCAGATGAGCAGCTCTCTAGTGCTGACGTTCTGGGCTGTAATTCCTCATATAAACACATACAGGCTACTAATCCAGTCTACTCACCCATTCTCAGGTTATTTACCCTATAAAGACAGGCTATGATTAACACATTGAAGCAATAGTGGAAGAAAAGAGCTTGTCTTATGTCAAAGTTCAAAAGACACAGGGGCATGGATTAGACTCAAAAGTTTTATTGAAACTTGTTCAAAATCCAGTCAGGCGCACAATTTATCCATTCCGCTAAGGCTTATCATTTTATATGGCATAGAGAAATGCATCTCAACAAGTTGAAACATCAAACAACTAAATTAGTGAAGTTAAGGCACTTGAGATGTGTATTAATTTAGCAAAACTGCATAAGAATAACATTCTACTTGGAGTGACACAATCCTTTCTGAGATTCAATCTAAAACATCCAGATTCTGTAACCCCTTGAGACAGGGAGAGGCAGAAGCAGGAGACAAAAGTCTTTCTGACAACAAACCCCTAAGGCCACCACAGCCTACGGAAGGAAGTGTTACTGAATCAGGCTGCAAAGATTTCCTGTAGTACAACTGCTGAGCTGCACAACAGCTTGGGCTGAGGCACAATGTCTTCCATTCAGGAATTCTTAAGGCAAAGTATCTCTGCGAGGTGAGAGAACAAAAGGAGAGAGCAAGCAGCACATGCATTCAACTGTATGGCTATCAAATGTGTCCTGGGGTAACAACATTTATCCTGGGAGTAGACATCTCTGCCCAAAGGATAAAAATGTGGGGAAAATAAGTGGAGAGTGCAAGAACTTACACAGTGACCAGAAATGTGGTATCTGTTGGTTTGCCAGCACTCCAGGCATTATCTTGAAAGCCAATTAGCAACTTTGAATTCATGAAACACATGGATAGTTACCTTTGTACTTTTGGTTTGTGTTTTAGAGAGTGTGAGTGTTGGCCAGTCTAAGAATTTTTTTCTTCATCTCCGAGTCAAAGCTTGCAACTTAAACGTTGCAGTTTCAGCATTTGGCAAAGAAAGATTAATTAATTAATAACTTGGTTCTACATGTTGTTCTACATCTGTGAAACAACCTCTTGCATCATACAGCAGTTAAGAACTCTTCTCAAAAATGAGATACAGCTCTAGGATACACATACTCCACACTGGAATCTGGAGCATGCTCCAAGGGTTGCACACAGGCTGAAGGAAAAGATTTCCAGGTACATGAAGCTGTTTCCTCAACCATGAAAAGGCACGACAGAAAAGCTGCTGTCACCTGCTATGCACAAATAGGAAATAAGGTGATAATTCAAGGGGGAAAGAAACATGGTAAACAGATTATCCAAGTGAACTGAAAAGTACCGTTTCTAGTTAGTCCATGGAAATGTAGTTTTAAGCATTACATTCTGAATTTTGCTAGAAGTAGAGTTGCTTAAGAAGATGTAAAGCTTATGAAAGAGAGATTGCATCTTAATACTCTGCGTCCTTCAGAGCAAATTGCTTGTTTTATTTAAGGCACTACACATCGTCTTTGGTTCAGTGTTTTAACTGTCTCGGTCAGTGTAAGCAGAGGTAGCACGAACCACACACATTGAGCTCCTCATTCCACCACATCCAACTTCAGGAGCCACCACCTTCCCAGCATTACCGACTCTGGAATCCTTTAGCTCATTAGGAAACTGCAAAGAGCAAAATAACAAACATTCTTATTCATTTTATAAGAAACAAAAGGTGTGCAACATTCCACTTAGCTTTCATAAATGCCAAGAAAACCAGAATGAGAAACTGGGCCTAATGCAGCTACAACAAAAGCAGCTGTGAAGTCACTTAAAAGTGAGTTTCTAATAGCTCAAACCAAAGACAACCACGTCTTCCCTACAATAAAGTCAGGAGGAGTACCTAAGACCATTGCAGAGACCAGAATAAAAGCTGACCAGTTATCAAACACAGAATAAGTTCAGCTGTCTTCTGCTCTTGAGGAAAGTTTTCATAAAATAACAAGTTTTATTATTTAGGTATATTTAAATAAGAACTCATTTCTCATAGAGAGAGCATAATATCTGTCCATAGGATTAGCTTTATAGATAAAATAAGTTCATTGCAGATGGTGAAATTGTTAGAAGCTGGTCCTTCAACATTTATATATTGCTTCTAAATGCATAAAAGGTAGCAAACACAGCTAAGATATCTGGATCAGCCATACATATACACAAAGTGATCAACTAATAGTATTGGACTCTCTACACAAGCAATCCAAAAATGTAGGCAGCTTTAAAACATCAGGCATCCTTCCCTGTTCTCAAAAATAAGGATTAATAATGATGTATGAATATGGAGGAGAGAAGAGGGAAAATTCCACTTGTCAGCAGCATAAACTGGCTGAGATATCACTATGAAAATAGAAATATTTTATGATATACAATGGCATTGAAAGGTGAGTTTCACAATCTCACCCCTTTGGTCAGCGAAATACTGTTATTCTACTCTGAAAAACTAATGGAGCATTTTTAAAACAATATTTCCTACCAAATGAGCCAGCAGAGCTCCAGTGGTGCAGCTGTATCACAAAGCCCAGGAGAGCAGTGGCTGCCTGACTTACCTGTAGGGGTAGCCGTGGTATTTGGATCTGAAGACAGACAGCAGCCAGCTGAAGAACAGCACCACCAAGCCAATGCCAGCAATGCACATAACTGCAAGAGAGCAGAGTACGAGTCTGTGATGTGACAGAGAACACCACAGTGACTCAGGTTTTCAAAGCCTTCTGCAATATTTACAGATTTGGGCAGATGAGGCCTCTATTAGCGTCACTGAGAAATATTAAATTAATGCCAATTTTCTTTCCAGTTCTTTCTGTGTATTAATTTTATACAACTGCTTTCAGAAGAAGTCCGTTCTTTCCCCCCCACCTTACTAGCAAAATGCTGCAAAGCATCTTTATCTCTCTCTATCTGCCAAAAAGGTTTGAGTTTATCCTGCAGTTTGCTAAGCAACTCCAAAAACTATCCAAAATCCAAATGATTCTCCTCAGCTTAGAGGTGGGAAGTGTACAAAACCCCCCAGTGCAAAAGCATTTCTGTTAAATGGTGTATCAAACACCCTTACTGAACATGCCTTTGCTCAGAAAGCAAAGAATCAGTACTTACTTTTTCTTTTCCCCACATCCATGTCAGAAGTAGCAGCTTCGTGGAGAAGGACCATTCCTAAAGTAACACCACCATCTACAAACGCTGTTTAAGGCTAAACCAAAGCACAATGGACTCAAAACAACACACTCAGTCCTGATCTCCTCAATTCAGCTCCCACACCATACCTGGGGCATTAAAACTCACTGGTAAAATCAAAGACTTCCCAGCCAAACCAGCAACTTTGGGGAAAAAAAGAACAACTGAAAGACATTCATAATGTCAACTTTTAAGAGAAAATAAATGCAGAGTTTAAAATATAAGCCAAAAGGTCTTCAGGCAAAATAAAAAACATGCATTTATTATCTCAGCTTGTAATGAAGCAGCATTCCTTCCCAGAGAGCTTGGTCCACTCCTACTGCTTCTCTACTCCACTGGAAAATCCCCAAAGGAATTCAGCTGCTGCATTCTCTCAGCCAACAGAACAAATAGAAGACATTCAGTATTTAATCCAACAAGCTGCCTTTCAAGTGGCAATAATCTTTTTTCAACTGAAGAATTAAAAAAGAAATAAAGATCATAAAATTAAAGAAGCACAGACAACACAAAAGACCTGACATTTGCCAAGAATGAATCCTAGCAAAGCAAAATAGTGAATCCACTGGAACAAAAGACAGAATTCCCCAAGATTTCATTCCATTTCACTACAGATGTCCCCTCCCAAGTCTCCTCCTGAAAGGAAAAATAGTTATCGTTGACTGCATTAGGAAATCTTTCCATTTTATACACAGCCCACCTTCAGCACAGAAGAAAAGTGACTTCAACCCACAGAAACCTCACTAAATTTAATAATTTGAAATGTCTCCAGCAACTGGTAGGTTGGGTCCATAATGTGATGGATAGCAATAACACAAATAAACATCAACAAAAAGTTTCTACATTGAATTAGACCACGTGCATTGGAAGAGCAGTAATAGAAAAAGATCCTAAGTTCCCCTTCAGGCACCTGTTTTAACTTTAAAAAATTAGATACAAGAAAAAGTCCTGAATAAAAAATAAAGGAATGTTGATACAGGTGACAAGACATAGAAGAAAAACTCCAGCCAGAAATTACTAAAGTTACAAACGATGGATCAAAAACATACACATGGGAATAGAAAAGCAGAATGTTGAATTTTAAGGTATTCTTGTGACCCCAAAGAAAATTTTTTTGTAAAAATGAGGAAGGTAAAAGCTCTCAATATGAAAGTTTCCACTTGTCTTTTTTGATAGCATGGCAAAATCCTGCATCATTAGCACAAAGAAGTGTTAAGATTATAAGTAGGTAAGCGAAGAAATAAAAGATCAGCAACAGAGGAATGAATTCAGCACCAAAGCAAGAAATGAGTGACATCAAAAAGAGACATGTGCAGAGGAACAAGGAGTATCCTGAAGAATCTTCTGATTCCACAAAGATCCACCACTTTGATACAGTATTCAGTTTGGTACTCAAACAAGAAGGTGAAAAAACAGTAAATATTTCTCTATTCAACTTGAAGAACAGGAAGAGCACAGCTGTCAGTGCAGAAAGGTTTTACAAGCTTCTGCATCAGTGTTAGGTGGCAATTACAGCCATGACAATGCACCAAAGGAAAGGCAGCAGCATTTGCTGATCAAAAAACTGTCACCAACCACATGCTTCTCACAGGAAGGATACTGAACAGCAGAACTATGTGTGTTTCTGCCACAAACTGGGCTTGGCTGCTTCCATGGATATAATTCTGTAAGAGACAAAGAATAATTAAATTTAGAAAAGACTGGAGTCAACTTTGATGTGATTAATAACAGCTACAGAGCCTGGAACTGGGATTTGCATTGTTTTATTTAGGAGAAGGCAGAAGTTGAAGCATGAACAATTTCAGCTGTTGATCACTGATTTTTGGGAGAGCTGCAAGAGAATCAAAGATCCTTCTACTACCATGCACAGCTTCAAGTACCATCCAGATTACAGTAAGTGCAAGTGCAGCTACAACCTTCATGGTCCAGATTCTCAGTCCAGCTGGGCAAAATACCACAAGATTAGGCCTTCCTGCTTCCAAATGTGGTCCAAAACTGATCCATTCCCTGACTGAGGTTCTTAGGTTGTGTACACTGCTGCTCAGCTTAGGGGCAATCCCTTCAATCTGTGTGTGAACCTGACTCACTTGGCTCCAGAACCAAGCATTTGAAATCTTTTTCACTTCTGGATTAACAGGAAAATTGAAGTTTGTGAAAGAACACAGTTTTTTAATCCCTATGGGACAGCCTATTATGGTTGTGATGTTGTACTGAAGTAGGAAAAAAAAACTTCGATCCACTTTCTACAGAGAAACACATAGGGCCTGACCCATCTAACCAGGCATGAAAGGACATTTCAGCAAATTAATTCCCTGAGTAAAAACATGAGAAAAGCCAGTATGCTATGTGTAAGCACCTGGGGAGATGCAATGCTCTCAAAACACTGTGACTATTTTCACAGTGTGTCTCATTCTATATTATCAACTGAGCAGTATATTTCAATTTATGTTAAAAAGAGATTCTTCCCAAGAAAGAGACTTCAAATCTGAAGTCAGTGGATATTAATTTACCTCTGGAATGTTGAGGAAAAATGTTTCTATACGGAAGTCATTAGATGAGTGTGTAAGTTAACAAGACCAGGTTGAAAATAAAATTGCCATGCTCAGCAATGGGACTTTCAGCATGTAAGACCCAACATAAATATCTTTATTGTGCTGTAAGCAATTTAGAACTATCACATCCCTTCACCACTGGAGATACAACACATGTAACAAGACATGTGGATTTGCCTTGCTCACTGCGGGAGAGGTCGGCCTCACTCACAAAGAGAAGCCAAAACTAGAATTAACACTCTGACTTGTCTCTTAGTATCAGCCTTCTTGTGCTGAAATACAACAGAAATGTAAATGAAGACAAGACTCACCACTTGTCCTGTATGGGGATTCTTATGAGCATATGGGGGGCCTCTGATGTGGTTCCACATCTGGCCCGATGTCATTGCTAACACAAAGCACTGAAGAGGAAAAAAGAAACACTATTGAATAAGCATTCATTTTTCTTTTTAGTTTAACCTGATATCTTTCCACTTCATACCGAATCGTACTGGTTTGGAACACAGGCTAAGAATTGTTCCATTTCATATTTATACAAAAGGTATCTAATCAAGCATTCAGTGAGCTGAAAGAACTAAGATCATATCTTATCAATCTACCAAAAAGTAAAACGAACTGCACCTCATTTTCCTCTCAAAATCTCGAAATCCAGAAGCTCTTAACTTAAATTGCTACAAAACTGAATACAACAGGCAGACAAGAGTCATGATTACTCACCAGAGCAGCAAAGGCCCAGCCAGTTTTGTTATAGAGAAAATCCAGATTGCTGCCCCGCAAATACACGAGGCCTCCAATGACAGCCAGCAGCAACCCCAGCATCAAGGGGCCAGCATAGTTTGGTGGCCTTATCACACGGATCTGAACAGAGGACAGTGACATTATTTTCTCTCAGTAGGATTATACATTATACCTGCAGTCCTGCTAAAAGACCCACAACACATTGAGTGGAAAAAATATGGCACACACAGGTGTTCTCTATAATAAATCTGACAAGGAAAGTAAGCAATGCTTCTTCCACCAATACTGCAATTTCAGTTTTACACAACTTTACCCTATTCAATAACGTAGAGACTGTTTCCCTTCCAAGGAACAGAAGAGTGAGAAGGAAGAAGATGAGATTTACCATCTTCTCAAATGCAACATTAAACAAAAAACCAGCCCAGAGAGTGTAAGGAAATTTAAAGATGCAGTCGTGTGTCTGAACTAGATTTTGTAGACAAGCTATTTAGAGCAGATGAGGAGCCACAGAAGACAAGTGACACTTTCCAGCTAGCCCTGCCCAAGGGGTGTTGAGGGAAGGTGTCTGTACTCACGTGGACGTCTGTCCTGTCAGCCACCCACCGCGCCAGCTGCTCTGCCGCAAAGCCGCGCACCTGCAGCTCGTAGGTGTCCCCCCGCTTGGGCTTCCCCTTGGCTGGGAAGTTAATGAAGGTGGGGGCAGAATTCATGTTCAGCTGCAGGGAGAGAGTTCACAGAACATACAGCCTATGAAAGGACTATTTAGTAATACAATTCTAGTCCATTTCTGTCTTGCAATATTGTTACTAAATCAGAAAAAGCAAATCTTCAATTTCATTAACCTTGTTTTTCAGAAGGACAGCAGACAACTTGCATTTCTGTATTTCATGCACATTTTTTTGAATCTGTTTCTTCTCTAAATACTACTTTTAATTAAAAAAATCTGCAAAATAGGAATACACGATTCTACAAATCTAGAAAAGCCATAGCTTGACGAATGCATTTTTAAAATAACCCTAAGGAAAAAATTAATAAGAATAATAAGAAGACATCCCTCTTCAACTCTGCAGTTCAAAAGTTTCCATTTAATAAAGTATCACTGCCTAAACCATGTAGCTGTTAAATAGAGATTAGTACCTCTTTAAAAAAAGTCAACATCTGCAAGACTACAAAGAACTATTAATGTGACCTACAATTGTAAGTGCACATGGAATGTTCTCACAGCTTGAGAAAAAATCATGGTTACACAATGTTAATAGACAAGAAAAATGACTAGGTACTTGAAAAGAAATTAGTTAACCCATACCAGAAGCCTAATCTATCATTCACTAGCAATGTAAAAATTGTAATAGCTGTTCCTAATGACATCAGTGCTTTCTATCTTGCCTCTTCACATACCACAGAAGAATTCTATTAAGATTTACACCATAAGTTATTACAGGAGATAAACTCAGGTAAAAAAAATCCAAGAAACCAATTCGCCCCTTGTACCTATTCCACATCTGTCAGTTCTGTTAATATTCCTACCAAAATGTTCAGGTGCTCTTTCTTCAAAGAGTGACAGCTTTTAGCTTTTCATTCCTTTATTCACTGCAACACTAAATTTTGTAACATCTTTACCTTCTTGCCCAAAACCCGAGTTAAGAACAATGTTAGAAGAGAAAAAGACATTACCATCTGAAACACATCTGAGCCTTCGTCAAAATCTACCATAGCAAAAAAAATCTTGTTGGTAAATGCACTGGAATACCTCCAGGAGTTTGCCAGAATCTGGTATTCCTCATCAGCTTGCCTGGAAAACACACCAAGTGAGATGCTATATCATGGGTTTGTCCACAACACAAGTTATAAAGCAGCTGAGGGAGCTGTGCCCACCCACCCCATCAATGAATGCAACCCACACCCACCCCATTAATTTTCTAGAGTTAAAAAAAAAGTTTAAATGTTAAAGAAAACATTTAAGTCCAGACACTCATCTACAATCAAGTGAAACATTTGGCACCGCTGTTTTTTTAAATTAAAGGGCAAAATTTGTTGAGTCCATGAACACAGGTAGAGGTAATTTCTAATAGAAAGGTGAAATGGAACCCAGCTGCTCATAATTTGCCCATCCACAGAGCACCAAAATGTGGCCAGGTGTGTCCTCTCTCCCATGCCAGAGGGTGGGAAAACAATAATTTCAACTGACCACCTGTAAAAACCACTCTCACAGACCTCTGCCACCTCCAGATTAATACAAGAGAGCCATAATATGGTAAAGGATGCAGGATATTATAATTGTAAATAAGTGCCAAGCAAAATATTAACTAAGAGGCTCTTCAGCTGCATGGCCAGCAATAATTCTACAAACATTTCTTTAGCAGCTCATGCCAGGAAAGCTGAGCTTTCAGTGTGTCTCCAGAAGCCCATCAGAATAAACATTATTTCTGCAAAGCAGGGATTATTTTAGGAGGGATATAAAACTAAGGATTATGTTGTTTTCTCACATACACATTACAGATATATTCCCACACATTAAATTGCAAAGACAATCCTACTACAATTTGCCCATGTATTTTCCTCCCACACATGTGAAAGTTCAACCGTATTCTTCAATTTCATTTCCTACAAAGCACAAGATAACTTTTGAGTTCTAATTTAGGACTAAATGGAGCTCATACTTGCACACAACACACTGTCTGTGAGGCTGAAGAGCAGTGAACATCACAATCACTGAGTAGTTTCTGGGTGGTGCCTTCACCAGGCGCCGGAATTTGTCTCCATTCATTCGGATAACAGATCTTTTACTGGCCCACTCCATCAGCTGGTTCACTTTTTCTGATAACACCATCTGAAAATCAAGTCAGAGCAACATTGTTGGGGCTTTTTCCAGTCTCACAGTACAATCTTAAAAGTTTTTAGATTTGATGCAAGAAACATCTGCACTGCATCTCATAACAACACCAACCAGGTGACGTGATGCTTCAGTAAGATTCTGGAAGGCATTCACAGAAGCTTTTGACAGCCATGTTAACATAATTCATTAACCTTAACCACCTAGTAACACAAACAGCTTTAAGCACTTAGCCTGACACAGGCTGGTGAAGACTCACCAGCCCTTCCTCACACTGCCAATTGCAGGACTTCTTTCAGCTGCACAAACTGCCCCCGTCCCCTCCACAGCATCTGTTCAATACTAAGCATCAAACTGTTTCAGTTTTCAAAACTTGCGTCAATTGAATCAACACCAGAGATGGAAGCTCTATGGAAGTGAGTCCAACATCGCTTCAAAACTGCTCAAAAAAAACCCATAAGTCAGAACATTTTAGAAGAACTCAGGGGCGCTCAACACTAAAATATTCCTTAAAAAGGAGACAATCCATTCTATAACATTGTAAGAAGAGGCATTTGTTTGACAAACTCCCAAATAGTACACTTGTCATAAAGCACTTCTCTACTCATTAACAGACTTTTTCAAATAAATATGTAAGAGGAAATCATCATAATATACCCTGAGTTGGAAGAGAGCCATTAGGAGCATCAAAGTCCAACTCCTGGCCCTGCACAGGACAGCCCCAAGAATCCCACCATGATAATAATAATAAATTATTCTTCTTTGAGCTACACCTGACTCAAGTATAAACACTTACATAGAAGGATTTTTCCAAACCCTATAGATGAAGTGTGTGGAAGTAAGTTGCACCTTAGGGATTACAGCCAAAGACCACCCATCCTCCTCTCTGCAAATCCCATGCAGTAGGAAGACAACACTCCTACAGTGCTCCTAACAAGAACTGAAGAACCTGGAAACAAAGACCTTCCCTCCCAGAGAGATCCCCTCAGAGGCGGCCGAACCTCAGGGCGGGGACCCGGGGTGAGGCCAGGCCACCCCGCCGGGCCCTGGCCGGTCCTGCCCGCAGCCCCCTCAGCGAGAACCCGCCCCAGCGCGGCGCAGGGGCTCCCAGTGGGTCTCACCTCCTTCCGCCTCTGTCCCGCGGCCCCGGGCCCGCCACATCCTGCCAGCAGCAGCAGCACCAGCGCCAGCAGCGGCACCGGCAGCGCCGCCATAGCCGCCCCACTCCGCCCGCCCCGCCCCGCCCCGCCCCGCCGGCAGCGAGGCCCCGCCCGCCAGGCGCCGATTGGCGGAGCCGCCGGCTCGCGCCGCACCGCCGGCCTCCGATTGGCTGAGCCTGCCGGAGCGCGGCGAGCTGGAGCCGCGCCATTGGCGGAGCCCCGAGGGGAGGGCGGGTCCTGAGGCAGGGGCGGGCCCTGAGGCGGGGGCGGAGCGGGCGCTGAGCTGAGGGAGGGCCCTGAGGGGAGGACGGATCGGGTGCTGAGGGAGGGCGGGCCCTTGGGGGGCGGGCCCTGAGGCGGGGGCGGAGCGGGCGCTGAGGTGAGGGCGGGCCCTGAGGTGAGGGCGGAGCGGGCGCTGAGGTGAGGGCGGGCCCTGAGGCGGGGGCGGAGCGGGAGCTGAGGGAAGGGCGGGCCCTGAGGGGAGGGCGGAGCGGGCGCTGAGGTGAGGGCGGGCCCTGAGGTGAGGGCGGAGCGGGCGCTGAGGTGAGGGCGGGCCCTGAGGCGGGGGCGGAGCGGGAGCTGAGGGAAGGGCGGGCCCTGAGGGGAGGGCGGAGCGGGCGCTGAGGTGAGGGCGGGCCCTGAGGTGAGGGCGGAGCGGGCGCTGAGGTGAGGGCGGGCGCTGAGGTGAGGGCGGAGCGGGCGCTGGGGGTGGGCGGGCGCTGAGGTGAGGGCGGAGCGGGCGCTGGGGGTGGGCGGGCCCTGGGGCGGGGGCGCAGCGGGAGCTGAGGGCAGGGCGGGCCCAGAGGCCAGAGAGGAGGGGGCGCTGAGGGGCGGACGGGTCCCCAGACGAGGGTGGAGTGGACGCTGAGGGAAGGGCGGGCTCTGAGACGAGGGCGGAGCGGGCGCTGAGGTGGGGACGGGGTAGGCCATGAAGGGGGAGAGCGTGGCGGGGTTCTGGGACGTGGTGGTGGCCTTTGGGGTCTTTCAGCCGCTCGTCGTTCTCAGCAGAATCACCGAACCGTTACAGTTGGAAGGTACCTCTGGAGATCATCCAAGGCAGGGTCGCCCGGAGCAGGTGACACAGTGTTGCCCACATAGCCGGTGTGCAAGAAGCCAATAGTTACGCACTCAGAGAAAAATTCACTTATTTCAGAGTTATGCTAGCCTTGGGTGCTCAGCGGCGTTCCACAAATCAAGCACGCCAACTGTCAAAACTTTTTACTATTTATACGTTTTAGCAAACAAAGGAATCAGTGTTCATTGCCTACAAGATACACGGTTCTTTTGTTAATTAATTTTCTATCTTCTACTGGTTAATGCTGCTCTTGCTTCTCATGCTAATCAGTCTATATGCTCAGTTTTTCTTTTCTTTTGGGTCGATGAGTTTCTTGGATTGGTGGTCTGTGGGTCAGTGGTTGTAATCTGTTCCTGCTGGAATTACCTTTTACCAGTTGGAACTGATTTCAGCCCTGTTGTTGAGTTGGCTTTGTTAGATTTTTCCTTATCGTGGGAGTTCTGTGAAATAATGGCCTGTGGCCTTCTGGCCTGTAAATTCTGCATTCTTGTGTCTGCTATCAGTGGCACATCCTTCTTTCCAAGCCTTAGTAACCTCCCCCTAAGTCTCACATAATTGAAACATGAGAAGCCCTAAACCTTAATAAGGCAATTCTACGGAAAAGTAATTTGTTTTCCTGACAGTTGGGCATCACTTAGAGCTTGCTAGCTGCTGTTTCACAAATTAAATCTTCCTTGTTGATTAGGCTAGAAAGTATATAAAGATCAAACATTAAAAGAGCATCCTTTCTCCATAAAATTTTACATATTCTGCATTTTGAAAGAACAGGAATGTGTCTAGATGGGTTTTGAATGTCTCCTGAGAGGGAGATTTCCACACTCTCTCTAGGCAGCTGTTCTAGTGTTCTGGCACCCTCAGTGTAATAAAGTTCTTCCTCTTGCTTCATGAGATACATTTTTCATATTATACACGCACTTATATTGCTGGATCGTGTGTTACTAATGTTGCTAAAATCCGAATGCCCTGGGGAAAAACTCAGCCGGTGTGTGGTGGATTATGGCTCTGATGCAGAATCCCCAGAGAGAGATGAGGATTTACTCACACTTCAGGATTTATTTGCCCATTCGAAGACACTGTTAAAATTATTTCTGATGTCTGTTTGCACTAAAATCGCGGACTTCATCAACTCTGCCCTTTAGAGAATTTAAGTTAATCCACAGAGGAGGAAAAAAAGTGGTGTCAGAAGTGGGATTCGAACCCACGCCTCCATACGGAGACCAGAACACCCAAACCCGCCGCGGGAAGGCGCGGAACGCCTTGAGTCTGGCGCCTTAGACCACTCGGCCATCCTGACACTGCGATCGCAGGTGGGGCTGGGACGCTCTTAGGGCTGTCGTCACGCCCGCACCCGCTTCCCTCCATCCCTCAGCCCCTCACAGAGAGCTCGTCCGTGCCCGGGAAGTGCCGAGGCGCCGCAGGGAACCGCCGGCCCGGCCCGGCCCGGCCACAGCGCTCCGCCGCAGCGAGGAGGAGCCCGGCGTTACCCACAGGCCCCCGCAGCGCCGCCACTTCCGCCGCGACCATTTTGTTCTTCACCGGCGTCAAGGGTACCCGCTCGGCTCTCAGCATGTTCCCGGTAGCCAGGGCCGCGCGGAGCCTCGTCGGTAAGGACGGGGGCGACTTTCGGGGTGTGGGGGGTTCCTCAGGGGGTCTCCCCGGGTTTGTGCCCTCTCCTGTGCGAACTGTCCCTCACAGCCCCCGGCTCGCTGCGCACCCAGGGAGGGTCGTGAGGGCACCTCAGGGGCTGCGGGCGGCTCTGGCGTCCTTCGCCTCCCCCCATTTTTTCTTTCTTTCAGCCTCTTTTATTCCTAGTTGCTTTTTGATCTAGGATTCCTTTTCTTGGTGCTTTTTTTTTCTCAGTACCTAAAGGCACATTCTGGCCTGGTAACCTGCGGTGACAAGGTGTAGTTAGTACCGATCCCCTAAACTCAAGGTTAAAGTTACGCCTTCAGTGATACAGACCCCGCAGTGTCTGCTCATCTGGTCCTGGGTCATAATGTGCTTATCCTGATGTGCGGGCACCTAAAATAAACGTGTGTCGGTAGATACTCAGGCTTTTTTATGTTAAAAAAACGCCTTGTGCAGCCTCACAGAGCATGCGAGGGACGTAGTAATATTATGGGTATCGCCAATATCTTCTCTAGTCGTGGCTGGGTAAAACATGCAAACCATTGACCTGTAACTAAAAGGTTTTATTTTGTAATACCTTTAAGCACACATCACATCAAATGCTTTGTACACAACTACCGGGCAATCTATTGTAGCTGCTGCTTTGATTTTTTACTATTGTCTTCTCTTTAATAAGTGTATGTTTTATAGTGTACATTTATAATGTACATCATTTGAAGATACTGTTGTGTATTTTTTTCTCTTATTTATCTCATGCTCACGGGTTATTTCCATTTCCTTCCTCACGTCCCTCCCCTCCCTTCAGAAATCCTGGGGGAATGAGGCAGGTGTTACCCACAGCTGCTATCTTCAACCCCATAATTTGATGGTGAGCTTCATCCTGACAATGCTTGTGTTGGGTTGTTAGAGAAACAGTACTACTAAAGAAAACATATTAATGAAAACATATTAGAGGATTTTTTTACCGGAATTAGACTTAAGGAGTAACTTTCTAGAGGGAAATTGAGAGAGTTGAAAAAGTGTTAAAGGATTTGTGTATATCCTGTGTTTTGGAGTAATTCCAGAGTTCTAAGTCCAAAGATTAATTTTTTCCAGCATTTTTAGTCTTGTAACACTAACGCTTGCCTCTCATTTGGTGGGAGATGAGGATTGTGAATGGTTTGAGCATATATTTGAGTTGATTCCTGAACTTCTTACCACTCCTCAGCTCGTGGCATCCAGCACACTGCAGTCAGACAAGCTCATCGCAAGCATGAGCCGAACTTCCATGATAAATATGGAGCCATAGTCCTCCTTGGTGGAGCCGCCATGTTCACCTCTGTCTGGACCTATGTAAGTTGGTTTTGTCACCACTCTTGTGACTTGAGCTGCAAACTTTGAAGGTGTCAATTTTGCCTGTTTGAAATAAATCCAGTGGTCAGAATTTAGGAGCTTCCTACATAAGCAAATAGTGATGTGATAGAGGTGAAAGTTCTGTTAGTTCCTAGCTTGATTTTGAGTTATTACTCAAATTTCTGTGTCAGTCCATTGCATGATTTGAAAATGTATAAGAAACATAAGTGTTCTCTGTTTTACTTGGGATTTCTAACCTGTACAAGTACAGCTTTCAGCAGCAAAATTTCTATATGAAAATAGCAGTATGGTGTTGGGGTTTTGCATTCCAAATTCATTCTTCTAAAGTTGGGTTTTTTGAAACAGAAAATTGAAACATTTAAATACTGTTCAATATAAATATATTCCACTTGTTTAATTGGAAAATTAATGAGATGTTGTGTTCTAATACAAGAAATCTGAACTGAAAACAATGAAAAGAGCCCTCTATCAGAAGGTTTCTTTGATTTCAGAGTTAATAATCTTGGGTTTTATCCCTTTACAGGTGCTCACACAGCTTAACATTGAGTGGGGCTTTTCACCTGTTGGCAGAATCACTCCAAGAGAATGGAGGGAGTAACAGCCTGTGCTTCTAATGAACTGGTCTAAACTTTCACTGAGAAAATGGTAATGGCATTTGTTCCGTGATTACCACTTGTACAGTGGCATTCCTGGTCTAATAAACATACCTAGAAACCTGTCTGGCTTTTCGAGGTTTCCTCTGCTTCTGCTGAAGTATAAGAAATAGTGTAAAAAGTCAATTTTACATGGTCCCAGTTGTTGCTGTAAAGATCACTGGTGGATAAAGGACAAGTCCAGAACATTACTGAGTTGTCCATTTAGCCAGCTGTGTGTGTGAATCAACCTCACTGCATTCCCACTGCAGAGCGCACAGACCTTTACCCCTGACTTGTAATGACAAAGCTGAGATCCCATTTTTGCCTCCTCAAAAGGATTTTTATGTCTTGAATCACTCTGCCAGTAAGCTGCTTCTCCCTATGACCTCTGAGAGTTGTGAAGAAATTAAATTCAGTTTTGAGTCAGAGAGGCTCCACAGGAGCAGGTAGTATGCCAGGAGAAATGTGACCTTCCTGATGAATCCTTAGGGAATTACAGAATGGTTTGGGGAGGAAGGCACCTGAAAGTTCATCTTGTTCTGACCCTGTCTCTGCATTTAACTTCTCTTTGGGGTACAAGTGATGAGAGAAATGAGGTGGGAAAGAGCAGTTACCGGGTCATGCTGGTATTTGATGATCAGAGAATCGCAGACTGGTTTAGGCTGGAGGGGACCTTAAAGGCCATCTAGTTCCAGTCGCCTTGCCGCGCGTTCCTGTCGCGACACAGCGACACCGAGCGCGGCTGCGGCCCCGCCCTCTCCCGCCGCCGTCACGTGTCCGCCCGGGTCACGTGAGGGGCGGGGCGCCGCGGGTCACGTGGCGCGGCGGGGGAAGAGCCCGGCGGTCCCGGGCCGGGAGCGGCGATCGGAGCCCGCGGCCCCGGTGAGTGCGGACCCTGCTGGGGCTCCCTTCCCTCCGCCACTGCGGACCCTGCTCGGGGCCCCGCCTTGCTGCTTGTTTCCTTCCGTGAGTGCGGACCCGCCTCGGGGCTCCCGCTCCCCTCCGTGAGTGCGGACCCGCCTCGGGGCTCCCGCTCCCCCGTCTTCTGGGGCTGTCCTGGGGAGTGTGGACCCTCGGGGGGCTCCCTCATCCCTCCGTGGCTGCGGACCGGGGAGGCTCCCGCGGCCTCAGCTGCGTGCGGACCCGCCTTGAGGGCTCTCGCTTTCCCCGTCCTCCGGGGCTGTCCCCGGCCCGTTGTCACCGTGTCCCCGGCGGGGAGGGGGTGCGGGCGGCTGCGGCGGTGCTGGCTGCGTGTCCCCGGCCAGAGGGGAGGGGAGGGAAGGGCCCGGGCCCCAAAGCGCGCCCGGCTCGGCCGGGCTCTGTGCAGCCCCTCGGAGGGGCCGTGAGGTGTGTGAGGGCGTCTGGCGACCTCAGCCTGGGGGGTCGTGGGTGCCCCGGCGCTTCAGCCCCAGAGCGCCCGGCGGCATCTCCGTGTCCCAGCGCGGCCCCGGCTCCAGAACGGCGTTTCCTGCTGAGCCGCTTCCCAGCGCCCCGGGGCTTCCAGCGGGGCAGGAGCGCGGCTCTCTGCGGGGGCTGCTGCGGGTCCAGCGGGGCTGGCCCGGAGAGCAGCGGGCTCTGCTTATCAGGGAGCACCCACATTGCGGGGCTTGGCACGCAGTAAGGGTGCGCTGCCTTGGAAAAGTCCCTCTGGTGCCCTTGTCAATGGCCAGAGAAAGTCTCTGATCCCACGAGTCACTGAGCTTCTGTTCCAGTTCTGAGCTGCTCAGCTTGTCCCTCTGAAACGCCTTACTGTTTTTTCTTATGTCACCTTATGCCACCTTATGATGGCAGCACTCTGTGCACGAGCACCTTTTCCAATGTTTTCATTAAAAGCATAGCGTGGATATTCTGGAAAAGGGAAAATAGTTGTTTATGATGCTTTGGGGTGAAATCTCGCAAAAATGAGCTAGAGCAAAACAGCTTAACTGTTGCCTCCCTGTATTTGTGTTCTGGAAATTGCATATAAGTAGTGTAAAGTTGCTTAAAATCTTTCACACAGTCGGCAAAGGCTGCTTTTCTGTATATAAATACTTGTTGAATTGTGTGGATGTAAACAGGTGAAGATTTGGTAGCGTAGGAGTTAGTTGGAATTATTGCAATGCCCTGTATGAGCACAAACAAAGCTTGATTAGAAATTAATTATGATGTATTTTCTTAGTAAAGTCCTGAAGCTTGTTTTCCTTCCCAGGTGGCAAAGCAGGGGAGCAAAAACTAACATTATATGTAGTTTACTGTCTTACTCTTCTTATTTTCACTGTATAATGCATTCCATGTTGTTCTGCAGAGTACTTTGAGAGTAAGCTTAAGACTGAGGAGCCCCAGCTGACCTTGGTATGCTCACATAACAAGGGGTTATAAATTATATTCTACTCATAATATTTCCTATGATTCTTCCAAGGAAACATTTATGTTGTCCAAAAATCTGACTTGAAGAGGTCATGGAAAGCCAAGAACGACTAAAAGGATTTGCTAAGAATTTGTCTCAAGTACTGTGAAATTCTTGTTAGAAGTGAAGCAGAATGCTTTCAGTGTGTACTTTCTTTTTCCCCATGCAATTTGTATAGAAAGAGATTCCCAGAGAGCAATTTACATCCTCTGCTGACCAAGCAAGGCTTGTTAAAGTCTTGAGCAACGTGAATTACAACCTATTTAGTGTCACGTAGCTGTGACATTTATTGCAGATGCTCAGTTTCTCTCTCAATGATTAAGCCTCATCTATCCGTGGGCCTATCAAACATATCTCTGACCTAGTCTCACTTTCAAACTGATCTGTTTGCCCAAGAGCCCTATAAAACCTCCTCCTTCCCTATTGGCCCCATCTCCTGGAGCAGCTTTCGAAGCCCAGGGATGAGATGATGCAGCTTTTTCCTTTCCTGCCCTTTGCTCTTTTCCACAGGTCCCTGCAGGCATTGAGGGACAGGCACCTTTTTTCCATTTATTGTAATAAGTAATTCTGCTGCCATAAATAAAGTGAGCTAAGTAGCACTTGGCCATTTAGAAATTTAATAAAATCTAAAGGCTGTAATTAAACCTGTGAGATTCTTTTGATGGCATTTGTGTGATATTTGCCAAGCTGTGACCTTGTTTAATTTCAGCAGCTATAAATTCAAGGTAATTATAGATAAACTGGTGAAAAGTGGAGCTGTACAGGTAACCAGAAACACCTGTCCTTCCCATTGTATCCTTACTAATCCCAAACCAGGCACAAAGTGTGTCTGTGGGGCACAGAGCTTTGTTGCTCTTTGATGCCTGGGTTAGCTCAGATATTAGAAACACCAAAGTGCCTTTTGTAGGGTTAAATGGGGCTCTGAGTTTTTACTGGTGTTGTAACTTCCTCTTGTATTGTTCATTTTTTACATTTTCTTTTTTTTTAATGATGTGGGTTTATGAATTACTTAACTTTGACTTCATCAGACTTTATTTGCTTCAGATGTTGTACTTACAGTGACTGGTGTTAGCACATCAAAAAAATATTTAGGGAGATGAATGAGTGTCTCATTTACCTTGTGCTTGATCGCTATTGAATTTTCCGTAGGGAGAAATTTCTGTTGGAAGCAGAAATCACCTCTTTCTATTGCTCCATTCACTTCCTAGAAACACTGACTTTCTTCAAGAAAATGGAACTAAATACAGAGCTGGTGAATTGTAAGGGGAACTGCCATTTCCTTGTATTGTCAAATCCTAAAATTCTTTACTAATTGATGGTAAAAGTGCTTTATAGATGGAGCAATGCATTGGTTAACAATAAAAGCATTCTTTTTTCTCTAAAACCTGTGTAATGCATAACTTAGCATCTCACTTCAAAGGATGTGTCCATGCTGACATCCATACATGGATTGCCACAGCCTCATGCAGGTCTTTTGACTTCTCTTTTCGTGGAAACTTGGTAAAATGTTGATCCAAATGAGGAGAACTAGGATTAAATCGTTAATATTTTTGTACCTCTTGTGTGCATTTACTCCTAATTCATTGGTGTAACAGATATTTTCAGTCTGCTTAGTCATGGACTTTCTTAATTTAAAGTTGTCGGGAGGAGGAAATATGGCAAATAATTCATTCAAGTTTCAGCCAAACTCTTTCTACCTTGAAGCACTTGTAAGGGATGCAGAACATTAGAAATGAAATGAATATGACAAGGTAGAATACAGTCTCAGATGTAAGCATGTATTAGCCTTTAAATTTAACTGCTTGTCCTGGGAATTTTGCAAGGCGAGGAAAAAAATGTGTGTCTACTTAGAGCCACTGTGTATAACCCTATATTTCCTTCTGAGAACAAGGTCTCTTTGAAACATCAGCAGTACTGCAAATCCAGACAGTTTGGCTTTTGGGAGTTTCAGCAAGGCTGTACAGAAAACAGATTGTGAAACAGGTCATAAACAATTCAGTGTTAATAATACCATGTAACTGATTGAAGAGACTGGTGTTGCTCACCAGTCTCTTGTTTAGGTTTGGACACATCTCATTTTTTAGAGGACTACCTGTTTTAAAATTAATATGAAAATTGTTAGCAACTTACAACAAAGCAGATAAAAATCCAGGTTGGTTGTCTTCCCCACCCAGCAGGGAGCTCTGAGTGATGCTCATGTCACAGAGATCAGGGTCATTCTTACTTGGAAATCAGAGACCAAAAAGAAGAGGTAGTTTGATGCAACAGATAAATTCTGTTGATGGAAGTTCTAGATTCAGTCCTAGTACTTTGGGACCATGAGGGGTAAGAAAAGGAAAAACAAAATTTTTTTGTTTGTTTTTTTTTCTTATACCTTTATGGTTTTTGCATGTTTGAATTACAGCCTCTTCCAGGAAAGGATTTTCTCTGCTGTGTTTATGAATGAACAGCAGAAGGGCAAGGAAACAGACTGAGAAAATGGAGGAAACTTTGTCTATACAAACTGAAATAATAATAGATGTGAAAAAAGTTTAATGTTATATTTACATATTTAAACAGTTGGGTTTTTAATGTGTTGGTGGGCATTTGGTAGCAGTGCTGACGGTTACTGTAACTAGTACTAATTCAGTGTACTGTGAGGGGGGCTGCTGTTAAGTTTGACAGAGAACCTTTAACACTGGAGGGGCCAAAGGGTCCCCTTACATTATTTTTGTTTTCAAAGTACAGTAACAGTGCAGTTGTCAAGACAGCTGAAGTTGGTTGTGTACCTAAAATGCTTTTAACTTCATATCTCTCCAAACCTTACCAGAGGGCAGATTGATTCTGTCTGTGATGTCTCATTTTATTTTGGCCCATGTTCCTGGTTGTGCTCACAAAGTTCGCTGTAAGTCAGGTGCTTTTTGCAACTTTATTTGTACTTCATTTGTGGGAATATTCTGTCCCCCTGCCTGGGGAGTTACAATGATGTCCTTGTTTGCTGGGTGTGGCCTGAGCATTCCTGGGGAAGCACTGGGGGAAGCACAGAGGATCACATTTCAATAGGATGACAGGAAAGTGAGTGTTTTCTTGGCTAACTTACTGGTTTTTAAACCACTGCACACCTCTGAGTGTGCAGATCAGCATGAGAAAGGACCTGCTGTATAAAATCTGCTTAAAATACACTTTTCTGCTGGCTGATAATTCCTACGTGAGTGGCAGTTCTACATTTCTGTAATGTATGGATATTCACACACAAATATTGTGTGTTTCTAATTACTCAGCTCTTGTAAAAGCAGGCAAAAAGTGAGATCTGTAATAACTCCTCAGGTAGAGTTGTCTTACTTCTGTTCTTAGCAGGGATGAGATGTATCTCATCTACTGGAAAAGTCATTATTCTGTTTTATACTGTCTCCACTTCTTGTTCAGTTCAACATTTAGCTTTGTGCATCAGGGCGGTAAAGCCATTTCCATGATGAAACTTCCTTGTATTCTTACATGGTTTGTGGCACGTCTCAAAGTGAAACCAGAGCCCTTCAGGCCTTCTGTAACAGGGAACAGTTTGGAAATGTCACCAAGGAACAAGAAAACTTTATTTTATTAAACATCAGTGTAATTGAGTTTTCCAAGAGAAGTCTTCAGGGTAGGAAAACAAGTTAAGCTTGTGCTTCACCTCAGCTCCTCAATTAGTCATCAAATTTTACTGTTGCTTCCATTGCTGCCAAACATTAACTGTGATCATTTTCCTGGTCACTAACCTCTCAGCAACGAAAACTTGCATTACTTTTTTCAAAATATTAAGAAAAACATCTGGAGATTTGCTTCTCTTGCCTGTCTCCCTTTCAGTGACTTATAAGTTTATCCATTGGGCAAAAGAAGTTCTTTGCATTAGCTGTTACTTCTGCAAAATAATTTCATTTATGTTCAGTAATTTTTTTTTCTGGGCCTGTTTTATGAGCAAAAATAATAATGAAACTCTTCAGAGGAGCAGAAATTAGACCTTTCTGAAGGATGTGTGGGAAAAAGCTTCCTGGGCTAATTTCAATATCACTTGTTTTTGCTAACGTAGAGCAAAAATGAGAGAGAAATGTGGAAAAACACAGTTATCAGCTGTGCCATTGTGGCTGATGTGCCATCCACTTGTTTTAGCATTCCAAGAGCTGTTGTCCCTCTGTCTCTCCCTTGCTTCTCCCTATAATTTAATCTCACACACCAGTGAATCACAGCTTGCTACATGTAATTAAATGATCTCCATTGTGACCCAAATCAAATAGTAGATGTCTGAATGCTTTCCCTTTTTGAAAATTCAGGGCAATAAATATGTGAAGTTTTTCATTTTGTTCAGATGTGCTCAGGTTTTGACATCTCCCAGGGTTACCTGTGGTGAAGGATGTCCTCTGTTAAATCCCAGAAGCCCAGAATGGTTTTGAAGGGATTGAAAACTCATCTCACTCCAACCCCCTGCCATGGGGACACCTTCCATCCCTGTTTTCATTTCAGTCTCTGTGAAATCCTTTAGGAACTAATGTCTTGATTGTTTTTAGCCACCAGCAATGAGAAGACTTGAGTAGAAATTCACGATGGAGGCGAAATCCGTGGCCATCGGTGTGGAGGGGATGACCTGCAATTCCTGTGTCCAGAGCATTGAGCAGCACCTTGGCAAGATGAATGGAATCCATAACATTAAAGTAAGTGACACTAGCACTGTTCCTGGCAAAGCTTTGTTCTTGTATGAGAAACCACGATAAATTGTGCTCCAAGGGAGGAAAATAATGTGGGAGAAGTTTATTTTGTATTTTTCATAGGAGGCTGATATTGGAGGTGCATTAGTGTATTTGTGGTAAATAAGAGAAAAGCAAATGCTTACTTTCTGTAGTGGGAGCTAAGTAATATTTTGTTGCTCTTAATTAATTTTTTGCTTTACAATTAATTCAGTGTTCTGAAGTAATGGGAAGAAAAAAAGGCAAGAATGGGGTTTATCCTAAGTCAGGCTTTCTTTGCCTGATTTGATTTTAACTTCTTTTTTAGCTCAGAGGAGATACCAGACTTGTTAGTCTTTTTTCTGTCATGGGCAAAATATTGGACTGTAGAATATTCCAGGGTGAGCTGAGTATCCCTGCACAGTACATCATTTTACAGTAATTTTAATGATGGAAGTAATTTAAAAGCTGGGAGACTATTAATTTTGTGACCCAACAGAAAGAACAACAGAAAATTGAAGTTTATTTATTTAGTATCTATGTTCTGAAAGCATCCTGTTAAACTCTGTAGTTGTTGATTTTACTCCAAAGAAAATAATATCTTCCTGGTTTTATCAAAAGTTAGTTCCTATTGTAATGGGTATGTCTTAGGTGAACACTTCCCTTCCCAGAACTGGGCCACAATTTTAATTTGGGAGGGTGATCATTGTCTAATGATTATTAGTTAGGTCAGCAAGGGACATGAATGCTGGATGACTAATAGAGACAAACAGCTGCTTTTAGGTTAGTCTGCAATGAAACCAATAAATGTCCATGTTGCTAATTCTGCTAAGGCCCATAATTGGGACAGAAACGAGGAAAGTTGGTTCTTAAAATGATTTAACGGATATAATTTAATCATGACTGTGGTCTTTAGGTTGTACCTTTGCCCAGAGGAAAGATAGAATTGAATTGATAATGTGTTGGGCCTCTGGCAGACATTGCTTTTTCCTTTTGGAAACTACAGTTATTGTGTTTGCTGCATCATCTGTTGGGAGCAAATTAAATTGAGGATATTTGTACCATCTGATGGGAAAGGTTGTTACCAAATAAGGATATCTCTGGATCACCAAAATGTACAGAGAGAGGGAAAACAGCTTCTTTAATGTTTGTCACATATCAGGTGTCTAAAGTGAGTTTTGGTGAAGGCTGATGCAGGTATTTGCTCTCAGATAGTCACCAGCCTGTGCCTCCATTGCCTGGAAATCCTGGCCTCCTTTCACTGCCACTTAGAGCTGTGGGTTTTTTCAAAGAGCATTTTCTTCCATCCTTGTAGCCTGAGGGCAGTTACTCCGAAATGCATTAGAATTACTGCTAACAGATTTGGATTTCTTCTGTGGGCTGTTTTGCTCCAGGGATTGAATTGGGTTAGTCATCCTAATTCGGGTGAATTTGGCTCTGGAAGCTTCATTAAATGCGTTGGTGCTGTCTGGATGTTGTAAGTATAAGTGGCCAGCCAGACTTGTAAAATATTTTGGAACAGGAAGTCGGGCTGGGATTTGTTCAGCAGGAGTTACTCAGTGCTGGTGACTTTGCTCTTTGAGGTGAGTAGGGAAAGATAAAGTTACACTGGATGAGTATTGCTAATATTTGCAAGTAAAAGCGATTTCTAGTGTTGCAGTTTGCTAAATTGCTTTGTTTATCCCCTCGAGGTCTCTCTGGAGGACAAGAACGCCGTGGTCATCTACGACTCCAAGCTGCAAACTCCAGTGAGTCTGCAGGAAGCCATCTGTGACATGGGATTTGATGCTACCCTGGCTGAGTCAAACCCACAACCTGTTCTACCTGACACAATTTTCCTCAGCCTCCCTGCCCAGTCAGCCCTGACGCCCAGGCAGGTTTGTGCCGCGCTGCTGAGGAACAAAGGCATCGTGGATGTGAAAGTGTCCTCCGATCAGAGAACTGCAGTGGTGACTTTCATCCCTTCCGTCATCAATGGCAGGCAGATTACCCAGATGGTCCCAGGGGTAGATTTAAGCATCTCAGTGCCAGAGGGAACGCCTGGAACTTGGGAAGATTCCAGCTGGTCCCAGGCGAGCAGTGCAGTGCTGCGCCTCAAAGTCGATGGGATGACCTGCCACTCCTGCACCAGCACCATCGAGGGGAAGCTTGGCAAACTGCAGGGAATTCAGAGGATTAGAGGTAAAACCTCAGTGTGTTTCTGTGTAAATTGAAGCTGGCGAATTGCAGGGAATTTAATAAGTTAGAGGCACAACCTTAGTGTGGTTTTATGTAAATTGAAGTTGGCCATGCTGTTTGTTCTCTGGTGGTATTGCAGGTTTAGATGAGATAGCTCAGTGTGACAGTGACTCTTTGTGGGACTGGGTATTTAATTATGCCTTTAATGTGGACTAGAAGTGAAGGAAGAAACCCAAATTATGGGAATGATGTTGCTGTTACATGTGTGACAGTGTTCAGTGGTTGCTTTACATGTGGTAGGGAGCCTAGAGGAGTTGTGTTCCATAATTTTATTACCAGTTATAGAAATCTCTAGTGCCAGATGTCTTTTTAAAGTTGCAATTAATAATAGTTAATCTTTTCTATCCAATTAAAAATTTGTATTGGCATATATGTGAATGTATCTAAAAGGCAAGACCAACTTACCTATATAATTAGCTTTAGGATAAGTGTATTGCCATAGACCCCCAAAAAAGGATAAATTCATTACGTAGAGATGCCATTTGTGAAAATCCTGGGGAAAGGGCAAACATTTGAGGAGGGGTTGAAAATTGTTGTAGTACTAGACAAAAACTGGTTGAAGAACTAAGTTGTTTGATCTTTACCAAACCAATGAAATCTCCTTTCTGTTGCACTTATGTTCCTGACCATTTAAAGTGTTGCTGGAAAGCTTTGACGAGATCCTGTGATGTGCTTATTATGCTCAGGGCAGTGACACACACTTATTTCTATTAATTTCCAGTGTCCCTGGACAATCAGGAAGCTGTTGTTGTCTACCAGCCTCATCTAATTACGGCAGAAGAAATAAAACAGCAAATTGAAGCGGCAGGTTTCACAGCATCCTTCAAAAAGCAGCCTAGACCCCTGAAGCTCAGTGGGATTGACCTGGAGAAGCTGAGGAATGCTCAGCCCAGAAACTCTGAGGCATCACAGAGAGAAAACTCCAGCGGGCCTGGGGCAAAGACAGTTGTGTTCAGAGTTGAGGGGATGCACTGCAATTCCTGTGTCCTCAACATCCAGAGCACCATATCGGCACTCCCAGCAGTGACGAGTGTCGTGGTTTCATTAGAGAACAAATCTGCTGTTATCAGCTACAACCCAAGCTTAATTAGCATAGAAAAGCTGAGGAAAGCCGTGGAGAGCGTGTCTCCAGAGAGGTTCAGAGTCAGCCTTGCTGAGGAGCAGGAGAACGCGGCCCTTTTCCCCATGCTGGCATCTCCACTGAAATCTCACCCCGCTTCCAAGGATCCCAGCCAGCCCCTCACTCACGTGGTTGTGATCAATATTGAGGGCATGACTTGCAGCTCCTGTGTGCAGTCCATCGAGGGAGTCCTGTCCCAAAAGGCAGGTGTGAAATCCATTCGTGTCTCTCTCCCAAAGGGAAATGGGACTATAGAGTACGACCCTCTGCAGACAAGCCCAGAAGACTTGAGGTCCTCAATAGAGGATATGGGATTTGATGCATCTTTTCCAGGTAATGACAGACAAAATGTTTTTAGATTTACAAGGATGGTGCAGTTTTGTTTAGGATTTGGTACTGCCCAAGATGAAATTTAGCAGCTGGCATGAATTTTGTGCCTGCCAAGGGAAGCTTTATGTCTTCACTGCCGGTGAGATAATTAAAGATAAGGTGCACATCCTTTCATACATCAGATTGATTCAAATGATTGAGCTGTCTGGCAATATAAATATGTCAGACAAATGCTATTTTGTGTCAATAACTGTAGAAGTGGTTGTGTACTCACATTTAATCCTCTTCACCCTGTTCCTGCACCAACAGCATCCCTGAATTGCTGTAAGGGGCAGAGGCCTGGAGTTCCAGAGCCTTTCTCTAAGCTTCAAAACACTGACTTTGCTTTTGAAACATGCACTTGCTTACCAGTTCAGCTTTGTGCACCAGATAAAGTCACTAAAACTGTGTATAGAACTAAGGTTGCAATGCAGAGGTTTTGCTTACACCTACAGGAGAGGACAAAGGATGTGCAACAGAACCAAGACAGTGAGGAAAAGCAAAAGGAAAAATAGTAACAGAACAGTAAGTTTGTGGCTCACCTTTGTCTTGCTTTCTTTTGCTGCCGCTTAGCTGACAGGCAGATGGATGGATCAGATTGACAAGGAGTGTACAATTACCATTTTCATTTTCAGTCTGAATGAGCAGCAGTGTGTCATAACAGCTCATCCCTCGCTGCAGTGGCTGTTCACAATATCACAAACTGCACTCTCCTTTCCAGCAAAGGCAGAACTCCCTGTGGCCAAAGCTCAGTCCTCCCTCGAAGCACAGCTGGACTCGCACAAGCCTGAGCTGCCCTCCAAAGTGCCACCAGCCCACCCTGGCAGGCAGGAGAGCAAGACCATCTCCAAGTGCTATGTCCAGGTCACGGGAATGACGTGTGCCTCGTGTGTAGCCAACATCGAGAGGAACCTGAGAAGAGAGGATGGTGAGCTGTGTGTCAGTGTGGACTGTTACATTTCCAAGCATTTGTTTTGGAGAATCCATCTGGCTTTTGCAGAGTTTTTAAGGGGTGGGTTGTCAGGACAGGTGTTCCTGCTCACCTCTGGTTCATAGAACCAGAACACTCTGGTTCATAGTGGGAACAGGGTCATTCTTGCTGCTTTATGGACGTGCTGCCCAGACACTGCTGCTGCAAAAGCAGCAGCTGAGGGCTCCAAAGAATACAGGGATCAAATAGGAATCCTTTTGAAAGTAAAACAACCCTTTCCTACTGGAGGGAGGTGCCCAGGTGTGCAGCTGAAAGGCAGAAGCAGCTGTGTGCCTGTGGGAGCTGTGAGGATGGACAGTGTGAGGGGATTAAAGGGACACAGGTTAATTTTAGCCCTGCTGAGAGAGTCAGGGCAGTGGTGTCTGTGATGATATTTGCAGGAACAAATGGCTGCATGGCTGTGATGTAACAGAGTCATTAATGCAGACTGTGTTTAATTATTGTAATGAAGATGGATGGGTTTCAAGTTAGCCTGGATTTTAATTTTTTTCATCCTAGAAAATGGATGAATCTAAATCCTCCCATTACACTGTAGAATTGCACTGTTAGATCTGCCCTTTCTCATAGAGGTTCTACCTTAAAAAATGCTTCTAGAAATGGTAAATGCAGATCAGAGAAATATGCAGCACTGTGTTTTAGAAGAACTTCTTTTAAGTAGGAATAGATCACTTTTCACGTAGCATGGACAGAATGTTGCAGTTGGACTGTTAAAAGCCTGCTGCTCATGTGGAGCGATGCTTTCATGTGTCACACCTACACTGAGGTGCTGCTGTTGGTGTAGCTTCCAAACATGAAGCTGTTTTTCTTCATGTACAACATGGAAGCTTCCCCAATTTCAATAAATAGCGTTTTGCCCTCGTGTTACCATAAATGCAGGATGTCTCTTACGCCTGATCTGCCACTCATACGTTTTGTTTCCTAGGGATCCACTCGATCCTTGTTGCCCTCATGGCAGGGAAGGCAGAAGTGAGGTACAACCCTGCTGTCATTCACCCTGCAGCTATTGCAGAGCTCATTCGGGAGCTGGGCTTCGGAGCCACCGTGATGGAGAA
This sequence comes from Acanthornis magna, assembly GCA_036785705.1. NCBI lineage: Eukaryota > Metazoa > Chordata > Aves > Passeriformes > Acanthizidae > Acanthornis > Acanthornis magna. The sequence continues at coordinate 2,895,396 of JAWUZG010000262.1, forward strand.
CTGCGGGGAAGGGGATGGAATTCTGGAACTTGTTGTAAGCAAATCATTAAGCCAACCCTCTGCTTTTATCTGTTGGATATGCCTGTGTTAGTGTCCACTCCCTCAGGTTTAATCGTGTAATAGAGCTTAATTTACCAAAAATGAAGTGTAAGAGTATGTCAGGTATGTATCACAAATGATATCTTGTCCTGCCAACTCTGCTGGCTCACTGCTGTGATACTGAAAATGGAGAGAAATGTTCCTGTATTTTTCTGATTGCTCTGCCTGTTACCAGAATTTACTTTTTTTTTTCTCCTTTTGAAGCTTAGTGTAGCTCAGTGTCCCCCCAAGCTCTGAGCTTGAGGAGCCAACAGAGCTTTAGCAGGGCTTGATGACCTTGTCTCTAAGCCATGCTTCCTCTAGGAAGGTTGGATGGGGCCTTGAGCAACATGATTTTGTGGGAGCATCCCTGTCCATGGCAGGGGTTGGAGCTGCATGGTCTTTAAGGTCCCTTCCAACCCAAACCATTCCATGATTCTACAGTGCTCTCATCCTTAACTAGAAAGATCCATCTCACTGCTTCACACCCCTGATTAAAACAGTAAATAATGCAGCATAGTCACAAACACTTTTCCTACTTTGTGAGATTACATTTTCCAGGTAACCTGTGGCTTTGCTAATTGGAAGGAACCTTTATTTTCCAGGTGAGAGGGATGACTTGTGCCTCATGTGTGCACAAGATAGAATCCACGCTCATGAAGACCAATGGTGTCCTGTACTGCTCGGTAGCTCTTGCAACCAACAAAGCCCACATCAAATATGACCCTGAGGCCATTGGTCCTCGAGATGTCATACAAGTGATAAAGGTGAGTTTCGTGAAGGCACCAAGTCTCACAAAAATCCAGTGTCCTTGGAAGAGTTACGCATCCCAGAAATAGAAGAAAAGGCTGTTAAAGCAAAAAATAGGTCTCTTCTCTCCCATTTGTTTCTTCTTAGTGTAGGTTTCTGCAGCTAACTTGTGCAATCTGGCTCAAAAATGCTCTGTTAGCATTTTTGTTAACTTTGCCATAGTTTTTAAACAGAAACACTGTGAAAGCCAGATCATGGTAGACGTGGAGAATCAGCTATGGGTTTGTAGAAAAATAAAGCACGTTTATTTAAAAATGAGGTACTGTAGCAGGTGAGAGGTGAAATAAGTTTCTTAGCCACCTTCAGTTTTTCTGTTTCTGTGCTTTAGGAGCAATCATTTTGGTAAAGCCACATTTTAGAATAGCATTTTATTCCAGAAAGGTTAATTTCTACATCAGACTGCTTTTGTCTTTTTGCAAGGTAACTAAACAATAGTAACAGACAACAGTAACATTTCATATCAGAAATGTTAATAAAGTTAATCAAAGGTAAGACTGGCACCATCAGTAATTAGGCAATAACAGATCACAAAATGTATTTTAGAACTTGACTGTTCTATTTTTTATTATTGTGCTTCTTTTCTTTAGGATTTAGGTTTTACTACTTCCTTAGTCAAAAAGGATAGATCTGCCAGTCATCTGGATCACAAACAGGAAATCAGGCAGTAAGTGTTCCTGAACATACTAAAATTCCATAAACATCTTTGATTCTTCTTTATTTATCAGCCGTCAGTTTCTAATTTTTTATGTGTCTGTGCAGTCTTGCTTGTTAAAATATTCTCCAGCACTTGACTGTAGTACAAGTTTTTTTCCTTTTTTTTTCTCCTTTTCAATCTGAGGTGGAAAAGGTCTTTCGTGGTGAGCCTGGTTTTCTGTATCCCTGTCATGGGGCTGATGATTTACATGATGGTGATGGACAGCCAGCTCTCGGAGGCTCACGCACATCACAACATGAGCAGTGAGGAGATGGAGGCCCTGCACTCCTCCATGGTCCTGGAATATCAGCTCCTGCCAGGACTGTCAGTCATGAATTTCCTGTCATTTTTACTCTGTGTCCCTGTACAGGTAAGTGGGGTTATGGCAACTCCTGCTTCGTTGGGCTTCAACACTCAAAATGGAAGGTGATGAAGAAATTAAGTTTGAGAAGTGAATGTAATTATGCTGATATGAAATGCTTTTGAGGTTATGTTGCCAAAATAATTGGTTCTGGGGTCTGTGAGGGGTGGGGTAGAGCAGTGGAGAGGTGCTGTGCACCTGAGGCAGCTCCTGAGTCCCACTGGGAGGGCACTGGGAATATATTGGAGTGCTGTGGAGAGACCACAGCTAGAGCTGGGATTTTGCTCAGGAAGAGGCAAATAACACAAATAAATGGAAAAGCTGCTGCTGTGTGTTAGAGATGTGTGTGATGCCACTGCAGGTGTTCGGAGGGTGGCACTTCTACATCCAGGCCTCCAGGGCCCTGAGGCACAACACTGCCAACATGGACGTGCTCGTGGTGCTGGCAACATCCATCGCCTTCCTCTACTCCTTTGTCATCCTCCTGGTGGCCATGGCTGAGAGAGCCAAGGTGAATCCTGTCACCTTCTTCGACACGCCCCCGATGCTGTTCGTGTTCATCTCTCTGGGCCGGTGGCTGGAGCACGTGGCAAAGGTGAGGGAGAGAGAATCCCTTCAGAATGTTGTGTGCCTTGTGAAAAACACCCCATGCAAAAGCTGTGCTGGGTTCTTTTAACTTTCTGTGTTGTAAATTCATCTTTAGTAACTGAACTGGTAAAAATATGAAATGACTTAATATCAATCTGTTTGTGGAAAGTGTTTTCTTAAGAGGGTAAATTGCAACACACACAGTTGTCATTTACCCAGCTTTTTTTTGTTTTTCAATAGTATAGTCAGAAAAATTTGAAAATTATTATTCTAGGGTAAAACCTCAGAAGCACTGGCAAGACTAATTTCATTACAAGCTACTGAAGCTACTATTGTTACCTTGGGCCCTGATAACGTTCTTTTAAGGTATCTTGCTTTGTCATTTGCTTTTTCTGTTATTCTTTTTTTGTTGTTAATATGTTTAAATCACAGACAAATTTTACTATCGTATAGAACTATGAAGCAAATAACTTCAGATTTGCTGGCAATTAAAAATACTAAAGTGCAGAATTAACACTGCTCTGCTTTGGTTTATTGGTTTATCATTTTATTGCTGATTTTTTTTTTTTTCTGTGATAAGACAATTAGTGGATTTTCTTAACTGGAAAGTAAATACTGATAAAACAGGCCATCTCAAAGAGCACTATGACTTTCTTCTGATCATTTTTGTATGCACTAATGCCAGCCAGTGGGGTTATGCTTTGTGTGTAGTGCCTGGGTCACTCCAGTTCCAATCTCTTATGAAACATTTGCACCATTCCAGTGAGGAGCAAGTCGACGTGGACCTGGTCCAACGAGGTGACATTGTCAAGGTGGTCCCAGGAGGCAAATTCCCCGTGGATGGCTGTGTTATTGAGGGACACTCCATGGTGGATGAGTCTCTCATCACAGGTCAGCATTTGCTTTTTCCAGGTGTAAAAATGTTTTCCTTGAAACAAATCTGCAGACAGGAAGTTGAAGCTGATGTTCTCCCTTGTTAGGGGTTGGTAGGTGTCACAAAGGTGCATTTTTCAGCAGTGTTGTGTCTGTTGTTGCCCTTTCCCAGGTGAGGCCATGCCTGTGACTAAAAAGCCTGGCAATACAGTAATTGCAGGCTCCATCAATCAGAACGGGTCCCTTCTGATCTCGGCCACCCACGTGGGAGCTGATACCACTCTTTCCCAGATTGTTAAACTCGTGGAGGAGGCCCAGACCTCAAAGGTAAAGTATCTTCAAATTTAGCACTTGAGGTTTGCTGTGTCATGCAGGCACCAGCACACCAAATCACTGGATGGGTGGCTGAGGCTGCTTAGATTTGAATTGCAGCTGCATCATGAAGTCTCTTGCTGAATAAGGACTTTGATCCAGTCTACTGAGCCAAGTCTCATCCTCTTATTAATTAAAGCTGTAATTATGAAATGTGGCAATGCAAGTGTGCTGCAGGCAGCATCTGTGATTGTGTCTGAAGGCACAGCAGAAACATGAAGGTGCTGAGTGACCTGTTTCTCCTTCCCAGGCTCCCATCCAGCAATTTGCAGACAAACTTAGTGGCTACTTCGTTCCTTTTATTGTGGCTGTCTCTGTGGTTACCCTTTTTGCCTGGATTATAATTGGGTTTGTGGATTTTGAAATAGTGGAAAAGTACTTTCTGGTAAGTAAATCTCCTTAAACACGTTCTGAAATATTTAATAAACAGCCTTACAATTCTATTAGACTGCAATAGTTCCCTTTCTGAATTACCCTTGTAAGCAGTTGCTGACTATTATTGCTCATGTTATTACATTTTTTACATTATGTATTTTTTAATATCGTTTCATTCCTGCATTTATACTTCAAGAGAATCTACTCCTGAAAGTTAGGATTAAAAAAAAAAAGTTAATTAAAAGCAATAGATCTTAACCATCAAAAATTTCCCACCATCCATCCCTCCTCTGGGGGAAAAGGAAGTCCCTCCTGTCACAAGCTCCAATTATGTATGTAGCTCCGTGTAAATTCATTTGTCAATTTGGGGAATTCATCTTTATTACAGATGCCGGAAGAGGGTCAGGATCCCAGCTTGGACTTAAGAGTTGCTTAGATCACAGGTTCCTTATTTCAAGACTATTTGTGATTAGAATTTATTAGTTTCCAGGAAAGCCATCTTCATGTCTGCTTTTTTTCCCCTCCTTACTGTATATATTTTTGATAGAGTATCTTTTAATTCAGTGCATCATTAAAGAGTTGTAGCATGCGCTGTCTTGTTCAGGAACATGTCCTATAAATAAAACAATTAGGGGTAGATGTAGTATAGAACAGAAGTTGAATGATCTAATTAATGGCTAAGTAACCATCTTAGGTTTTGCATAATTTGCTTGTGCTTTAGTGTTAATACTAAAGTATTAAAATACCAATACATTAGCAGATATTTCCAACATCCAAGGCAAGGTGTGGTTGAATGTGTCTTTCGTATTGCTCAGTTCCTTCCCTGACCGAACCCCTCCGTCCCCAGGGCTACAACAAGAGCATTTCAGCAGCAGAGGTGATCATCCGCTTCGCCTTCCAGGCCTCCATCACGGTGCTGTGCATCGCCTGTCCCTGCTCCCTGGGGCTGGCCACCCCCACCGCCGTCATGGTGGGCACGGGCGTGGGCGCCCAGAACGGCATCCTCATCAAGGGCGGGGAGCCCCTGGAGATGGCACACAAGGTGAGGGCTGGGGATGGGGCAGTGTGCCAGCTCATGGAATGTCCTGCTGGGTCCCTTCCAGCTCAGGACATTCCGTGTTGTGCCACTGATGCGTCGTCACTTCGCGTTCGTGAATTTGGTTAAAGTTTTCTGAGGGATCTGTGCCTTCATGCTTGGTTCTTTAAGTTGAATCTTCCTGTTTTCCTGCAGGTGAAGGTGGTTGTGTTTGACAAAACAGGGACCATCACCCATGGCACTCCAGAAGTGATGCAGGTGAAGTTCCTGGTGGAGGGGAACCTACTCCCTCGGCACAAAATGCTGGCGATCGTGGGGACAGCGGAGAGCAACAGCGAGCACCCCCTTGGGGCAGCCATCACAAAGTACTGCAAAAAGGTGAGGGTTTTCCACAGCACCAGCTGCTCTCCCCCTGGGGAAGAGCCTCCCTTGCAGTACCTCATAAATACCACACTGTTCATACATATTAAGTAATTGCTGTATTTAATTGAGAAAGCTGAAAATTGTGGAGCCACATAAATCACACCATAAAAGACACACCACTCAGGTTTTGGTAATTATTTTCCTCCTCTTTGTTCAACTGTACTTTGTTTTGTGGGCTTTGTAATTGCATCATGCTTTTATATTTTTAAAAATTTCTTCAGTTTTCATCCTTTTTTTTCCCTAGGAACTGAACTCAGAAACCCTTGGGACATGTACAGATTTTCAGGTAGTTCCAGGCTGTGGCATTAGTTGCAAAGTCACCAATATTGAAGGATTACTCTACAGGAAAAACAGAATGGTTGAAGAAAACAATGTTAAAAATGTGACACTGGTGAAAATTGAGGAAAATGTGGATGGATCAGTGCAGCCTGCTTTGATCATTGATGCCAAACTACCAAGTAAGTTAACTCTGTATTGGAGAATAGAATGGACGATTTTTGCTTTTCTGTCTTTAGGTTCCTTAAGAGTGAGGTCACTTATTTCTGCCTTGGAGAACTGGGCTGACATCAAGGCACACATTATATAGTCACTCTTTAGTTTATTTCATGCTCACACATCACTCAGAACATTTAAATTAAATACAATTTCGAGTTATATGTTGAATATGGGACTGGAAAATCATACAGGACATGTCTGTCAGCTCTCTCTGGTTTTACTTTGCTTCATCCCAAGTTACCATTTGCTAGCCAAAATTATTTGTATTTGCATAAATGATTAGTTTTCACTCATGAACAGCTCATGGTTAGATCTTTCAACTCCATTGGGCTGTTACATAGAAATTAGAAGTGCTGAGAAGGGGACTTGGTCCTTCACTGTCCTTTGACCTGTGGTTTTTGGCCCTCTGACATGGGGTAACTCACCAGGACTGGAGAAATGTTGGTGTCTCTCTTATGAAAGACACGTGAAAAGATTGGAAGGGCAGAAAGTATTGGGAAGTTCTTTATTTCTGTTTGGATTCCCTGCGATGCTGTTCCAGTGCATACTGGGAGAGCCTGGCTGGGATGAGCTGCAGGGAAGCTCCCTGGTTATCCACATGATGGTTGGATTGTTTTTTCTTCCTTCAGCTCCTGTGACTTCTCAGAAATACTCAGTTCTCATTGGGAACAGGGAATGGATGACCAGGAATGGCCTCCTGGTGAGAAGTGAGGTGGACAAAGCCATGATGGAACACGAGCGGAGAGGCCGCACGGCTGTTCTGGCAGCTGTGGATGGTGAGTTCAGTGCTGCTCCTTTATTTACTTTGATTGTCACTAAATATCACATCAAATGTCACCTAAGTAGAAATTGGTAAGTAGTGATGTCATAGCAGCTGTACCTGAAGCAGAGTAATGGGATGAAAAGCGATCATTAACTAATTTTACAGTACTTTCATATGGAAGAGGCTCTTCCTGCCTTTCTTAGCTGACAGGAGAGTTGGGCATAATACTACAATGAAAAGATTTCAAAGAAAGCATAGGGCTAGAAGAGAGAAAAAACAGGAATGTGGGTTGGGTTTTTTTAAATTGTGGTTGGACATTCCATGCTCTGTATTGCTTTAAAACTTGCTGCCCCTGTTCTCATACCTGTTCTCATTCCACTTTTTACTGTCCGTATTAACTGGTTCTGGAACTGGTCTTACTGGGGGGAAAAAGTTACTTGTTTTCCCCTAAATCAACAACGATCTTCATTACAAACACTTTCTTTCTGTTTTTAGGAGTGCTCTGTGGCTTGATAGCTATTGCAGATACTGTGAAGCCAGAGGCTGAGCTGGCAGTGTACACTCTGAAGAGCATGGGGTTAGAAGTTGTCCTCATGACTGGTGACAACAGCAAAACCGCCCGGTCCATCGCCTCTCAGGTGGGCTGCTGTCCTGTGCCTGGGTCTGGAGCTGCATTCAGCAGGAAGGGTGGTGTGGCATGTTGGTCTTGCTGGTGGCTGGCAGAGAACTGGTCTGTTGGGAAAGATGGTGATTTTAAAAAATTTGGAATAGAGGGAACACAAGAGTGGAAGTAACATTGTTTAGTCTTTAGCTCATAAGCAACAACAAGGGTTTCACTTTCCTGCTCCTGGCAGGAGCTTTGACAGCTACTGGAAAAGCTGCAGCACAGTTGTGTCCTCTGTCTCTGTTTAGGTTGGCATCACCAAAGTGTTTGCAGAGGTTCTCCCGTCGCACAAAGTGGCCAAAGTGAAGCAGCTCCAGGACGAAGGGAAGCGCGTGGCCATGGTTGGGGATGGGATCAATGACTCCCCTGCCCTGGCCATGGCCAACGTGGGAATTGCCATCGGCACAGGCACGGATGTGGCCATCGAGGCAGCTGATGTGGTTCTCATCAGGGTAAGAAATCAGAGTTAAAGGGGCTCATAAGAGGGGGCAGAAGGCCTGGGATGTCCTGAATGGTGCACATCACTGCTGAGGTGCATAATCTCCAGGAGAACTGGAGCAGACATTGTGTTCATTGTCTTTGTTTAGTGCAATGGTGATTATCCCATGAAGGAAACTTCCAAGTTGTCTGGGTACTGCACGTTTTGGGGTAATTAAAATTTGAGAGCGGGCAAAGGAGGATAAAGTGACCTATCCTTTGGCAAACATAAATAGCATTTGGGTAATGCACCACAGCACCTCCAGGGTTACAGGCACTTCTTCACTTCTTCCTGCACATCAGCAACACCTGGCAGATTGTGGTCAGTGTTTGGAGCTGTCCTGTGAGGTGCTGTGGATGTTATTTGGATTATGACCTATTATTTAAGATAGGCACTGACCGTCTGGGCTCTGCAGCCTCCAGAGGGCTTACTGTGATTAGCCTGTTCCATCCAGTGCACTGCAGCGAGCTGTAAAACAGGACTATGCTGACCCCATGTGTGCTTTCTGTCTCTCTGACTGCTCCAATAAACATTTTAACTTGCAGGATGACCTGATGGATGTGGTAGCAAGCATAGATTTATCCAGGAAAACTGTGAAGAGGATCCGGATCAACTTTGTCTTTGCTCTCATTTATAATCTCATTGGAGTTCCCATAGCTGCAGGTGTGTGAGTGTTGCCTGCACTAATTGGATTGGGCTCAGTGAGTAGAAGATGGCAGTGATTTGCTGGTGTGTGGGAGAGTTTCCATTGGCTTTATTTGTGGCTGTCAATAAGGGCAGAGTTCTCTGCCTGGGGATGTTGCAGTGGAATATTTGTGAGCTGTACTTCTCCCACGCTATGGCTGTTGTGGATGTGCTCAGCTCATCGAAGTAACTTCAAGATAAAAGGTTTAGCCTGTGAACAAGCACTTTTATTGCAGGGTGGGCAGGACATGCTGCCTCTGAGTTTCAAACTGTGCCAGTGGGACACATCCAGGTGTGCATTCACCTGAGGTTCTAGTTGAGATAGATAGAACACAAATCCTTATGTATTAAAAATCTATTGTCTAAACTAAAATCCTATTCGTTAACAAATTTAAAAACAACTAAGGCTAGACAATCCACGTGAAATTGTCTCTGTCAGTACATGAATAATGCAGTGTTCCTGCTCTGAACTTACTGCTGGTTTAATTTTCTAGGTGTCTTCCTGCCCATTGGTTTGGTGCTGCAGCCCTGGATGGGATCTGCAGCCATGGCTGCCTCCTCAGTCTCTGTTGTGCTTTCTTCTTTACTCTTAAAGATGTGAGTAGGTACAAGTCTTGTGGTTTGTGACTTGGATTTGAAGCTTAGGTCTTTTACTTGGAGTGGCAGAAAATAAATTTGGGCCTATGAGGGATTTTGATGCCTTTGAAAGAACAATTCAGGCAAGTCTGTGTTTAGCAGACAGTGGTGTTTAAAAATGTCATTTCTAATGTGAGAGAAATGCACAAATCAGGATTGTGTTCAGAATGGGAAATTCCTTAGTGAGAAATTCCTTGTGAGAAGTCTTGTTGGTCAAATTATAAATGTGTCTGGTTTGTGCAGGGTCATAGAGTTTCTATCTGTATTTCAGTGTACTTCACTCCAGTCTCAGAGCTATTGTTATGTTTTGGGTTTTTCCCTCCGTAGGTACCAAAAACCAAGTTCTGAGAAGCTGGAGTTCCGTGCCCGTGGTCAGATGAGGCACAAGAGCCCATCAGAGATCAGTGTGCACGTGGGGATCGATGAGACAGGCACTGGCTCCCCCAAGCTGAGCCTGATGGATCGAATCATCAACTACAGCAGAGCCTCCATAAACTCTCTGTTCTCAGACAAGCGCTCAGTGAACAGCATCGTCCTCAGTGAGCCAGACAAGCACTCACTTCTGGTGGGGGATTTTGGAGAAGACGATGACACAGCCTTATGAAAGACTCGCTCCTCCCACCACCACAGCAAAACAAAAAAACCCTGAAGTGAAAAACTCAACCAAAACAGCTGTCATGAAGTCTGTGCATGTACTGATCCTCTTTTAGATGCATTTCTTCAGTGTAGAGGTAGGTTTTTCAATGACTTTCCAGGGTCTTTTCTGGTTTTTAATCTAGACTTACCAAAAACATCTGGTGCAAGGCTGCTGATGCTCACAAACAGGGCTGTGTTCCCATTCCATGGAGCTTGCAGTATAGCATTTATTTTGGCAAATTGTCAAAATACAATTAAGGAAACTAAGGAACCGGAAACAGATTTCCCAGCTTTATACCAGGCTATTTTATGCATAGTCGAGTTCAGTACTGTTAAAAAAATTGTGAATTTGCATCTGCAAAATACTGAAGGTTCTGTTTGCAGAGAGATGTGCCTTACTCCAGAACCCTCTCACTTCCACAGCCTGCCTTCTGCCAGAAATGGTTCCTCTCAAATGCCTTTTCCTGTTGTCAGCATCTGGTTCTAGCTTTTCACACTCCGAGCTTCACATCATCTCCGAGTGATCTGGATTCCTGCATGGCAGAAAATAGGGAGGTTTGGGATTGTACCCACACTGAGCTCTGCATGTCCTGCCCCAGGACACCCCTGCTCCTCAGACTGTCTGCCTGGAGGTTGTCTGGGTTGGGAGATTTGCTCATTCCCAGCCTCTCCTAAGCCAAAAACTCCTGCAACACCTGAATGCAATACCTGTGTGAGGTGGTAATAGCCAAAGTGCTCAGCTTTAGGAAGGAGCAGTGCAGTCAGAGCTCACCAGAATCTACTGGCACTCCTTAAATGAACATGGGGGGCTTGTCATACAGATTGCCATTAAAATCTTTACAGTTCAGGCTTTGCTGGTAAAGATAAGTGTCTGTACTCCAGGAATGGCCAACAGTCACTCTACTGATTGATCCAAGCCCCCTTTGCTTGGGCTGTGCAGATCCAGGCATTGTGAATTCAGACAGTTGTCATCTGTTACTGAACTGCAATATCAAAATACAGACTTTGATCATGAAATCATTAATATCAAAAGTATCCTCAGTGAGAAATAGAGATGCTCATCAGGCAGTAGCTGATCACCTGTTTGTTACTCACTGAGTCTTGCTCTCTCCATCCACTGCTGAGGTGGCTGTTGGCAGCAATTGCTGGGTTCAGTAATGTTGAATTTCATTATGAAGTGCAGTCCATGGTGTAAATGTATACCAATTGTGCTTGTGGAGGAGAAATACTCCATTTGGTGTAGATAAAGAGATTCTCTCTAATGTTCTGCTTTTTTTTAACTCAAAGCCTGATGTCAGGCCATAGATTGTGTACGTAAAAAGTCCTGAGTAAACAGCTCTTGCATTTTATATGAGAACTACCAGAAAGGTCCCGTTGTGTGAGAGCAGAAGAGCTGTGCTGGGGGATGTGTTGTTAGGAAATCAGGGTACCTGGATTGCAGTGCGGAGAGCGGCATCACGTTCTGCTGCCGCTGGTTCAAGAAACAAATAGTTCTGTAGCAGGATTTGGGTTCTTACTATCTCTACATGCATATAGAGTATTTTTATAAATTAGATGATAGCTATATGTAATATGTAGTGTTGTTACATGCTGAGATACATCACTGCAAAGCCATTCCATGAGGTTTTGTTCTCAGTTTGCAGCAGCTGAGCTGTTCTTACAAAGCAGATTGTTACCCAGAGCTGTTTGGTCATGTTAGGATGAGTTTTATTGCTTCACAATCATGCAAAGACTTCAGCTGTCTTGTTTATCCACCCTCCTTCTTGGTGTTCTTGGCATGATTGTGCAGGTGAAAAGGAAATATTTAAATATTTCTGCCTGTGCTGTGGGTGGTCTCAGTCACTGCTGCAGCCAGAGTTTCAAACACTGCTGGTTACAGAGTGGATGGCATGGAAATGGCACATGGCCCTCCTCCTGCAGAAAACAGGAAGGCAATTCAGGGTTCAGCTCCTGGCTAGTAGGTAAAGCAGCATGAAGAACTTGTTAAACTATTTCCAAATATATTTTTAGAGCACTTTGCCTTCAACCTTTTGTTGTCCAAATGCTGTGTAAGTTGAACATTTACAGCTTTACCTCCAACTTTTTCCCAAGATAGGTGTTTTTCTAGGCTTTATCATTTTCTGTGAAACTCAGCATTTGATGCAGGTAAAACAAAATAAGGCTCTTTTTCCAAACCAGGATCCCTAATGAGGTGCAGGATGGTTATCAGGGAATAAGGAGCAGCAGCTGCTGTCTGGGAGGGATGTGAGAGCAGCTTGTAGGGCCAGCCAGAGGATCAGGCAATAACTGAGCCCAGGCGTGGGTGGGGGCAAGGTGGTTGTGATAAATCCAGATCTTTGAAAGCAGGTTCTCTGTCCAACACTCCCCAAAGGTGAAATAATGACTCCTAGATTTTTCTTGTGATTAAAATGTTACAAAAGGTGCTTTACGTTGAAGAACCAAAATATCTTTCAGTTTGAATGTACAGTGCAAGTGGAATCATGTGTGGGAGCTAAATGTTTTCCCAAATGTAAATGTTTTAATATGTAAATAGGTTTCTCCTTTTGGAGATAGTTTGGATTCAGAAATTTAAAATATCACTTGGAAACACTCAGTTACAAACAATATTGTATTACTCTTTTGTCTACTTTGTTTTCTGTATCTAGCTATTTATAAACCTGTGCTTTATTTAATAAAAAAGTATATGCTCCAGGCTTTAAAAACTATTCTTTGAATCTTACCAAACTTACTTAAACTTTTAAAAGAGTTCAAAACACTTGGAATTTTATATAAAAGAAGAATGTGAAGTTGACAGAACACAATGGAAACAAGAAAACACTTTTATTTATTAAAAACTATGCTTTGCTTTTTTTTTTACCTTAGAATTTCCAAATGTTTTGAACGGGAGAATTTTTGTTATTCAGTTTTACTGCTGAAGAATGGAGAAGTGGGTGCTGGTTGGAATGTTAATGTAGGGCTGTTACAGTTCTTCACATCTCAAAACATGTTGTCTCATGTTTCCTATTCTATTCAGACTGTGCCTCCATCATTATAATGGCAATTATAAGCTATGTAATAAAAACGTAGCATCCAAAGGCTCTTTCAAATCATGGTCTTGCATCTCCTTTGAATATTTTTTGCTTGGTCAGCAGAAGGCCAAGGGTTGGGGTTTGGGTGTAGTTCCAGCTCTGCTAAACATGGCCTTGAGCAAATACTGAGCCTATGTGGAAGTGTAGGGCTTGGGGGCAAGAGGGGCTGGTGAGAGTTGGGAAATTGTGGAATCATCTCATGTAGGAGCCATCCCTGTGTTACCAAATGGGGCAATAGCAGAGGCTGCTGGAGGTCACAGTCAAAACCTGTCCCAGCAGGTGAGCCAGAGCTGCTGGGGACTGAGCTTTGTAACATCTCCACCCCCTTTGGGCAGGCTTTTCCAGGGGTCAGTCGCCCTCACAGTGAAAAGGGGTTTTCTTGTGTTAGGATATAACCATGTTTTGGTTTGTGCCAACTAACCCTTGTTCTGTCACTGGGTGTTACTGAGCACACTCATGTTCAAGTTGCATCCTAGTGTTTCCAAGATGAAGAATTTTGCTTTTTCTTAAGACACGACTCTGTAATTTCATCCTCTTGGATTGCCTTTGGCCTAGTCTGCCCCATCAGGTGTGGAAACCTACAATTCTAGCACTGGTGGTTTGGAAAATGCGGGTTTGTGGCACAGAAATAGTAATCAAAACATTTGGGATTGTTTAATTTAGGCCTTGAGTTATTTTGGGTTAAGGCACTGTGTGAACCTTCTTCATTCAAATGGAACTGTTTCATTTTAGCTCTGACTGAATTTAAAATTAAAAAAAAAAAAAAAAAAAAAAAAGCCAACCCAAAACCTCAAGTGCTCATTAATAGCCTGGAGACCTCAAATCCTGGGGACCAAGGTGTGGATACAAAAACCCCTGTGTTCATCTGGCCAACACACATTGTGATTCAAAAAAGCCAAGTTTAATATAGAATTAAAAATCGTTAAGACTCTTCTGGGATTTTGAAATCTCTCTCCTTTTCTGAAACCTGAGAAGTCAATGATGTTTCTTAAGTGAAAACATGAGCTGTCCCAGAGTAAATTCTATTATGAGCCCCTGATTTCAGTTTTACTTGAGCTCAGTTTAGTTCAGTAGAGCAGCCTCACCTCCCTTGCTGGCAGTGAGCACATGTGAGTAGAGAGCAGAGCTCTCACATTCCACAGAACTGTTTTGTTAGGGAAAAATTGAGTAATTTACCCTATCAAATACAGGTTCATTCATTTTATACACTGTAAAAATCAGTGGAACAAATACCAGCTTCTCAGGCTCTGATGGAAAAGGATATTGTAGATAATGGTAGGATCCATGTTCGTTTAAAACTTATTTTCTTAGGCGTTTCAGAAGCACAGAAATGCTGTGTTCCTGCAGCCTGTCATAGCCAGGGTTAATTTTGGAGCCTCTGCAGCTGCTGCCTCAAACACCAGGTTTTCAGGCTTGATGGAATCCATTTTCCTTTTTACCAACCTGCAGTTCTGCATGAGTTTTAGAACCACTCCCTGGATGCTTTCAGTTCAGTATGGCTACATCATCTTTTAAGATGCTCTTTGGGGTTTTTTTCCCTTTTTAAGTAACGTTTTTAGACCACATCTCTGCAGAGCAGTATGACAAGCCCTTAAGGTCAGACTCTGATTCCAAATTCAGCATCTGCCTTGATAGCAGAGCTGTGCTATGGGCAATGTTAGGAGTTTTTTCCTTCCAGTTGACTGGACAATTTAAGTAGTAGCTGTGAATTTGTACCATGTCTGCTCGGTCATGAAGGAAAACTGCTGACCAGGTAAGATTGGGTTGTCCGTATCCCACTAAACACATCTCTAAAATAAATTTTTAAGGAGATTTGGGGAGCTGTACGCACACACACTCGGGTGCAGGGAAAAGAGACACAGAGATGGATTCTTCAGCATTTTTGGTTTAACCCTTCATTCAATTTCATGCATGGACAGCCCTGACGCCCTCTGTTCTGCAATGTTGGGAATGAGACAGTGCAGGCATTGGCCAGGTGAGGGAGCAGCCAGGAGATGCACACCTTTATTCTCTTAGGGTTGTGCCTGTTTTTCAGGCAGTTTTTCCCACAGTTCCAGACTGGATGCTCTTTATCTTTCCTACATGATCCCTGTGCTTGAGTATTGACCATCTCCCACTGCAAGGAGAAAAGAACACTCAGACCTTGTGCTGCAGCCTGGTTTATAGTGGAAGCTTAAACTGCAGCGGGTGGTTCTAAAAGCAGGAAGTTTCTGCTGCCCGGGTCATGCAACACAGATGGAGATGCAGATTCTTGCTCTCCAAACCACAGCCCTCCCGTTTGTCTCACACACACAGAGCTCAGTGCACCAAAGCCTGTGGGCTGCCTTAACTTGCACAGTCCTGTTCCTTTTGGCTAGATGAAACCAGCAGGATTGTGCAGGAGAGGGCTGTGCCAGTCTAAAGTACAGCTGCTGCTTCATATTCCTAGGAATGACTTCCTCGGATGGTCACAGGTCTAACCCCAGCTCCTTGCGTTTGTCATTAGCAGCCCTTTGCCCTCCTGGCTTTGCTGCACTGGTTAATTTAAAAGTGCAGGGGTTGAACTGTTTGCATGGGCTTTTTTCTTTAAATATTTGCAGTATATTCTAAATATTTCACAACAGGAGGGAAGGACAGAGAGGTGACTCAAGCATGGAAATGAGCTTTGAATGTGTGTCTGTATTTCTTCCCCTTTCTCTGTAACTGCTTTATGACATACAAATTCTGGTGCCTGGGTCATATCCTATCTGGAATTGTGTTCTGTCACCTCAAGTTCTCATGTGACATCCTCCCTGTTCCCTTATCTCATGTCCTTCACCAAAAAATGGAGGAAAAGCAAGCAAGGATAAAACCAGAGAACACAGAATGAGCTATGGCTGCTGTTCTGGCAAAACAATGATCCTTAGAAGTGCCCCAAGATTGCTACAGACTTTTATCCAATACTCCCCTAACCTACTGAATGTGTATAGTTGTAGTGGAGTTAGTCCTATTGAGTTGAGTGCTCATGCTCATTTTTATTTATTTACTTTTATTCATGACTTGATTATTTCTTTATTGCTGAATGCCCTGTCCACCTGGGGATTCACAAGTGTCCTGCTGTCCCTTTTCCCTCAGCTGTGGCACATGGCCATCCTAAATTGCTGTGGGTACTCAGGTTATTGTGTTCGTGCCACCACACACTGTGACATTCCTGTTCCACACTTTTTTACCTCTAGGAGGTGACAGGTGAGCTTCTGAAAATGCAGCCTTGTCCTAATGAATGAACTCATTTCCCAGGGAAAGCTGGAGGTGCTGCAGGGGCTGGGCTGTGAACTGCAGCTGGGAAGAGCTTTCCTTTCTGAGTCAGCATCGAGGAATTTAACCTTTGCCTTCGGAGAGAGCAGCACAGCATGAAATGGAACAGGGAGAAGGAAATGGATTAATTTCAGACCGGTTAAATAGTTACAGCTCCTCAGGATGCAGAGAAGCCCTTCCTTATCTCCTCACTCAGAGTCTCTATAAGGCCAGCGTTTGTTCACGTGCTGTCACTTGCGCTTCTGGCTTGGCAGGTGGAAGTGGCTGTGGCCAGCTGTGCTCTGTGCACGTGATCCCAGCTCCTGAGGAGAGGCTGGATCCATGACCAGTTTAGGATTTGACTCTCGGGCCTTGGTGAAGGCTGTATTCACACTGACACTTCCAGATGTCCCTGCCCACAAGTGACACTGTGAGCGCCATCCAGGGGCTCTGGGTTACAAGGACTGACCTGATGATTCTGAGGTTGGGTTTGGGCTGCTACATCGCAAGGGGAACCCCTGGGTACGCCCCAGATTTACTCTGCAGTCAATACTGAGACCATTACTGGGCCTAATTTAATGTGAGCCCTGATTGTATGGTTTGTAGCAATATAAGATCAACTGCAGTGACACACACTGACAAACTAAGGTGATGTTTTGTGGTCTCTTCATCCTAACAGGTGACCACCTCACAGGCGATTTCACATCACCTGCCAGTTTATTCCCACTTGTGTATTTCAGTGTATTGCTGTTGGGATTGACACCTTTAATGTGTCTTGGAGGCCCATCCAGGCCTTTCTGAGCTTTCTGACAAGCCTTGCAGCAGGAGATTCCCCCACTCCTGCCCCAGGCTGGGTGTTTTCACCCATGTGTGAGCAGTGCATTAGTCTGGCTCTCCAGGAACCTTTGTGTTTCGTTTCTTGTCAGTGCATGCTCATTTGAATCAGAGAATCATTTGGGTTGGAAAAGACCTCTGAGGCCATTGAATCTGATCTTTGACCAATCACCACCTTAGCAATGAGACCAGAGCATTGAGTGCCATGTCCAGTCATGCCTTGAACACCTCCAGGGATGGTGACTCTACACCTCCCTGGGCAGCCCATTGCAATGTTTAACAACCTTTTCCACGAGAAATTCTTCCTGATGTCCAGCCTGAGCCTCTCCTGGCACAACTTGAGGCCATTTCCTCTGGTCCTCTCTCTTGCTCCCTAGGAGCAGAGCCCGACTTCCCCCTGGCTGCATCCTCCTGTCGGGAAGCTGCGGAGAAGGTCTCCCCTGAGCTTCCTTGTCATGAGGTTGAGCCCCACCACACAGGGGCTCAACCTCAAGCTTTTCCTCATAGGACTGACTCTCCAGACCCTTCCCCAACTCTGTTGCCCTTCTCTGGACTAGCTCCAGCACCTTTCTGTCAGCAGAGAACTGATTTTGTCAGGCACTCAACTCATCATCACCTCTTTCTCAGCAGTATCTGTACATTTTTGTGAGCGTGGCAATAAAATAACCCTGTCAGCAACAGAAAGGCCTATCCTATGGGCAAAAGACAAAAGACCATGAGCTTCTTTTTCACCCAGTACAGTCCATTGCACTGTGCTATTGTCGCCCAATGCACAGCCCACTGTGCTGCGTTAGAGGCTGCACGTATGTTGGGGCAGGTGATTTCTGACTGCACCCACAAACCTGCTGTGAGGGCATGGAGTGACAGAACAGCAGGGAATGGCTTTGAACTGTCAGGGGGCAGGGTTAGAGCTGCCTCCAGCTGGAGGTCCCCAGCACAGGAAGGACATGGAGCAAGTCGAGGAGGCACCAAGATGATCAGAGTGGTGGAGCACTTCTATGAGGACAGGCTGAGATAATTCGGGTTGCTCAGCCTTGGGAAGAGAAGGCTTTGTAGCCTTCCGGTACCTGAAGGGCACCTTCTAGAAAGATGGAGAGAGGCTATTTACAAGGGCCTGGAGTGACAGGACAAGGGGAAATGGATTCAAACTGAAAGAGAGTAGGTTTATATTGGAGGTTAGGAAACTCTGCACTTGTGAGGGAGGTGAGGCCCTGGCACAGGTGCCCAGAGCAGCTGTGGCTGCCCCTGGATCCCTGGCAGTGTCCAAGGCCAGGCTGGACAGGGCTTGGAGCAATTTAGGATGGCAGAAGGTATCCCTTCCATGGCAGGGGGTGGAATGAGATGGGCTTTACGGTCCCTCCCAACCCAAACCACTCTGTTATTCTATGAAACCATGCTGCTGCAAGGTGTATTCCCGCAAATAGTTGTTTTGTCCTCAGATGTCTTGAAAAGTGTTTATGTAGGTCACTTAAAAATATCCCGGGTTTTGTCTCGTCCTTTACGGTCGATGCTTGGCCTGCCCCAGGCCTATGACTCAGCTGAGAGGTGCCTGCCCTTCACCTGAAGGAGTCCCACCAGAGGACACACGTTTAGACACCATTTAGGGGTAATTTTCCCTGAAAAAGGTCCGGAACCGTTAACTTGACTACTCAGGCACCGGACCCCGCGCACTCCCGACTCCCTCAGGGAGCGGCGGCTGCGTGTGGGACGTGACCGGGGCCGGCGCCGCAGCCCCACCCCCGGAGGGCGGGTCCCCCGCTGACGGACAGGACGCTCAGCCAATAGAAACACGCGAGGGACAGCACCGACCAATCGCTGACAGGAGGGGCGGGGCGGGTCGGGCTGGGTGGCAGCGGCGCGGGCGGCGCTGCGGCAGAACGCGGAGGCGGAGAAGCGGTGCGGGTCGAGCGGCAGCGGAACGCGTCGGGCAGGCAGCAAACATGTCTCTCTCCAACAAACTCACCCTGGACAAGGTGGACGTGAAGGGCAAGCGCGTCGTCATGAGGTGAGGCGTTGCGGGGTGAATGTGTGTTTTCCGGGAGCCACCCTGCTCAATCCTCCACGCTGGGGCCGGGCCTGTGCCCCCCGGCAGCAGCCCCTTACTCGAGCCCGGCACGTGTTGATCTGTGCTGTTTTAGTTTCGGTTTTTTTTGCTCGCCGTCAGTTGGAGAGGCTCCTGTATCTATCATCGAGCCGGCCCGGCTTCTCTGCGGGGACGTGGCGGCTGGGCAGGGTGTAAATCCCGGCCCGGCTCTGCCGCGGTGGATCACCTCTCTCGCACGTGTGTCGGCCACAGGCGGCTTGAGGGGAAATCCAGCTAGCCTGCCGTGCTTTTATTCCAGAGATCTACCCCCAAAATGCTTATTTCCCGGTTATCTTTCTCCTTACTGCAAATCCAAAAAGCATTGCAATAAAAAAGTGAAGATACGGCTCTGTCCAGCTACCCGAATACCAATAATAATTAAGTATTTCGCAGCAAGAATCGAATCACAGAATCACAGAATGGCCTGGGTTAGAAGGGACCTTAAAGCTCATCTCTTTCCACCCCCTTGCCAAGGGCAGGAGCACCTTTTGCTAGACCAAATCCCTCCAAGCCTCGTCCACCCTGCTCTTGAACATTTCCAGGGATGGGTCGTCATCGCAGGTTTTCAGCACATCCTGGTCTAAAACCCTAAAATAGGCATCCATAGCTTATTTATAATGCATCAGTGCCTGAAAGCCTAATGTTGGAATTGTTGCCAAATCCTAGGAGATAAGGGCGCCAAGGTACATCATGATATGTCCTGCTCGAAATGCTCTTATTATTGGGGTAGTTTGTTCAAGGTCATTATAATGTGGCTACTACGTGTGTGTTATCTACTCCGTTAGTAGGCCGGGATAGCAAAAGTATAGCTTTTCTTGCCCATAGTCTGACAGACAACTTGCTCTTTTTACCTTGTCTCTGCAACCTTGTTTTGAACTAGTCCCTAAAAACTTGATTATCAGAAACCAGCCCCTGTAGTAGGTACTGAAGAAGCTAGCTCAGGATTTCCGTGCACTTCTCAAATCTGGTCAAACAAAAGATCTTTTTATCTCTGTAACGTCTGATTTTTTTGGCCATCTGACTCGGTTTTTTTTCGTTTCTGAGTCATCTTGCAGGGAGCAGCCGTGCATTGGCAGAGGATGGGTTGGGTTTGCCCGCTCAAAATCTCCGTTAATTAATGCACAGATCTACCTTTGTAGTTCTGTGAGGGGCTACCCAAACACAGCAGGTGACCTGCCAGGTTTTGTTTCCTGCCCGCATCTCATCTCCCTGAAACGGGTCCCCACGTGCTCTCAGTAGTACTAAAATCGATACCTCTTCTTTTTCTGCTCATGTTCACCGTAATTTTGATGTACTCGCCCCCTGCTTAGCTTCCGGTCTTAAATGTCGAACTTTCAGGAAAAGTTGAGAATGGGGAGGAGAAAGGGTTCAGGGGAGCTCAGATTTCAATGGTCTGCAGGGGGGAAGAAGGCTGAGCTGGGTCTTTCTTTTGTAGTTTTGATGGCTCTGTAAAGCAAACTGTTCTTTTATTCTCTCCTTTTAGGATAATGATCCGATAATGGCGCTTTTCTTTGCCCCTTCTAGAACTCGACCACTGTGCTGTGGGGCTGCCAGTTCAATTTCTTTCTGCTCAGCTACTCCTGTTTTGCTGGCAGCTTTTGTCCTTCTTCCCATTTATTTCACGTGCTGAGTGGGCTGCAGGGGGATCCATTCATGCAACTTGCTGAACTCGGATGTTTTTTAATGTATAGAATGATGAAGGATGCACACTCTGCTCTCTGCCATTCGCTGTTCCAGCCATGGGTGTGCCCTCCTGTAGCTCAGTGAGCAATTTCTGCCTCTCTGGTTATGCAACGCAGCTTCCTGCACATGGGCACAAGGGATGCCAGGAGAACAGGCTGCTGAAACTCCTCCCTTTCAGCCCTTCAGCTGGCATGAGTAAGGAAGTTACCTCAAGATCCAAGTCAGGTCTTCCAGGGAGAATGTGATAAGCCACAGCACTCGGCTGCAGGGAGATTAGAGCTGCAGAGGACAGAAATTAAAGCTTCCTTGAAGTGCCTGCTGGCCACAGTAGTTCAGCCAAGTATTTTAGAAGCCTCATTAGAAAACACGAGGTCACTCACTAGTCGTTGTTCATTCCTTTTCCCTTTGGATGCTCCACATTGGGGATCTGAAATCATACTGTTTAAAAATAAAAAGTTCAGTCTTGGTTTATTTCCTGCTCAGCATCACTGCTGCTCTGGTCCTGTGCATTAGGATGTATTGGAGCTCAGCTTTCCTGAGTTATTTCAGCAGTGTTTGTTCTCCATTTGTGTTCTGTTATCTTAAGCAGAAGTGTCTGATAACAAACTGATTTCAAAATGGGACTTGTGGACAGGGCAGAGCTGAACATCTCACTCTAACTGTAAGATTGCTTTTACAGCCAGCACCTTTACTGGCAGGTTCCCTCACTCATTTGTTGAATATATAAAATGAAATAAATAATTAATAGAATAAGTAATAAAATTAATTTGTTGGGTATTTAATTTTGTTTCTGGTTTGTTTTTCTTTTTTTAGGGTTGACTTCAATGTTCCAATGAAGGATCACAAAATAACCAACAATCAGAGGTGAGCCATAATTTCCATCCCAAATGGAGGCCCCAGAGTCTGCATTGTCTCTGACTTCTGCCCAGTATCTGGAATGTTACAGTGATTAAGCTGCCATTCCCCTTCCCAGAATATTAAAGGTGTCAGAGAGAGCCCAACAATTGTTAATTAAACCCCCTGCAGCTATTAGCAAACTACACTTAACTACAAGGCTAATGCTCAGTGTAGCTGCTGTGGAAAGCATATGGAAAAAATTTCTTCTGTGAGAGATCCTAAACTTCATAAGTTGTCTATGACCATTTCACAGCCACATCCCTGAGGCTATGTGCGAAAATTGTCTCTTTTTGTTAGTATCCAGCAGTGTCTGTGCCTCCTGCTTACCCTGGGGCTGTGTTAACTCGTTGTCTTTGTTAGAATAATTGTTGCAGTGCAGTACACAAAGTGCTGGGGTTTAGAAAGAGTGATGCCAGATGTCTCAGCCTGCTTGTTTGCCACTTGTAGGCAGGTGTCAGCTTTGTTCAGCATGATGTGCTCACATTTCTCTGGTGGTGCAGAATCGCAGAGTAGCCCAGCAAGCCTGGTAGTGTTCAAGTATGTCCTGGCATTTCTTAGCTGAGCAATCAGCAGAATTTAGATTACAAAATGCATTTTACTTCCATGTCCTGCATTGCTTCGAAGATAACAGTGAAATGTATGAAAACAGGCTGGGATGGAGAATTTTGGTGATGCTTCCTTGAGGAATTGTTCTGCCCAGCTCTTGTGCTCTGTTTCTTTTGTTATTTTTGAGGGACATCTCCTAGAGCTCTCGTGTAAGTGATACTAATCCTCTTGCATGGTTAACTCTAATTGAATCCTTATTAATTTGTCCTTCTGTGCCATTACAGAATCAAGGCAGCTGTTCCTACCATCAAGCACTGCTTGGACCATGGAGCCAAGTCCGTGGTTCTCATGAGTCACCTGGGTCGCCCAGATGGTGTCCCCATGCCTGACAAGTTCTCCTTGGCCCCAGTAGCTGTGGAGCTGAAGGCTCTCCTGGGCAGGTAAGGAGGAAGAGCAGCCTGGTGTGCATCAGGCCCTCCCTGCCAGGGGCCCTGGGTGTTTTCCTTTCCACCAGGAAGTCACCGGTGAGGTTACAGTGTGGATCTTGTGTTTGCAGGGATGTTTTGTTCCTGAAGGATTGTGTTGGCCCTGAGGTGGAGAAGGCCTGTGCTAATCCTGCTGCTGGCTCAGTCATCCTGCTGGAGAACCTCCGATTCCATGTTGAAGAGGAAGGGAAAGGGAAGGATGCTTCAGGGAACAAGGTGAAACTTCAAGTCTGGCAAAAGCCAGTGTGTGCTTGCTCTGGTCTTACCACCTCCTTTGCTGCAGATTGATAAGGAGCCAGTAGCCTGTCTAAAACACTGATTGTGAATTTGCTCTTAAAAGGATGGCAGAGATCTTTAGGTGAGTGTGTCCCACCGTTGTGCAATACAGTGGGTTACAGTGGAATACAGTGAATTTCCAGTGAATTTGAGTGGAATACAGTGAATTTCCAAGATGAAGCAGCTCACGTGAAAGGCTATACATGACTCTGTTGCAGGTGGTGTAATCTGTAAAAAAGGAAAAAAGAAAAAAACAGGGCTGTGCAAGAAACTGCTGTTTGTTAGGCTTCATTTTTAGATGTCTAAAATAAAAAGCAATTTGGAGATAGTTTGTTGCCACAAGGCCCATAAGAATGATGCTTCATTTTTGGTTATATGGCTAATATTTCTGCAGCACAGGGATTATCAAACCCTTCTCTAAGCCTTCTCTTCAGAGTAGTTATCTAGAAGCAGGCTGCCTTGCACCTCTGACATTTTGCTGAAGGTCAGCAGAGTGCTTGCTCCAGACAGCTTCTTTTCTTAGCGATGGTGACCCCGCTGGCTTTACAGAGGCCTTGGCTCTGTTCAGATCTGGGGCTTGGAGGGAATGCTGACAGGGAGTGGTGCCCTTTATGAGCTGACACAGGACTCCTGTAGCTTAGGAACACGGCAGAGAGTTGGTGAACCTGTGCAGATGGCAGGGGGAAATTGAGCAAATTGGGAGTTATTCATTGCTAGAACTGTGTGCCACTGCAAGTATGGTGGCAGGGAGAAGAGTGGGGCTAGAATTTAATTGGGAGGCAGTCCCTTGGTTTTGTGTGTTTCTGTAATTCTGAGATGATTTAGATGGGTTTGTGCGTGTGGAAGCACACACTGCACTGAGCACAGCAGGAGAGGTGCCATTGACAGAGCTGCCTCTCCTGCCAGAGGTGAAAGTCAGTGCTATGGGAACAGTGATGCAATACAGGATTGCAGGTTGCTGACTGGTGCTTAAGCTGTGTTTTTCCAAAGCAGATGCAATGGCAGTGGTTCCTTCTGTCAGAGCCTCTTGTGTTCTGCTCACAGATGGTACTGGTTTTAACTGGAGCACTTGGTCTGTGCAAAGCTTTGCTGAGTGCAGGAGCAGCTGTCAGCATTGTTCTAGAATCTGTATGCTCCCTCGGACTTGTCTCCTGCTCAGGCTCTGCCAAAAAGGGCCCCCAAAGCTGTGCTGAACCCCTCTGCCATCTCTTGGAGTGCCTTCCTGCCGTTGTCCCCTTGGTGTCACATCTGGGTGCTGGCAGAGGCCTCCCGTGGGATGATGAGCTGCTAGAGCAGAAAAGCCCTTGGAGAGGGCCTGGCCTGACTGCTGATCTGGGCTGTGCCTCAACAGCAAGTGGCTGTCAGCTGTGTCTGAGCTGTCACCTGCTGTCCCAGTGAGCTCTGCTGTCTCTTCATGGTGGGAAGGAAAATGGAACTGCAGAAGCCATCCCATGAGGATTTGGTAGGATGTTGGAGGATGGAGAAAAAGTCTTTTAACAGAAATACATCTGTTCTTGCGCACTACGTGCTACACTTATCTCCAATTTTCACTTACCCCCAGCAGTGTTGGCTGCTTTTGCTGTGGCCTGTTGTAGTGTGCAGGTGTCAGACTGTTTACCAGTTAATCCTCAATGCAGTTGCTAAATCAGTCCTTCAGGAGCTCATCCTTTTTACCTGTGGAGCTTGGAGACTGCTTTCTTTGTTCAGTAAGTGAGCATGAATTTGTTTAGTCTGATCTCAGCATTGCCTTGTCCCTCCACACCCTTCCTGTGCTACCTGTGTTCACCACAAAACACTGGAAATCTGTTGGAGAGAGATTGAAAGGTTTGTGGTGCTGCAGTTCAGAAGTGGGAACAGTCCTCAGGCCTGCAATAACAGTCTAGGGGAGTTTAAAGTAGAGTTTAAACTATTTCAACCTTTTTGTTGCTCCTGCTGGACTGGGAAGGAGCATAGGAAAACAGTGACCCACCGGATGAGCTGATGAGTTCCTCCAGCTGACTTTCTTTGCTTTGGGTTTATGGGTGAAATTGCTGACTTTGGGCTTCGATTCAGAATCAAGTCTCAGGGTACAAACTTGTCCTTCTTCCTCTTTTTAGATCAAGGCTGAGCCTGCAAAAGTGGAAGCTTTCAGAGCCTCTCTTTCCAAACTGGGAGATGTCTATGTCAATGATGCTTTTGGCACTGCTCACCGAGCTCACAGGTGGGTGTACCCATTTCCCTTCCACAGGGAGAAGTGCAGATCAAGTTTGAATTTCCTTTTGGGAATCACTATCATTGTGCTGTGTTTGTTCCTCAGTAGTGGATTTACTGGAGGTAGTTGTCATCAGTGTATGCTCTTTCAAGTTTGCCTCTGAGAGCAGGAGGCAGCTGGAACAAGATCTCAAGACGTGTATTGACTTTTTTTAGACTTTGAAGATCTAAAAATTAACTTGCTTAGGGTTTGTATAAATTGTCCGGCAATTACAGTAGCCCTCTTTCCCAAGAGATTAATCACTCCAGAGTGATTATTTTCATGGAGTGTTTACTGGATATGTGTACTTGCAGACCGCAGACTTCCTCTTGGAAGAAGAAATCTCTGCTCTTGCTATTCTTATTTGTCCCTCAGTGTTTTGGATCACTAGTTGAGATGATAAATGTCTTGCAGGTCAATATTTCTGTGCAAAACCAATCTCAGAAAGTAAGCATGTACAGCTGTCTTATCAAACTAGGAAAACAAAGTCCCGTGTGTGTTTTCATGCCGGTGGTGGCTGTTCTCATTGCTGCAGCTGACTAAAGGATTGGCTTTGCAATGCTGTGAGGCATGGGGGTGCTTCAACATGTAAATTTTTCCTTTCTTCACTTTTGACTTTAATTCTGCAGCTCCATGGTAGGTGTCAACCTGCCTCAGAAGGCTGCTGGCTTCCTGATGAAGAAGGAACTGGATTATTTTGCCAAGGCCCTAGAGAGTCCGGAGAGACCCTTCTTGGCAATTCTTGGAGGGTAAGTCTCAAGAACATTGTGACTGTATTTCTCTAACTCTTCTAACAAATGGAAGCCAAAAAGTTGTTTTGGCTTGGTCTAAACAAGTGCTTTCCTTTCAAATGTACCTAGGGTTTGGATTTGTGGCTGTCTCCTGAGATCTGAGATGTGGATTAGAGAGGAGCTAAGTGACATGTCTGCTCCTGTGAGGATCCAGTGTGGCTGCTCATTGGCTCTCCTGACCTCTTGCATTCCCCAAATTGAGCCAGTTCCCAGCAGTTTGTTGCACAGATGAGCCAGGAGAGCAGTTAGAGCCACGTGATGGCCCAGACATTGTCAGTGACCTTTCCTCCCCAGTTCAGGGTACAAGAGTGCTCAGGCTCAGCACTCTGTAAACTGACACGACCTTTCATTATGCAACAGGGTCCTGCTGGGGCTGCATGGGCCCTGCTGTGCCCCAGCACCTGATGTGCAAAGGGAATGGAAGGTGCAGAAACAAGTGACTGCTCACGTGCAGAAATGTTTAATTGCAGCCAGTTTTGCTCATGTGTGTGCCCAGTCTGGCACTGCAGCTCTGGGAGGTGTATTTCATCAGGTGAATTAACTTGGCTGGGCACACAGGTGAAATCAGGCTCTAAAGGGAGGTTTATATTTAAATAGAAAAGAAGAAATGGAGGGCTGAACAATGCTCTAGTAAGTTAAATTTTAGTGCTGGCCTGCTAACTTCCTAAATTATCTTTCTGCCCATTCCCATCAACTCCTTTGTTGGATCATTCTCTAGAACAGCCTTTACATACCAAAGGCATGATATTCATTATTCATTCTTTTTCCTTTTCTCTCTCACCAGAGCCAAAGTTCAGGATAAGATCCAGCTAATCAATAACATGCTGGATAAGGTCAATGAGATGATCATTGGTGGTGGAATGGCGTTCACCTTCCTCAAAGTGCTCAACAACATGGAGGTATGAGGGGAACAATTCTGTGTCTGCTCCTAGTGAATAATATGGTCTGAGTGCCCCTTATATGTTCTGGGATTGAGAACAGGAAATCTCAGCTCTCTGCAAGAGTAGGGAGCACTGAGAAATTACTTGACAATGCCTTTGCAAAACTCAGATTACTGCTATATGTCTCCATGTGCTTTAATGAAACAACCTTTCCAGAATTGCTGTCTGAGCAGTTTGGCTGCAGATGTTCTCTTCTGTCATGACCAGGAGCTAAACAAACCCCTCTCTTACTTTTCCCAAATAATTTCTCTAGATTGGCAACTCTCTGTTTGATGAAGAGGGATCAAAAATTGTCAAGGACCTGATGGCCAAGGCAGAGAAGAATGGTGTGAAGATCACTCTGCCTGTTGACTTCATCACTGCTGACAAATTTGATGAGAACGCACAGACTGGGGAAGCCACAGTGGCTTCAGGCATTCCTGCTGGCTGGATGGTAGGTTTGAATGGGAGAGGGGCTAAGAGAAGGAGCAGTAAGGAATAGGGTGGGTAGGACACCTCTTAAAGGAGTAGAAAGAGTAATTGTGAGCCTTGGCAAATGTTTCTGAGGGCAGTCAAGCTGTGTAGAGTTTGTTGGTTTAATGAAATCGAAGCCCTGTTGTTCGTTCTGAATTTTTAAGTCTAAAGTAGCTTTTGTGAGATTTGGATTAAAACAGCAAAATGCCTCTCCAACTTGCAGATCTGAATGCAGTAGAAATCCCTTTTATTCACTGGAATTTAAGTAGGGTTGGCAAAAGTTTCCAACTAAGGCTTCAAGAATCTGATATTGATTTAAAATTGACTTACTGGTGTTAGGAAGATAAGTACCACACCAGACTCCACCCTCCTGCAGCTGCTGGCAAATCTGTCAGTGCATACAGAGAAACTCTTGTTTCATACCTGGGGTGAGGGGGCAGCTTCTGGCTAGACAGGGGTGATTTGAGCTGAGGGTCAGCAGTGAGTGTATCTGTGCCTTCTCTCACTTGCCTTAGGGCCTGGACTGTGGCCCTGAAAGTGTGAAGAAATTCGTTGAAGTTGTGGGAAGGGCCAAACAAATTGTGTGGAATGGTCCGGTTGGGGTCTTTGAGTGGGACAAGTTTTCCAAAGGAACCAAAGCCCTGATGGACAAAGTGGTAGAAGTAACTGGAAAAGGCTGCATCACCATTATTGGTAAGTAGTTGTGTTTGTTCTTGTTCTTCTAAATGCACGAAGGAAGTTCTGCTGGCTAGCACCAGGTTAAAAATGTCAGATTATTTTCCTTTCCTTTCATTTTCTTCTGTCCTTCAGCTTGGAGATGGGGCTTTATAATCTGCTGCATGTACTAATGTGAGCAGAACCAGCTCACAGCAAGGCTGTGGGCCTTCAGTTGGACAAAATGTGAATTTCTGGTGTGTCTCATGGATTCTGTTTGTGCTGCAGGTGGTGGAGATACAGCTACTTGCTGTGCCAAGTGGAACACTGAGGATAAAGTAAGCCATGTCAGCACAGGAGGTGGTGCCAGCCTGGAGCTGCTAGAGGGTAAATCCTCTTATCTTCATTTCTTTGAGTAAATTTGGAGCTCTGGGTGTTTTACAAAGCACAATACAGGAATGTTTTCTCTGTCCCACCATGTGAAGTTAGTTACATGTAGCTTTGGAGCCACAAGCTCCTCTTGCTGCTCTTCTGTAGCCCTCCTAGAGGAGAGGAGGGGAGGAAGGAAAATGGAGTATTCCTGCAAAGAGCACAGTCTACCTCTCTCAGAAAGCAAAAATACTGGGACAGAAAACAAGAGAGTGGCTGGCTTTTGCCACTGATCCCCCAGGGCGTGCCAACCAGCCTGTTTAAAATGCCCGGTTTCTGATAGGGAAATCCCATTAGAACAATCTGGAATTCTTGCCAGAGGTCTCCTCTTCCTGTTTGGAATTCCCTTGGTTTTGGGGAGCCCTCTAGTGCTCACTGACAAACCTGCACGGGGGTACTTGGAATTCAAAATGGTGAGGATTAACAGGATTCCTGTAACGAGTTACATTGTTCTCTAAACGACTTTTCATTTCCTCTGGTAATTTGCCGTTTCCCAGTGTGTGTAAATTATCCAATGCTGTCAACTCCTCTGGAGAGGAGAAACTTGAATAAAGTGCTTTGCAGCTGCTATTTCCAGGAGTGAGATGGGAGACAGAGCTTTTGTTTCTGTTGCCTAGGGAGTGATGGGGAAGGGAAAGAATGCAGATGGCTCGAAGGAAACACTGTGTATTCAAAAGGACAAACTTGTCTAAGTTTTGGCCCAAAATATGGGTTTGTGTGTGTGATCTTTTAAATGTAACGGAAGTCTGGCTAATTAGAAAAGCTTCTGAAGATGAAAAAAGCGGGGGAAAGATCCCTGAAAACCCAGCAAACTAGTGGGTTGTGAGCAGTATTACAATTCAGTCCTGCTGCACAGCTTGAGCATTAGAAGGTTGTTTTTCTGAGAAAAGGCAAAACCAGAGTGGTGACTGTTCATGATTAAAGTAGGACAAAAAGGTAAAAATGCTTAAGAAAACATTGCACTTTAATAATCTGGGCCATTGTACTGAAAGATGAACACATTCTTTGATACCATCAGTTGGAAAGAGACATGTAAATGTCTCAACCTGGGTGGTTTTAGTCACAGTAAAAGACTTGAGACTCATAGGAGGCTTTTTCTCTTAATTAATTCTTAAAATTTCCACCACACTCCTCAGAATTCTACTTATGTTCCACTAGGGATTTAAAGTATGCGGCAACTCCGTAAATCCAATCAAAAATCTGTTTGCCATCAAATTTAATGGGAAAGGATGCTGGGTGTTTGGCCCTAGCAGAAACTTGGACAGAAACATGCCATTCTGTTAATTGAGGATTGGTGGCTGGGCTGTGTTAGGAATCTCTCTGCTGACATGTGGGTGCCTTGGAGGGTGCAGGGAGGATTTACTATGTGGAGCCAAACTCTTCCATTTTCAACCTATAATTCCTGATTTCTTTCTTTCTTTTTTTAACTACATCTCTTTAAATGTTGCATTTGCAAGCTTAAAGCAGAGCTGTTTGAGCACAGAGGGGTTCTTAACCCTGCTGTTGTGTTTTATTTGCCCCCAGGTAAGATTCTCCCTGGTGTGGATGCCTTGAGCAATGTGTAGAGAGCAGAGCACACGTCCCGGTCCCGTGCACAGCCCCTGAGATCCAACACTTCAGTGCTTCCGTGTTCCAGCTCTGCCAGAGGCAGATCCCAGAATGTAAACCGGAGCGGGACCTCGGAGCGGGAGAGAGCAGAGATTTTTCCGACTGCAGTTTACATGATGTGGGTTTGTTCACTGTTACCCCACTTGAATTAACGTAGTGAGTTTAAACCATTGTTGTGAATTTAGAGTGTATATATTTATATTTTGCCTTTTCAAAGAGATTAATCCCTGTTAGACATATATCTCAGAAAGGAGTGCACTGTTCAGCTTCCATCTTAGAGGCATTTTCATCACTTGACACGGTTCAGAATTCAGAGGGGACTCCAGTTTTTTGGAGGTTGGTTGTAATAGCTGCTGAATAAACATATTTAAAGTGCTCCCAGTTTGTATGTTGTCCTTATTTCAGATTTTTAGAAAGGTCTGCATTAAAATATCTTAGCGTCAGGAATCTGAGGTATTTTTCCTATTTACACTAATTACAGTATTTCTAAATCTCCTTTTATGTTTGTCCAGTGGCTCTGCAAGCACCCAGTCATCATCAAAGTGAACTTGGTTGGTAAGGAAGTAAATTGGTACGGATGTGCTGTTATGTTAAAACTTCCATGCCTTTCACTAATAAAGTAAGATGAAATTTTGAATGTGCAAATCAAGAAAAAAAAAAAAGGCAAGTTGAACTGCTTGCCATTGAGAGAACTTGCCTCATAGTAGGCAACTAATGTATTTAATGTCAATATATAGGGGAGATTTTGAAGATGGAGGCAGGTAAAAAATGAAGTCTCAGGCAAACAATTACAGTGTGCCTCTGCTGAAGTTTGTGGTCCTAAAAGCACTGAAAGTAGCATGATAAAACTGCCCAGTAGGACAGTGAGGTTTGTGTGTGGCTTCAGCAGAAGTGCAGGGGCTGTCAGTGAGGCCTGGCAACGTTGCAGTGCCTGGAGCTGGATCTCCCTAGGGGCTGCCATGTGCTGGCTCCTGTGCTCACTGCAGGGCCCAAATGTGAGCACAGGGTGCCTCAAAACCAAACCTGGGGGCTTCTCCAGCTTCAGCCTGGCCTCGGCTTTGGATGATATCAGCGCTCAGCTCTGCTCCAGCTGAACTGCTTGTGGATCTTCTGCTGGATCCAGGAAAAGGGAGTGC
Source organism: Acanthornis magna (assembly GCA_036785705.1). NCBI lineage: Eukaryota > Metazoa > Chordata > Aves > Passeriformes > Acanthizidae > Acanthornis > Acanthornis magna. The sequence goes on from JAWUZG010000262.1 coordinate 2,926,728, forward strand.
TGTGGGGCAGCCATGGCCTGGTTTGATTCCTAGTGATCCCCAGCAGTGGTGCTTCCCAGGAGCTTCTGCACAGCACAAAGCATTCAGGATGAGCCATGGAGGGAATCCCTGAGGTAAGCAACAGGTCACAACATAGACTGCTTTTCAGTTAATTTTTCTATATGTAATATTACCAAAACAAAGGAAGGCATGTGTTACAGCCCACACACTGCCAAATTTCACCTGATCACGAGGGGGTGTGAATTAAAACTCAGTTATGCTGAAGTGTGGTAAAGCTGCAATGAAATATATACTTGTTGCAGTTTAAAGCTAAAAGTGACTATTGCAAGGAAAGTATAAATAATGCAAATTACTGCAGTGCTGTGGTCTCCTCCTCTTCCTCACCTCCTTTGTAACTCTGGCAGGCATTGTCTGATGGCACATGAATGATGCACATTTTTGCTGTGCTGTGCTCATGTTTTCCAGGCAGGGGTGCAGACCTCCAACAGCTGCAGGAACGAGGCAAAGAAAGGAGGGGGCTTGTCAGCCACAAAAAGACCATGGATTTTGGAAATCCAGTACTACAAAAACAAACATTCCACCATGTTTTGTAACAGATCCTCCTTGTCTGGCTCTGGCAAACAAGGCCTCGTGACAGCCCAGCCCATTTTTGTGTCACTCTTGTGCCCCTGTGCAGCTGGATTCCCATGGAGCAATAACAGACTTTCCTTTCTGGGTGTTTACAGTGGAAGGTTGGTGTGTGGCCACTACCTCTGCTGGCTTTTTCCTCTCTCCATCAAAAGCAACAAAACAAAGCTATCTGTAATCAAATACAGCAAGCAGTAATAATGCTCTGTAAACACAGATGTCTCTGCTTAAAAGCATTTTTCCACCTGACTTTGGCTGTTTCGTACTTACATCTCTAAAATGTCCTTTTGTTTCCATATGGCTTGTTTTATGCAGTGTGCTGTGTTGAGCACAGCAAACCTTGCATAGCATGGCCAGAGAGGTACTCAGCTTTAAATAAAAATAAGTTGTAGTTGTAAATAAAAATGGATGAAACATCTAAACATGAGACCACAGGAGCTGTACACTTGATGACCAGCAGCTGAGTACTTCAACAAGAGTTTCCAGGGGCTTTTTATAAGCTTTGCCTACTCCTACTTCTTTGACAGTTTGACTTTTACAGTTTTATGGCTTTTGTTGAGCCATGGGGCAAGGAATGGCCCATATTGTGGAAAAGAGATTAGAAGCAAAGCTGTTGCAGAAAGCTCATGATATGATGAAGGTAATAAAAATACAGCAGGGCTAGGGGGCTGATACAAAGAGCCAGGTGCAATAAAAAGTAAAGAGCTTAAATCCTTCAGCCACATCAACCCCATGCAATGTTCCAGGCTGGGGCACAGGGCTGGAAAGTGCCTGTTAGGAAAGGCCCTGGAGGTGCCTCGAGGTCAACAGCAGCTGAACAGGAGCCAGGTGTGCCCAGGTGGGCAAGAGAACAATGGCACCTGGCCTGTAGCAGCCATGGTGTGGCAGCAGGACCAGGACAGTGACTCAAGTGACCTCCGGTGCTGTGTCCAGTTCTGGGCTCCTCAGTTCAGGAAGGACACTGAGGGGCTGGAGCATGTCCAGGGAAGGGAACAGAGCTGGGGAAGGGTCTGGAGCACCAGGAGTGGCTCAGAGAGCTGGGGAAGAGCTCAGCCTGGAGAAAAGGAGGCTCAGGGGGACCTTGTGGCTCTGCACAACTCCTGACAGGAGGTGGGCATCAGGCTCTGCTCCAAGCAACCAGTGATAGGACATGGGATGTTCAGGCTGCACATTGGGAAGAGTTTCTTCACAGAAAGGGCAGAAACCTTCACAGAAATCTTCCTTCCAAGATTAGAGATCGGAAGGAGCTGCCCACGGCGGTGTTGGATTCTCCATCCCTGGAGGCGTTGGGAGACTGACCGGATGCGGCACTCAGTGCTCGGGGCTGGCTGGCAAGGTGGGGATCGGTCACAGGCCGTGCTCGATGCTCTCAGAGCTCTTTTCCAGCCCCGGTGGTTCCGTGACTCCCCCGGTCGAGCGCGCTGCCCGCAGGCGCCCGGCGGCTCCGGGCCCGTGCGGAACTACAGCTCCCGGCCGGCACCGCTGCCGGCCCGCCGGGGGATGCCGGGCGCCGTAGTTACAGCCGCCTGCCGAAAGTTCCCCGCGGCAGCGGCGGGGGGCCCTTGCCGGAGCTCCCCGGCGTGCTGAGCGCCGGCAGCGGCCCGGGATGGAGCAGCGGGCGGCCGCGGGGCCCGGCGGCCGCGGGGTAAGGGCGCTGCGCGGGCGGGGCGGGGCCGCGGGGCGAGGCCGCGCCCGGCACGGGGAAAGGCCGGCGCTGTGCCCTGAGCACCGCCCGGCACGGGGAAAGGCCGGCGCTGTGCCCTGAGCACCGCCCGGCGCGGGGAAAGGCCGGCGCTGTGCCCTGAGCACCGCCCTGAGCACCGCCCGGCACGGGGAAAGGCCGGCGCTGTGCCCTGAGCACCGCCCGGCGCGGGGAAAGGCCGGCGCTGTGCCCGGAGCACCGCCCGGCGCTGTGCCCTGAGCACCGCCCGGCATGGGGAAAGGCCGGCACTGTGCCCTGAGCACCGCCCGGCATGGGGAAAGGCCGGCGGTGTGCCCTGAGCACCGCCCGGCACGGGGAAAGGCCGGCGCTGTGCCCGGGGCACCGCCCGGCACGGGGAAAGGCCGGCACTGTGCTCTGAGCACCGCCCGGCACGGGCCCCCAGGCGGGGCAGGGCAGCCGAGTGCCCCCGCTGCCCTCACGGGGATCTCCTCCTCCTTCCCCGGGCGGTTCTGGGGCTCAGCCCGCTCTCTTCGGGGTGGGGAGGCGGCCAGGCTCGGGGGCTGCTGGGGGGTGCGGGAGCCTCCCCCGGTCCCCTGTCCGGCCCTTCTCCGGCTCCACTGTCAGGCCCGGGTGTGCCGGGGATGTTCTGTTACCCACAGCCCCTGCCCTGTCCCAGAGATGGCCCCTGCTCTGCCCTGCTCCTCCCGCCGGCCCCACGCACCCGCAGGAGCTCACCCGCACCTGCCCCAGCTCTGAACTGAGCACAAACGTCTCCAAATCCTTCTGCTTTGATCTCTTCTAGAAAAAATTTGGAGGGTGGTAGTCCCAAAAGGGTTAAAGGTTTTGCATCCGTGCCTGGGTTTGGCCATCCCCGGTACCAGGGGCTGTGCATTTCCTTCGAGGAATTGTGCCTTTCATTCACAGACTGAGTCAGGCAGGGCCATAAATATTCACCGTGACTTTCACCACATGGTTTAAGTAGCTCGAATCCTGTCTGCCTCAATTCCAGGGTACTTTTTGAGGAAGGAGAGGGCTGGAAAGCCAAATAGTCCGTGTGGAGGAGCTGAGGTGGACACAGGAATTCGGGTGATGTTTAACAACCACTGCTTTTCATGGTGCTGGAACCAGCCAAGGACTGGTTGCACGTGGTGAGATAGCATATTTCCATATTTCAGGCTCCTGGGGGCTGTTCAGACTTCTCACAACATCCAGGCCCAGACTCTGGTCCTTGGCATCCTTTCCTGCACTCTCCCACCATCACATGCATAAAGAAGATCCCCACTCAATTTTCAGATTAAAATTTTCAGTGTTGTCTCTGATAAATGATCCTTAATTCAGTCTCAATGCAGTATAAAATAGAAAATTCCATCTTAGTTCATTTTTATTCCACTTTCTAATGATAATTTTTCATTAAGCATCTAATCACTTCCTAGCATTTCTCATCAGCAAGGCTCAAGGTGCTTTACAAAAGAGGGAAAAATATGATTATTCTAATGATCCTTATTAAGGCTTAGGTTTTGGGCAGCCTCTGCAGATAATGCAGGCCATAAATAATTAAGAGTACAATCTAATTAGGAGAAATCCCCAGTTGTAAACTGAAGTGCCACACTGAAGAAGGCAGTGTCCAAAGGCACAGCCTTGTAAACTAATCTCCCTGATCAGAACAGTATCCCATTAACCCACAAATCTCCCCTCTCCTGACCTGTCTGCCTCAAGGACAGGTAATTCCATGTGCAGGATCCAAGGGAGGGAGTTTCAGTGACCAAAAGCAGTCTGGAGGGTGTTCTACTGAAGTTCCTTGCTGTTTGAATAAAGGTCTTCTGTTTACCAAACTGTGCAGCCTGAGCTGAGCAGGGTTGTGTGTAGATCTGATGGAGTTCTTTAGCAGAAATAGAGTTTGGAAATAAGAAGCATTGCTCACACTGGAGTCCAGAAGATAAAAAATAAAGGTTGTGGCCTGGATCCAGTTCATCCATGACCTAAACAGAATTCTGACCTGAAACTTGCTCTGAACCCTTTGTCAAATTTCGTCAAAATTGGACACGGACTTTCCTGTTTGGGAATTCAGTTTTCTTGTGCTGAAGTGGGTCTGTGTATCCCGACACCTGCATGTCCTGCTGGGAGCTGGCTGCATCAGGACCACTGTTTATCCACATAATTCAGCAGCAGGACCATGTGGATGAAATCCTTGTTCTCATTCCAAGTACCTGCTGTCACATCTTAGTTATTCTGTGGGAATGTTTTTGCTCAGCCATGACCTAATTGCAGCATTCTCGTTAGGCAGAGAAATTTCTGAGTTTGGCTTTGCAGTTCACCTTCTCAGTAAGTAAATCTTTGCCCAGTGACACCATCCACCATGACTTTAGCCCAGGGTTTGTGAGGGATCATCGGGCTGATGAGGGCAGTGTGTGTCTCTACTACAGCTTCTCCCACTGTACCATTTCCATGTCTAACTTGGAGCAGGTGCAACCCATGTTGTTGATGAAAATTCCTGAGTCTGGTGATCTGTAGCAGCTTTCTTACCACTAAAGGAGCTGTACCTGTGTTAGTCAGGTGGTGTGTAATTTCCTTGAAAGTTGGTGATAAAAGAGCAGCTATAAATAAAACTGAAAAAGCCCAGACTGCCTTTCTGCCTGAGCCTAATGGGGCTTAATCTTAGCTGAGGAATGCTGGTGTAATTTTCAAATGTAGCTCAAAGGGATGCTGATTGCAAGTTACATTGAAATTAGTCCCTCAGTCCCTTAGGGTCTTGGACAGACCTGTATCTTGATATATCTGTACTATAATTTCTTCATTTATATTGTGTTAACTGTGGTTTGGTCTCATGCTGGAAGCTTTGGGTAGTGAGGCATGCCTGGAGCTCACAGTAGTGCTGGTGGTACTGGGAATGTGCTGCACATGGCAGAGGAGGGCTGCAGAAATGAGGAAGCTGGAAGTGCAGGCATTTTGAGTAGAATGAGGGAGGGTGAGAGGGAAAAACAGAAAAGGAAAGTCAGGAATAAAATGAAACCACCGGGGATGTAGGTGATGATAGGTTCTCCAAGAACATTCTCATGGGCTGCTTAGGGGTGGGAGGAGAAGAGAAGAGGGTTCCTGGAGAAGTGCATTTCCACACAATGAAGCCCTTGGTTTCTTCCCTTGCACATTTGTAGAGAGCTCACATCTTCCTTTCCCTTACCTTAGGAGACATTCCTGTTTCCTTTCATTTACCAGTGCTTGGAAGGAGATGAGGCACTGTTGGGCTCCCTTATTAACTTAATCTGTGGGAAGCTCCACATAAATCCTTGAATTTCCCAGTCTAGATAGAAGGAGGTGTTTGTGGAGTCGAACAGAAGGTGGAGGTTCCTGCACAGGGAGGGTTTGACGCTGTCCCAGTCCTGTGCCTGTGACTCTTAATCCTGCCTTGCTTTGAAGTCTGAAGCTCAGGAGTCTGCATTAATGATCAAGGGGCAGAGCTGAATACGGAATTCCTACGGCACGAAGGTAAGGGTGTGGGTAGGAATGTGGGAAGAGAATATTTATGAGCAGTCTGGCATGTATAGTTAATAATATTAAAAAAGTCATCATGTTAATTCCTATAGGTACTCAAGTTCTCAAGGCTTTGAGCATCTTCTCATTCCTTGTAGATCACTGGTCTCTGGCTGAATCCTGTCATGTCCCCAGAATTAAATTCCTTGGAAAGTAGAAAACTTTGTGTTTGAAAACTCTTTTCCTTCTCTCCGGTGGGAATCTTGCTCTTCCCCCTTAGGCAGGAATGTCTGTTCCTCATGCAGTGTTTCAGAGCTGTGCTTGGCATTTGGCTGTCACTCTGTCCCACTCTGCCAAGTGTCAGTGATCCCTGAATGCTTTAAAGGTTCCTCAGGACTCTCAGCAGATGTGAAGCTCTTCTAAATTTGAGATTTGTCAAGAACAGAATGCGTTAGAACAATTATTCCTGACTTTGACTTGTGACTATGTTAAAACTCACTTATTTTTACCACTCTGTATGTTCTTTTTAGGGCTCTGAGCTGTTTCTCTAATTCAGGAGCTATTCTTCCCCATTTTTACTTCATAAGGGAAAATACTCAAAAGGGCTGTGTACCTTGCTACACATAATATACAGATATCTACTGCATTATGAAGTCTCATGTATTTTTTTGTAAATACTGGATTTCTTTATGTATTTAATACCATAGTGTAAATGAATATTTATGGAGGTGTCTGAGGTCTTTGGGTCAGCTGTGTCAGGTAAAGGTTTGATTCAAATCCCAGGAGAAAAACCCTGTCTCTGACATTGCATTCCCTTCCTGCCCCCAGGGAATTAAAAAGACAAAATATTTTAAGCCATTGAACGTGCACTGAGCTTTAGTTTGTTAGCTGAGAAGGAGCAGGATGTCTTTCCTCAGCTACATTCAAAACTGAAGAACAAAAAGCTACCTTGAAAAATGGCCTTTGGGAAGCAGATGGCAGAAGCCAAGAAACTTGAGCCCTTTGCTAATGAATACTCTGTCCTTAACATTGTCTCTTTTGTTTCCCACACTTCCATGGGCTGCACATGGACTCAATTTGCCAATTTTTAACCCTTCTTCCTGGTGCCTGATCCGAGCACAGCTTGGGAGCTGGGACAGCTGGCACTGAGGTGCTTGGCTTTGGGTTTATTTTTGCTGCCTGTTTGTCCCTGTACAAGCTGTGGCTCAGGTGTGTAAGGAAATCCAGGACACATGGCTTGGGTGCATCCTGGGCAGAGGGAATCAAAGCTTTCCCAGCTTCCTAGCAAAGGGTGGAACAGAGACAGGGCTGGGAGCAGGTTTGCTTTGATGGAAACAGAGCAGCATTCCCACCGTGGCTCCCATTGGGGAAGGTGTTGGAGCTGTGCTAGGGCTTTATTAAGGAGAGCTATTTTTCTTGGCATAGCTCAAAAATTGATGGGAAGTCAGGGTGGAGCCAAGGCATTTGGCATCATGGGAATTTCTCACACCAGCTTGTCTTTGTGTTACAGCACCACAGAAGTGCTTTCTGCTGAGAGAAGCATTTACATCAGATGTTTATTTGAGACAGTGGAATTTATTCCACTGACTGATGATTGCCCAGGGTAAATGCAGTTCTTAGTAATGACTGTGTTGTTTCCAAAAGCATGACTAGCTCCTAGAGTTGCTGTTTGCCAAATTGTTAGGGATCTAATTAATCATCAATTTAAAACAAAAATGGCATTTCATATCAAGAACATAATGCATTTTGATTCCTCATTTTTCTCTTGATAACTGTTGAACAAAGATCACCAGCAGAGAGTGCTGGTGCTCTTCCAGAATGTGGCAGCAGCTTCTGAAATGGATTGTAAAATCTAATCAGACTTTGTTCCATAATTCTATTTTTAGTTTTTCATTTACATGAAAATGAAATGTTAATCAATTACCTGTAACTTGATATCTTGCTCTCTCTAATTATCAATCTTTTTGTAGCTTACTACGGGGAAAGATTGTTTTTAGGAGCACATCTACATATTCAAAAAAATTCTAATTGGCACTTTTTGAAGCAGTTTTTTAAGATAAATTAATCTATTTTGTTTCAATAATGTTTTTTGTGCATAACATTTTTTCTCCTTTCATTTCTCTTCTTTAATTTCATGTTCAAAACAAGCTGGTTACTCTTCACTACAGCTTCTGTGTAGCAGGGGAAGATGGTTCTGCTCCTGCAATTAGCAGAGCTGTAGCACATACATGGCCCTCAGTGTTCCACTGAGACCATACCTGCACCCTTCCCAGCCAGAGATTGCTGTTGGTTGGGCCTCTTTCATTTCTCACTTCTGACATCAGCATTAAAAATGAGTTGTGAGAGCTTTAAAGAGCTCTTGCCCTTTTCCCCATCCCTGTGGTGTTTATCAGTACAGCTGCACCATTATAAGGCCTGGAGGCTTTGAAGAGGTTGGGCTTTTTGGTCTCAAATCAGCTGTGGTTGTCCCCTCTTAGGCTTTATGGTCATTGAAATATCAGGATTATCAAGTCTGGTTTTTGCTGCAGAACCTGCTGTGCATCTTGTTCACTTGTAATTTCATGTAATCTTTAGTCCTTGTGAGCAGACAAATACTGTGTTGAAGTTCAGTGCTTCCATGCCTTACTCTTCTAGTTCACTCTGGTCCAAATCCACTGGAAGTTGAGTGAATCTTTCAATTAATTCCAGCAGATTTTAAAGGCACATCTCCCTTCAAAGAGACTTGAGAGATAAAAGTGCAGAGAAGCAAGGGATATGGTCAACTTTCCTGCATCAAGGCTGTTAACATATCATAGACATCAATTAAAGGCTTACAGGTCCATTTTTGGGAGAAGAACGGTGTTTTGGAAGGAAATCACTTTGTCCAGATTAACCTTGCTGTCCTTATTTTGCCCAAACTGCATTTAACCATAGGGCACTGGGGTGTGCATGCGTTTAGGGCAAAGCTAAAACATTTCTTTTTCCATGGCTGGCAGTTGTTTATCACTCTCCTGGATACACGGCTCTCCTCTGAAATTCTGCACAGAGAGGGGCCAAGGTTCAGCAGTTAGAATAATTCTCCTTACAGGTGGTACCTGATCAATCACCTCACGGGTGACATGTCACTGCTGACCTCTATATTACATTTCACTGTGCTAAGCTGTTCCTTTTCTCCCCCTTCCTCGCAGGCCTTTTCTTCACCCCAGGAGCCATGCTGCACTTGAGTTACAATCCATTAGAGGTACCTCCCAGACTGACAGACTTTTAAAACTCTTCACACTCAGCAGCATGAAAAATCTTAGATGAGCTGGGGCTATGTTACTGTGTAAATCACAATAGAGACAGGACATGAACTTGGCTATGCAGAAGTTTCTGTATCAGTTACTTCCCTCCCAGAAGTTATGTGGTCATCAAAGTTTTATGATGTAGAATTGGTAAAATAATACACTTGTGTGTGAAGGCCAGAGGAATAAGTAGTGTGTAACTGTTCCTGCTGATGTGTTTTGAGAAGTAGAATTTTTCTAGCAATTCCACGCATGTCAAGTTTCATGGTAGTAATTTCTGGTGCTGTTGGTCTGTGAATAGCTGTTGTTGCCATCTAGGTGAATGATAACTCATATAATTCATGCCTCAATCTCTTGTGTGTCTGATTCTGTGTCCCTTCAGAAATCATGGTTGCTCTCTGGCTGTACCCAAAGGCAGGACCTGAGGGAGCCTTTCAGGCTTTGTTATTGCTCCGGGCTGGATATTGCAGCAACACCAAATCCTCTACAAATGACTTAAAGATGGCCATGGCCACTCTGAAGGTGCTGGGTGCTAAAACCAAGTGGTAAAACAGCAGCAAAGAATGCAGTACTGCATGTCCTGCATAGCTGTTCATAACTGCATAACTTTTTGGTAGCAAGGCAGGGCCTCTGCAAGTGCTGACTGAACTCCCAACCTGACTTTGGACAAACCACTTGACCCTCCTATACCTTGGTGTCTTCTCCACAGATTTCTTGTGATTTTTACAAGGTTTTGAAATATCTTAGTCTTGTTGGGTCTGTATTCCCAAACTTGTTGGTTCATTTACTTCATTTTCTTTAATGAATATCTGTCAAACTGACCTGGAAGTGTCCAAGGCCAGGTTGGATGGAGCTTGGAGCAACCTGGGATAGTGGAAGGTGTCCCTTCCCATGGCAGGGGAATGGAATGAGATGAGATTTAAGGTCCCTTCCCACTCAAACCATTCTGGGATTCTGACTGTGGCTTCTATGACAAGAAATCCACTCTCCCTTTTCAGAAATGCCTATTCCTTGCTCCTGCTCGCCTGGCAAAGATCCTCAGCTCCTCTTCTTAGGATTTTTCACTATTTCTTGTCTAAGTGTCTGTTTATTGTAGGGTCATTATTTTGTCCAATAATGTGTTTTATAGACAAAGAACCCCCCACTTTGATGGGGATGTTCTGTCTGGCCCCAAGAGCTAAACGCCACTTCTGAGCCCTGTTAACGCTTTATTTTTATGTGCAAGAAGAAAAGCTCTGTTAAACTGGCCCGAGATCAGAGATCCAAGGAAATTAATTCAGGCCCCTCTGCACTGCACTGAGTGGATGCTGAAGGGAGCCGTGGTGTGTCTGTACAGGAGGGATAATACCAGCAGCTTCCTGAGCTCCAGCTGCTGCGGACAAAGGGCGGCAGAGTTACAGCCATTCCTGGAGGGAGGAACTTTAAGATGGAGGAATTTAAAAGAATGCGAAGGACAACCTCTTAAAAATTGTAGGTGGAGCAATTCCAGGTTTTCCTAAGCCCAAGATTTATTCTCCTACTTTGAACCGGTTGCTGTTGTAGCGCTTATCTTTTGTGCTTTTTAGCACAACCACCGTGACCTTTGTGTGATTGCATAAATTGGCCCGAGTACGTTGGAACAGTTATTAGGAACCCCTTTCTTGTGTTGTTTCCTGAATTCCCACATTGTGGCGTGATGTGTGTATGGAAACTGCTCGCTTCCTCTGCTGGCAGCCGTTCAGATGTGTGCTGGAGCTCCTGAGCACTGGGCTGGGCGGGGAGCTGGGTGAAGGGAGGATACAGGGGGAGAGTATTTTAAGGAAGAGAGTTTGGATTTGGTGCGGCTTTGTTCTTTTGCAGTCCCAATAAGGCTGGTATCTCCAGTTGTGTGGGTTGAACATGAGCAGTGCTCCTGGAATAGGCAGCAGAAGAGCTGAGGTTAACGCGCCTCGGGCAAGGCTCGCTGCTCCCCAGTGCCTGCATGAAGCAATAGTTGTGCTTTCCTGATGACTCTGCCTCCTCTCTTTACTCCCATATTTTCTTGGAGCATGTGGGAGGGAGACAGGATGTGTGACTGCAGCACAGTTTATAACTCTTTCCCTCGCTTTAGCTGTGCATTTCCCTTACAACGCTGCCCCACAGCACCCAGCAAATATGGGCTTCAGTAGCTGCTTCTGCACTGCCTTTTTTTTTCCTCTGGTGTTTCAAACTGTAAGGTTATGGGATGTTAATGAGCTGTTTACATGTGTTTCTGCATTTCTTCCATTAAAGCATTCCAATGAATGAATGGCGGTTATGAGGGGGAAAAATAGATGTTTATAGATGCTGCATTTGGGATTTCTGTAATTCGACTTCCTGAATTTTTGTCCAAGTCTTTCTTTTCAATGTTAAGAATTGGGAATGTCGCAAAGGATTTATGTGCTCAGAGTGATTATAAGGTAAATGGCTGAATCATGCCATCTCTCCTCACATGAAGGCCAAATTTGACAGTGCAAGGATTTGATGTGTGGCCAGTTTTTGCACTTTTAGTTCTTTCTGGAAACTGGTGGCATCTTAGGCCCAAACCTTACCAAATTGGGACTGCTTAGTGGGCTTCAAATTTGCATGATCAGGCCTTTATGTATTAAATCAGCTGTGGACACACCGTGACAGCTGCATTCAGTTTTTTGTTTCGTTCTTTTTGAAATTACAAGGTAATGACCAGGAGCCAAGTGGAGGCTGTCACTGGGAGATTGTCCTCCTCCAGAGTTCAGGACAGGAATGACCTCACTGGGGGAGGATTCCAGTGCTGTGTATGCAAAGGCTGGAGGAGGAGGTGGATTGTGAGAAAGGCAGGGTACGATTGTTTGTACACAAATAAGTCCCAACTGAAGGACCAGTTTGTTATCTCTTGGCCTTGTTTAGACTGGGGATTTGCCCTGATTACAGGGATGGGGTGAGGAGAAGCTGGTGTTGCTTAGCCCATTTCAGAACAAGAGCTCTGCTCTCTGATGCAAAGACTGGTTCCACTGCAGAGCTGACTGCTTTACTGCCATTACTAACACTACATTAGATCTTCCAAAATAAGACTGTACTAAGTCTTTCTTTTTTAGCAACATTTTGGGAGCCTTTTACAGGCTTTTGAATGGGGACACTGATTCCAGGCGCTGAAGCCTTCAGCAAAAGCCACCTCTGAATGTGGCCACCATCTTTTATCATGTGGTAAAATGCTGAAACGCTGCAAAATCAGAGTTGTATTTGGGGAAAAGAACTGGAGTGTGCTTAGTCTCCTCTTCCCACACTGACCATTATTTCCAGCTGTGGCAGAGTGGTAGAGGTCAGTGGATATTTCCTACTAGGATAGCCTGAGCCTTGGAAGTTTATGTGATGTACATTTTGGTTTTAAGCAGAACATTCTATACAGGGATCTGTTTTAATACCCTGCCTATGTGCAGTTAGCATGATCAGTTCTTGCCACGCTTTCATTTATTTTCAGCATTTGGCCTGCAAAAAGGGGGTGAGTCCTGGGCTGGTGTACATGGGTATGAACTCCAGGAGCTCGGCAGGTTGGTTTTGAGACCTCGGGGCTGCTTCCAGTGGGTGCTGCCACAGGTGCCCTGGTGGCTGCCCCTGCAGAGGGGCATCGGGCACAGCATCACCAGCGGGGTGAGGGACGGAGGGGACTCGTCTCGAGTGCAGGGGACAGTTTTGGGCACCACAACATAAAAAAAGACATTAAGCTTTTAGAGAGCGTCCAAAGGAGGCACGGGGAAGGGTCTGGAGGTAAAGTCTTATGAGGAGTGGCTGAGGTCACTTGGTTTGTTCAGCCTGGAGGAGGCTGGGGGGAGACCTCATTGTGGTGTTCAACATCCTCCCGAGGGGCAGCAGAGGGGCAGCTCCGATCCCTGTGAGCAGTGACAGGACCAGGGCAACGGCTGGAGCTGTGTCAGGGGAGGCTGAGGTTGGATCTCAGGGAAAGGTTCTCCTCCCCGAGGGCGCTGGGCACTGCCCAGGCTCCCCAGGGAATGGGCACGGCCCCGAGGCTGCCAGAGCTCCGGGAGCGTTTGGAGAGCTCTGCCAGGGAGGGATTGTTGGGGTGCCCGTGCAGGGCCCGGGGCTGCACTGCTGCTCCCCGCGGTGGCTCGGCTCGGCTCGGCTCGGCTCGGGCCGCTCGCCGTGTCCGTGTGCCCGCACACAATAGCGCCGGGCGGGCGGGCGGAGCGGAGCGCGGCGGGGGCGGTGCCGCGGGCGGGGCGGGCCCGGGGGCGGTGGCGCTTCCTGCCCGCCCCGGCCCAGCGCGTCCCGCGGGCCGCCCGCGCCCACAGCAGCGGAAGGAGGCGGAGGAGGAGTGAGCCGTGCCGTCCGCTCCGCGCCGCCGAGGGTGCCCCGCTGCGGGCCCGCTGCCCCCCAGGTAACCGCGGAGAAGCGGCGAGGAGCGGAGAGGAGCGGAGCCCGCCCGGGCGCGATGCCGCGGGCCGCCCTTCGCTGCTGCCGGGGCCGCGGGCGCTGCGAGTGCCCCGCGCGGCGCTGCCACTGACAGCGGAGCTGCCACCGCCGCGACGCGGACTTTCCCCTCTTTGTGTTTATTCTGCCGCTCTCGAGGTACCGCTATCCTCCTCCCAGGCACCGCGGGCAGGTCCTGGCTGACTCTTGGGATTTTTTTTACGCTCCCAGCTCGATTGCCTGTCTGAGAGTATATTTATTTTTAATAAAAGAAAAAGTCGAGCCACAAATCCGGTTCGTATCGCATTCCCCGTTCTGTGGAGTCCGATTTATTTCTGCGGTTAAAAAAAGTTTACTCCCCCTCCTCCAGTTTTATTGACACTGAGGATGAAGAAGGATTTGCAAATGAAAGCGCCTTGAAATACAGCATCTTTTGGAGAGAGCTCTGCAGTTCTCCAGCCCGTTAAATCTCGAATTCCACCCTTTGCCCCTGCTGAATCCACTGTTCTGCCCTTTACTCTCTGGGGTAAAAAACCAAACAACAACAACAAAAACCCGAGGGGAAAAAGAATACCTTTGGCAGCAGGGAAGCTTTGTGTGACTGACCCAACGAGCTACAAGTGTCCAGTTTCTGAAAAGAAGAAAACCCTTTTGTCTTCAGCAGATCAGTAGGTAAGAGATGTGCTCATGCTGCAAAGGACTCTGCATTCTTTCTTCAGCCTAAACCTGGGAGTTAGACTGGCTCTCTTCTCTGTCCATCACTTCTCTCTCCTGTAAAGTTTACTTTTCATCTTGCAAAATTTATGAAAAAAACCCCAAACTCTCATCCACCTATTTCACCAGTGGTAGTAAATTGCCAAAATGAATAGTGATGTACTTGTGTGTAATTGGATTGAGTAAAACTCGGTGGAAGTCGCTGAAGTGGGTTTGTGTCAGGCTGTGTTTGAAAGCAGCCGTTTCTTGTGGTGCTCTTTTCTTTTGAGAAAATAATTGCAGTCATTGTGCTTGTAATCCACGTGTTGAGATTGTCTTTGCTGGTCGTGCTCCACAGAGGAGCACATATGTGCATTTACATGTGCATTTATGTGTCACACGTGCAAACAGGGCTGCCACGATTGGCTGATTTCTTGTTTCACACTGGAATTTGTTTTACATTAAGTGCTTTACTGCTGTGTCACAAGGTGTAAAAGTGTTGCACCCATAATTAACACGCCTTAACAGATTATTGAACATGGCCAGGAACATGCTTGGCACTGTGCAGAGTGAATATGAGGAGATGTTTTCTTTGTTTTGTGATTTTTTTTTTTTCAAAGTAAGACTGAAAACGCAGCAGGGACATGTGCACATAATAACTGGATGGAGGCCCAGTTTCTGTGCAGGGAAACATATTTTGCAGAATACTCCTTTCTGTAGGGGCCAAGTGCTGAGTGTGTCCTGGTTTGCAAGTGATAATACTGCAGTGAATGTCTCATTTTCCTTCTCCCCCAGCTCTGTACCCACATTCCTCCTTCTCCTCCTTCTTTGCTACCAGCCATTTCTGCAAGGGAAGGGAAGGACCTGTGGAATTCTGTGTGGCTGGTAGTAGAACTCCTTGTGTCAGGGAAGATTGTATTGTTCCCTGTGGAATCACGCAGCATCCCCCAGCAGGAGGAACTGCCTGTTCATGTGGTGAAACCAGCCTTGACATCAAGCTCTTCCCCACTGCGTGGGCTTTTCCTGTGGATGATACAGGAAATGCTACATATTGGTCTGTCCTGCTCCCTGTTCCTCTTCCTTTTTTTTAGGGTTTTTCCCCCTTCCTGTTCCCTGGAGGGATTTCTGTGGGAAAAACAAATGGAAAAAGTGGGGCAGCAAGTCAGTGTGCTGTGAGCTGCTGGACCCTCAGGGACCTGGGGATGCCTCTATCTCTGCTGAGGTGCAGCAGCAGTGGGGCACCTTGAGAGGGCACTGGGGCAGGTGTCTGACCAGGATCCATCCTGGGGCAGAGTACAGGGTGTTGGTTTTGGCTGCTGTCTCACTTTTTTTGGCTACCCTTGAGTGTTTCTGGGGACTGAACCTTTCTGCCAGGTCAGGGCGGGAAGGTAAGAGCTGTGTTCTCGAGCTTTCCCTGCACCCTCGTGCTGCTCCCGTGTGAGTGATGGGCAGCATCACGTTGGTTTTTCAGGGCTGCTATGAAAACATGAACCCCACCATCAGGACCATGACCCTGTTAAATCTCTGGGTCAGACTTTCACTAGGGTTCCCTCAGTGACTGCTCCTTGAGGGAGCAGGGTCATGAGCTGACCCTGGAAAAATTTGTCCTGTAGTTGAAGTTGCAGGTTCATCTGGGACACCTGGTCTCCCTCACTTTTACTTCCAGGATACTTATTTGCAACTTAACCCCATCCTTAAAAGATTCCTGGGAGCCATGAAGACAACATGGAATGATTTATTTTACTTGAGAAAAGGGTGGGATTTCCAGATGGAGGGAATGGGGTGCCTGCTCATCCCATAAGCTCTTTGTCTTTCTGACTCTAGAGGTATTTTGCAGGCAGTGCTGCCTGCCCTGGGGAGGGGGCTGGAGGCAGAAGGGAACTGGGCAGTGTGGAATGGGCAGAATGGACATGGGATTGGAGTTTGCCGTGATAATTATTTAAATTGTGCTGGCTGGTTAATGTGCTGATAGCATGCTTCACCACCCTGACTTTTCCTGGTGACACACAGCATCAGATTGTGCCATAAATGTGGAACAACCAAAGCATTCTCCTTTCCTGAAGCACACTTTGGACTAAAGCTTTGTAGCAGAGAATGCCACAGCTGGGCCACAAGGTTTTCATATGCCTGTGGTACAAATGTATAAAAATTCTCTGCAGCCTCTAATACAGCTCAAAGGGCAGCTGATTTAGACGTGCCTGAGTGTTGAGGTCAGGAGATCACATTCCATAGGTTACTAGATGAAAGTGCTTCAAGAGGGCATAGCATAAATATTTGATTCATATAGGAGGGATTGGTGCAAATCCTTTTGTTCCTCCCCCAAAGATGTTCTGGAGGAAAAGCACTGTTAGAAAAAAAAACCCCACTGAACAACAAAAACTTGTAACTTTTTTGTGTTAGAGGAAGTTGGATGGCAACATTGTGTGTTATTGCTGAATTCCACTAAAATTCTTCTCGTGGGATACACTGTCTTGGAGAATAGTGAAGGGAACTAATGTTTTTAAGTGTAAAATGACTCATAATGCATGGGCTCTTGAGGTTGGGTTTAACATTGTATGCAAACATTGCCAGCTGGTGGGGATCTTTTGGGATAAATAAGAACTATATTTGTACAAGGAGGCTTGAATGATGCATTTCAGATGCATCCTGATTAGCATAAGCCATTCACTTTGCGAAAGAATAGCCAGAATCCCAGAAGTGGAGATAATTTAATAGTTCTCTTGTTCTCTTTAGGCTGTCTTGCATCAGCAGACTGACCAATCTTTTTGTTTATTTAGAAATAAGGTTGCATTGCTTTGCTGCCACATTTTCCTAACCATGACAGTGCAATTGAGAATTTGCAACCCCCAAGCTTTCAAAGCATAAATGCTTCTCCCACTTCTAGTCCTTCCTTTTGTTTCCAGTTGAGTGTAAAGTGATTTCTATTTTTTTTATGGTTATTTTGATAGAACAACTTGCACCATTTAATTTTTTCTAGGGCCCAGCACAATGATGCCTTGCTCCACGGTTGGGGCTCACTGCCACTGCGATGAATGAACAGCTCAAGTAAAATCTGAGCTCATTAAAGCTTAATTTTCTTAATGTGGAGCAAAATCTGAGCTTGGTTTAGATTGTTGCCATATTAATGTATACACAGAAGTAGGTCTTTAATTTTAGAATTATCAACAATCCAAGAGTGTGTTAATGTGTAAATACTTCTGGCAGTGAAAGAATTTGTCTGTTTATACCCCTCGTGGGGCAGAACTCCTAGTGCAGTTCTTGCTTCATTCTTACTGGTGGCTTTTAAAGAGCTGCAGAGCTGTGACCTGCAGGGAAGACAAAGCCCAGTATAATAAAGTTCTTACACGTTCAGAGTATGTATTAAACTAAAACCTGGCTCCAAACACCTGTAAGTGATGAGATTCTCTGGTGCAGAATAGGCTGTTTGTTGGGTTCTGTTCTGAGTTAAAAAGAAAACAATGACCTTGTTCTTGGCAAGAGGTTCTTGGATTAATAGATGTTCCCACTTTGGGCTGAAGTGTAAATGCTTTCAGAATAAAGTAAGATGCCTGTTTTCCCCCATCTGGCTGTTGTTGCACATTCCCATATTTCAAGCTATTTTCAGCTACTCACTTTTGAAGAAGTCCTCTCAAAGGGTTCCTAATCAAAGCAGTCTTATGGATTTTTTTTTTCTCCTTGCTATTGTGGACGATATAGTGGGAGTGGAATGTCCTTGGTTGCCAATGTTTGCTGCTAGGTATCGCCCTTCCATGGAGACCAAGTGTTTATAAAAGTGTGAGAACAGCCATTCTTGGGGATTGGCAATAAGGTCCAGGGCTCTCTTTCTCCTCTTCTGTCCCCTGAAACACAAGAGAGGACTTGGTTCCTCATAGAAGTGTTCCAAACTGCCTATTGCTGGGGTTATACACTTTCAGGAAGCACTAGAGGATTTGTCAAAGTGATTTAGTCCATTGTGTTGAATCTGGGCCACAACCCATTTCTCTAAGCTCATTGCTTTCAGGAACTCTCTTACTTTCTGATGAGTTACTTTCTAGGTTAGACTTCCACATACTCTGGTGCCTGATCTCCTCTCTGCATGTGCCCCATATGTGGCAGCAGCATCATATTGTAGATTTAAATCATTGTCTTTTATGGCAGAGCAGACACATACCTGCCCTGTGAGTCCAGCTGGGCTGCAGGAGCTGCTCAGTTGTTAAACCCTTTTATCCAGGAGAGAGTGTATTCCCAAACAGCTCTGGAATGCAGTGCTGGCCACAGGAGAACTTCCCACTGCAGCCTCCATGGCCATCCCTTCAGCATTTGCAAAAGGATTCGGTTCATGCTTTGGACAGACCTGATCCTGGAATTGTATCCATGTGAAAGTAAACTCTAAAGTCAGCAAATATCCAAATCTTATGTATTACCTGGCTCTCCAGAGTAGCCTTGAAATGTTGTCTTCAAGACTGAAAAAAGATCCAACAGCTTTGGGGAATAATAGTGTGAGGTTGCTTCTAGGAAAAACTAATTTTTAAATATGCAATATAATCTTTCTTTACTCACCTGCTATGCCTGTAAGTGAAACGACTTCTTCACGTGACGGAATTCGTGTTTACATGGACACTTGGATGTAATTTTAAAAGTGAGAATATACTTGAAACTTACCTATGTATAAATGACCATTCAGGGCAAACCAGACATCTGATGTCAGCGGGAGATCAGTGAATGAATAGAAATGAAAAAGTAAAGTCATGAATTAAAAAAAACCCTGAGAACAAAACTCAAAGGCCTGTGGAAACAAACTTCTCGAAGCTTTAAAATCTTGTCTTAGCAGAGTGGAGAGGTTTGTGTGAGGTGCCCAGCTTAGGTGCAGGAAGAATGTGAGCTGGAGTCTCCATGGGGCTGGGATGGAGCTGTGGCCATCCCTTGTGGTGGTTGGATGTGTCACCCCCATCAGGAGCAGCTCCCACAGGGCTTGGCTGGCCCTGGAGAAGTGAGGGCTCCCTCCTGTTCCCAAGAGCTGACTGTCTCCTCTTTTCCTGGCAGGCAGTCTGCATTCTTGGTCCTGCCGAAGGGCTTCAGAGATAAATGCTGCCATTCATACTTGCTGCTTTTTTACTTTCTCGTCCTCTCTGAGAATGGCTCTTGTCTAGTTTGGTTGTGTCTCAGCTTAAAATAACCTTTTTTTTTTTTTTTTTAAATACTAAGTGTTTGAAATTCCTTGGGAGTTTGGAGAGGTCTTTGGTCATTTTCCTTGGTAACTACTGTTGGGCTATATAAGGTTCATGGGTATTGGCTACAATATAGAATCAGACTTTGTGTAAATGACAAAAAAGTTCACTGCGCCAATAAAATTGGTTTTTAAAGGCTTATTTGTATTAGCAAAACACTTACTGTGTCTAATTGTAGACCAAGATGTTGAACAGTTCTGTTATATGAATGTTTATGAATTAAGGCAGTTTAGGATTTTGTTTAATTAATTAATTAGCATTTGTAAGACCTTGTCTAAGAGTTGTGTCACAGTAATATTTTTTAAAAATATTTTGTTTCTCCACACAACTTGTTTTTTGAAAGAATTACTTAATATATTAGGATTATTTACTGTAACCCTCAAGGAAAGTAATTCCACATTTCAGTGACTTTGTTCCCATCAGGATTTGGTGGACTTTTCCTGCTGTTCTAATTTGGGTGGTTCTGTGTTCAGCTGAAACAAATTTGATTGCTTCATACTAGGGCTAGCCTGTCTTGTTGTGGGGCTTGGGAAAACATATCTTCCTTGTTTTCCCATTGTCTTTTTGAAAAGAAACAAAGCTGAAACCTCCTCTGTATTTCTGGAGAGCCAAAACTTAAAACCAGTGTGAGAAGGCATCTCTGCCCCCGCTGGGGGTTGGAATGAGATGGGTTTGAAGGTTCCTTCCAGGCCAAACCAGTCTGGGATCCTGGGATGGCCTGTGGAGGTGCACAAGGAAGTGGTAATCTGAAGTTTTCTGGAGTCATCACAACTGAGTGCTGATATTTGTGTTAGGTAAAAACAAATTTGGAACAGTTTTAACTGCAGAATGATGACAGTTGAAGAGACCAAGAGCCATTACGTAGCCTGTTCCACCCTTCCTTTGGGTAAGATCAGGGATCTGGGGAGAGCAGGCAGAAAAGAGCGCTCCAAAGTTACATGGAAAAGAGCAGCTTTTGCTCTTGTTGAGTTGGGATTGGGTGGGGAGCACTTAGATCTTCTTTAAAAAAAGAAAAAGTAATAAAAAAAGCTTAGCACCCCCGGGGGGAAGAGTGGATTTAATATCTGTTGAAAGCCTAGTGGATTCCTGATTTGGGGGAATAGGGATGGCAATAGAAGCTGAGTGGGAGACTGCTGGCCCCGTCCCCTGCAGCTCAGGGGGATTTGAAGGGATGCTTCCATGGAACAATCTCAAAAGGCTGGGATGGAAATGAGGGCCCAGGGTGGTGCTGGGGGAGGCAAACTGCAGGATGTGTTCCCTTGGGAGACCCAGGACAGCAGCTTTTCCTGCCTGGAGAGGCCCTGGCACCACATTCCTCAGGCAGGGGAGAGCTGAATGCATTTCCTGCACAAGTCCTGCTGGCATTGACTGAGCTCTGAGTGGGAGCAGGGAAGGTTAATCACCTTGGATGTGTGCTGAAGGAGCCATGTGTTACCTCTGGTTTCTGTGCACTCAGTGAAGTTCATTTTGTTCATTAGGGTTTTAAATCTTTAACCTTTTTTTTTCTGCAGCTGCTGAGGATCCTTTGCAGAAGTATCTTCTCCAGCTGTAGAAAACACTCAGAAGGTTACTCTGCCCTCTGCCTGCACACATCCTGGGATGCCAACATCCTCGATCTATTTAGGCAGGATCTGTACTTGCTGCTCCTGTTATTACAGAAATAATATGACACTCTTTCTAAGAGTGATGAAGTTCATATTAGCAAGGAAGAAGTTGTTCTGGTGTGGCTCATATGAGGTTTCCTAAGCAATGTACCTATAAACAATTATTTTCTACTGTAAATGCATCAGTTTTAGAGTGGTCTCTGGAATACTTGCATTGAAAGAAATCAATTCCCTGAGTGACATTGTTGTGGCAACAAAAACATCAATGTAGGCCAGGACTTAGCCAGTCACCACTGTGCTAAAATGAATGGAGTAATATCTTCCTCCCTGTGTGGTGGTGAGGCTCAGTCAGTCGTCTTACAGGTAATTAAAGGTTTTTTATAAGGTGCACGTGAAAAACCCAGGTGGTTGTGATAAAAGAACAACACCAAAACCACTTTTATGACATCCTTGCTGTCTAAAAATTTTGGTTGGCTGGATCTTCTGTAGGGTTTTACCTTTAATTCATATTTTTAACCCATGGTACCACTGAGATCACTGGATGCTATTGGGCTGTCCCAGTACTGTGCTAGGTTTGTGCCCTTCCTTGGGCCACAGCATCTCTGATTGATAATTGGCAAGGTACCTGTATTCGAGCTGTTTCTTTTTGTAAAGGAAACAAAAAGCAGCCCTTAGACCAGAGGAGGGTCCATGCCAGCCTGCTTTCCAGATTCTGTGGTTAGTCCCGTTAAATTCTGTCAAACTGCTTTCTGACATAAGAAGAGCTCCTCCATATGGGGGCTTAAAATAGTTTAAATTGTGGTATTGCTAGAAAAAGCCAGAAAATTCCATGCTAAAGTTAGGCCACAGTGGCTGTTTTCTTCTCTGCATCCTTTTCCACCTACGGTTTTTATTTGTGTCAACTTATGACAAATTTTCAGGATGTCACAACATATGAGGAAAAGCTACCTTAAGGTGGCACAAAATGGATATATCTGATTGGGGATCGTATTTCCATTGTTTCCAGGACTGCTTAAGCTTTTAGGTTTGAATTTTGACTTTATTTTTAATATGGATGGTGATTCCAATCTTTTTTTTCATTTTATCTCAGCAGCAATTAAAAGAATCTGATCCTATCTGTAGGGACAAATGATGCACTGTCAACATTTTGCTCCCTTCTGATAATGCACATGAAACTGGTTTGTGTGTTTGAAGATTACATTTTACTCTCACATGGTTTTCATTATCTGAGAGCCCCGAGGAGAGGCCTGGACTAAATCAGGGAAGGAATGGAGAAACCACACAATGCAATGAAACTGGTGCTGAGGCATAGTTGGGATAGTTGTGGGACAGGGGCTGCTGACGACAGAAGCAGGGCGCTGCCTGAGTGCCAGCAGCAGCAAGAAGTGGAGCTTTTGCAAAAGACAAAACAAAGCTCGGTGCTGAATTAAAATTGCGGCTTGGGCTTGCAGCAATCCCCCGGTTCTGCAAGGATAATTACTGGAAATCTGTGAAGTTTGAGGCAGATGAATCTTGCTCGCTCTGTGCTGGGAGGCAGCTCTCTGAAGTGAGACCTGGTGTGGCGAAAGCTGCGTGAGCTTGAGCTGGTTTTAGCAAGAAGGCATCTAAAAGGTGAGATCTTGGCCTTTCTGGAGGTGGGAGCAGAGCTCCCATTGCTTGTGCTGGAATTTGTGTTTCATTAATTATGCAGAAATGGCAGTACCTGCCCCTAAAGGGCTGTGACTCTGCAGATGTGTGAGCAGTGTTAGGTAGTGCTGCATAACAGTTTAGGCAACTGAATGGTGTGATGTCTTCATGTAGAAATATTCTCAATAAAAACAGCTGGTTTTCCTATTAGGCTGGTATATTCAGGATAAATCCTCCTGCCCCTGTGACTTTTAAAATTTTATGGAGGAACTTAAATTCCATAGCATTCTTTTCAAAATGCTTAAAAGCCATGACACATTCCTATTTATACCGGGCTCTGTAAGTGTTTATTCTTCTCTTCTTTTTTCCCTTCCCTTTGTAATATAAAGCCTAAATTATGTTGGTGAAGATTATAGGAACTTCCCTGTGAAGAAATTGATACTTTTTAGAGAGGGAGCAGTAATTCAAAGGTCAAGTAAGGTCTTTTCAGTTTTTTTCCTTTGAGATGTTACTTAGAGGGGATCTTCCCATGTTGATGTCTTGACTTATTTATCTCCAGCCAGGCCAAGCAACTCGCTGCCTTTTCCTCAGTCCTGCCAGGCTTCCCTGTGCATGGTCCCAGTGATGTGAATGTTTGAGGAGCAGGGTTAGGGACAGATCAATCCTTGCTCAGGTGGACTCGGTTTGGCTGGGAGAGTTGTTAAAACCGGGACCAGTCTTTGGTTGTTCTTGTGGCCTCTCGTTGCTGTAGCCCGATGATCTAATACAATGGGTATGCATCTTATTTGCCCCCCTGCGGGTGACATTGTTCTTGTTTTTCGTTAAAAGAAGGAAGTTTTTCTTGTTTGCCCGGTGACTCTGCCCTTCTGGAATGAGGATGAGTAATGCTGGCAGCTCTCCATGCACCTGCTCGGTGCCACCCGCCCGCATCACCTGAGCCACGGGCAGCAGATGGAGGCAGGCAGGGCCGGGAGCGTTGGATGGGAGCTGGGGAGGTGTTTATGCTTGGAGTCTGGAACCTCCTCCTGGTGAGGAGCAGGTGCTGAAGTGCTCTCACAGCGCTGGGACTTGTTGTGTGCTGCCTCGCAGGTCTGGGTGTTGGCGCCAGACGTTGGGAACCTTTATTCTCCAGGGCTATCCTGATGGATATTCTCTCCCTTCCTCCTCCTCCTCGGGCAGGACTGAAAGGAAGCAAAGAGCATCCAGTGATAACCTGCACTGTGCATTAAATAGTTTGGGACCTTGCCCCGGGAGCCTGGTGCTCCCAGCCACTTCAGAGTGAGCGTGTGTGCAGAACAGCCACGTTCCAGTGGTCTTGGGAACACTGGGGTTGAGTGAATTGTGCAGGATCAGGGATCAGCCTGCTGGGGTGTGCGTGGGCCATGGAGCAGCAGAGTGTTTCCATTACCCCATTACTCAACATGGGAGCATTGCCCAGGGACCTCACAGCTGGTCCTTTCCATGCTGTCTCTGTTTCGTGTTCCCCTCCTCTATTACAGTGTGCAGGTCTGGCTGAAGATAACCCTGCACCTAAAAAACCAGCCTGAAACTTCATCTACCTGATAGCATCCCACCCCCTGCTGCAGGATGGGTGGTGTCACGAGCACACCTTTTAAGAAAAACACAACTTTGCAGAATGTGCTGCTGGAGTTTGGAGTCTGTCACTGGATTGTTTCGTGTGTGAGTGACATAAAACTTAGGAGTAAAACTGAAAGTGCTTAACTGTACTCCAGCCCTGATGAGGTGGTGAACCTGTTCCCATCCCACCTGATGTGTAAGCTAATTAGCTCCTTGGCTAAGCAGTAATTCTGGGCAAGTATGCACAGGCTGTCCTCACAGGGACTCTTGCATTCCTCTTAGTTTCACAAGCTAAAGAAAGATGCTTCACTTTGCTTGTGAGGTTATTATTGCTCCATGCAGGTTAATTGAGCTATAGCATTAGAGCCACTCATCAAACAGTGGTGAGTCGCTCACTTGTCTAAGCTTGTTTATTTTTATAATGCTGAAAAATATTTGCATGCTGTACAGAAATGTGCTGCTTTGGTTCCCTACAGCCTGGCAGTATTATCATTTTAAATTCTTCATTAATCTTCCTTCCTCACGAGGGACTGGCAAGGTTCCTGTGCATAATTACATGATGTTTAAGACAGAAGCCTCAGCTACTGGGTTTTTACACAATGCCCTGCAAGCATGAGGCTTTTCTTCCTTAAATAGTACCTACACTACCCCCCTTTGGTGCCCGTTCTTGATCTCAGCATGGCGAAGCACTATTTGCAGTTCCTGTGTTAGTTCTACCAGTTCTGGATTCTGATGTTTCCTCAAGAGCTTTTCCCTCAAGTTACCAGGAGTAATTTCAGACCAGAGGTTAGAATGAGGTGTAAGATGACAGAGCTGCGATGCTTGGGAGCAAATTGCAAAATTGGTTCAGCCTGGGAACTCTCACAGTGGTTCCTTGGGTGAGATTTGAGCTAAACCTGAATTTTCCACTGGAAAAGCGAGGTGTTTCTTGGCTTTGTGGCAATGGAGAGAGTCTACCATCCAATCCATATAGTTTGGCAGAGTTGTTGGCAGTCTGATTCCAGCCCTATCCGTCATAATAGATGTAGGCTAAACCCCCAAATATGTATGTTTAAAATGTCTACAGAACCCTTCCAATTTCCTCCCAGCTCTATCATAACAACTTTTCCAGTGCATCTCACTAATGTCCGTCTTTGGCACACTGAAAACCCAAATTGCTGGAAGAGCCTGACACAAATAGTGTTTGGTGTCCAAAGAAATAAGTAACACATGGGCTTCAGCACCGATTGTACTGTTCATTTTTGTGTTTGGTTAATAGAAAAGTTAACTCACTGGTTCTGCCAGGAGTTTCCAGCCTGCTCAGAAAGCAGATTCCAGGAATGCTGCCACCCAAGTTAGTTGCACAAGATTTTCTTTGTTAATTAAAAATAATGGGATAAAACTGGAAAAAATAGGCTACCAGTTGGTATTTAAAGAAAGTGGATTTGTTGGCCAGAATATCTTCATTTTGTGTCTCAGCCCACCTTCTGCTTTGGATTTCCAGGTTGATTTCTAGTTTACACCCGCACTCAAATTAGTGGTATTCAGTTCCAGCAAATGTTTTCAGTGTGCACTGTGCCCTCCCTTCATCAGCTCAGCGGAATAAGCTGATAGTGCTGAGGAGTGAAGCTCTCCTGGAGAGTTTGAAGGAGTTAAACATGCACAGATTGGATTTGTCTGTTGAAAAAAATCTTTAAGGCAGAGAGACAGAATCTCAAGCTGGGTTGTATCTTTGTATTAAAAAAATAAACACCCCCCCCTCACCTCCTTAGATTTTTCCAGTTGAGACAAAAGAAATCTTTGGGTGGAAAGGCAGCATCATATTGCATAATAAAAGCCTTTTTATGCTCTAATAAAAAGGGTTGCTCAGGGCAGCTTGGTTTAAAAAAAAATTTAAAAAAGAAGAGTCAACGATGATTCTGGCGTGAGTGGGATGAGGAATCCTTAACTTCTGTTGTGCAACACTGAGAAAAGAGGCTAGAAATTGCTCTACTTATCTGCTATCTTTAATGCCTGGTTTAAAGGTTCTTTACTGCATATTTGCTGGCAGCTGTTTTCAATATATCCCTCTCGAGCTAAGTCACCAGTTAAGAATTTGACATTAGCTGTTTTTTTCAACCACCATCTTGAAGTACCACACCGTACAACACTGCCTTGTTCTCTCCTTAGATATTGTTCATGTGCCTTGAAATTGCTGTTGACACCTCAAGTATTTAACTTGCAGATCTGAGATAGTTTTTGTTGGGTGTGGATTTGTGCCGTAATAAGTCAGAGACAGAAGTATCCACGTCTGCATTCCTTCACTACATCTATTCGCTTTGTTTTTTGCAACATTCCAGGAAATTAAGTTAAATTATACGTATCAATGAGTACTTTTAGTTTCACTAGTTCTGTTTTCATTGCCTTTCCTTAAAGTATGAATGCCCTGAGTGCACAAATATGTTCCACAACTTTTGCATTGCTTGACTTTTTCTTTAGGACCCCTTCAGTAACTGCTTCTTGTAACGTGCCTGAATACACATTGTTCTATATTCTCCTGCTTCCCCCTCAATGGTTAAAGTTTCTTCACTGCTTCATATTCTGAAAGAGAAAAGTAACGTAATTAAAGAGTGTTTTGGGAATTTGAGCTGTGCTCTGCAGTATATTTCTGGCATAAACTCTGTCAATGTCCTTTTCTTCCTCTGACTTTCCCAGTCTGTAAAATAAAGCTAATATTCAGAAACTGACCATTCTCACAGTCATTTCTGAGGCACGGTGTGTTGAAGTTTGTCGAGCATTTCACCATGTCACCCTCCGTCAGAGGATTTCTGCTGATACAGTTCAAAATACTCAGCACCACTGGCCAAGGAGCCATAAGCGCAGGGCACCCTCATCTGTGCTGCAGCTTTCGTTCTGAGCAAAAAAATAAAACAATGGAGTTAAAGAATTAGCGGGTTTTAATCACTGTTTCACTTGGAGGCACAGATGGGACAAAGCATTACTTGGCAACATTTAATCTTGGAGCAGAAATGGTCATGATTAAAGCAGCAGCTGGAGTAGATTGCTGGGGACACGGGGGTTCATTCATCCTAAAGGGATCAAAATTGTTGGGCTCTGGGAGAAAACAAGAAGCTACAAAAGGAAAATCTGAAATATGGGCCAAGGTTTATTATTTCTAGGGTCTCATCTACTGATTAAAATGATGTTTTCAATGCTTTCCTCAGAATTATTTTGGGAGCGAGGAGAGTATCAAGTGATCTGGCCTGCTGAAGAGGAGCCTGAAGCCATCTCTGAGTGGAGATTTTGGATTTGCAGGAGGAAGGCTGAGTGTGTCCCCCCATGTGGCAGAACTGCTCCTCCTTACCAGGGAGCTCCAAGTGAAGGACAAAGGTATGTGCCACTTCAAACAGGATTTCAGAGGAGTCACATTCCAGGTCAGCTAACAGGGCCTGAATTCCTACCCTGGTGAGCAGCCTGGAATGAGGTGGATTTTAACTTTCTCTCCATTAAGGCTTGCAGAAGCCTTTTGTGTGCCCAGTGTGAGTCCTTGTGTTGCAGGGCTTCGCTTCCTGTAGCAAATGGGGAGGTTGTAGGGATGCAGCACAAAGCAGACCCTTCAGGCTTCCTGGTGCCTGATTTTCCACAGGACAAACTGTTTGGGAGCAAGTTACCTTTTGCCTTTTGCTAAAGGGACGATGTAATAGAGCAAAAAAGTGTCAAAATAAAATGCTAGAACACCACCACATGTTCTGCTGTCTGGGCAGAGCCACAGCTTGGCCAGCCAAGTGAGGCTTACTCTCTACTCTGAGCTGCTGTAGCTCAAAAGTAGCTCTGCTTTCAGTTACATGTCTCAAAGGTATCATTAATTTTTGATATTTCAACTCATGCAAGGCCAGTGGGCTTGAGTTTCCATGACACACTCCTGCCTCCACTGGGACACTGAGCAAAACGTAATTGCTGTTGGTCACTGGCTTAATCTGTACTTAGGATGTGCCTGACATTGGCTCTTTGTGTTTCTCTCATTGGGACACAGTGTTTTTTCCTGCCACTCAGAGGTCTTTTTCTGTTCCTTAGATCAGACAACTCTTTTTCCTCCCCTTGCATTTGCATGCATTCCGCTGAGGATATTTAGATGTGTGAGGATTTGGTTGCCTTTGTATAGCAGGAAGTTCCTGAGTCCTCACTTGCACCGTGCCTGGGGTTTTCTGCAGCAGGGAGAATAGGTGCTGATCTCACTCCGGGCATTTCATAACTCTGAAAACCTGCTGGCTAACTAGGTATTCATGAATTACTTTATCTAAGCTAAGAGATTTCTTTACTTCTTTTGAACCGTATGCTATCTCAATGGGCTTCCTTTTTGTTTTTTCTTTCCCTTAAAACTGACAAGTTGCTGATTTCACACTTTAATCCTTGTCTGCCTACAAATATGGGAAGTGTATTTCACTGTTGGTAGCGCTAAATGTAAAGCAAACAGGTTTCAGGCGTTTTTACCATCATCCTGTGAATTCCAGGTCTCCTTTTTGCCCGAGATGCTGTCTGAGGTATTTGCCATGCATCCCTGCAGCTTGCAGTCGATTGATTTGCCTATAAACTTCCAAGTCACCTTTCATCACCTTTCTGAGGCTTTGCCCCCCGGGCATGCAAGTCTTTCTTAGGTCAAGGGCCTTGATGACCCCCATTGTTATGGGAACCTTTGGTAATCTAACCTGCTTTTTTTCTGTATTTCAAGCCATCGCTCTTGAATATCTCTTGCCCGATCAACCGGGGCGCTAATAACCGTGTCTCCTTTCCTTAGGTCAAGGGCAGCTTTTACATTCCACCCAAAAGGCACCACAGTTTGAGATGAGGAATTCAGAAGAGCAAGCAGCTACGACAGTTTTACAGCGCCTGCTGCAGGAGCAGCTCCGATACGGGAACCCAAATGACAACCGCAACCTTCTCGCCTTACACCAGCAAGCCACAGGCAATGCCCCCCCTTTCAGCAGCACCGGCAGCCCGGCCCCTCAGAACGAAGGGCTGAGCTCGCAGGACCACCAGCTCGTCACTCATGCTGCCCGCCAGGAGCCCCAGGGCCAGGAGATACAGGTGGACAACAGCATCATGGAGAAGCAGCTCTCGCCGCGCCTCCAGACCGGCGAGGACCTCCCGACCTACGAGGAGGCCAAGGTGCAGTCGCAGTATTTCCGGGGCCAGCCGCACGCCAGCGTCGGGGCGGCCTTCTACGTCACGGGCGTCACCAACCAGAAGATGAGGACTGAGGGGCGGCCCACGGTGCAGAGGGTGAGCCCGGGGAAGGTGCACCAGGACGAGGGACTGAAGGACCTCAAGCAAGGCCACGTGCGCTCCCTGAGCGAGAGGCTGATGCAGCTGTCCCTGGCCACCAGCGGGGTCAAGGCCCACGCGCCCGTCACGAGCGCGCCGCTCTCGCCCCTGTCCCCGCTCTCGCCCCAGCAGTCCAGCGATCCTTACAAAAATTCTGGCTCCAATGAGTTCTACAAGAACTCGGTGCAGCCCCCTTCCCAGCCCAGCATGAAAGGAATGGAGCAGCGGGGGCCTCCCCCGGAGTATCCCTACAAAAACGTGTCCACCCCGTCTATGAACTGCAAACCTCAGGACTCGGGACATTTCTATAGCGACCATCGCATGAGCCAGCAGGGAAGAGCTGATGGGCCTATGATGAGGTATCAGCATCCCCCTGAGTATGGGTCAGTCAGGTAAGCGAGACCTTAAAACAAGCCCCATGACAGCCACGTAGGGAAAGACCATGTAACACTCAGTCCATCACCTTCACTCCTGAGGCAGGTTTTCCTTCAGCAAAGATCCCATCTTCATTATGTGAGGTGACACATTGTGTTCAGCTGTCTGGAGGACTGGTACCTGGTTCAGTGGCTGACTAGAGAGGCCTGACTCTTTTTTAGAAAAAAAAAAAGAAAAAATCCAAGACAAGCCAACTTGATTTTATGGTATGGGGAAGTTTAATGCTGAGGCTCCAGAGCCCCACAAAAGCTTTGCTACAGAAGCCAAAGGTATGGTGTGATTCATTGTAGAAACTTGCAGTTACTTACTGCAAGATTTAAGCTGTTCTTTAATTGCATCTGCCAGATGAAGATTTTTCTTCAAACTGCATTACATAGGAAAGGAGAAAGTGAATAAAAGTAGTAATGGTGCAGGTAGCAAAAATCACCCGAGCCTCCTGTAGAGTTTTAAAATTTTATTTTCAGTGGACTGAAGTGTAGGAGAGGAAAATGGAGTATGCTTTGTGCCTCATCCCAGACTTGCTTGTTCAGCTTTTCCTCATTTTTCTTACATCATTTGAAATCTCAGGCTGTTCTGGTTCCCTCTAGATAAGGAGCTGGATTTGGCTTGAGCCAAACACTGATGTCCGTGTGGGAAGATGAAGTTTTATTAAGGTGGGCTAAAACCCCAGCTTTACTTTACCTGTCTCCATACCATCACATCTCTGCCTGAGACCAGGAGGGATCTGGTGTAGTGATTTTGGCCTCATTTTGAGGCTAAAAGGGCCATTTAGAGGAGCAACAGGAGGATTTAAATTGAGAGGTCCCTGTGCATTTGTGTTTGCACATTTTGTGGTGTGTTTGAGGGGAGCTTGAAGAAACCAGTGAGTATTTGGGAGTAGGGTCTGAGCTTTAGGGAGTTTGAATCTGTGCAGAACCTTCCTAGTCCTATGAGGAGCTATTTTCAGAGTTTGTCCACCATTGTTTGTGATCTGAAATGACTTCAGCAGCATACAAGCCTGATGAAAAGGCCCTTTGATCTGGCTAAATAAATAATAAAGAGGCCAGGAAAAGGGGAAGTAAAGGGTTTAGGGGGGGTAATGATTGTAGAAGCTCGTTGCAAATGTTTTTGAAAATCCAAAGGCCTCAAACCTCTGTGCACACAGGACAGGGAAACAGCTCCTCGATGGTTCTGCTGCATCAGAAATACTCATAATATTATATGCAGTGAGACGTAGCCTGCTTGCTGTTTAAGGGAGAGGTATTTGAAAACACGCCAACAGTCAGCTCCTCTAGACAGGGTGATTTTTGTCTGTATTGGATGGATCCTGGCTGCTTTGAAAGAACATGGTGGGGGGAAGGAGGGGGAAGAGAAAGGTTCAGCTGGCAAGGTTTCCAGTAGGGGAAGCAACTGAAATTTGTCTTCAAAGCTTTGGGAATCTAATGAGGTTACTTTTTAACCTAAATAGCTGCACAGAGGAGAGGTTTCCTTTGCAAGAAAATGCTGGAGCAGTAGAACAATTGCAAGACTAATCCATAAATTACAGAGCAGCGTAGCAAAGGAAGGGAGCGAGTCCTCTATTCCCCTCCCTCTCCCACAAGCTTTAAGAGAAACTGTCATTTAGACAAGAAACCTTCTGTGTTGCTAAAGGTGCAGCTGGGTGATGGTGTGGGGATTTTAAAGGCAAACAGCTCCGGGGAGAGCCTTTCCTCGCACCAGGAGTGTCTTTGCAGTCTCCAGTTTTCCTGCACTGCAGCTCGGTGTTTATCGGGATTCATTTGGATTGGTAAATGTGTGCATTTTTTGAACTGTGCGTCAAGGAAACAAAGCCCCTTCTCTCTGCTCCCGAGGCCACACCCTTTTCTGCGGGTTTTTCCCCTCATTGTTCGGGGGAATTTGAGGGTGACCTAATGATGCGGTTAAATAAAACTCGTTGAGCAAGATAAACATTGGGGAATTCACAGCATTCTCATGCTTCACCCTCCCCAGTCTGGGAAAGGAATGGGCTGTGTGGTAAGTTTAAACCAGTCTGCAAACAGTTTGCCTCACCTGCTCCTGGGCGGTGTAAGTTTGGGAACAGTGTATGTTGGTAATGATGTTGGTTTAATGTAAATACCGGGCATGCCGGAGGCATCTCTGCTGTTATTTGGAAATTCTAAAGAAAGTTTAGAAGAGGGCTGGCTGCGTCTGAAGCTCCAAAGTCCTATTCTCTCCCTAATACCTCCACTGCACTTTAGTATTAGTGATGAAAAAAACTGTCCAGGTCTAGAGCAGAGCATGGTGCCTTGGGCTTTGTGTCCTGGGGACTGCAAGGTCTCCTGTGGCAGCACAGCGAGAGCTGGTGCAGGTTTGGGGTAGAGGAAGCTCCTGTCTGATGCAGTTTTGGGGGCAGAAAAAGCTCCTGTCTGTTGCAGTTTTGGGGGTCAGAGGAAGCTCCTGTCTGATGCAGTTTTGGGTGTGGAGGAAGCTCCTGTCTGATGCAGTTTTGGGTACAGAGGAAAACCCCTGTCTGATGCAGTTTTGGGGCAGAGGAAGCTCCTGTCTGATGAAGTTTTGGGTGCAGAGGAAGCTCCTGCCTGATGCAGTTTTGGGGGCAGAAAAAGCTCCTGTCTGATGCAGTTTTGGGGCAGAGGAAGCTCCTGTCTGATGCAGTTTTGGGGTCAGAGGAAGCTCCTGTCTGATGCAGTTTTGGGGCAGAGGAAGCTCCTGTCTGATGCAGTTTTGGGGTCAGAGGAAGCTCCTGTCTGATGCAGTTTTGGGGGCAGAGGAAGTCCCTGTCTGTTGCAGGTTTTGGGGGCAGAAAAAGCTCCTGTCTGATGAAGTTTTGGGGGTCAGAGGAAGCTCTTGTCTGATGCAGTTTTGGGTACGGAGGAAAACCCCTGACTGATGCAGTTTTGGGGGTCAGAGGAAGCCTCTATCTAATGCAGGTTTTGGGGCAGAGGAAGCTCCTTGTCTCTCTGATTTGAGCGCCATCCTCTGCCTGGTGCCCAAGCGACTGAGCTCCTGCTGTGGTGATTAATCCCATTGACTTCACAGAAAGTTTTTGAGAGGGAGGTCTGCAGAATTTGTCCCATAATTAGTAAATCACTCTGTGCACTGCGTTCCCCTGAGCAGCATCAAAGTGGGGGCTAATCAGGTATGACTGGGCAGCAGAACAAAAATGCCTGGGTTTGATTTTGGCTGTGTAATGGCGTGGAGCCTGCTCCCTCCCGCAGTCAGCGTTTCCTGGTTTGTGCAGCAGGGCTGGGGAAGAGAGGGGAACTGGAGCTTCTTGAACCTGAAACAGGCAGGAGAAGCTGGGAAGGCATTAAAAAAAAAACTTAACGAGCCAGAGACCTTTCCTAATCCCTTCATTCTTCTGCCCTCCCCACGGAGCTGGTGTGTGACCCTCTGTCCTGGCACCTGAGCAGCCCTGATGGCTGGGGCTGCCTGCAGAGCTGCCCTTACTCCCTGGCTCTGTCTTCCTGACTTAAAAGCTGAGGTGACCCTTGTAGCTGCAGAGCCATAAATCCAGGTTTGTACTTGGCCTGTGTGGAGCATTCCTCCGATCCATGCCAGGGGCTGTCAGGGGAGCAGAGATTCCTGCGTGGTGCACAGAGAAGTGGCTCTTAAAGTTATGCTTTCAAACCCAAACACTTGTGGGGATAATTGCTCTGAGGGTTGTTTTTTTCCCTGCATTTGGTTTATTCAGGTCTCTGTGACACTGAGGCAAATGGAAGGAGATTGTGTAATTTTGTTGTCCATGTGTTTTGAGAGTCGACGTTTTTTCTGAAGTGGTTGGTTCAGATAAAATTTTGATTACTATTGTGGGGTTATGTGAGGACTCATTCTCTTGTGGAGAGAATTTTCTACTAGCATTTTATCAGCAATACTGTTAGGTGACACCAATAGTCATTTTTACCTTAAAATTTTGCAGTCTGGCTTAAAAATCTTGAAAAATCTGAATTGTGTTCATTCACCTTTCTGACTCTTTCAGCCCAAAATTGCTTTACAAGAGAAATAAATTCTTCAATTTCCTTGTTAATATGAAGAAATCTCAGAGCCAGGTATTTTTTTATACCCACAAAATGTATGTAAGTATTTTATAAGACAAAATTGTAAATAGTGGGGATGCAAAAAAGTTTTTTGAATGTGTATGTAAAAGTTGGCATGCAAGATCTTAAAAGGTTTAGTGTCACTGTGGGGTTACTGGAATTTTTAGGTATCTTTTTTTTTAAAGGTAGGATATATTAACCCTGCTGTGCTGTCTAGTTCTGCTGGGAATATAAATGCATTTTTGACATTTTGGAAGCCCTAATGCTGTTGGTAATGCCACAGAAGCAGAGGCTCCAAGCTCTCATGTTTTATCTTGAGTGCACAAGATTAGTATAATTTCAAGATTATGAGAGGCTTTGGATGTGCGTGCCAAGATGCTGGAATTCTTGGAAATGTATCCTGTTTAGAAATACTCAGCCATGATTTCCTAGAGTTGTTCTTTACAATAGGTTTTTCAAATAAGGATCGTTATAAGGCATAGCATTTCGACTGTCCCTTCAGAATTTAAGTGCTGCTGTTGTGTTTCTTTGGCCATCATTTTGTTCCTTTCATTGATGCTCAGGATGGCAGAGTTCTGCCACTGGGTCTCTGTTGACAGAATAACAAGATGTTTTTAATCAAAAAGCTCAAATTGTTAACATTGGCATCTAAATCAACCTCATTAGGCTTATAAGATTAACTCACTGAGACCAGTCTCCCTGAGTAACTGCTCCAGTTTGTTTTCAGACTGGAAGAGAGTATTTTGTAGGTTGAAAATTGGTTTTTTTGCATCCATGAGGCAGACTGGCAATGTATTTCTTTTGATCTGACTCTGTAGGTCATCACAGATTAAATGTCACAGCAAGGTTATTCCCTAATTGATTATAGCATCAAAGCAGAGCTATGGTGATAGGTGAAGAATAAACTCAAGGAGATGAGTGGTTTGTGAGGATGCAAAGCTTTAACTCTGCACGCAGCTGGGTGAGTTAAGAAAGGAGCTGGAGACCACCTGAGACAAAGCAGGTGACCTTGAGCATGGCCTGTGATGGTTTTTGCATCATTCTTCATTATGAGAACTGGCAAATAAAGATAATGAAATTAATGCAACAATAAGTAGAGCTGCCCCCCTGGGAGGGGAAGAACTAAATTGCTGCTACTAAACTGAACATTCCTGAGGAAATTAATTGCACATCTCTCTTCTGCATGACCCCTGAAATCATCGTGCCACAAATGATCATTTCTGGGGAAATACAGCTCTTGAAATGATGCTGCTGGTGGGGACCACAGTCACTTGAATGTGAGAAGGAGAGAAACAGTAGCTAGAGCAGTGATTCTTTGTTTTTTCTTAGTTAACAAAGGCTAGATTTGTTTCCCCATCAAGGAATTTGAGCGGGAGCTTGGAGGTTTCCATGCTTTCTCTCTGCTGGGAAGCAGGGCAATGAGACATGAGGGGCATGATGCTGAAATAGTGAACCCCGTGCTGGGCTGAGAACTGCTGAACTCCCTGAACTCCCTGCGCTGCTGCCAGATGTGAGTAATGCCCAGATGCGAGTGATGGGTATGAGGAGTGATTTCTTCTTTCTGCACAGAACAGGAAGGATGATACTGAGTGTTTGCACTTGGGCCGAGAAGCCTGTTGTGTAACCCTTTAGTTCCCAGTCCAGCTTCCTGCTCGCTGTTGCCAGTTCCTCCAAGGCTCCTGGTGTGGTGCGGGAATGCTGTGAGCTGCCTTGTCCATCCTCAGGAGTCCAGGGTCCCTTCTGGGAGCACTGTAGCAGCTCTGGCCAGGTGGAACAACAGTGTGTGCTTTTCCAGATGCAGGGTTGAACTGCGTCCCAAAGGGTGGGAAATTCTGTCAGAGCAGCAGGAGTGTTTCAGGACACGCTCAGCTGCCAGGCTGGGTTTGCTCTGTGCTCAAGAAGGGACTGGCTGCAGTGTGGAGAGGGAGGGACTTCAACTGTTAGGATAAAGAACATCCAGAGAAGTGAAAGGTTGATTGTCTTTGGAGGAGAAAGCAAATCCTGCCTCCTGAGGTCATCTAAGCATGATAAATCCATGCAGTCTTCTCAGAGAGATTTCTTACTTGGCTAATGCAGCAGGAGTTGAGCTGGGGATCTCCTGAGCCTGGGAATTGTGAGAGGGTGTAGCTTGGAGTTGGTTCTGCGATGGATTCAGGCATGGTGTAGATTGTTAGATGTGTCTTGGAGAACCTGCAGAGGTTATTGTTAGGAGCAGTAAACACACCTTCTGCATAGGACAGGGCAGGTTGGAATGAAAATGCTGCTTCTGATTCTTAAGTTGGTTTTCAGATCCTTTAATTGTCTCATTTAACCAGGCTGCACCTTGTTGGTTGATATTTCAGAAAGCTCAGACCAGTGGTGTTGAAATACTATCATTAAGCTTAGCCAATGCTTTTAACTCTGTATCCTGGCTTGCAGAAGAAAATTTATTGTTTTCTCAATGACAGATGGCACACTTAAGGCCAGAACAAAAGAGCTCAATAGGTCCTTAATTGAGCAGTTTCATGCACAAAATGTGGTGAAAAGTTATAAAAATAATTTTGATCAGTAGTTGTTGATGCAACAAATCTTAGTGTTTCTGTTAAAAACAGTCTCAAGAGGAAACACCTTTGTGCCCTTAGAATATATTTTCTGGTAAAGATTCGATTTTGAAGAGCTTTTTAAAAGCAGACTTACAAAATTGAAGAAAGCCTCACTTTTGAGTCTTTTCTGTGGGAAGACCTGTCCATGGAAGCTTCACACCTTGTCCCTGGCCTTGTGCACCTTCCTGTGCATGACTGACAGGGTCTCTGCTCTCTGTTTTCCAGGCAGAACCCAGATGTGCAGCTGCAGTTACAACAGAGACCACCTCACCACCACAGCCCAACTTCTTCCTTGACGTCCCTGGGATCTTTGACTTTGCTCCAGTCTCCGCCACCCTCCAGGCTGTCCCCTTCCCAGCACCAGCAACCTCTGACTCCCAGCCAGGCAGATCCTGGCATCCTGCCCCGGACCCAGCAGCCTTTCTTGTCCAACCCAGTCCATCAGGGAGATCTGTACCGACTATGCCAGCCCTTCCTAGGCCCGCAGCAGCAGCAAGGCGACTCCTACTCCGTGATGCCCCGGGCCCAGCAGATCCCTTCCCCCTACCAGCAAATGCAAGTGGATCCTTTTGCCATCGTCTCCAGGGCCCAGCAAATGGTGGAAATCCTGTCGGAGGAGAACCGGTCCCTACGGCAGGAGCTGGATGGGTGCTATGAGAAAGTGGCCCGGCTGCAGAAGGTGGGTGGTTTTGGAATTCAGGCACTCTCCTGAATCTGGTCTAGTCCATAATTGAATCATTTAATCTGCAACTGTTGGATTCCATGCTGAAGGGATTGATTATGTACTTTAGGGTCTTTTATATGCAGATTGATTAGTCTGTGTCCCTTTGGGCAGCAGCTTAACTTTGGCAGAAGATGCAATCAAAGCCTTCAATTTTCTGCTAACAGTTCATTGACCATGCTCGAAAGCACATCCTCCTCAGCTGCTGAAGAGGCTGACTACTTGCCTTGCTTGGTTAAGTTAAAGCTTGCCCAGCATAGCAGCAGGTTTCATTTTCCCTGAAAGATTTTAGAGGCTACAGAAAGGGCCTGTTTGGGATGGCATGAGACCACAGTCACTCAAGGAGGCACAGGGGACGTTGCTACAAAACTGGTTGGCAGTACAATGTGCAAAGCAAGTAGTGCTGCTATGGCTACACTAAAGACATTTGGACTACAGGACTGGGACTAACAATCCTTTTGTCCCTCTCTCAACACCACACATTTTCCATGAAAACTTAATGTCCTGATTTGGACCCTGCTATTTGCCACCTTTGGCTTTATGAAACAAGCAGAGTAAATGATGCTAAAACATCTAAAAGAAAATACCCCAGAGAGACTCCTCATTAATGTACATGTGTGGAGGTATTTTCATGCTGCCTCACAGAAATAACTTCTTGATGACCAGTGGTTTGAAGCTGTGCAGCAGGTCAACTTTGCTTTTGCCTTGCAGCTGTGGAAGGGCTGATGCTATTTGGCAATTTAGGGCTTTGTGGGCCTTGCTGTGCTCTGCACTGAGCAGTGTCCAGGGCCAGAAAAATGTGTGGCTGCTTAAAACATGTCTTTGAGTTCAGGTGACCAGTGTGGCTTTCCGCACTCACTCTCTGTGTTACCTCTTACCAGGGACATATGTTTTGTTGTATTTTTTGGAAGGTTTCTGGCCAGGAAATACTTCAGATAATTTTTGACAGCTTCCTGATAGTGACAGAAGGATACAAATGCACTTCCCTCCACCTCCCTGTTGATCACTTGCTGTAGACAGTGCTGATGGGGTTTGCTATTGTGTGGATCCAGACTTCCATAGCAAACCATGCCCAGTAAGGAGAGCTAGGAGTGCATCTCCTGCTCTGGATGATCAGAGAAGCTTTACACTGAAGGCTAAAATGAAGCATAAAGCATATTTTATTGCAAAATGATTCAGCCACTGATATCCTTTTATAGAGGGATTCATCATAGACCTGAGACTTTCTTTTACTTACTGTCTAAGTGTAGGTTTCTCTCAATAAAGAACACTTGAGAGAATGTAATCTCCTGTCTGAGACTGAATGAGATTATTTAGTGATAAAGTAGTAAGTGCCTGTTTTCACTTTCCACTGCAGCTGGAAACAGAAATTCAGCAAGTTTCAGAGGCATACAAAAACCTGGAGAAATCGTCCTCTAAGCGGGATGCCCTGGAAAAGGCCATGAGAAACAAACTGGAAGGAGAAATTCGTAGGCTTCATGATTTCAACAGGGATCTGAGAGGTAAATGAAGTAAAGCTTCTGTTTTTCCATGCTGGTTTTTTTTTATTGTTATGCTTACTTGGCAGGACAGAGTTTTCCTGCAGAATTCAGTGTCCGACACAACTGGAGTATGATGGGATACTCAGGTGTGTTCAGTAGTCAGAGATTTAAAGCACTTGCAGGGGGAATGGAAAAGACAGGTTTAGGGGAGGGCTGTAGTCTTTCATTTTCAGCCTGTTTCTCATTGACAAGAAACATGTGATAAGCCAAATACCATAGACCAGATGCAAGCCTGGAATTCTCTCATGTCTTATATCCTAGAGACAATTTGTACAATTTGTTCAGTTTACACAAATGGAAAGAGTTTTTGCTGACTGCCTAATCCCACACCAGGCACGTTCACTTTATTTCCTGTCCAGTGACCCTTCTGCACTGACATACAAACTGCAGAGTGTCTGTTCTTCCTGAAAGTCTTGTCATTCCTTATCAATATAGGCATCTGGTTTTTTGGATCTCCCTTCCTTTTCCAGAGTGAGGTGTTATTAGTGTCTGGTTCTTGCTAAGAGGCTGAGGCAGCACCATGGTTGGCAGCAGAGTGGTGCTGAGTGGTATTTGACCTTACCGGGGTAAAAGCTTAAGCATTAGCTTGAAAAGTGAAAAACATTTGCAGTTTGAGATTTTTGAAGATGCACAAAAAGTTTTTTAATCAGTGAGTTTAATTTTTTTTAGGAAAGCCTTCTGATCGTCCTGCATGTTGTCAGCTTTCACTGCCCCATGTTTCTTACTAAGACACCCAGAAATTGTTTTGCAAAACTGAAGCCATTTCCCAGCACAGTACACAAAGGCCTGCATTAAATAATCATATTCATAATAAAACACAGTATAAACATTTTGTTCTGATTTTCATGGACTGATACAAATTTCTAGCAGCATGAAGCAGCAGAGCTGTTAAGCTGTTTTTAGGGTTTTACACTGTTCCCTCAAATCAGGTAATTGGACAACAGTGATTTAATCTTCTGTTAAGATTCAATGGAGAATTATAAGAGAATCTTTTAGCTGCATGGTGAGATTTTTATTGAAAAAATAAACTTCTGTGTTGTAAATGTTTAAAATAATTTATTTGGAACTTCAACCTGTTTTGTCTCATTGAGAGTATTTTCTTAAGGACATAATTAGAAACATTTGAAAAGTGAGGGCCAACTTCTGAAAGGCTGTAGAATTAGGAGATCCATTCCCCCAGCATCAGGAATGCCCTGAGCAGATGTAACTTAATTCTTGAAAGTTTTAAATTATTTCATTTGCTTTTATTGAAAATTTTTGCAGAACGTATGGAGACAGCCAACAAGCAGCTCGCGGAGAAGGAGTTTGAGGGATCTGAAGACAATCGGAAAACCATCTCTCAGCTCTTTGCACAAAGTGAGTTCCACAGCCATTATGGGGCAGTGGAAAGCTCCAGTCACCTCCTGGGAAGGAGGACAGTGCAGCAGGTTAATTATCAGGACAGAAATCAGGGCAGTGGCAGACCCAAACTGGCAGTGGAGAAAGGAGGAGGGAGGGATTCAAGAGTTCCTTTTCTGTCGGTGTGTGAAGTCCATCTGGTGGGATTTATCAGAGATTTTGGAGCAAAGGTAATTTGCAGTTAAACTGTAAAATTAGTGTTTACTCCATAATTTACATGATATTTTATCCACCTGTTTTCTTCCTTGAAAGCTTTGAGCTTAGACCTTCCCAGGCTGACAGGAGTCCTGGCTTGAGTTAAGGCCAGTGGGAGAGGAGCCCGGTAGGTCTCCTATCTCCTTCCTCTTTAATTTGCCACTGCCCTATCCTGTTCAGCAAAAATAAAGAGGATGAACACTCCTGCAGTCTGCTGGGCTGGGTGAGGGTCAGGAATTCTGTCCACAGCAGTGGATTTATCACAAGGCAAACCAAAATGACGGGTGTGAAATGCTGCTTTTCCTTTGTTCTGAAATGTCTTGAGGCCGACGGCGCTGGGCCAACTTTTCTCTCATCCCACAGTGTACTCCACCCTTCTGACAATGCTCACTTTTCTCCAATTGTATAAAAAGGTAGTGCAATAAAATTGCAAAACAGAGTTTCTCTTTGGTGTAATAGACACTGCAGCTACTCTGAAAAATGCTAGTGTCCCTCTCTTGTGTCATCTTTAGCTTATTCCTTGTGGTTTGCATTGCAAGCAAATGGCTGTCAGGGAATGAATTCCAAACTCCTGGTGGTTGTGGGAAGGCTGGGGTTTTAGTCTCTCCTTCTATTGGGTGGACATTGAGGTTGTCCACCAGACAGGTGGGGAGGCCAGAGCTGCAGGGCCTCTCCACTGGGATGAACATGGGAGCCACAGTGCTACATTTCATCGGTCCCAGCATTTCTAGGGGTGCTGCAGTCAAGTGAAGCAGTTCTCATTTGGAGAAGAGTCTGCAAGAAAACTTCCAAAAGCCTCTCTGCAAGCATTTCCAGATTAACAAACAGCCTGGTGGCACTGACTGATACCTGCTGGCATAATGCCACCCTGTCTCATTGCAGCTCAGTCTCTGCAGTACAGTTCAGTGTGCTCTCACTGTCAGCAACTCATTCCTGGGTGGAGGAGAAATACTGGGAAAAGATGGGGAATAAAAATAATCAGGTGATGACATTTGTCCTTATGTCTTATGTCCCAAGCTGGCTCTGAGCTGCACTCAGGGTTTACTCTGCAGAGCTCTGAGTGCTGTTGGTGGACAGGTTTGTTTTGCAACCTGTGTGTGGGCTGCGTTGATTCCCTGGCAGAAGGGAATCTTTAGCTGCTCTGTGTTGCTAAAGCTTTGCTCCTGGCTTTTTGCTGGCAGAAGAAAGGGAGTAATTGTGGTCCTGTAAATATAGTTATGCACATGCTTGCACAAACGGGCCTGTGTGCTCCATATGCAGTCTGTCCTAACACCCAGCACCTAGTTCCTGTTTTTCAAGCCTTCCACTCCTTGTCCTCATTCCTTTGTCGTGGGATATTGGTTTCTGGAATGCAGTTTCTCTGGTGTCATCAGTGCTGGGTGTAGATCACTCCAGGGAGTATTCTGTGGTTGTGTATCCAGCAAGTGGGTTAATGTTATCTTTGGAGCTGGTTGGCTTGAGCTGGGAATGGCAGCATTTGCAGAGGACATCAGCTCTGTGTTGTGGCTTTGCCTTACACCCCTTGTGATAATTCCTCCAGTCTCCAATTATTTTTATCCTATCTATTTTTTCATGAGGGCAGTGCCCTGTTCCTGCAACACTTAGCATTGCTGCTCCAGCACAGTCCAGCTCTTCCTGGAGAGCAGCAGAAAAGGATGAGCTTCTGCATTTGGGGTGGCAGGTCTGCTCTGAGCAATGCCAGAACAGATGCATGTGCCTCACTTCTAGCCCAGGGGGTCATTGTTTAGGGCAGTAGAGGAAGACTGAGGAGTTCTCATTGCTCACTTCTTTTCTGACTCCTCTGATGGTACTGCTGGGGGTTCCTCTGAGAAGGGGCAGAGCAACCTTCCAGTTTGGAGGGTCAGTGTGGAGAAAAGGAGCCCAAGTTTTTCAGGCACACAAGTCTGCCATCTCTCTCCCCTGCCTGAGATATTAAAATTACTCAGTTTGTTTTCCACCGCTGAAAGCTCAGAGGTAAAGAGGTGCCAAGTTTCACTAACCATCTGCATAATCACAGCAAATTACCTGAGTAACTGTACTGAGTGATGCACCTTCTGTTCCTTCTCACTATCTTTGTGGCACATATTTGCTTGAAGGTACCATACTTGTTTTTCAGGGTTACAGGTCCTTCTCTTCCTTGAAAGCCATGTCCTTTTAT
Source organism: Acanthornis magna (assembly GCA_036785705.1). NCBI lineage: Eukaryota > Metazoa > Chordata > Aves > Passeriformes > Acanthizidae > Acanthornis > Acanthornis magna. The sequence goes on from JAWUZG010000262.1 coordinate 2,969,181, forward strand.
TTTCCCTCTTGGCACTAGATTTGCATTCTCTCTCTTGTGAGAAGTCCCAGTGCAATCTTTCCTTCATCTCTGGAGTGAAAGGCTCCTGAAAACTGGGCAGAGACAAACGCTGTGCGTTGATAACTATCCCTTTTTTATCCACAGACAAGGAAACGCAGCGGGAAAAAGAGAAACTGGAAATAGAGCTGGCTGCTGCACGCTCCACCAACGAGGACCAGCGGAGACACATCGAGATCCGAGACCAGGCCCTGAACAACGCTCAGGCCAAGGTGGTGAAACTGGAGGAGGAGGTAAGAATGCTGGGAGAGAGAAATCAGGGTAGCTTGCATTCCAGCAAAAGTGGCTCTGGGAATGAGTTTGTCTGGTAGAAGTTGTAAGGAAATCTGCTTTCTTCAAAGCTGTTTCTATCGGCTTAGCTTTGTGTTGACTAGCTAAACAGATAAGCCACAAATCTGTATTTCCTTGGAAGTGCTTTTGTCTAAGCAGCCATATTTTGTTTTATGTTTGTTGCAACTTCTGAAAATGGGCTGGACCTGAAGCCTCAGCCCTGGAAACCTCCAGAACTTGGCAGAAATTCAGATCTGGATGGACTTCCAAGTAATATCAGATGAATGCAGCTTGTCCCCTTGCCAGGTGTGGGGACAGTGCAGATCACCATATGTGCCCAGCATTTGTAATAAGCTGGGCATGACCTTAGTTGTTTTCTCTCCCTTTCCTTCCAAGAGGGGATAATGCATTTGAACTGCAGGCTTGTCCCTGCCACTCACAGCTCTCACCTCTCTGCCCTTCTGTGTCACGGTGTCTGTCCTCTTTCCTCCCGCCTACAGCTTTCCTCTCTAAGGCCCCATTTCCCACTCCAGCCTCTGCTTCCTTTACTCCTACTCTTCCTCCGTGGAGTGTCTCGGGAGGAAATCTCCTGACCAAGCACACTTCCTCACTGCAGGTTTGTTCTCCAATCCTGCCATCTTCCTGGCTGCCAGCCCTCGGCCTCACTCTCAGCCTGGCACTGTGCCTACAGCCACCTGAATTTTACTACTTTCAGAGACATTCCTCAAACCCTCCCCTTGTCTGTTTTTAGTTCTCTGTCCCTTCAGGATCCCATTGTGCCAAGAGAGGAGGAATGATCAAGCACAAAGTGAATAGCCTCCTCTCCCAGGTGCAAGTGCAGTTGCTTTCTGAATTTTAGCCTGCTTTTCTCTGGGCTCTGGATTTGCCTCAATAGCCTTTCCTCTGAACCTTCCTGTCTCTCTTTCCCTGGTCTCCTTAAATTTTGCCCTTCCTTTAATCTCCTCATGGAAGCCTTCCCTCAGTCCCTCTGGATCTCCCCTAGACCTGCTCTGCTCATTCAGGATGTTGTTACGGGTTTACCTGCTGTCATAACCTTTTTAGCCTGGCATGGCTGCCTTACCTTTATCACTCAGGGGACAGGGAGCATTAGGTTATAGAGTAATTTACATGTGGCATGTTCTCTTTGGCTCTCAAACTATTCTGTCATTGATTCTGCAATGTATTGGAGCTCTTTGGCTCTCACTCAAATTTCAGTGCCTTATTTACAAGTCTGATGTGTCACTAGCTCCCATGTGCACGGGACATCCTTGTGGTTTCCCTGGAAAATGCTTGGAGTCAACGTGGATGAGGTGCTGTGATCAGCTGGGCCAGCACACACAGCACTTGGCTGGGTTGAACCTCTGTGTAGGCACTAATTTTGGCTCACTCACAGTAAAGTTGAAGCCTTGAGGGGTAATGATAATGGTATGTTTTATTTTCAAAAGACTGCTCTTGTTTTACTAGAAGAATTGGGTTCAGTGCTGTGGCGAAGTATTGCTGCCTAGATAGAATAGAGAAATAGATAAGTAACTGGGCTAAATTGCAAGATAGCTTAAAAACACACTTAGACTAATGCAGAGTGAAATGATCTGCGTGAGGGCTTTGTGGTCACATGCATCCAACCTTTGCTCGAATCCCAGGGTGTGCAGGAAGTGCCACCCTTCCTGCTGTAGATAAATATGGAAGCGTCTCAGTGAGGGAGCAGGAATTAACTCTGCTTTTTCCTAGAGGTGAGAGGGAATAAAGGGAAACAAAGGGTAAAGAGTCACTTTTGCAGGTTTCCCAAATCACTTTTTAATGAAATACTTAGGATTATAAGGCATTTGTTGCCTCATTAGTGTTAAATTGTGGAAAGTTCTCAAATCCCCAGGCTGTTTGGTAACTCTCCCGAAAGGCAGACAAGGAGCTGCTCAGAGCTCAGGGCACCTTTAGAAGGGGCTGGAAACACCATTTTGAGTTAGTGGCATTCAGTGGCCATGAGATATGAACAATTTGTTGATTATTTCTTTATTCCTGCCAGGTTAATCAGAGTTACTAGTCCCTGTAAGTGTCAGGAATTTCCAAACTGGTCCTGCAGAAGAGGGTGGAGTTTCTTAGGCTCAGGTTTGGCAGCCTGAGGGGGGGATGCATATTTCAGTTGTTGCATCCTGTAATGTAAGTTTTCAGTTTTTTTTTTTTCCCCTTTCCATTTTGACTTCCTATTAAGCAGAGTAACCCTGCCTTGCATGCACCAGAACCTTTATAAAAAGAATATTTCCATTCTAGGGAGAGCTATAAGCCATACATCACTGAAATTAAGTGTTGCGTTGGAATTGGAGCTTTAGATTCTTTTCAAAATCCTTTAATTGAATCGCCAGTTTGACAAAACCACCCATCTGTAAAATGTAGACACTTGTCTACACCTGTGGAGCTTTGAGGATTTTTATATCCATTGGATTTTAGCATCCAAGTTGGAGTGAAAGGAGAGATAAAGGGATGCTAAATGTGATGGAGAAAGGAATGGTCTTGGAGATACTGAAGCATAGTGTGAAGCAGTTGGAAGCCAAAGCAGACATTCACAGAATGCTTCCCCTGTTGGCAGGGGTGAAATGGCTCTTCAAATTTAGAACGAGCTGCCATTAAAGTTTTTGATAGTGTGGGGTTTATTTCTGCAAAGTGCAAAATAGGGTGAGTGATCATAAATATTTAAAGCAAACTTAAATATGTCTATGTACAGAATTGCTAAGTATGTATATGTTTTATATATAATATTTAAACTTTACTACTTCTCTACTCTCCATAAAGATACACAGTTATTAACCCCTATTTTCACTGCTCTATTTTTGTTCTTCCCTTTAGTAAATGTTCCACAGTTCTGCATAAATCAGCAGCTTACTAAAATTGTTTCTAGTGAAGTATTGGTCTGTGGTTTCTAAAATCAAAACTTCAGATTATTTTCATTACATGTAATACATTTGACATAAATTGAACATACTTGAGGTAAAATGTATGTTGGCTTAAAAATGTATATCACAGTCAGAAACAGTGAATACTTGGAGCTAAGGCAATGAAAAATTCTCATTTTGGAGCAGGGATTGCTGTGAGGGTCTCAGGGGGGATGGCAGCAGGGCTGTGGCTGGCACTCCTGATTTAACCACCGCTGCTCACACACACCTTGAGAGCCTGGAGCAGAGGGAGCAGTTAAACTGGGCTTTGCTCTGGGCCAGGGCCAGAACTGCTGGCCTTGCAGGAAGGACCATCCTGACCCACCTGACACTGAGGAAATGCTGACTTACTGCCAGTCCTTACCAGACTTGGAATGCTGCAGGAGGGAGTTGGGTGCCAAATGCTTCATCTAACCAGAGCTGCTGGGTGCAGAGGCTACAAGTGCTACTGGTTTTACTATTTTTCCTCAAAAAAAAACCCAAAAAACAAACAAACAAACAACACACAAAAACCCCCCAAAAACCAACTCCCCCAAAAAACCCCAAAAAACAAACAAACAAAAAACCCAAACAAACAAACAAAAAAGAATTTCCAGATCTTTTCTCAAGCTTGGTCATTTCTGCTTACCCTATTTAATTCATACCATGGAAGACCACACTTCAACTTAAGAAACGTTTGTGCATTTCTTATAGTAATGTAACTTGTACTCCTTTGCAACACCGCTTTACAAACCACTTTTTTTTACTGAGTGCCTCAAGAGACAGCTTTGGAGAATAGTGACAACCACCAGGAAGATAAAAATACCTGCTCTTAGCCATCCTCACACACACACACACCTTGCAGTGGGAACAGGAGACAGATGACCTCTCTAATGGATGGAAATTGGGGGCTGAGGGAGGGGACAAGTTTGAAGGAAAAATATTTTCTAAAAGTGCTTGTGTTTAGAAGTTCTAAGATCCTTCAGCCACCGGAATTCAACATGAAGCAGATACCAGCTGAGATACTGTGTTCATTTCCCACTGTGCTGCTGTGGAGAGAAATAACTCTCTATTTCTGATAACACTGAGGGTTCTGTCTGGGGAGAAGTGGGAAAATACATTTCCCAATGACATCTATTGTACTTTTTATGCTGTGCCTGAGACACTTTCAGAACAGAGCTCTGGCTTGTAGGGAGGAGACCCAAAGGAGAGCTGTCTCCTTGATGCCTTGTCTGTTTTTTTCCCATCACTTCCCTGGGTCTATAAAAAGATACTCCTGGTCTCCACAGCTTTGTTTCACATATACTCTGAGAGCTACATAATACTTCTTTCAGGAAAGAGTTTTTTCTAAAGGGGACACTTTTTGGATGGCTTGTCACTCCTGGATGGATTGGGTGCAGAGGAGAGAAACCTCCCTGTTTTCCCTGTAGCTATTTCCCTCTAATGACCTGCATTCTTGTGACAGAACTGCCTTTTTATTGCCATGTCTCACATATTCTGCCTGTCAGTGATTTTCCAGAGGTGGCTTTGAGAGCTAGAACTTATTTTAACCCAAACAAACAGGGCGACGGCATTGTGACATTCCCATGCCACAGACACTGTTCCCTAGCAAGGAGATGGTGTTACCAAATTGTTTCAGTAGGAATTCTTGCTGAGGCCACTGGCGCCTTGTTGGGCCTGAATTCAAACAAACTGAGGGTTCAAAGGCATCCTAGAGGAATATATTCCAACTGCAAGAGGGAGAGGTGATTTAAATGAGTTTGCTCTTTCTTTTTTTTTTTTTTTTCCCCCTACATTTCTGCCATAGCAGGCAAATTCTTGTGGGGAAACACATTTTCAGCTGCATCTGAATGGATTCAGCTTTAGGATAAACCCAGAATGTAATGAAAACACCCTGAATATATTAAACAAAGGACTTTGAAGACATCAGAAATAGTGGGTGGGAGACAAGCAGATGCTGATGAGTGTTACCAATTTGCTGAAATAGGAGCTGTCCAAGATGAAGAGAGTAATGGCTGGGTTTGACAAAATGCCTGAGAGAGTTCTGAATCATTGCAGGAAGTCTTCTCTTCTTCCCCAGAAAAAAAAAAAAAAAAAAAAAAAAAAATCTTTGCTGAGTAACACATCTGGAAGCAATGAATCTCTTTCCAAAAAGAAGATCCTTCCCCCTCACCTGCTGTGTCCAGGGCTGTGTTTGTCCTGCCCCAGGATGTTACAGCCTCCTTTGTGCCTGGTGCCTTGACTGAAAATTCCTCAGTCCTGTGTGCCCCTGCTCCCTTTCCATGAAACCTCTGTGTCCTCCTCAAAACCTTCCTTCTGCAAGGACCTGGGATCCCTGAAAGGGTTTGCATGGTTTGTCAAAGCCTAAATAAATGGAGAAACAGGATTTGTTTGGCTTTTAGGATGTTAATCCTCTTTCTGCTGAACAGTTGTGGTAATAATGAAATATCTCTGTTTCTGAGAGGAAAACCTCGGCCATTGATTTTAGATGATGGAAGTGCCTGCCAAGGGAGAGGGGAAATTAAATGGAACTGGAAATACTTGATCAGGCAGCCACAGAATCTTTCAGGGGTATTCCCTGCATTGCTCTGCTCTTTGTGCACTGGATTCCTGCAGATTCCAGGCCAGTCCTGGTCATCTTTATTTTTCTTGTCCTCCATCCTATTGCAGAATTTACGTAAAGGTTGTAGTAAAAGGCAACTGGAGAGTGCCTGCTCTTGTTTACATTGGTTTAGTTAGAAAATTTTGTTGATAAAATTATAGTATGACCTCTGATGCTTGGTTAGGACATTTTCCAAGGCAGTCAGGAATTGACCTGGAGATGATAAGGGTCATTTAAGATGATTAAAGTTGTGCTGTAGGAAATGCTGGGAAGGGAGACAGTCATCCTGCAGTGCTGTGCTTCCAGACATGCACTGAGGTTATTTGAGATCTTACATCATAAATAGGTGTTAAAATAAAGATATTCTCATTAGCAAAATGCTCTGCATTTTCAGAGCACCCTTGGAGGCAGAGCAGTTACGATACATTATGTGAACATGAGCTTGCTTCTTAGTTAAATGCTGTACCATCAAAAGGAAAATTACTATCTTGTCAAATTTATTTAAAATTACATACCAAAGGGTGTGACTGCATCCTTGTAAAGCTTCAGGAATGAACTCTTATCGAGAGCACGTGTTCACTGCAAGGCCTGATGCAGAGGAGAGAATTCCTGTGTCCTTTGATGCCATCTTTGCCCTGCTGGATGTTGCTGTGGCCCTTGGCACCCAGCAGCCAGTTTTGGTTCTTTGTTGGGAGGGAAAGGGTGGGGAATCCATGGCAAATGACTAAGAACAAGCCTCAGCACGCTGCCTTTTTTCCCTCTTCCCATCTTGGTTATGTCTTCAGCACCCTGGCAGTACTCAGGAAATTGTTTCCAATTCCTCTCTTAGGAAAACAAGATCATACTCTTGATTTCTGGTAATGAAATCCCTCTGTGCTTGGAAGAATCATTCCTGATCCTCTACATTGAGAATTCAGATCAAATCAGAAAGATGAAAACAAAAAATGTATAAATTTAGATTTCCCTTCACCATTTCTGGAGAATTCTGGTTTGCAGAAAGGTAAATTGTTCTCACAAATACTTGCAGTAGCAGAGTGGCAGAGCTGGAAATGAATGAGAGTGCAAGCATATGCAGTGACTTAACCGAGTGCAGCAAGTGTATGAAATGAAACTATCTTACAGATAAAGTATAATTCTGACAAAAGACAGTAGGAAAATTGAGTTATCTGGAACACATCCCTGCCTTTAAAGCTTACTGAACACCTGGGTTCCAAAAACCTGAAAACAATTTGAGGAATTCCTGAATTAATTCTGGTTTTAAGCTGTTAAAAAGAATACCCACACCAGCCCTAAATCTTCGAACATTCCTAATTCTTCCTGATGCTGGAAGATGAAGTGCATCTTGTGAAGGGAGAAAGAAATGTTGTGTTTCTGCAAAGCCACTGAACAAGCTGTGCCTGTACATTGGGTCTGCTGCCCAAGCCAGGCGTGTGCAGGCAGTGCTGGGAAGTTGGGCAACAGCTTGTGTTGCAACTTTTCACCTGCAGGTTTGGCTGATGGGAGCATGTTCAAAGTGAATGTTTCAGTGGAATTTCTGTGTCCTAATTCTGCTTTTTGGCTGGGCTCTTGGTATTCTTTGAATGCAGGCCAGAACGTTAATCCACGCATATGCGTACTCAGGTTTGTTAATTGTGAAACTGTAAAATGTTGTCGGTGGCTGCTTTTGCAGCATTTTGCCTGTGTGTTAAGAAATTTAAATGCTTTGTAGGTAGTAAGAGACCAAATGTCCATCACCTCATCCTTCATTTCTTTTATAAAGAAGAGAGAGGGCAGAGAGCTGGTTTTGAAGAGATTATTTTTCAGCTCGGTGCATGATATTTCACTGCTAATGAGTTTATGAAGTTATTCTTCACTCTTGTCCAGTTCAGAACCCAAGATACTGAGTGCTCTCCATTTCTGGGTTCTGCTGCTGGCCTTATAGCTCATCACTTTTGGCTACTTTGAGCTGCTGTTAATCTAAGTTTAAAATTGTTGCATTAATCCACACTTTAGTGGCATTTGAGAAACCTTAAATTGGTGTTATCACGCACTATGATCTGGAATACAAAGATTTATAAAGTATAACATATTTATTGATTTGCTGCAGTGCAGCAGTGGAATATTAAGTTGTATTAAAATGTATTTGTCCTTCCCCTTCCAAAGAAGCTTGAAATCTTGAGCAATCAAAGAACAAAAATACTTTTCTACTGTACATGCACTGGTGGGAAGTCCTTTGGCTGGTTTGCTCACTGTTTATTGTAACTTTTATTATAAAATTCTTGTTTGGGGAAAATCCTCTAAGGCAGCAACATTCATGCTGTGAGATTAGATGCCTGCTGACTTTCTGAAGAGAAGAAAAGGATACTATGTCTGGGATTAATAGTGTTTGGAGGTTTTTCTCTCTCTGCTCTTCACATTGCCTGAAGGAACAGGAGTGAGAAAAGGGAAAATCTTTTAAGAAACACATGATAAGACATTTTTGGAACAAAGGTGCGATGTGAGAACTGCTCATGTTGTTCAGATCAAAGTATCCTGTGTCTGCTGAAACTGAGAGCAGATTCCTAGGGAACACTGTCAGAATGGGGCCAGCGAGCAGTGATACTTTCCCAGAATACTTTCCGCTTCCAAGAAGGACTTCCTGAGCCAAAAGTGGTGTCTTTTGTCTTTAATATCCCTCAGTGGACTTTTCTTCCATGAAGCTGTAGAGCAGCTCTTTGAACTCACATAAGGGAGTCTGTGTTTTGCATTGTGATGCCTCTCTAGAACTTTGGCTCCGACTGTTGGGAAAAGTTGCCTTCTTCCTGCTATTTTTGTGTTTCAGGGTTTATGACAGAGCTACAAAAGCAGTGCCCCAGATTTGCTGCACAGGGCCAGCTAATTGCAATTGTTAGCCTTTTCCTTAACAGAAGATAATGCCCACAGGTGTGCACTATTCCCTATATTTGAATAGAGCCGGGCTCTGGGTGTGTTGTTTTTTTTTTAATTAATATTTTAGTTTGTTTTTATCCTGCCTGAACTATGGATTAACCTTGCTAAGACAGTTACTGGGGGGCTCAGTGTGGTAGCTTTTGTTGCTTCTTGTGAGGGAGGGTGGCAGCTTGGTTTGCAGGATGAGCAATGGAGGAGGATGGAAGGGCAGTGGCAGGAACAGATCAGGACCCCTCAGACCAAAAAGAATGTCCAGACTGCTGAGATAAACCTGGATAAACCTGGCATGGGGAGAGCCTGGGCCGTGGCTGGTGTGTGCTTTGATCCTATTACTTTATTGTGATGGGATTGCAATAGGATGCCCCAAGTTTTGATTCCATTTCTGCTTAATCTTGTAAAAATGCTGCCAACAATTTTCGATATTGCACTGAGAGTGTTCCCAACTCGTGGACCAGCTCTGAACACTGCTGCAGTTTCCTTGGAAACATTGTCAAGTCACTCAAACACTGTTCCAATCCCTGGTGCCCTTTCTAGTCCATTGCTGCTCTCAGACATTTGCAACAGATAATTTCCTCTGTTTCCTCATAATTGCCATGGGGTCACTGAGGACAAAAAGGACAAATAGACCCAGCAGGAAAGCAGAGATGGGACAGAGCTCTAACATCCTGAGTGTTCAGTCCAGAGCAGGAGGCCAGGGCCCACTGACAGCAGTTAGGAGACCTGGAATCATGGAATGGTTTGGGTTGGAAGGGGCCTTAAACATCATCCAATTCCAACCCTCTGCGACAGGGACACCTTCCTCTAGACCAGATTGATCCAAGCCCCATCCACACTGGCCTTGGGCACTCCTACGGATGGGGCAGCCACAGCTTCTCTGTGCCAGGGCCTCCCCACCCTCACAGGGGAGAATTTCTTCCCAATATCCCATCTAATTCTGCCCTCTGGCAGTGGGAAGCCATTCCCCCTTGTCCTGTCTCTCCAGGTCCTTGTAAATAGTCTCTCTCCATCTTTCTTGTGGGCTCCCTTCAGGTTCTGGAAATCACCTGGACATCTTCTTCCTTTCCTGGCTGGTGCTAAAGCCCAAAGTTCACTCGCTCATTCTCATTATTTCGCTTCTGTTGCCTTTTGTCCCTGTGTTTCAGCTGAAAAAGAAGCAGGTCTATGTGGAGAAGGTGGAGAAGATGCAGCAGGCCTTGGTTCAGCTGCAGGCAGCGTGTGAGAAGAGGGAGCAGCTGGAGCACAGGCTGCGGACCCGGCTGGAGAGGGAACTGGAATCTCTCCGCATGCAGCAGGTACCCCCTGCCCCTGCTGGGCTCCTTGCACCCCACACCACACAGAAGAGAAAGGCACTGGGCTTTTTCCGTCTTGTATTGTTGACAAACTTTTATTTTATGAGCTAGCATCATGTATTTGCTGGCCATTGTATTGTTTTTACCTGATTTAATTCTGTTTCAACCAGAAAACTTAGATAAGGAGCAACAGGGGATGCATCCTGTGCCAAGATGCAGAAATAGCCACATGCTGTTTTATCTTTAAGTAACCTGGTTATATTTGATTTGAAATTACTTTATAAATTTTGTTCACAGTTTGGGATTTTATATAAAATTCATTAACAACTGGCCTGGAAAGAGGCCGTTCAAGAAACCTTTACATTTAAAAAAACCACGCAAGACTAAGCCAGCAAGCCCATTCTATAAATGCAGTTGATGGAAATGGAGGGGAGCTTCACACAGACCACATTTCAATTGTGTGTTGAGTGTTTTTCAGTGAAAAGAATGAATGAGAAGTAGATTGTGCAGATGTGTTGTGAATTAAATGTGAAGTTTTAGTTTTGCTTCAGCCTCTGTCAAACACAGGTCACCTGTCAGGTGTCTAAATATTACTGGAAATAGAATGCAGGTCTATGTTCTAAGATTTAGTTTCAGGTTATTTTTATTCCCTAACTTCCACTTCTGCATAGGAATGGATATTTAAATCTTGGGCATTTGTATTGGCTTTAGCAGAAGTTACAGTAATTTCATAAACTTTTCTGTTACACCTTTCAAAGATTAGGTACTCTAAACCCCACAGCTTTTTCCATCGAGCCTGAACCAACACAAAAAATTGCTTTCTTATCATGGTTAAAAATTCTGAGCTCAGCATAAAATAGCTTGTCTGCCCAATTTCTTTTCTTTTAAACCATTTATTTTATTTTTTAAGTCAAATGTCTTGCTAATCCCAGATGAGACTCCCATGTAAAACTGCAATTTTTATTCATTGAACTATTATCTGAGCAAATCTCAACTCTTCTTTATTTTGAAAGGGAACACTGCCTGCCTTCCAAATCTTCCATTAGAACTGAATTGTTTCAATCCCCAGCTATACACTGGTCATATTAATTTAGTAATCAAATGCTTTAAAAATATTTTGGATGTATTTTTTTAATGAGGTGATACTAGTTAGTGCTTTACTGAACACTTGGGAGTCAGTTTGTGTTACTCCAGGCATTGTGGATGAGCTGTGCCCATCACACCTGTGTAGCACAGTCTAGCTCTGGGATGCATATTTGGGGCTTTGCACATGGAGAAAAGGCCTTGGGAAGAGTATTTTCCATCTCAGGTATTTTCTTGTTAGTCTGCCCAACACAGCATAAAGCATTTCCCTCGGGGGGTTTCTTGAGTCAAACCAGTGACAAAAAGCAAACCAGCCAACCCTGAGCCTTACAGATGCATCCTGAAACTTTTCTATTTTTGTTTTGTGTGCTTTTTTTCTCTTGGGAATCAGCGTCAGGGCACATCTCAGGCTGCCAACGTCTCCGAGTACAACGCCACGGCACTCATGGAGCTCCTGCGGGAGAAGGAAGAGAGGATCCTTGCTCTGGAAGCTGACATGACCAAGTGGGAACAGAAGTACCTGGAGGAAAGTGTGATGAGACAGTTTGCTTTGGATGCAGCTGCGACTGTGGCTGCTCAGAGGTAAATGAGACTTTTCATAGTGCTGGGGTTATTTTCTTTTTCCAGCTGAATGTCATATTTCCCACCCAGGAATGTTGTCATGCCACCCTCCCGTGATTGCTCGCCCTGTGGTCTGAGCAGCTCCTCAGACCTCTGCATGCAAGTGGAGCTTGGCTGCTCTTCCTGGGAGCTGTGCAATTGCCAGCAATTAGAAAGGTTTTTCCAGGGGAAGATTCCTCCACATGCAGGAGACATTTTCCAGACTAGGATTGTTCTGAGCCATTCCTAGAAGCTGTTGATTCAAAGGAGAAGAGGCTTGGGTGTTTTTTATTTTTAAAACAGGAATCAGTCCTTACTGAAGTCATGTGAGATGGGGTGAGCTTGGTGATTCACATCATTCACCCTGAATGGCTTCCTTGTTCTTCAGAATGTTTTTGCAAATTACTTTGTGGTATTGTCTGGTTACTTACCAGAAACATCTACTAGCAAATTCTGCTCAAAACATTCTGCTGTGTATGGCGAGCACTGCTTGTGGGGGTGGGAAGGGTGTCTGAAATTTGGTAACAAGCTCCCATTCCAAGACAGCCATACAGAAACACGTATTATGGCTGTAAATAGGCTTGAGTGCCATAGGCTGGTTGGTAAATAAGAGCTGTTACTGGAGTGCAACTCCTTAGCATTAGGCTTTGCTTGCACATAATTTCCTTGCTCACTGGTTTATGGTTCTGGACAGCAGATTTTATTGTAGATTGTTTCATGAGCCAGATCCAGATAGGGATGTTATCACAACTGGCGTCCCAGCTTGTAAGATCACACTGGAATTACAGGGGTGAAGCTGCAGATCTGCTGTGTTAGCATTTAAAGACTTATCTTATCTTGCTCCAGAAGCAAGCTGTTATTTTAGGTTATTGATGCTTCTTGTGCGCTGTTTTGCACCTCCCCAGAGATTCCCTAAAGGCTCCTGCTGCTGCTTGTGCTTAGAGGCCATGCTGTATTTCCAGCGTGGGCTGATAAGTTGGGGCCTGGTCTGTTGTTTATCATGGAGTGGGAGAGGATGTGTTAGGCCTGCTCAGGTTTCATTAAATGAACAAGAATGTTGTCCAGTCAGGAAAGAGCCTCTGTTTTTCCATTTCCATCTAGATTCCACTAATTCCAGTGGTAAGCTCATCTACTCTGTCCAGATTTCTTTCCCTTTTCTTTAACAGTGGGAACTGGCATCCCTTAGGAAGCTGAGGTTGCAGGAAGGATGCTTTAGGGCACAGGCAGGAGCTGGGTCAGGTTGAGTTTCTTTGGTGAATGATTTTGTGAATGCCCTTCCACATTCACAAGTAGAATGAAATACTCATTATTTGGTTAGCTGACTGACCAACTATCAGTGTTAACATTAGGCACTATATGGAATCACTCTGAAACTCTTTTCAGCCCATTCCAAGTTTGTTTTACCAAACTGCTTAGGATTGCTTCAGAAACTTCCATACCTTGTTCCCTTTGATATTCCCATCCCCTGTATGATATTGTTGGAAGGGAAAGGGAAAAAGCTTTATATCTGAAGTGAAGTTTGTGCTGTTTCAATTGAAGAAAAGTGCCTGGTGTTCCTTTCCCCTCCCTGTGTGCTTGGATTTGCCTCATTGATCAGTTTAGAGTAGTGCAGTGACTCAGTTTAGATGAGGGACAGGCCTGAGATGGATCAGGAGGTTGTTGTTTTAATGATCTGCATGTTTTTGTAATCCTTCTTCATTCAGGCACAAATGAAGTTGGGAGTTGGATTTTTGGAAGACACTGAGCCAGCTTAAACTCAAAAAAATATGGATATTCTAGTTTGTTACTTTTGAGCAGTATTTTTGTGCTGCTGGGGGGAAAGCAGCAAACTTAGCAGGTCCTTCATCTGCTGTCCTGCTTGTTCCCAGGGACACGACGGTGATCAGCCACTCTCCCAACCCCAGCTACGACACCTCGCTGGAAGCTCGCATCCAGAAGGAGGAGGAGGAGATCCTGCTGGCCAACAGGAGATGTCTTGACATGGAGGGAAGGTAAAGTGCAGTTTGGTCCTATCTGGCTTCTTTGGGACAGGGATTTTAAATTAACTGCATGGGTAGACGCCTCAGAACCAGAAATTCTTGTGTCTTCACCAGCAGCAGCAATGTCAAATGCCAGACACTCATTTGGCCAAGGAAGTATCTACATAGCATTCCAAAACCTGTCTTGATACTGAGGGCTAATGCAAAAAAGTCGTCTGAGATTTTTTGCATCTAGCTTGTTCCTCTTCTCCCTTCAGGGCATCTTCATCAGACCCCAGGCTCCAGCCACCCCTTAACAGGCTCACAGAGCTGTTTTCCCTGGGGTTAGGCCTGGTGCAGACTCCCCAAAGTGTGTTCATTCTCTCTGTTGGTCTCATGTCCTCCCCATAACTCTCAGGTTTGTCTCAAAGCCCTTTCCACTGCTGTTTAGGGCAGTTTCCAGCAGCCAGAGGTGGTGGGTGTGTCAGTGCACTCTCTCATGATCTGCTCTGTGGGCCAGAGAGCAGCCAGCGCCCAGGACAATCTGTTGGCATCTTCTACCTCCCCAGATGCCCTAGTCACAGCCATGGGGACACTGAGGCCTCAGTGCAGGGAGACAGGAGACACTTACACTGTCCTTTCCCCTTCCCCCAAAGGATTAAGACCCTGCACGCTCAGATCATCGAGAAGGATGCCATGATCAAGGTGCTGCAGCAGCGCTCCCGCAAGGAGCCCGGCAAGACAGAGCAACTCTCCTCCATGAGACCTGCCAAGTCCCTCATGTCCATCTCCAACGCTGGCTCAGGCTTGCTGTCCCACTCCTCAACGCTGAGCAGCACCCCCATCCTGGAGGAGAAGAGGGAGGACAAGAGCTGGAAGGGCAGCCTGGGTAATTCCCAAATACTGGTGGCAATTCTGATCTCGGAGGGGAGGCAGGAGCAGCAGTGGGGGGTGTTGGACTGACAGCTCAGAGGGTCTGGCGTGCAGGAAAGCTGGCTGCAAGCAAGATGGGAGACATTTGGAATGGCTGCTTATTTTAATCGCTTTTAATAAATAGAGATTTCTGTTACTCAGGCTCTGCCATTAAATATGTGAGCATTTATTCCCAATTTGGCACTTGACTTCAGGAAAGTCTGGGATATAGTTTTCAGGGTTCCCAAGCATTTGCTTTCAGCTGGGTGTTACAGCTGACTGAAGGTGTAAAGTCTCCTTGAATTGGAGCAGATACTAATCAGGATTTCTATCCTGTAGTGTTGTGCCTGCACCAACATGACTCCTGTCTGGAATGGCTCCACAGCATTGTTCTGAGAAAAGGACTTGTAACAAAGCAAATCCCAGATTTTTTTTTTCCTGGGAGGAGTTAGGCGTAAAGGCCCTCCCTCAGAGGGTAAAAACCTCTGAAATATAAGTGATAACCTGTTGCAGGTGATTTCAGAATGTGCAGATTAGTGCCCACCTGCAAGCAGCAATGTGGGGACACTGCTATTCCTCAGGTACTTCAGCACCCAGGGGTGGAAGGTGCTGTGGAAAGGCAACCCAGTGCTGCCTCTTGAAGGATGGAGCCTTTCCAGGTCCTGGAGCAAGCACTGCAGAGTGCTGCAGAGCTGACACCACCTTGTTTTCTGTGATTGTGCCATTTCCTTCCCTTTTGCCACGCAGGTGTTCTGCTGGGAACAGAATATCGCTCAGAGTCCATCCCCTCCACGCCCTCTCCCGTGCTCCCCTCCACGCCGCTGCTGTCGGCGCACTCCAAGACAGGCAGCAGAGACTGCAGCACGCAGACAGACCGGGGCAGTGAGCAGGGCAAAGCTGCTTCTTCCCCTGCAGCTCCCACCCCAGCACGACTCCCCAGCACCAACCTGACCTACAGTGCAGAGAAAACAGGTAACAGAGCTCAGCTGCTGCCCCCGGGGTGCCCCTGCCACCCCCTCCCTGTCTGGGGGGCAGCCCTGGCGTCCCTTTGTCCATCCAGGCAAACTGGGGTTGGTTTTTGTGAGGACAAGTGGATTTCAGGGACAGGTGTGACAGTGTTCTGAGTGGTCTCAAATGCTCTGAAGGAAAAAAAAAGCTTGAAGAGTGGTAGTGTAAGCGTGGGCACACTGGGCAGGGAGGTACAGCAAGATTTGAGAATTGAGAACAGGGAGATGCAAATCCCTGGGCAGTCTCTGAGCCAGTGTCTACTCAAGTGAATTGTGAGGAGGATGTGGGGTTTAAACAGCACATGAAAATGGTCTTCACAGTGGCTATTGCATTGAGTGGTCTCCAGAGCCAAGGGGACTCAGAGAAGGAGAGGGAACTATCCCAGTAAAATCCTCTCAGTGCCATCCCGGTGGAGATCCAGTTGACAGTGACTGTCACAGGAGCTGAATTTGCTTCCCACAGAGCTCCCAGCTGGCAAGAGCTGCTCGTTTTCCAGCCCACTCTGCCAAATCAATGCAGATTACACAACCTTGCCTCTTCTCCTTACAACAATGCTGTTGTTCTTTATGGCAGAGTCTGGCTGGGCTCTGCTCCTGCCCATGCTGTGCTGTTTAATGGGTATCGAGGGAGAACAGGTCTGGTGCTGAAAATCCACCCTGACTGCATTGGTTTAAATGCAGTCACTCCAGTTTTGTGTGGATTTGTGTATCAGTGGGAGGTACCCAAAGGGAATTTGATAAAATAGCTTTATTTGTCTGGCTACATACATGGGAGTTGAATTTTTTAAAATTAAATAAGTTATTAGCTGTCTTTGGCCAATGGTAGAAGATGATTTAAAATGTTAAAGTCACATTTCTAACCTCATTAAAGTTACACCTTTAATTGTCTGTCTCTTGTTTTTCCTCACCACCTAGATGGGCCACTCTTCCACTCCAGCACTCTTGAAAGAAAAGCCCCTGTTCAGACTGTGGGGCAGGACCTCCCAGATGGAGAGATGGTAGAATACCTCATCTGAAAGGCTGTACCAGGATCTGAGCTGGGATAACAGTAGCAAGAAATTTTTAAAAGACATTTTTATTGGGAAAAAAAAATGTAGTACCTGAGTAATAAAAGAACACTCAGCTGTTTGCTCTTGTATATTATGTCTCAAAAGTTTGGACAGGTTAATTTATAATTTGTTCTAAATTATAAAAAACCCGTAACACTTGTTCTTTGAAAGTTTTCCCCTTTATTTTTTAAATACTGGATCTGGTAACATCTGGAGAAAAAAACCTAGAACTTAGGTGCACTACATCTGATATTTCATTTCAGTGTTTTTAAAGTCTCTTAAACAGAAGTACCTGCTCTCACAGGTGCTGGTTACATGTCTAGCTTGAATGTAGTAAGGTGAGCTTAATGGCCTTAAAATGATCAGAACCAGGGACTTTGTTGTGAGCATCACTTAATGGTTTTAGCATACAGATGTTCTGTGAAGCTTTTATAAATCTGAGCTGTGATCAAGGGAGATTTCCCTTTCACTTCCTCTTTACTCTCAGTGTAAGAACTCAGAATAGGTATTTCGTATTCATAGGCTGAAAATATTTCCATTTTCCGTGTGGTAACATTTTTTTTTTTTACTTCCCAAATTTCTTTATTATTTCTTTATTAAAACAAATGACTCCGGTGATTAATGTCGCATTTCATATTTGTAGTTCCTTTTGCAAGATTTGCCACACTTTTATACTTAAGTACTTTTTCAATAATTTGTACAGTGGATAGTAAATAATATATTGCATTCATGTTTTACATAAATTAATAAGGAGAATTTACAGGCCCAGCCCTGATCTGTTAGATCAGATTTCTGACATTGTGATTCCATTGACTTTAGTGCAACTACTCCAAATTTACCGTAGTGCAGGTGGGAAGCCCTGTTGCTTTTCAGTGTTAGCAGCTTAATCTACTGCATCTGTGGTGATCTGTCTCTGTGGCAGACTTTTCTATATTTCAAATGCCCTTCAACTTTGTGTGTCCCTCCTTTCTGGAGAGACTGGATTCTTTTTCATAGAGCAAAGCCTCAGAGGTAGAGCTTTAAAGACAAGCTCCATGCAAAGGTTCAGATGGCAGATTCTCTCCTTTCAAAATAGTTCTTTAATTCATCTGAGTGGAGAGAGCAGCTTAAAGAAAGTCCCAGAGGCATTACAGAAGAAAGTTACATATTTAAGTCATGAGGTTCACTTCCAGATTTTTTGGGAACTGGCACAGATACAGCAGTGCTTTGGTTACAGAAACTATAAGGAGATATTAAAACCGATAGAAGTTCATGAGTATTTTTTGTTACTGTCTTTGCATTTTATTAAAACACTTCAATATTAATTTCTGTTAAAAACTACTTTTTTTTTGTACTTGAACATTAAAATATTTAATTAGCCAGTGGTCACACACTGGGAACCTGGCTAGATTCAGCTTTCTGTGCAGCATTAGAGTAGCAACATTTTCATTTCAGATCGTTTCACTCCGGAAATAAGGAAATCCAGCAACTAATTATCCCAGAGTTAGTGAATGTCTTTAATTCCTGGCTGACACTGCTGCTGTGGTGTTCAACTGAAATGGCCTCACCAGCCCAACAGGGATCACAGGAGTCTCACAGTGCAGGGCTGGGAGGGGACAGGAGGTGCCTCTCTCTCTGCACAGCTGCCTAAAGGTCGGCCCTGAGTTTTCCTTCCAATGATAATCACTTAAAGTCCAAGGAAAACACTTCCCATTGTTTCTAGCAGATTTACTGCTGCTTAGGCTTCTTCAGGCCATATTCCCATGTGCAGGAGGCAGGGATGGCAAAGTGTGTGGGGTAGGAGATGTGCTGGGCCAGGGCACAAAGCCCTTCCATCAGCCCCAGCTCAGGCCCTGCAGAGCTGCACTCAGGCTGTGCCCCATGGGACAATGCCTTTCCAGACAGTCCCAGACCTTCCTGCTCTCTCAGTCATTCCCCGCTCCTTTCTAGGCACACTGTCCTCAGCCACTTCATTCTCACCACTGAGGATGTCTTACTTTTATTTCTCTTGGCTTAATTCCATCCCATTTTATGAAATTATGCCCACCCTGGATGATTTGAAGTGATTTCTCTTCCTCCTCCACAGTTGTTGGAAATGCAGGAGAAGCTTTTCTCATTAGCTCAAGGTGTCCATCTTTTTGCCATTTCAGCATAAATATCTATATTATATTTTGTGGGTTTGGCTTAAAATGAACGACAGGGGAGATCAAATGCCATTGAGTGTGTGAGGAGGGGAGAAATGTTTGAATGCTTTTCTCTTCTTTTAGAGTCAGGAAAAGTTATATTCCATCTTTACAAATACTTCTCAGCAGCTGGAAAGAAGTTTTACAATGGTAGGGCTCTAAATAAACAGTTACAACTCTCTTGATTCACATTAATTCTAAAATGTCTGGGAAAACTCGGATCTTTCACAGATAAAATCTCTTTCAGAAAACTGATTTTCCCCAATCAGTATTGGCTGTTCAGATGAAAATAATTGGTTTATCCTCCTTGCAGCTCACTGTTTTCAAATGGAATGCCACTGTAATTTATTTTTACAAATGAAAAAAGACATAATAGCTTTCTGTGAATAAAATACAGCAACTGTCTCCTCCAGAAATGGAAGCCAGGCTGTCTCTGACAGTCTGAACCCTCAGGATTGCAGGAGCAGTTCCTTGCCCATGGAAGTAATTTGGGAAGAAGATGGTGCAGTTTTACACTGCTTAGGTCAGGCTCTTTACCATACTTTGTAATTTCGATTTCTTCCAAAAAAGCAAAAACCTCAAAAATTCGATGTGGAAGTTGGAGGTCATTTTCCTGTGCTGACAAACTTAGGAGCCATCAGGAATGTATTCTTCCCCTGGAGCTTCCTCAGAGCCATCCTGATGTGAATGTAAACGAGCTGCTTGCTTTGAGGAAGATGTGTACTATAGTGCTCAGTCTCTGTACAGATTTTTATTTTGTTTTTAAACAGAAACTGCTTTAAGGAGACAAACTGCACACCTGGTTCCTTTGCCTTCTGTAGAGCTTATTTCTAGTAGAAAGTGGTTTTTAACAGTGATTGCGACGACCTTTGCAAACCAAAATTTTAGACTAAGAGTTTTTCTTAAACTCGGGTATTAGGAGCAGAATTGTAGCTTTTATAAAGAAAGCCACATATTCTTTGTAGAGCAAAACAAGAAAATGAAGTTTAGTTACTTTTCGTCTTTCCTTTCACTGCTTACAGAATGGCCAAACTCCCAAGTCCTTCCCTTGGGCAGTTCCTCTGTGGTTTGTCTGCTTGGGGAATTGCCTGAGATCCTGAGACTTTTGTTCCCACCTGGCCCAGTGTTGTTATTTAATTAAACAGCTCCTACCTGGCAGCTCCTGGGGGGTCTAGAGCAGTGATTTTGTGTCTGAGGACTCTGGGGGGGGGGTGAGCTGCTCCTCAGGAGTCTGCAGGAGGATGCTGAGCTCACCACGTGTGCTGGGGCTGAAGTTCTGCCCGTGTGCTCTGTGCTGAAAGCTGAGCATTGACTTTGCTTCGTTTTTGGGGCTGCCAGAGTTGGGGGGACTGGCAGAGTTTGGGACCAGACCCATTTCCAAGGCCACCTCCTGCTCCAGGAGCCCACGGCAGGGCCAGCAGCGCGTGGGACGTGGGACACACCCGTGGGGACTCCCGGCTGGACCAAGTGCTCTTCCCATGACACAAACCTGGAGCAGGCAGGGCAGGAAACCCTGGGATAACTGGGCTTCCTCTCCCAAGGCCTGGCACAGGTTATCCCGGGATTCCCTGTGCTGCCCATGGGTTTGCTCCGTGCCAGGGGTGGGGCTGTGGGGAGGGGGGGTCTCTTTTCATGTATTTGTATAGGAACTCTTTTGTAAAAGTTAGTGTTTTTATGTCTAGGAGGTAAAAAGACATTGTAAAATGTAATTGTACTGTATTTATGAAGAAAATACATTTCTTTTCAAAAAGATCTTCTTCTAAGTTGGTTTTAGAGTCTGCCTTCCCCCACCATCATCTCCTAGGCTTTCAGAAGCATTGGCACCCGAGTGGTTTGCACTGTGCTGTCCCACTGTACCCTTAGGGATTTTTAAGGAAAAGGCCACGAGCTGTTCTCCTGCCTTGAGGAGAACCTGTGCTGCCCAAGTTCTGAAGTATTGGAGCACTTGGTTTCCTTCAGCTGGGGCTGTGCTCAGGCTCAGCACTGGAGATGCTGAAATCACCAGAGCAGTGCAGCCTCGGAGCCTTCCCTCCGGAGAGGGCTGGCAAAGAGCTGCCCTCTTGCTTTGGCAGGGGAGCCCAAATCTCATCCCAGACATTGGCAATCAGAATTCCAATTCCGTCATTTCGGTCTCTTCCATTTGTAGAGGAGGAATTTTGGGGGAAAATGGCTTCGAGTTTCCCTCCTGCAGGGTTGTGGTCCAACAGGGGCCCGGTCAGCTGCTTCTCTTTGGGATCCAAAATATCAAAGCATAAATTAAAATACTAAAACTTTACCTTTTCACAACGATAGAAAGTGTGTCAAGAGAATACTTCCCTATATAAATCTATATTGAAGTGAACCATGTGGATTATTTTTTTTCCCCTTTATTTAAACCATCCAAGTTTATTTTGTAATTTGTGACTGGGCTGTTTTGTAATTCAGCTGTTGAAACAGCCCTTAAGTCTTTGAAGGTTTATGGCAGCTTTAATTCTAGAAAGAAAACAAAATAGTCAGTGTAAATATACACTAAGAAGTCTTGTAAATGTGTATCTGCATTTTTAAAGAATAGATCCTGTGTTTTCAACTTTTTCCCACTGATTTGCTTGTTTTGCAGTAAATTTTCTTAGTGTGACAAGCTTATAGAATACAAAACAAAAACAATCTTCACCTTCCCTAGTCCTCACTGCTGCTCGGCCTCTGTTTTTAAGTTTTCACCTCCTAACCCGGGATTTTACAGGAGAAAATAATTGTCATTCCAGTCTCTTCCCTTAGCATCCCCATTTATTTTTCCCTCTGGCCAGCCCTGCAGCTGCCCACAGCTCACACCTTTTAACAGTCAGATTAGCAGCACTTTGAGCTGCGGTGACAGTCACCTCTCCTTTGATGCTGGACCCTTTTCCAGACATCTGAGGCCATCAGCACATGAGCAGCCCTCAGCCCTGTGAGTATTTTCCACATCACAGCCTTCGCCAGACCCACGTGCTTTTTGTTCATGTATTCTCGGTGCATTCTGTTGCCTCCTAATTTATCTCTCCCCTCTCATCGTGCTGTCGGAGGGAAGGAGCAGGGATTACTGGGAAGCTGCTTGAAAGTGGTCAGCCTTGATGCAATTTCACTGTTGACTTTTGAGTTTGATCTGAACATAGCTGTCGCCTCCCCTGCTGTAATAAATACCAGCCTGACAAATCTGGGGGCCAGTGGTCAGCTCAGCACATCCATCCCCTCCACTCTCAGGCCTTTTGATGTTGTTTCTATAAATCTCTCTGGTGTGCCAGAGCAGAAATAAGAAGACAAAAGAAAAAAAAAACAGGCCAGACAAAACCCCACAGCTCCAGGAGCTGAGTAATAGCTGCTTTATTTAATAACAAGCGTGGCCCATCTGCACGGGGGTGTGAGAGGAGTGGTTGGGCATTTCACAGTCCCGTGTGGGCAGCAAAGATCTGACCCCTGCTCCATGGGGAGCAGCCAGGAGCCGCTCAGGGAGGATTTGGGGTTCCACATCCCCTCACCTTTCCTGCTGACCAACCCACTTGGACATCGTCATCTCCCAGGGGCCATCCCATGCACGTGGACACAGCTCCAGCCCCTGCTCTGCTGCTGCATCTGCTCAACACCTGCATGGGAAAGGCACCTCTTTATCTGCTGCTTGGCCTGCCAAGAGCTGGGGCTTTCAAGGGAATTAAAATGAAAAGGTTGGTGGTTTAGGTTTGGTTGGTTGGTTTCCCCCCTCTCAGTTGGCTCCAGCCTTTAGGTGAAAAAGCTCCTTTGCTCCAAATCCTCACTAAGTGCAACGTGGGCAGTGGTTGATTGCACGCCAGCCCCATGGGTGGGAGGAGGGAGTTAAAAGCTAAAACAGTGCACAGTGAGCACAGCACAGTCCCAAGGGCTGCATTATTCTATTTATTGTAAGGTCTTGCCTATCATTGCTGTTAAACACCTCCGGAGAAAAGCACAATTCCATAATGCCACAGGACCTTTCCCAGCGACAGCTCTGTGCCTCCCCTTCCTGCTCCCCAAGGCAGAAATTGGTGTGTTTTATATATTTTGGAGCATTTCTCTGAATTCTGTAAGAAAGAATAATGTAAAATGGCAGCAAAAGACTGGCCTTGTAAAGGTGCTTTTAAAGTGCTATTTATATGTAGTGACGTTGGAATGAGATAATCTTTACTTTGTATTGTGAATGTAAACTGCAGAGGAAAATTGTCATTGATGCCTTGCCAGAAGGAGCACTAATCTTTTAAATATAAGGCTTTCATATATAGATAAACACACACATAAATACATTCAATTTATGAAAACTGGTAATTTTGAGACCCTCATTTTACCTGATGAAATTTAGTTTTCCTCCCTTGTCGTCTTTTTAAACATAAATGTGCAGGTTTGGAACTTCATTATGTCTCTACCCTTCTGTTTTCTGTTGCTGCATTTCAGAACTAAAAAACAAGAAACATCCCCTGCTGTCTGCAGCATTTCAGTTCTTTATTTCAGTGTTTGGAGGGTTTTTTGGTTGCTTTTCCTTTGCTTGTCACCCCATGGCCCCACAGGGTGATGCCTGGCTCGTGTTCATTCACAGCCACAGCATCACTGTCCCTGTGTGCCCCTTTGGCAGGAGGCAGATCCCTGTCCTGTCCTCCTGTGGGAACCACCAGCATTCCCTGCTGGAGCCAGCCAGCCCCAAAGGGACAGCTTTGGGTCACCTGTGCCTGCAATTCCGTGTGCTCCAGCAAGGCATCCCTGCAGCCTGGGGAGGAGAAGGCTCTGGGGTGACCTTACTGTGCCCTCCTAGTGCCTGAAAGAGACCCAAAGAGCTGGAGAGGGAGTTTGGACAAGGGGATGCAGGGATAGAACAAGGGGAAATGGCTCCAAAGTGGCAGAGAGTAGGCTTAGATGGAATTTGGGAAGGAATTGTTCCCTGTGAGGGTGGGCAGGCCCTGGCACAGGTGCCCAGAGAAGCTGTGGCTGCCCCTGGAGCCCTGGGACTGTCCAAGGCCAGGCTGGACAGGGCTTGGAGAAAGCCTGGATGGGTGCAAGGTGTCCCTGCCCATGGCAGGGGGTGAAACGATATCCCAGCCCATTCAGAGCCAAAACATCTGCACTTGGGCCCATCTCCAGCAAAAACCACCTTTCCTTGCCCACCTGGGGACACACGCCCGTGGCAAATGGCCTGAGATGTCACCGCAGGGCTGGGAAGCTGAAAACAGGGGCAGAGTCCTTGAGAGCCTCAGCCTCGTTGGTCTGCTGTGCTCATCCCAGCCCTTAACCCACGTTAGCCAGGATGTGGACTTAGAAGAAATAAGATTTGCCAAGGGAGAAGGGCTGGAAGACTTAATGAGCTGCCTGCTGGCACTCAGCAATTAGTGCCGGACGGTACGGCCCAATTAGGCTACTATTAACTTTAGTTCTCTGGAAATTCAGCGATTAATATTACTAATAATTCTCTTGACCTCAAAGTAATTGCAGAACATTAAAGGAGAAAACTGTTTCTAATTAAGCAATTCCCAATCCTTCTGTTTTCCCTTTTTTCTAAGCCTCTGGTGCCCTCTCAGCCATCCCAGGGTGGGGCTTGCCTGGCTCAGGGATGGGATGTGCAGTGGGGCAGAAACTGCTGTCCCGTCTGCTAAGAAGGGACATTCCTGGAACTCTTCAGCATTTAAAACCCCAGAGTCTGGGCAAACCATAGTCCTGCACTCTCTAAATGACTTCTGATGGGAAATCTTTGTTTCACTGCCAGATGAAGCCCTCGGAAGGAGACCCAGAAGCCTCCACTGGTCCCTGAATCATAAAATCACAGAATGGTCTGGGTGAGAAGGGATCCCATTCCAACAATCCTGTCATGGACAAGGGACACCTTCCACCATCCCAGGTGGCTCCAAGCCCTGTCCAGCCTGGCCTTGGACACTCCCAGGGACCCAGGGGCAGCCACAGCTTCTCTGGGCACCTGTGCCAGGGCCTGCCCACCCTCACAGGGGAGAATTTCTTCCTAATATCAATTTAAATTAAAGTAATTGCGTTAGTGGCAACTGCGAACAACTTGTGAGTAGAAAATGGAGGTTAAAGCTGAGTAAATAAGCAACAGGGCTTGGAGATGCCCAGCTGGCACAGCCATGTGGTACAAATCAAACTCAGTTTGACATGGAGGGTGAAACAGCCTTGCCACAGTCTTGTACAGCCACGGTGGGCAGTGCCTGCTCTGCCCCTCTTACAGCCCAAACCAAGCTGCTGAGTGACCCCCCACATCAAAAAAATCCCAATTTAACCCTTCCCACAGCCTGTTGTGATGGTGAAACCTGACTTCTGTTTCATTTCAAGTGCCAGGATAAACAACCATGCCAGCTCCACTCACTGGTGGTGGTTTGGTGGTTTAACCCCCAAACGCTGCTGCTGAGCTTTCAAAACGAGATACCCCATGGCTGGATGGGAAAATAAAGCACTTTTTGGGGAGGCTGAGCAAATCAGGCTTGAAGCAGCCATGTGCCACACGTGTAGGAAAGGCTTCAGAGCCAGCACATGTATTTCTGTGTTATAATTATAAACCAGGGGCTCGGCTGGGGCCACAGGGCATCACCCACACGGTGAGGCTCCCAAGGGCTGCCCACGGCCCTCCTTGGCAGGGCAGGGCTGTCAGAGGGCACCACCAGCAAGAAAAGCATATTTTGCAGTGTCCAGCCCTCCAGGGAGGCAGGGCTGAGCCGGGACAGGTGACCCTGCGAGCCTCCAGCCACGGTCTGTGGCAGCTGTGCCAGGGGCAAGGCTGGAGCCTGTGCCAAAGGCACCTCCTTCACTTCCTTTTTTTAACATGAAGGAAGGGAAGAATGGGATATTGGAAACCAGCATTTTTCCCAAAGAGGTTCAAACGAAATATGGAAGTTTAACAGCAGCATTTTGGCTTTTGGGGACACCTCCACCTGCGGCTCCGCACAGCCTCTCTCCACCTACAGCCAGGAACAGAAAGGAGCAAACTGCTGCCTTTCCTAGACATCCGTGCTTTTAAAAAATGACTATTTCATGCTTCACGGACCAGCTGAAAGAGAGGCATGTCCCATTTCTCACCTAAATGGCACTATCAGTGTCCGCCGTGCTGCGGGCGGCTCCGGGGCACGGACAGCGCAGATAAACAGATCGAAAAGGAAATTCAGCCCCGGGGCTGGGGGGGCGACAAGGCAGCTGCGCTTTCAAAGGCTCGCCGAGACCCTTCTTAAATTCATTTGTGCTTCTGAAAACAATCGGAGCCTTGTTGGGTTGCACGGAGCTGCAAAACGCTGGTCTGGAGGAGGCAGGAAATGCAGAGCTGCCCCGGGAGAGCGGCGGGGACTCTGCGGGGACACCGAGGAGCAGGGAAGCCCCGAATGTCATTAACTTAAATTAAAAAAAAAAAAATAAAAAGAAAATAAAAGAAAAGATGAAAAGAAGGGAAGGGAAGGGAAGGGAAGGGAAGAGAAGAGAAGAGAAGAGAAGAGAAGAGAAGAGAAGAGAAGAGAAGAGAAGAGAAGAGAAGAGAAGAGAAGAGAAGAGAAGAGAGAAAAAATTTAGAAAAACAAAATCAACCCCACCCCGCACCTGTCTCTTGCTGGGCACATCAAAACCTGAGAACGGAGGCAGCACAGGCTGCGGGAGGACAGAGGCAGTTTTGTCACTGTGTCACCAAAAAAAAACCCTTTACAAGCAATGAGATACTGAAATGAGGTCTGGGGGCTGCATCTCTGTGAGCTAAACCTTTTTGGAGCATCTTCGCACCTCATCACGCCCCGGAGCACAGCCCACTCCCATCCCCGGGCAGAGATGTCAAGCTGCAGCGGCTGTGCATGGCTTGGGAACAGGCACAGGACATCCCTGGGGATGCCCCAGGCTGTGCCCACATCCCCTGCCTCATGCCAGCTCTGTTCTCCCTGCAGCCCCTCGGCCACCACCGTCCTGCAGGGACAGGACAAGGAGTAATGAGTACAGATTAAAAGAGGAGACATTTGGGTCAGATCTTAGGAAGAAATTCTCCCCTGTGAGGGCGGACAGGCCCTGGCACAGGTGCCCAGAGAAGCTGTGGCTGCCCCTGGATCCCTGGCAGTGTCCAAGGCCAGGCTGGACAGGGCTTGGAGCAGCCTGGGACAGTGGGAGGTGTCCCTGCCCATGGCAGGGCGGTTAGGAACTAGATGATCTTTAAGGTCCCCTTCCAACCTTTGGCATCCTATGATTCTATCCCAAACCCAGCCACAATCCGCTTTTCTTTCCTGCTCTGATCCCAGCTCCACAGTGCTGGGGCGGGGATGTCCCGGGACATCATGGTCACCTCCAGCATTGTCTCGTCCCCGTGTCCCCTGCGCTGGTGCTGCCAGCTCGGGCTGTGTCTGCAGGGCCGAGGGCACTGCTCCCCCAAACTCCTCTAGATGGCAATCGCTGGCAGCGCTGCCGAGCCTCTTCCCGGAGAGCAGGAGCTGGGAAGCCTGGCTGGTGGAGCCACCGCTCTCCTGCCAGCCACCCTCGCTGCTGCAGCCCGGAGCATCACTGCTCCGAGAGCGATGTCACTGTCAGCATCCTTTCCGCGGAGCTCCCCGGGGCTGCATCCCTTCCCTGTCCCGGTCCCCCGCTCCCGGCGCTGGGGCAGCGAGAGGCAGGATGAGCCCTCAGCCCTACAGCAGCTCCAGTGTCTCACAGGGGACCGACATACCCAGAGAAAAATAATCAACTCACCCAGCTTATTCCCAGCTGTCTAGGAAAGGTTTTCCCATTGGATCCAAACTTAAAAATGTCTTTTTAAGTGCAGAGCGACTGGCCAGGCTCGGGAGACTTTGCAGGCTGTCTTGCTGCCCTGGGTGCCAAAGGGGGCTGAGCCCGGGGCACCCCAGGTTTGGCCAACCCCACTCGCTGGGTGCTCCCTGTGGGGCCGTGGGGGACAGGGACAGCTGGGCCTGGCTGTGGAACCTGAGACTGGAGCAGCTTCAAGCTGGGAAACTGCGAATATCGTCTGTCCCTGGCTGTCCCCGGCGATGGGTGCAGGAAATGGCATTTATTGTGTTAAAAGGAGAGTGCTCCCAGCCCCCGGGGCCGCTCACTGCAGCTGCCGGGCAGCTAATAGGGCAAATATTGCTGTTTTCTCTGATAAAATACAGTCCCAGCTGACCTCAGCCTCGGCGAGGGGAGATGGGGAAGAGCAAGAGTCACCTTCCAGCTGTGTTTCTTCACGCTCACACTTAGGCACTGCAGCTCTGTGATTTCCATCTCCTCGTTCTGGAGGTTCCTGAGCTGCGGACAGAGCTGGCAGTCAGACAGGGCTTTCCACATGGAGACCCTCGGTGTGCTCTGTCTGCTGCCTCCTGCCTCCAGCTCAGGACCAGGTTTGGCTCATCCTGCAGCCCTGGCTAATCCCGCACCCCTGGTTCATCCCATATCCCTGGCTCATCCTGCAGTCCCAGCTCATCCCTCACCCCTAGCTCATCCTGCACCTCTTGGGGAGGATGAAATAGGAAAGCCTTATAAATATGACTACCTGGCAAAAGATGCTGAGAATATGGAAACTATAAGCGAGATTGAAATGAAGACAAGCTTTGAGATACCAAACCCCAGTTACTAAATAACTGGAGAAGAATGGTATGGCCACCGAAGGTAATCTCCTTTTTGATTAAACAATTCCCCTTTTTGATTAAACAATCCCCTCTGCTTGCAGGCAGGTCCAAGGGTCAGAGCAGACCCTACCAACTTGGCAGAGGGTCCAAAAAGCAGTTTTTAGAGTTTAAAATACAATGCCGTATGGTAATGCAATGACTCTCATAGGCTGCATGTAAATGTTGTAGGATTTGTAGCTTGTTCTAGATTAGTTAATGAAAATTAGAATATTCATCACAGAAGATGATTTATTGTGTTGTAAACGGCAGCCACGGCATTTTTTGATTTTTCCTCTTTCTTCTCTCTCTCCTGCCTGCTCTCTCACCTCTCTGCCCTGCTCTGAGCTGTGTCTGGCAGCTCCTGGCAGGTCCCCTACACCCACGCCCTTTCATAATAAACCTCATGCTCTAAGACACACCCCTGGCTCATCCCATATCCCTGGCTCGTCCTGCAGTCCCAACTCATCCCACAGCAGCCCTGTCTTATCTCACTGCCTGCCCTCCTCCTTCAGTTTCAACAACTTTTCCACAAATCCAGGTTCAGCTTTTTGGGGAAGGGCTCTTTGTGCCCCCCAGGTGCTCTTTTCACCCCACGAGAACCATTCTCAGGTGAAGCTGCAGCACACCCAGCCCTGTGCATCACCCAGCGTGGCTGGGCACAGCCATCATTACTCCCCCTCCAAAAAGGGGCTGCTCCTTGCCCCTGGCTCAGGAACAGGATGACCTGCTGGCATGCTGGACACCAAAGAGCTTTCCCAGCAGCTTTGCAGGGTTGCTTTTCCCTGGTGAGATCTTTGCCCACGGCTGGAAGTTGACTCAACACCTAGGAGTTGCAGAAGGGAGTGAGTAGAAAATAATGAATCATTATAGAAAATGATAAATCCCTGCAATAATAAATAATGCAGTAAGAGGTAATTAATTATCTCCATGTACGCTGGGCTGCCTGGTTATTGATTTCGATGTGTTCCCAGCCCAGGCAGCCCTGACTCCTTCAGGATTTCATCTGCGCTGTCCCACCTGCCCTTTGTGCTGCTGGTCCGTGCAGGACTGGCATCTCCTGGAGCAGGAATTGGCCCTGAACTTCCCTGGCGTGGCCTGTCCTGTGCCTGTGCTGGTCAGTCATGGGGACAGATGGGGACAGGTGTTGGGACCAGGCTGTAGGGACAGGAAAATAACCCCCGAGTGAACCCCGGGAGCACCAGGCGGACGTGGCTGCATCCCATGCCCTGCTGGAGCAGTGATGTCAGAGGCACCAGATGGCTCCCTCCCTGCCCGATCTAATGCTGCCTAATGAGGTCACTGCCTTAAAAGAGTTAATTATTTCCTGGGAGCCATTTGCTAACACAATTAAGTCTCTTTCATGCCTGGTTTTAGCGACTGGCTGAGAGCAGGGCTGGTGTGAAAGGCAAAGCAAGGGCTGACCTCTCCAGCAGGTGTGATGGTGCACCCAGAGCAGGAGCTTTTCATTCTCTCTTTTGCAGAAATGGATCAGCAGCTCCTGCACTCTGGGCTGATTTTTCATCCTGCTGCCCCCCAGAAGCACTAGGAAGGCCATTGCAGGGGTGCACTGTGTGTAATGGCATTTGTAAGTGCAGAAGATGGGTTTTAATGACTTATCCTGTCTCGTATCTTGGAGGTGATGGAGCCTGGAGGAGTTTCTTCTCTTCTTCTTTCTCAGGAAATCGGCTCAGTACAGATGGCACTGGGAGTGTTTTTATTGAAATAAATAGGAAAGGGCTGTGGCCCCAGAGGCCATTCTGCTCCTTTTCCCAAACCTGTGGGTGAAACACAGCCATGAGCATCTGCCAGGGCAGCGCAGCCACAGGAGCAACAGCTCCAGCCCTTCCTGCACCGGCGCAGCTTTAATTAAAAAATAAACTGCCAGACACCATAAAAAATTAAAACTTAAATGCCTTTAACGTCCATCTGCGAGTCTTCTGGCAAGGCTGAGGAGGCAGAGTGGCTGCCACTCCCCACTGAGCCTTGAAAGGCTCCATGTCCCCACACAGGATCCTGGCTCCTGCTGCTGGTACCTGGTGCTGTCCCCACCCGGGGTGGCATTTGGGGAGCACGCCCCACTCCCAGTGTGGCTGGCAGCACGGAACAGGGGTGCCTGCAAGCTCCCGCGAGTGCTTTAAGTGCTTTCATTTAATTTTATTCGGATTTTTCTGCTCCCCTGTCGGTGTTGCAGGTGTCACCCAGGCGAGAAGGAGTTTTGTGATCACACACCAAGGCTGGTGCAGTGGGAGATGTCACTGTGCTGCAGAGCAAATGGGACAGGAGGTGACAAGTGCTGGGTCTGGCCCTGCTGTCTCCCAGGGGTCACAGTGATGGGGACAGCCAGCAATCCCAGAGGGGAATTTCCCTCTCCCTTATCTCGCTCACCACACCAGGAGCTGGGGCAGTTGATCCCTGCTCCGCAAGGGGAAAGATTCAGAACGTGACAGTGCTGCTTCCCTGCCAGGCCACCACTGAGTTATTTAATCTCTTCTGAAAAACCTCCCCGGTGCCTGGTGTGGAGGGAACTCCCCAGGCTCTTCCTAGAACCTCCTTTTCTCTCCTTTTCCAGAGTTTTTTGCATTCATCTGCCTTTTGCTGCTGCCCCGGGAGAAGGTGGCACCATCCCTCTGTCCAGCACACGATGATGAACCATGCCCCCTCCCAGTGCTGCTGCTCTCAGGTGATTATTGCTGTTAATTACTTCCTTCAGAGCAGAAGCAGATGCAAAGCTGTCAGCTCCGAGTGCTGCTTGGCTTCTGCCCTCTCATCTGCAGCCGCTGGCCTTGGAGAATGCTCTTGGAGGCTCTTGGTGCCGCTGGCAGGAGGACAAACAGCAGTGCTGCAAGGCACTGTGCCACCAGCGCTCCCAGCCGTGGCCATATTCCAAAATCTTCCCCTTCCTGGTGTTTTCAGGATGGCTGGGCACAGGGATGTGCTGGTCGGAGCAGAGGATGCAGGGGCAGAGGCTGTCTGGGTACCAAACCCGTGGGGGCTCTGCCCGAGGCACCAACCCAGCCCTGCCGGCTCTGGGCTCTGCACCAGGTGAGGAGGGGCCCTGCAGGTGGCTCTGGACACACGGACAGTGAGGGGAGGAGTCCCACTGGGGTCAGAGCATCTCAGCAGAGCTGGGAAATGAGGCCATTAACCCACAGAGCTCACGGGGCCTCCCTCAAGATCGAATCCCGAGGGTTTCTCAGCGGTGCTGATCACCAGGACTGACAGGCTGTCCTGGGCACAGCAGCTCTCCTGCCTCCCCTCCCTTCCTGCCAGGCTGGCCGATGGCTCTGCCCCAGCTCCCACAGGGACAAGCCCAGCTGGTGATGATGGGCAGGAGGTGATGCTCAGCAGGAGCACCTTGGAGTCATTGTCCCCCTGCTCAGCCCCAGCCCCCAGCCCAGGGGCTGCTCTAGGAAAAGCAGACTAATAAACCTCCCGGCAGGGCTGTGAATGAAAATGGGGCTCTACACCACAGGCTGCACCGTGCCCTGCGCTGAGCTCATCTGCAGAGCAGCAGGAGCCACCCCAGGTCTGCTCTTGGGGCGTTGGATGATGCCCAAAGGCAGCTGTGCCCTCCCTGGGCACAGGCAGGGGTGACAATGGGGGTGCTGCAGGGACATCCCTTCTCTCCGGGGACAGGAGGCATTTAAAGAAACTTCGCAGCATTAAATGGTGACAGCTGACCCAGAACAAGAGCTGTCACCAGCTCAGCACCACGGATGGGCTGGGAAGGCGAGGCTTTGTCCTTATCCACAGCTCACTGTGTTGGTATTCTCTGCTCAAGGCAGGGTGCCCACAGTGGGAGGCAGAGTGAGAGGGCAGGACCCCACAGCTCCTGCTCTGGGATGGGGTAAGAGCCAATTGAAGCCCTCCTGACCCCACAAACAGCCCAAAGAGCCAGCACCTGGATCCTAAACAGAGCCAACACACACCTGAGCCTCCTTTTCTCCAGGCTCCCCCAGCCCCCTCAGCTGCTCCTCACTGGACTCATGACTGACTCTGCTGTAAGTCAGGGATCTTCCTTTGACACATCAGCTTCACTTTTTCCTGACACTGCCCTTTCATCAAGAATTTTCTCCTTGGAAGGGAGAAACCTGGGTACTTGTTGGGAAAATCTAGGGGTTTGCACAGGCTCCCTGTGACGATACATCTCTGGGGGCTGGACAAAGGGCTCCTGCTGCCCTCCAGGGTGGCTGTGGGCACCTTTGGTGGCAGCTGGGTCCTTGCAGATCTCTGCACCATTACCACTGTCTAGGACGCCTCCTCTGAAGAGAGACTGGAGGAGGTAAGCCTGGAGCAGGTGTTTGCTGGCAGAGCGCTGTTTGGAGGCCCTGCTCTATCCATTTTTCATTACAGGGCTTTAGAACAATTTCTGGAAGCAGCAGTGAGGAGCATCTGCTGACAAGTGCCTCCCACGGCCACCAGAAGTGCTGAGAACCGCTGGAGCCCAGGGCAGCAGCTGGGCAGAGGCTGCACAGAGCCAGGGGGCTTTCAGTGCCCCCTCCTTCCTCTCTGAGCAGAACGGAGTGGCTATGTCTGCAAATCCCACTGCCCCCCAGAGCAGCAAACCCTCCACCAGCCAGGGCCCCTGAGAGCCTGCTGCTGAATTCCCATCTTCACAGTGCGGGGAAGAATTTAAAATATACATTTCACTGCTAGTGTTTGGCGCAGTCTGTAATGCTCATCTCTCCCTGCTGAATGAGCTCTGTGCATTTCAGAAGGCCTGGAGGGAGAAAAAAATCCCCTGACTTGTGGCAGTGACCTTTGGGAGAAGCACGAGTGCCCCAGGTGAGGCTTGGTGCCACGGGGTGGGACACAAACTGAGTGCCACCGTGGTCCTGGCAAGCTTCAGAGGCACGAGGGACAAGGCTGAGGAGCAGGGGCTGTTCCAGGAGGTGATGATGCTCACACTCATCAGCATCAGCCCAAAGTCAAACCCCAGTGAAGCCAAGGCAGACCCACAGCCAGACAGACACGAGTGTTTGTCTGCACTGCCACCACAGAACCTGCGTGTTTGCAGCACTGTCACACAGCAAGAATCCTTCAATAATCTGTGAAACATCCAGTTTTTCTTGGAGGGTCAATGACTGTCAAAGGGCTCTTGCAAATTACTCTGGAAATAGGCTGAGCCAGAAAAAAAAAATAAAAATCAAAGCCTGGCTGTTCCTCAGCCACCTGCCCCAAGTTATTTTCCCTTTCTCATACCTGGTTTAGGTCCAGGGGCGGAAGGCTCAGCCCTGGTGCAGCAGCAGAAAGCAGGGCTCAGGCTCTGGCTGTGCCCACCCTGCCCTGGGTGACCCCAGCAGGAGCAGCCCATGGCTGGGAGGCTCCTGCACAGCCAGGGCAGGAGGGACCTGCTGCCAGCTCGGGACTGTGACCTCCCCTGGGTCACCCACCATCCAGCACACACCTTTTGTCCCTCTTTTCTCCTCTTCCCCTGCTGGATCCCATCTGGGGCTGGCAGAACCCCTGTGCCAGGGTGGGTCAGGACGCAGCTGGAGCTGCTGGAGGGCAGGCACAGACACACCTGAGCTGCTCCCAGACCTCCACTCCTTCCCAAACCTAAACCTCACCGCCTCTTGGACTGACTGTTCACCTGAGGGCATTTCAGGTGGAGCCTTGAGCTCTGCCCCACAGCAGCATCACTGCTGGGTGCTCTGGTGGCTCTCAAACGTGATTTCTGCTGCTGAGGTTTGTTTCCTGCTCACCTTTATTTCGCATGGCAAACCCTGGAACACCTCCCCAGCTGTTTATTTTCAAGGGAGTTGCTGAAACACCTTGGCCCTTGCACTTGCCCCAGCACAGCTCAGCACAAGGGCTCTTGTGACAGCTTTGGCCACCAAACCCCCTGCAGGGGTTTGTTTTCTCAGCTCAGGTAGATCCAAACCTGTGTGCAGTGCCTGCAGGGGTTTGTTTTCTCAGCTCAGGTAGATCCAAACCTGTTTGCAGCACCTGCAGGCATCCTGCATCATTCTTGAGGGGCTCTGCATGAGGGAGGCTTCACGAGAGAGCATGAAGTCTCCCTCAGCTGCTTTACAGCTGCTCCAGACACACCTGGCTCTCCAAGCATCCAGGTTTTGCCTTGGATGGATGTGGATTGTGGCAGTGGTGACCCCCTCAGCTGTTTGGTGCCCAAGCCACTTTCCTGAGGCTCCTGCCCTGTCCGTGCCAGGGCTGCAGCAGTGTTTGGTCCTTTACTGTGGAGTTAAGGCACACAGGATCTCCAGGATAGTATGGCGAACACACTTCATTGCAAAAATCCAGGGTTCTTCCACTGTTATTTTGTTAGGAGTTTCCATCCTTGTGAGGCACAGCAAATGTGCTTAACCAACCACCACAGACCACGATAGGAACAGGCATCGGATGGAGCCAACCACGAGCCCCACGGTGCAAGCACTTCTTGGTTCTAATAACTGTTTTACAATTATGTCACTTGTTTTTCACCTCTAGTTTAGCTGAGTCATTCCCAGAATGCTTTCCTAGTTAGCCAAAGTAACAGAAGTGAGCAAGGATTTTACAAGGGCAGCAAGGCCTTCATTTTGTAAAGCTTTTCTGCCCCACAGCCCTTTATTTTGGGGCTTCCTGGCTGAAAGAGCTCCTTCCTGCCCAGGTGGGACAGAGGAGACACCATCCAGGAGGGAACACGGGGCTCTAAATCCCACCAGCTGCAGTTTGGAAGTTGAACTGAAGTCCAAGTTCAATTGAAGTCAAGAACTGAAGCCCAAGTCTCTGCTGTTTCCCACATTTTCCATGCACAAGCCACCAGCAGCACCGCCCTGCCCCGTGCCCAGCCCTGCAGCCCATCCTGCTCCAGGGCATCCCTGGGGATGCTCCCAAGCAAATTGCCATGGAAACAGAGCCATGGCACACAAAACCTGACTCTGAGCAGAGGCCAAGGGGGTCCTGCCAGGGGAGGGGCCCTGTTCATCCCTGCTGCCTTCATCCCCAGCCCCTGGGGCTTGCAGCTGCAGGAACAGCAGGGACAGGGCAAGGAAACTTCATCCCAGGGCTGCTTGGGCAGGCTGCAGCTTTCCCTGGGACACCGAGGGTTAATAGTTCCCTATTTCTGTGACCTGGCAGGAGTTTGCAGTGATTTTTAATAAAAATGTACACATTGAACTGATGCTGGTGGGGACCAGCTGCTGGCCAGAGCTGAGGGGTGAAAACTCTTTAAACCTCAGGGTCTGACTGCTTGTGTGTCCTCAGAAAAAAATGAGTCCCTGCCAATGTGCTCAGACTGCTGCACGGCATAGGCATGACTGTGGTTAGAGCTGGCTCCTGGTCCCAGTGCCCTTTCCCAGTGGCTCTGGTGGCTGCTGAGAGCCCCTGTCCCTGCTGGTGGCACTCTGCCCTACCCCTCCTTGCTGGGAGCCTGTGGATGGGCAGCCCTTGCCTTGCTTGCTCCAGGCTCACGGCCAGGAAACGAGGGAAAGTGGCTGCTGGATGGCAAACAAAGTCT
Organism: Acanthornis magna; assembly: GCA_036785705.1. Classification (NCBI taxonomy): domain Eukaryota; kingdom Metazoa; phylum Chordata; class Aves; order Passeriformes; family Acanthizidae; genus Acanthornis; species Acanthornis magna. Next base: position 3,005,011 of record JAWUZG010000262.1, read on the forward strand.
CTAAATTCTCCTTTAAGAAATCCCAAACCCCAAATAAAGGCCAAAACTTGAGCAGGGTTGAAGGACGCACCCCACAGGGCAGCCCCTGCCCTGAAGAGGAGCTGCTCTGGGAGCAGAGGAAAGCCAGAGCAGGACCAGCCAGGTTCCTCTTTTCCTCCACTGTAAGGTGCCCAGAAGAGGAGGCTGTCCCAAACATCAGCTCCTGTTCCATCAGGAATCTCTCTGCCTCTCCCTGGGTTTCCAGCTCCAGCACGGTCGTTCAGCTGGGTCCCTTTGCTGAGCAGAGCTAACTTTGCCTTCTACTCACTTAGGTATAAATAATCTTTTACTATATTAATTACTTTGCACAGAAGGATAAGACATAAATTATAACCCAATGGTTATAATTGCATGTTCTTAGCACGTGTGCTTCATTACTAATTATCCCCCTTCTCCCAGGCAGATTAAAACGCAGAAGCATTGGATCGTGGCTGCCAGAGAATGAGGCTGCTGGGGGAGGAGAGGGAGCCCCTTCTCGCCACCAAAGGGGTGTGAAATACTGCCACAAATACAAATACAACCCTTTTCTCCCCAAATTAAATGAGCTGGAGGTGGTGCCTGCAGCTTTGCTGTGGGACAGCGATGCCATGGCAGCCCTGAGACCTTCCTCCCATTCCATGCCTGCCCTCCTGCCTCCTTCCACTCACACTGCAGCTTCTCTTGGGCTTATACTGAGAAAGAAAACCAAATTGAAAGCTTTTTTACTCATTCCTGCTAGGTCTGTGGCTTTCCAGCCAGTGGGGCAGAGTGAGTGGTCACTGGCTTGGCAGAGCCTGCAGTAAAGAAAGAGGCAAAAAATGTCATTGTCGTGGCTCTGAGTGACCCAGGGGATGACCTGCCATCTACACCTGGACACTTTAGGAATTAAATAATAAATCGCTGTGCTTCACAGCCTCAGCCTGGGTAACAGCACTGGACATCACCTCAGGTTTCGTGGTCACCGTCACCTGATGGCACCAGAGATGTCCTCAGGTTGTGTATTCATTTCAGACTTAACATTCCAGAGCTCCCAAGTCCAGGCTGTTGTTTCTGCTCATGGGAAGTGTCTGGCGTGTCACCAGAGGACACATTTGTGCCTGCAGTGGGCAGCATGTCCTGGGCTGGAGGACCCAGAGTAAAGCTGGAGAGCTCCGTGAAGGCACGCTGGGTTTGTTGTGCTACAGAATAAATCAGCATCTCATCCTTAGGACAGTTTCTCACAGCCTCCCTCAGCAATCCTGCACACAATCTTCTCCTGCTCCCAAAGTCTGCCAGGAGAGCTCAGAGCTGCACAGCCCAAAGCCTTCCCCTCCAGCCCAGCTCACAGCAGAGCCCTGAGGCTCCAGCCCTTTCTCTCTGGGCTGGCTCCCTCGTGGCTCAAACAGCACCTGGAAGCTTTTTGGGACAAATTTCCAAGCCCTGGAAGTCCCAAACTGTGTTCAGTGCAGATGTTCAGAGGGCAGCAGCACCTGGCTGTGCTCTCAGCAGGGAGTGAGGAGCACGCCCAGCCCTGGGCTTAGGGTGCCCAGGGGGTCACCTGAGGCTCGGGCTGAGAACAAAGATCTCCAGGTTTCCCCCAGGCTTCCCTGAGCGCTGGAAGGAGGGAGCAGCCTGTGGAGTTAGGGTGATGTTCCCTCAAAGCCGCAGCACACGCCTGAGCCTCCCTCCTCTCCGGGGGCTCTCCAACACCCAGCCCAGATCCACTGTAAAAATAGTTGCAAGTGTTAATTGCAGGCACTGATGGTTCAGCAAGCTCCTGCTGCAACCTCAGCTGAACCTGGGAAGGAGCAGATAAAACACGATCCTGTTCGCAGCTTGTGGAAAAGCTCGGATTCTTCGGAATAGGCGGGAGAGCAGCGAGCGTGTCGGCTCTGTTCTTTCTGTCAGGAATACAGAGTGTTTGCAAGGTTATCTTTCCCCGAATGGCAAATTTCCTCTCCTCTCATAACTCCTTTATTGCTATCAGCTTTCCTTGGCGGAGTTTATTTTTAAGGATGTATCCCATCATTTATCAGATGTATCACAGAGATATTTGGACTTTCTGTGTCAGGTGTGAGAGACTTTGCAAAACTGCCCTTGACTCACCCCTCCCTCCTTGCTGCACTCCCTGCTCTCATTAGAGCCCAGAGAAATTAGCAATTATTATTAATCAACCCAAGAAAACATTCCAGCAGCTCACAGGATCATCCCTCTGTGCTAACAGCACATCCCTACTTTGGCTGAGCCTGGTGTAGGAATCTGCAGGTTTTTTTTTCCCTCCTTTATCTGAATTTCTGCAGGGAGGAAGAGCAGGGGAGCAGCCCCAGCGCCAGCTCTTTGCCCTGCGTGCATGAAATGTTGCCACAAATGGGCTTAAAAATGATTGTATTTTACATTTCAGATTTTAAGGCATGAGTAGAACACACCCATAAAGATTTTTTTTTTTTTTTTGCAGTGTTTTCACAAGCAAAATGCTCCAGGTGAAGCTGAGGAGCTGGAATGAGTTCCTCCATCCTGGGGGCAGCTTCCCAGGGGAAAACCCTTGGGATGGAGGCGTGCAGAGGCAGGAACGGGGATGTTCATCCTCCTCCTGCAGTCAGGAAGGGAACAAAACTCCCATGGCCACCGGGGTGGTCACCACGGCTGATAACCCAGGGTGCTCAGTGCTCCCTGCACACAGGGCTTGGGAGGTGTCTCTGGCTGCGTTTCACCAAGCACATCATTGCTGTTTCAAATAATTGTGCCTTGAGTTAAAATAGTTCCCGAGCAGCCTGGGAAGCCTCGTCCTCAGTGCCCCAGCACCTCAGCAGGGAGAGGCTGTGCAGGCTGGAGCCATGGGATATTCATTTCCCATGCCCAGGAGTTGAATACCCCATGGGCAGGGGGTGCCCTGCTCCCACCCCCTGGGGGATTCTGCTGCCATTGCTATCACAGATATAGATTGGATGTTGCTGCCAGTTTGGGGAATTCCTGACTTTTCTGGCCATTTCTGATACTTGTATCGTATTTTGGTTCTGGCAACCCCATCCACCCCTCCCCCCTGTGCTGCTGCCAGAGGCCATACCCAGCATCCCATCCCTTTTGTGTCGTACATGGAGGAGCATCAACAAATGCCTAATTTGCTGTTTTGCATATGCATCAAAAAATGGCATCATTTGTCATGGCTGATGAAATTCTCTTCCCATTTTTAAAAAAATTTTTAATTTGCTGCTATTTGAGGAGAAAACAAGGTAAACAGCGAGTGCTGTCCTGTACCAATGACAAACAGCTCCCAGGCAGTAACGCTGCCATGCTGCCTTGGCTCGGTGATAATAATAATAATAAAAAAGAAAGACATTAGTATACCTGGATTCATTACAAGTTCGGTGAAAGCCTTCAGGAGGAGAGGAAGCTTTGTCATTTAACTTGCAGAATTGCCTAAGAAGAGAGGTTAATCAACCCATGAGTGATTTACACTCACTGAAGGTATCTTGTCAAAAGCAGCCCAAATTTTATGTGTCTCTCTCCTCTCCAGAGGACCATGATACATTTTCCACAGGCTGGTAATTTCATAAAGCAACTTTTTCCTTGGAAAGTGCAGACAAGGTGATTTTTCTGGCCTCCAGGCTGGCTGTGGTGCTGTCCCACCCCCGCGGGCACCCGAGGAGCTGTGGGGGTCTTGCTGCCCTTGGGCTCAGAGCTCCCTGCCCGGGCTGGCCCAGGGGCTCTGTGTGCTCCACTTTGGAATATTTCAGCTCCATTCCATTTCTGCCCCTGCTGTGCCTCTGGCCATGTCCTTCCCTCCCTCCTGCACGTGGCTCTGGCTCTGGTGGTTGTGCCAAACCACCCGGCCCTGCTGTCTGCTCCTGTTCTGGCTGCCAGGGCTTGGTCCTGTGCCAGGGTGGGGGGCACATCCTGGCCCTGGGGGGACTACCCCAGCCCAGACCCCCTGCTCCCTGTTGGCTGTGGAGTGCTGAAGGACAGCAAATCATTATTCCCTGCTGCTCCAGCCTGATGTGTGTCTTCATTTCCCATAATTACGTGGCCATTCTGATTTTTTTTTCTTTTTAATTGCAACAGCAGCAAGCAAGGGGACATGGCCAGGATGGCTGCCCAGGCTGCTGTAGGAAGGTCTGGGTGTTTAATAGCCTCTTTCACAGTCTGATCTGATAAACAAGAGCCCTTCCAGCCCCACGGGGGGTGGCTGCTGTGGCAGGTTACCCCGAGGATCACTTGAGAGGGGTGCAGTGCCCTGGATGGGGTCAGTCCCCAGCACCCACCGTGCCCTGGGGGTGTGCCAGCCCCTGCTCTGGATCTGAGCCTCTCTCCTGCCAGAATGTAGGACCATCCCAGGGCCCTTTATTGTCCCCCACATGCCAAGGCTGTCCCTGGGTTCTGCACAGCTTTGGCTTTGTCCAGGGTCTGTCTGCTTGAAGGACGCAGCAGGAGCATCACCTGAGCTGACACTGCACTTGGGGACATCACTCAGATGAAACCCAGGCTCCAGAAATTATTGCTGAGAAAGGAATGTTTAGAGAGTGGACCCAGGGAAAGCTCCCTCCAGCTGATCCTCACAGACCTGCTGGCATGTGCCATGTGCTCCTGGTCACCTCTCCTGGCTGTCCCCAACCCTGGGTGCTGCCCCAGCAGGTCCCGGGGTGCAGGGTCAGGAGGGGACCTGCGGGGTGCTGGTGGCACCTGCCGGTCCAGAGCTTCCCCTGCTTGGGGTGCTCAGGATGGTCCTTGCAGCAAGAAAATAGCAATTCTTCATCTCTTCCAAGGAAAAAATGATTGATTAGGCTTTGCTGAAGTGTGCTCTGGTTAGATGATAGCTATTAATCCTATAAATACATGTGTAGGACAAAGGAACTGGTCACATCCATGCTCAGCCAGCACAGGGAGCTCTCCATGTGGAGCCTGCTGATTCCAGACTGCTCGTGATCTCCTGGCTGGCCTCACTTCATCCCCAGCTCCAGGTGAGGGACAGTGACACCCCTGGGATGGCCTGGAGCTGGAGCAGGGCTCACCTGGGATGGCCTGGAGCTGGAGCAGGGCTCACCTGGGATGGCCTGGAGCTGGGCAGGGCTCACCTGGGATGGCCTGGAGCTGGGCAGGGCTCACCTGGGATGGCCTGGAGCTGGAGCAGGGCTCACCTGGGATGGCCTGGAGCTGGAGCAGGGCTCACCTGGGATGGCCTGGAGCTGGGCAGGGCTCACCTGGGATGGCCTGGAGCTGGGCAGGGCTCACCTGGGATGGCCTGGAGCTGGAGCAGGGCTCACCTGGGATGGCCTGGAGCTGGAGCAGGGCTCACCTGGGATGGCCTGGAGCTGGGCAGGGCTCACCTGGGATGGCCTGGAGCTGGGCAGGGCTCACCTGGGATGGCCTGGAGCTGGGCAGTGCTCACCTGGGATGGCCTGGAGCTGGGCAGTGCTCACCTGGGCATTCCCACTGCCCTGCCTGGCTCTGAAAGCTTGCATTCCCTCACGGGCTGGGTGAGGGCTCCTCCTGCCCAGAAGGTTTGCTGTGCTCACAGGGAATCAGGATTGCTTTAGGGGTGAACATCCCTGGCCATGGGGTGTGCAGTGAGGACAGTGAGGGAGTGCACCCTGTGTCTCTGCTGCTTCAGTGTTTATTTACCATGCTGGTGAGATAAATAATTGAGAGAATTAATTGTGAGAAATAATTATGGTGAGAAATAATTGCATTTGTTTTTAATAACTGATTCTTGCAGCCCGGGGTGAGCGGCAATGGGAGCTCTTGCTCATGTTCCTGTCGCAGGGAGCTTTGGAGAAAGGTTCTGGAGGTGAGATCAGAGCTTTCCCCTGCCAGGCTTGCACCCTCACAGGCACTGCCAGAGAATCTTAGAAGTGGTTTGGGCTGGAAGAAACCTCAAAGATCATTTTGTTCCACCCCCTGCAGGGGCAGGGACACTTCCCACTGTCCCAGGCTGCTCCAAGCCCTGTCCAACCTTGTCCCTCCAAGCGCTGGGTGTGCTGGCCTGTGCCCAGCCCTCAGGTGCCTTTCTGGCATGGCTCTGGTTCTGGCTGGAGACATGAGGAGCGCTGGCCACGCTTTCCAGGAGCAGTGGGACCAGGCTGCAGCTGGTGAGGGTCACCCACAGCCTCCCCAGTCCCCGCCAGCCTCTGGCCTCCGGTCTCTCCCTCCTTGGAGCCAGGAGGTTTCTGCCCTGAGCCCTGCTGAGGATAACTCCCCAAAGCCCCAGCAGGTTTTCTGGACTCTGTGGTTTGGTGTGGTGCTCTGCAAGGCTCCATCATCGCTGCAGCAGCTCAGGGTGTGGAGCCAGTGGCTTTCCCAGGGCTCTGTTACTCACTCTGCTCGCAGAGCCCTTCCAACTCATCCATTGTGCGGGCAGGAGCGAGTTCCATTCAGCTGCGTGCCAGGGTTAATTAATTTTTAATGTTAACAACCTTTCCTTTGTGTCCCAGGGTGGTTCATCAGGTCGGGGAGGGGAGGCGAGCCCACCTCCCGCGGCTCTGCGCCGGGGACGCCTTCCAGCAATTATATATGTGAGCATCATTGCTCTGCTTTATAGCTCTACCCTGTAATCTAGAGAAAGTGACATTTTCCGTGGCACAATATGGGTTAGGCTTTCGTTCTGATGCTGCTGCCTTTGCCAATAGATTTTTTCCCAGTGGCATATGGCACGCACTCTTACATCTGCTCCCATTTCCAAGTGATCCTTTACCCTTTGTTGAATTTTTACAAATGCTATCAGTCTAAATAATCCAGAAGGCTGCTATGGCAACAAAATGAGAATGCAGTCTCTCTCTCTCTCTCTCTCTTCTCTTTTCCCCCCCTTTTTTAACCCTGAGTACAAGGGAGGAGGATGTTGGCTGTGTCCTTCAGCAGCGTGGATGCCTTGGGATGGGGTTTGGGTCCCAATCAGACCCCACCACCCTCCCATGTCTGCTGGCATTGTCCTGCCTGCGGGACACAGCAGAGAAAAACACACAGATGAAGAAAAAACACACAGATGAAGAAAAAACACACAGATGAAGAAAAAACACACAGATTATCACTTTATTTGTGCTGTGTTGTGCATGGGGAGGAAGCTCTCCAAGGAAAACCCCATAAATGCGGTGGCTGCTCCTGGTGGGGAAGCTTCCCAAGGCCATTTCCCCATCCCATGGCCATGGTGGAGGGTGCAAGGTCTTGCACACAAGTGCCAGAATCAGCACCGCAGAAATTCACCTCAATTAACTTAATGAGCCAGGCACAAATGGGTGGGGGATCACTCACGGGGGAGCTGGGCCGAGTCCTAGGGAAGATGCAAATCATTGGGAAAATCAGATAAACACATCCGTGCACCAACTGGAAGGAAGAAGGGCAGCGCACTGGGACCTTTCCCTCACCTGGAGTTCATCCTTGGGATGGGCAGTGCAGGCACAGTTTGGGGTGTCCCCGAGGGGCTCCCACCCACAGCTGCTGTGGTCCCCTCCCACCCCCATCCAGCAGGGACATCCCTGTGTCCCAGCTCCACAGCCAGGATGGTTTTGGGTGGCACTCTGTGATGTGAGGGGTGGGGTGGGACACGGAGGCTGTGGATGGGCGCTTGAGTGCTGCTGATTATGGCTTGGAATGGGATTTGTCAGCAAACCCTTCCTGATTCCCGGCGCTCCCAGGCACCAGCTGGCCCTGGGGGCTGCCAGCCTTGGCCAGCAGCCGCCGTGGATCCTGGCCAGCCGCTCCTCCAGAGAAGCTGTGGCTGCCCCTGGATCCCTGGCAGTGTCCAGGGCCAGGCTGGACAGGGCTCGGAGAGCTGGGATGGTGGAAGGTGTCCGTGCCCATGGCAGGGGTGGCACTGGATGATTTTGAAGGTCCCAAACCATTTTGGGATTCTGGGATTCGCCCTCTCTGAGTGTGCACCTCCACCACAGCCCTGACCCACCTGAGGAGGATGGATTTTGCAAGGGATTTGTGATCTCCTGCTGTTGGGCACTAAATGTTTCTGATTTTCTTCTGCTCAGGAGAGCTCTCAGCCATAAGAAACCTGTCAGACCTCTCTGGTACAAAGGTACTAAGTTAATAAAATTTGTCCATAAAATCAGACAAAAGGCATTGCCGTTTTATTAAGATCTAAACTGTGCAGTCTGTTTTATTACTGTCCTTCATAAATTATCCACCCAAACCTCTCGGCTGGGTCTACAAAGACAGCCTGTATCCAGATTTACTGCATTCCAAAGACAGTTAATTTCTTGATGCACTGAAGGGAATGGCTCAAAAGCCTTGGTCAGACTGGGCACGTGCCAGGGGAGCAATGGCACTGCCCAGCAGCTGATTTGGGGAACAGCACAGGTGCACCTGGCACCTGGGTAAGGGCAAAGCTGCTGGGAGTGACTCTTGGAATAACCCATGGCACCCCCAGCCCATGGAATCAGGCACAGGGAGGGCTGCTGGGCTCTGGGGAGGTCCTGCTCAAATGCCAGGGTGGGCTGTGGGATGTGGGAGTGCTACAGCAGTCACTGGGAACACCTCACAGGTGAAAACTCTTCCATCTCCTGCTTCTGAAAATGATGGTGACTCTGTCATTCAGAGCAAACCCATCAGTGCGAGAACAGTGTTTATTGGCGTTGTATAAATTATAATTGTGTTAGCCAGGAGAGAATGATAAATATGAAGAGTTTTGTGGCTGTGGCAGGTACTTGCTCATTGTGTGTGAGGGGGTGGGTGGATTGTGGGAAACAGAGCCTGTGCTGAGGCTGCAAGTGGCACCTTCACCTTTGGGGCTTTGCTCTGCTGCTCTCCAGCGCCTCAGGACACCTTTACCCTTTCTAGTGGGCTCCGTGCTCTGAAAGGACATGGGGAGCTTCAGTGGGATTATTCCCATCAATATGGGATTCCTGTTGATAGCTGGTGGCTGCCCCATCCCTGGGAGTGTCCCAGGCCAGGTTGGACGGAGCTTGGAGCACCCTGGGATAGTGGAAGTGTCCCTGCCATGGCAGGGGGTGGAACAGATGGGATTTAAGGCGCCTTCCACCATTTCTAAGATGGCATTCAGAGAAGGAGGTTCCTCCACGGGTTGGGCTGCACTGTGCCCTCAGCCCACCTGAGGCTGCTGTGCCTCCGGGAGATGTTCCTGACCCCTTCTGTCCAAGGGATCAGAGACGGACTTGAGAACAACCCCAAACCTCCAGGATATACTTAAGGCCACTGCAAAGATGCGTAGAAACCTGACATTGGCCCTGACAGCAGACCTTAGCAGGTCTGAGTATTTGAAATGCTGTTTTTTCCCTCTCTTTGGGGAAAAGGAAAAAAAAGAGCTGGTGTCATGTCAGATCCCAGTCTTGCATGGCTTGCAGGTGCTGTGAGGATTTTACAACCTGTTGCAGTGATGCTGGAGGAGATTTTGCACATCCTGAGCCCTTCTCCCGTGGCAGCCTGCCCAGACAGCAAACACACAACATGGCCAGAGCTGCTCTCGGAGCCACCAGCCAACCTCCACCGTAAATAAGGAGCAGCACTAAAACCTGCCCAGGCTGCAGCAGAGGTCAGAGCTGCAGGATTCCTTCCCAGACGGGGGAGCAGCTCCACAGGGCTGGGGCAGAGCAGGAATCATCTCCCTTGCTTCCCCCCAGCCTGCCTGCAAGCAATTTTCAGCTGGTGGCTTGGGAATAAAAGAGTCACTTTGGAAATAGCTGGGTTTATCTTTAAAAGCAGATGTCTCTTAATAGATTGGCAATTTCTTCTCCATTTAGTCTCAGCCACAGTGCTGGCTGGGGAAGAGGTTGTGTGTTTTATACCTGCTTTCATAAAATCTTACAATTTTGGAATGATAGAATCACAAAGGGACCTTAAAGTCCATCTTGTTCAACCCCTGCCATGGGCACTTTCCACCCGACCAGTCCAACCTAGACCAGCCACAGCCTGGGAAAAATCTGTCACTGAGATAAATTTATCAATGAATCCTCATTGCATGGGGCATCATTAACTCCCCTCCTCATCCTCACAGCATCCTGTCCTGGGTGCAAAGGCAGGAGTGAGGAGGAGTGAGTGAAAACTTGGGTTATTGAATGGAAAACAGCTGCTCTCTGGGCAGCAGAAAATGGCTTTCAAACTCAAGATGCCCATGTGAGGAGGTGTGTGTATATGTACAGAAAATAGAGATTTTTTCCTCCCTCGGATGAGTTCCAGCCCCACTCTCCTGATTCATCCCCTCAGCTTCAGAGCACTGAGAGGCTCTGACTGCTGCACACAGATATGATCTTACCACAACGGACAGCAATTCGTCATTTTTGTCATCAAAAAGCAGTTTTTCTTGAAGATTGCAGTGCAATCTAATCTCAGGCCTTCCCCCCTCCTACAAGGTGCATCTGATGGATGTAGAGGTGACAGCAGAGCTCTTGGCTGGATCGAGGTTTCGCAATCCTCTCCCCTCAGGGGTGTTTTGTTGCTGGGATTTGGGGTGACCTCGCACTGGGTGTGAGCTGGGAGGGACAGGGTAGGGGTCTTCCCTCCCCAGTGACACCCAGGGGGGTGCTAGACGGGGTTTGGGAAAAAACATGGCTCCCCAAAAGCCTCCTAAGTGTTGTTTTTATCGATGTCTTCCTTGGGGTTTCAGTCCCAAAGCTCTGCCGTGAGCAAAGAAAACAGGCGACAACGCTCAAATCCAAAATTCCCCAAGCTGGAGAGACGTGGGGTGGAGCCCTGTCTGATTTCCTCCATCCAAATCCTGCCTCCTTCTGCCAAATTTTCACTCATTGCCATATCCAAAAATAAAACTGTCTTACTGTGAACTTTTGCATAAAATGATTGAAAAACTGCTCGTCTTGTGCAGAAGCCGGGCTGATAACTCTGGTTCCCCACAAGGACAAAAGCAAATGAACTCTCCCAGCCTGATGCAAACCCTGAGTCATTCCCAGCCCCTGGAGCACTGGGGATCCCAGTTCACCACTTGCCTGTTCCCCCAGCAGGGAAATTCCCAAGCAGCCCCTGGTGCACTCAAGAAAACAGGGATTTGAATGCCACACTGTCACATGGGGTGGCATCCTGTGTCACTGCCAATAACGTGAGGGAAAAGCCATAAATGCCATCCCACAGGTGGAGCACAGCTCAGGAGACATGGCTGAAAAACAGAAACAAATTAGGAAAATAAGGACAACTATAAATAATATTTGTTTTTCTGAACCATCCCATTTCTGTCAACGAGGCCTGGAGGTTTGTCATTTATTGCCTCTGATTTTCCCATTTCTTAAAAGCATAAAGGGCAGGGAAGTGATTTCTGTCACGGCAGTTCAGAGGAGGAAAGTTACTGAAGGAATTTTTCAAAGGGGAAAATACAAAAGGATTGATTTTCTTAAAAAAAAAAAAAAAAAAAAGCCCAGCAGTAAAAAGTAACCATAAATCAAACAGCTTTCTAAGAAGATTATTTTAACAACATTTGACATCAGTAATGGTGAGTTGCTCTGTAAAAATGTGTGTCTGTGCTGTCCCAACAGCACCAGGAGGGGAGAATGGGGCTGAGGGTTGTTGGCTTGGGTATTTTGGGGAAATAGGGACACTTTGCCTATCAGAGAGGATGGGACATTCCTCGGGAAAAGGCTGATAAGGGCAAAGATGTTTATCAATGCTATATTCTCTGTGTCTTGAGGACCCTCCTGTATTTCAGCTAAATTTCTGAGCCTGTGCAAAACCAGCAGATGGAAGAGAGGAGAAGGGAAGCCCCTGTGGATTCGTGCTGGGAAAAGGACGGCAGTGGGCTCCTGGACTGGAGGGATGGGATGGGATGGGATGGGATCCATGGGATCCATGGGATGGGATCCATGGGATGGGATGGGATGGGATGGGATGGGATGGGATGGGATGGGATGGGATGGGATGGGATGGGATGGGATGGAGGGAGCTTTGGGGTCCCGTGGGGCTCTGGGGGCTGGGCTGGGCCAGGCAGAGCAGCCCCCCCAAACCCCAACCACGCTGCTGATCTCTCCCCGCAGACATCTCATCTCCGGGAGCTGCCTGACTCCAGGGCATTTTTAAAGTGCCATTTATTTAAATTTCGCAGTTTAATCTAACGCCCCTGCTGCGGGGCTGATGTGCCTGTAGAGCAAAAATGCAATTCTGGCTTAAAAATAGCATCCTGGTGAAGAATTTCATTTGAGGTCCATTTTTCACACTCACACTCACACACACACACACACACACACACACACACACACACACACACACACACACTCGCGGGAGAGGTCTCATTTAATCCGTTCCCAGGTGGGAGCGGGGCTGTATCTCTGCAAACAGCGATGTGCTACAATTAATAACACCTTGTAGCTGTGCCTGCCTGCACGGGCTCCTCGGCAGAGCAGAGATCTGCTCGTGGATAAGATGCAGAGTTTATAAAACGGCATAATTAATAACCTGCTCCGTCACTGCCTACCCATCCTCGCTGTCGAGCCACCACGGGCCTAAACAAGTGACAATTACCAGGGCAGGTGACACAGAGAGACGGCTCCAGGAAGCACTGATGTCTTTTTGGGAGTTATTTGGCTGTTAGGAGCGATTGGGAAGGGCTGCACTGCCTGTGGAGCAGTGGTGTTGTCCTCCAGACCTGCCTGACTGCGATGCCAGGGCTGGAGCACGAGCAGGGCTGATGTTTGCTCTGCTCCGTGTGTCAGAAATCTGAGTTATCCCTAATTTTGGCCCCAGTTTAGCAGCTTGTTTCAGTCAATTCCCCTCCAGTTTCGAGCTGGAAACCAAAATGGTTTTTTGCTTTGTGTTTTCCTTAGGTCATGCCTTCATTTTGGGCTGCTGTTAAAAATAGAAAAGGAGGGCAGGTTTCAATTCAAGGTAATTAAGCCCCTAATGAAACACCTGAGCACCCCAGCAGCCCCTCGGGGATGTGCAGAGGGACACTCACAAAGAGCGTGGGGGGAACAGCCACAGCACAGAACAACAACAGTCCCTGGGGAAGGAGAACAAACAACTACAACTTGTATTTTGCAGCTGTATTAATCATTCAGGGACTGAGAGAGAGCTGGGAAATGTTAACCTGGCTGGGCGAGAGGGAGGATTTCAGGTTTCAGAGGCTGTGTCACCCTGGGGTCCCTCGGCTGTGTCCCCAGGGGAGGGGGACACCCGGAGGGGTCAGTGGCAGGCAGGGAATTTGGCACCTCCCATTCCCTTAGATGAATCCCATCTTTACCGTGAATGACGGGGCTGGATTTTGTTTTGCCCCATCCATCTCCACTCCCTCCATGGGGTCACCTTCCCCTGCAGGTTGGATCCCCTGGGGGAGACCCCCACAACCTCTGGGGACCCAGAGGTGACATTGGCTCTTTTTTCCCCCTCAATGAGCCCACGGGGCCGAGGGGATGCTGCTGTGGCAGTGAGGGGCACTGGGGAGGGCTGATTTCCCCTAAAGGATCACAGTTTCCTGTGCTGGATAAGCAGACATGGTCATTTCATACTTTTATTGATAATACTTAGTCTTTTAGACACTACAAAACTTGTTTTCACAGAAAACAGTCCATGAAACCCCAAAATGAGCTTTCCTAGAGCCCAGAATTCAACGTGCACAGTAACTCACGCAAGGTGAGTGCCAGGTTAAACCTCCTCATTAGCAGTTTCCTCATTAACTATTTACATTAGCTATTTACAGCTGTGTGGGGCTGGGTTCACAATCTCCTCCTCATTTCCCCCCCAATCCTGCTGAGGATGTCAAGACGTCTCCAGGGCTGTAATCTGGGAATAACGTTGGTCAAGAGACTAATTAACACTGGGATCAAATTGGTGCCATTCTCATGGCAGGCAGGGGCTGCTGGAAAGGTTGGATAATGGGTGAGGTGTGCCAGCCACTCCTGCCAGAGCTGGAGCCAAAATGTTGTGGATTTTAGTAGGTTTTTTTTTGGGGTGGTCTGTAATGCCTCCAGCACAGGGCAACCCACAGCCCCTCCAAGCAGGACAGAGAGGCTGGAGGCTCTTTCCTGCTCCACCACACCTTTTCCTGACCCAAAATCGTGCCTGAGAATATTTTTACGACCCAAAGAAGAGCTGAGCTGCCTCTGTCGTGCAGATTTCCAGGCAGCTTAGCCCAGCTCATCTTAAGCAGCCTGGTATCTCGAGGAGAAAATTCCCATAGGAATAACTTTGTGCTGCATTTCTGTTGCAAATGCCAGGAAAATGGATCAAAGAGCTTTTCTCCCCAACAGAGTGAGCCCTGACATTGAAAAAGGTGTTTTCCAGCAGCTCTAGCAGAGGGTTTGGTCCCCAGCCAAGCCCCAGCGAGGGCTGAGGGCTTCAGGGGAATGGCCATGGTCCAGCAGGGAGATCATCCATAGCCACAGCTTCTCTCCTGGGTGCAGCTCTGGGAAAAGCATTTTCTGTCCAAAGAAGTGTTTTATTTCAGCTGCAGGTGTGAGGAAGGGCACTGAGGGGATTGCTGCACTGCAGGACAGCACACAGGGAGTGCAGGGAGACCTTGGTGAGGAGCAGAATTCCATCTGGAGGGATGAGGCTGCAGGGGAGGTTTGATACAAACCTTTCTGTTCCAAAACACTTGCCTGGGCCTGGAAGTGAAGCCTGAATCTCTGCAGCCCTGCCTGATGGGGAAGAGAGGGGGAAATGGAGGGAAAAGCTTGCTCTGGCTTCATTAGGGAGGGAATAGCAAGGGGAGAGAGGCTCTGCACCCCAACCCCGCTGCCCCAGGCAGGGCCGTGGGTGCAGGCACTGGGGACCATTTCAGCAGCAGAAAACAATCAATTTGTTAATCCCTGCAGGTATCAAACACTCCTGGTGACGGGCCAAAGGCTTTTTCCTTTATCCCCCAATTTTCTCGGCTCAGATTTCTGTAGAGCACCGAGCTCTGGAGCTGTGTACTTTGATGATCCTGCAGGTCCCTCCCAGCTCAGCGCATTCTGTGATTTGCGGAGTTAAGGCACACACGATCTCCAGGATGGTATGGCAAAGACATTTCATTGCAAAAATCCAAGGTTTTTAAACTGTTAGTTTGTTAGGAGTTTCCATCCTTATGAGGCACAGCAAATGTGCTTAACCAACCACCACAGACCACAACAGGAGCAGGCATCAGATGGAGCCAACCACGAGCCCCACGGTGCGAGCACTTCTTGGTTCTAAGAACTGTTTTACAATTATGTCACTTGTTTTTCACCTCTAGTTTAGCTGAGTCATTCCCAGAATGCTTTCCTAGTTAGCCAAAGTAACAGAAGTGAGCAAGGATTTTACAAGGGCAACAAGGCCTTCATTTTGTAAAGCCTTTCTGCTCTGCAACATCAATTCTGTGAACTTTGTGCATCTCCCACTCCAGGCACGGCCAAACACCAATCCCAAGGTATCACATCACCCTGAGTGTGCCAGAGGCACATCAGGATGCAAATTTCACAGTCCAGGGCTGATTTCTGTGGTGTGGGAGGAGTGGAGCGAGCAGGAAGGAGGGCTCCAGCTCCAGGGGTGGACGGGTGCCTCGGAATTTATGCAGGGGAGAAGTGGCAGGCAGGACTCTGATGACACAAACACTCCATTTCTGGGCTGGCAGGGTGGCACCAGGCTCATCTCAGAGCAACCAAATCCCAGTCATGGAATCCTTTAATGTGGCAGAAACCTATTTGGGAACAGACTCTGTCCATCTCCCTGGACAATGTTAGACAAGAGTCACCGCTCTGCTCCTCAGTGCAGGGGAACAGCAAGTGAAAAGTGCTGCTCTGTGCTCAAAGACGGGGAGGGAGGGATGGAAACATCCAGGAGGAGAGAACACAACACACTTGTCACTCAGCAATTATTGACAAAGCTAATTTTCCCCTGAATGCTGCAATAAAACGATTCCCAGAACAGCGCAGCTGTATGAGTACCCGGAAAAAATTATTAAATCTTATTTATTGGTTTTTGTGTATATGTGTGTGTGTGTGAGCGCAATGTTAAGCATTGCTGAAACAGGAAGGTCAGGCACTAGGAAGTCTTGAAAAGCACCTTTGGGCCCAGATTTGCTGCTCTCCTCTTGGGGATCAGGGCCTAGCTCCGAACACCACACTGGCACTTCAGACATCAGCACATCTGTCCTCAAAAATTCCCTCACAGCCAGGTGGGTGCCTCCTGTTCTCTCACCACAAGGTAATGAGGACATCACTCCTTGCAAGCCCCTGGCCTCATTTTCTACGCCTTGTCAAGTGGCCACAGGATCCAAATTTCCATAGGAACATCTGTCATTTCATACATGTGTACTGGTAAAACAAATAAATTGGTGAGAGATGCCTTGCAGACATTTCTCCTGCCAAACTGAATAAAATAGTACTGGGGGAGAACAACAAAAAGCCAAGAAAAAGCTTTTGCTGCTCTTCTCTGAACAATTTAATCTTCCCAGCTGTCATGGAATGCAAGCCATGCCCTGGGCTGCTTTTGGGTACCTGAGCTCTTCTGTTTCCCTTCTGACCTCCTGGTTTTGATAGCTCTCCTTAAGATCCCTCTCCTTCGTGTGGTGCTGCTACTGGGGGAATTCCCTCAGAGGGAAGGGCTGTGCCAGACATTAACACCAAAATACTGTTCATTCCAGAAAAAAATCCATCTCCTCCACCAGGACAAGGAACCCGTGGCAGAGCAGGGATGCACAGGGCTGGGGGAATGGAAACCTGAATCAAAGGCTGGTCTGGTTAAATGATTTGACAGCTTGGTTTCAGCTTTGCTCCCTTCCGAGCAGAGGCAGTTTGGGCAGCCAAACACCAAAGCCAGAGAAGAAATTTTGCTCTGGGGGTCGTAGTCTGTGTTTGGAGCTCAGGGTTCATTGAAATGTCACACCCCATAATCTGCAGCTCCACGGGGCTGGAGCCAGGCTGGGAGAGCTGGGATTGCTCAGCCTGGACAGGAGAAGGCTCCAGGGAGACCTTGGAACCTCCTCCAGTGCCCAAAGGCTCCAGGAGAGCTGGAGAGG
Source organism: Acanthornis magna (assembly GCA_036785705.1). Classification (NCBI taxonomy): domain Eukaryota; kingdom Metazoa; phylum Chordata; class Aves; order Passeriformes; family Acanthizidae; genus Acanthornis; species Acanthornis magna. Next base: position 3,021,875 of record JAWUZG010000262.1, read on the forward strand.
GACTGGGGACAAGGGATGGAGGGACAGGACACAGGGAATGGCTTCCCACTGCCAGAGGGCAGGGACAGATGGGATATTGGGAAGGAATTGTTCCCTGGGAGGGTGGGCAGGCCCTGTCTAGTTTTTAAAAAGACTGAAGAGAACAACATCAGCTTTCTCCTGTGAGCCTGTGGAAAGGCCTCAGGTCATTACTTTCTTTGTGCTTTAAAGCTTTGTGCTGCTCTGGGTTCAGGCCACACGGATGCTTCCCCAGCATCTCATCCCACTTTTCATCTCATGCACTGAGGCAGAGAAGCTCTGTGGCTCCCCAGCAGAGAGAAACCATGAATTAGATCAGATATCAACACAGAATTGTTCCCTGGGAGGGTGGGCAGGCCCTGGCACAGGTGCCCAGAGAAGCTGTGGCTGCCCCTGGATCCCTGGCAGTGTCCAAGGCCAGGCTGGACAGGGCTTGGAGCAGCCTGGGACAGTGGGAGGTGTCCCTGCCATGGCAGGGGTGGCACTGGATGATCTTGAAACCACTGATCTTGAAACCCAAACCATTCCTTGATTCCATAAGGAAAGGAGAAGTTCCAGGGCGAGCTGTGGGCACAGTGTGGCTCAGGGATCAACTTCGCACGTTCAAATGCTAACGGGAATTTTATCTTCATTTCTAATGTATTCAAACCTGAGGCTGTTTGGAAGCTTTCTCATTACAAGATTAGGTTCTGAATTTGCCCTGGCAGCCCTTTGAGGCGATGCTTCCTGCACATGGCCATTTGAGAGAAACAAGAAGTCTCCCAATGATTGACGGAAATAGAGAGATATTTGGAAACATTAACTGCAGGGGCAGACAGCAATGGAACCTCATCGAGCATGGGTCCAGCTGAGCCATTTAAGTGGCACCAGCTTATCAGGAGGTTCTAAATTAAAACTGGGCTGGTAACATGAGTGATGGCCATGAGGTTTAAATTCAGAAGAGGAAAATCAGGTGTCTGATGGTATTTTAAAACAGCTGAGGTTCCTAAGTTACGTTTCCCAAGCAGTTGAACAGCCAGCTGGATTTAGAGCTGGTTTTCCTTTATTATTTATTTCAATATTTATTTCAGTATATTTATGAAGATACCTTTGAAATGAGAGCTGAGGCCATCCGGGCAACTCACCCAACCCTTTCCACAAAGTTTGAAGGTGCAGATGGGACAGAAGTTCATTTTATACACAAGGTGGCTGAGTGTAAAGATGGGGCTGGAAATCAAGCAACATTTTATGCTAAATGTGCTACAAATGAAAATCTCAGCCTTGCAGGAGGATCCAGAAACTCCTCGGGCTCCCCAGGCCTGTGCAGGGAGGGCAGGATGCTGGTGAGGATGGGGTGACTCCCTGTATCAGGCACGGCCTCTAAATCATTCTGGTTATTTAGCGGCTGAGGAGATATTAATAAATATTCTCCTCCTGATGAAATCAATCTAACTGGCTCGAGTCAATCAGGAATAACAGTGCACTCCATCTCCTCTCTGGGCATTTTTCAGCCTCTCTACTGTAGCTGTAAAATCAGGTTTTATGATCTTCCCTTGATGAAATGATGAGATTAAATCCCTGATGGGCGACATACCGGGAACTACAATTCATGGGTGGAACAAGAACGTGTGTTTGGGGGACAGCTCAGGACAGCAGGCAGGGTTTATTTATAGAGTTTGGGGTTTTTTTGCTACTGTACTTAATTTTATTCCATAACCTTCATTCCATATTCAGCATTAATTCACGGGGCATCATTTGAAGCTTAGAATGCAAAAGCAGCCGAGTGTGCACAGGGTGAGTGTTTTATGTGTATGCACAATTACTTTGCTGAATGTTTTATTCACTTTCAAGTGTCTCTTTTTCATACATCCCAATGTTTTAAATCACATTTTTATCAGAGTGTTTAGGATTTAAGTAGGTATCCTCCTCTGAAGGATTCTTTCTGGGGAGATTTGACGTTTAAAAAATTACAGCAGGGCAGCTGAAGCTGGCTTAACTCTCCATGCTCTTTAACATGTGTTATGTGACTTGGATACCAAATTTGAGGCTCTTTATGCCCTTTTCCATCCTATAACTGAAGGATTTGGCTGAACTGGGGCAGTGATAGATTGTGGGATCTCTCAAACTGACGTCTCCCCACAGCGTGGCTGAGGGGAGGCAGAGCAAAACAGAGGCAGTACAAGAGCAGCTGGCACCAAGAGAACACTTCAGGCAAGAAAAATGAAGTTGTTTCAGTTCTAAAGGCAGCAAATTACCTGGCTGGGCTGCTGTGTGTGGCAACCAGCGTTGGAAACACCATCATGCAGCGGGATTTTTGGCTGCTACCTCTACTTTTTCAAACTGCTCATTGCTTGCTCAATCATTTGTATATTCTTCTCTTTTTTTATGGAGATGCTTTCATTATTTGCTCATCCCAGAGTGTTCATGTTTCTAGACACTCTTGTAAACTTGCCCTGATCAGAGAGAAGCTTGCAAGAGCCATAAACCCTTCAAATTTTTATATCATTTTAATCAGGCTTGGTTTGCCTTTGCCTTGGGGAAAGGAATTTTTTAAAGGTTTTATTTTTTTAAGGGATGTTGCACCACTCTATGGGGATGAACTTAACATATCAACAGACTGTGAGTAGCCCAAAAGATACCCAAAAAGATAAAGACTGTCAACAGAACATCAACAGAACATCCATGGCCATCCATGAACATCTACCCCAGACCTGCCTCTGGCAGAGTTAGAGACATCTAGCCCGGAAAGGACTGAAAAAAAATCAAGGAGTGAAGACCTAATAATTAGCATCAGAAATCCGGATCCAATAAGAAACCAAATACTAAGGGCGACGCAACTTTTGATCAGTGAACATTAAACCAATGAAGTTCTATGGATTTTGACTGTATAAAGTTTGGGGGAAATCTTGTAAAACCCATGTGTCATGGAATGATTCTCTCTGCACACCCGGGCTATGTGTGGATGAGATGCTTTCTGTGGCACATCCTGGCCAGAAAATAAAGGAATGCCTTGACTCTCTAACATTAAAAATGTTGTTGGAGGGTTTTTGCTTTTTTCCCATAGTTTCGGTGACACCATCACTGCCAAGCCTGGGGCATCCCATCCAGGGCTGTCACCTCTCTGGGACTCTGCACACCCCACTGGGACTGTCACCTCTCTGGAACTCTGCACAGCCCACCCAGGGTTGTCACCTCTCTGGGACTCTGCACAGCCCACCCAGGGCTGTCACCTCTCTGGGACTCTGCACAGCCCACCCAGGGCTGTCACCTCTCTGGGACTCTGCACACTCCATCTGGGGCTCTCACCTCTCTGTCACCTCTCTGTCACCTCTCTGAGACTCTGCATATCCCATCCAGGGCTGTCACCTCTCTGTCACCTCTCTGGGACTCTGCACATCCCACCCAGGGCTGTCACCTCTCTGGGACTCTACCCATCCCATCCAGGACTGTCACCTCTCCGGGACTCTGCACATCCCCATCTGGGGCTCTCACCTCTCTGTCACCTCTCTGGGACTCTACATATCCCATCCGGGGCTGTCACCTCTCTGGGACTATGCACCCCCCGTCCAGGGCTGTCACCTCTGTCACCTCTCTGGGACTCTGCACATCCCCATCTGGGGCTCTCACCTCTCTGTCACCTCTCTGTCACCTCTCTGGGACTCTGCACATCCCATCCAGGGCTGTCACCTCTCTGTCACCTCCCCGGGACTCCGCACACCCCAGCGGGGCTGCCCCGGCTCTGGTTTCACGATGCCCGAGGACAAGCAGCGCTGTCGCACGGCCGGGCTGACGGAATTAACCCTTCCATGCCCATGCCCAGCCCGGGGGCCGCAGCCGCGGAGGCTCCGCTCGCTCCATTAAACACCGAACCGCGGTAATGAAGTGTGATGGCAGTGACAAATCCTGCCATTAGCGCCTGCCTTCGGGACATCAGCGCTGCCCGGGAGGGACAGGAGGGCCGGGACCCTCTCCCCGAACAAAGAGACCCTTCCCCAGTAATTAGCTAGTGATTGAGCTGTGCGGGAGATGCGATGCGCTCGGCATTTCTGTGCTTATCTCCAGATGCTCCTACCCACGGGATTTTACATCATCCTCCTTCAACTTGTAAAAAGCTTTCCGGAATACGGTTTTCTCTTCCTTTACATGTTATTAGATTTTTCTGCTGGTTTACAGCATCTGCCATAATACGTGTCTGCTTTTAATGCTTTGGAAATTACTATGTATTAATAATGTGCTTTGGATTTCCTGCATCCTCATCCACACACGGATTAGAGACGCTGCAGTTCGGTGGTGACAGTAATTTTAAAGACAAAAAAAAAAAAGAGAGATATGGGAAGTATTATAAATGCGGGAGTTTAAATCTGAAATTATTTTTACGGTGTATATTCTTCTATCTCTGTGAGGTAGTTAAGTGTGGAAAAAACAGCTTTCTAATGGAGGGGAGTCAAGCAAATTGTGTGCTTGGGCTGAGCCACTGAAGCCTAGGGAAGCCAGCAGATCCCAGGGATGGGATTCAGGTGGAAATCATGGTCCAAGGGAGATATCAGCCTTTTCAGACAGATGGGGATAAATGTGGCTTCTGGAGCTGACAGTGGGATTGGGTACTCAGCCTCCTCCACACAAACACAAACATCTTGAAAGCCACAAACCTGTTTGAAGAGCCAGTTTGGCAAAGAGTGGAAGCTGATGAGATGCTTCATCCCTGCCCATGGAGTACTTAAGCCACTCTGGAGGTGTTTTTATCTCTGAGCACAGCCAGGAATCCCACAGAGTGCAGGGATGAGATTCATGTTCCTGCAGCTGAGCACATGCTCCAGTGCCTTGCTGAACAAGGCTCTCAGAAGCTTGAACAGATGATGCATCTCTGATGCTACAAGCACAACCAGGCCCTCCATTTATATTGACTAATCTGACTTTAAACTGTGGCAAAACCGCTGCTTGTATTATACCTGCGAGCCCTCCTCCTTCCATCAGATTTTTCAGCTGTGACAACAGCTCCAAAGGATGTTTGGAGTTTGCAGGATGAATGTTTGCCTATAAAATATACATGTCTACAAGGAAAGCACATTTGTGGGCTGCGTGGCTCAGGGCAGGAGGAAGGAGTGCCCATTCCCAGGATTTGGACTGATGGAGCTCAGTGCCCTGGGCAAAAGCAGGAGCCCCTGCCTTGGGGACAGCGGTTGTGGCACTGACCCACCAGAGGTGTGCCCCAATGGGTACAGAGGGTGCCCGAAAATGCAAGGCAGAATCTGGTCTGACACGTAATCAGGGAATTTTCTCTCTTCCTTTGCATATAAATCATCTAAATTTCTGAGCTTCCTGCCCATCCATGACAAGGTGCTTTGAAGACTGGGGGGGAAAAAAGTGATGGATGCCTGTGGTTGCAGAGGGCAGGTGCTGGAGTGTGAAATTTTGATTGATACTGAAACCCCATCAAGGTTTTCAGCCAAATATAAATTCATTTTGCCGCACACAGATCATTAGAGGATGATAAAGGAACAAAGAAAGCTCAAACCCCTTTCATGGTGCAGGTGGGGGAATTTTTCACACCGCTTGGGAACTCCTGGGTACAGCACAGGACCTCTCACATGATCTCTCAGATTTCCAGCATGTGCAATGTGGGGAATGTGTGCTTCCCACAGCAAACACATCCAGCTCGGCAGCTAAGCCCCATCAATCCTTATTTAACCTGCTGATCATATCATTAAATCTTATTCCAGTACTAATAACTGTTAGTGTTTTGCTTTGCATTGGGCCCCTCCTGTGCTTTGGGGGTGGTGTTTATGGTGGTGCCAGCTGAGCTGAAGGCAAAGCCATTCTCTGGCAGGGCCAAGGAGCTGCTGAAGGATGCTCCTCATTGGAATGCTCACCACTCTGCATGCCCTGGACACAGACAGGATCTGCTGGAAGCCAGAGGAAAGCACAAGTGATGGCTGAGGCCATGAACATGGGTTCACCACCTTATTTTCTCCTATTCTTTGGCAGGTCCTGCATGCCTCTGCAGCAGGAATAACCCTTCAGATGCACAGATTCCATCGCCCTCTTCCCAAAGCTATGAGCTGCTGCAAGGGCTCAGTCACACGGAGCATGCTTTGACCTGCCTGAGTTCGGAGAAGAAAAATTTCCTCACCTGGAAGGGTGGTCAGGCATTGGAACAGGATGCTCAGGGAGGTGGTTGACTCCTTGTCCCTGGAAGTGTTCAAACAATGTGTGGATGTGGTAAAATACGGCCCTGTGGTGGCCCTGGCAGTGTCAGCTCAATGGTTGCACTCAGTGATCTCAGAGGGCTTTTCCAACCCTAATATTTCTATGATTCTGTGATCAGCAATGCCTTTAAAATATTCCCTGTCACACAAATAGAGCACCCAAGCAAGGCAGAGCACTGAATCTACTCCGAATCCACAGTGTCTCAATCAAAAAACAAGGACACAGCACCTAGCCTCCCCTGTTTATTATTTCCATCTTGTCTTCAACCATATATCTTGTTTAGGGCACACCAAGTCACAGCTAGATTAGATTACAGCAGGGAAACAGGATTATTTTAAGTAGATAATATAAAACATGTCTATGGAAACTCTAGCCTAATTGCATTATCTATGGTACATTGTGAGAGAATTATCTATATGGTATTAGGGGGTGGAAAGATGCCAAAATGCTCTTTAAAATGGGAGCGGGCTGTAAGGACAAGTCACCCATTGGTGGCAAATCAATGAAAAGGCAGAAGACTTTGGGGCTGATCATTTCCGACTCTCATTTTGTCTCCCTGGTTGTGATTAGGGAGAGCAACCACAAACTGAGGGTTAAATCAAAGAATCATGGAATGGTTTGGGTTGGAAGGGACTCTAAAGCTCATCCCATTCCACCCCCTGCCATGGGCAGGGACACCTTCCACTGTCCAGGCTGCTCCAAGCCCTGTCCAGCCTGGCCTTGGACACTGCCAGGGATCCAGGGGCAGCCACAGCTGCTCTGGGCACCTGTGCCAGGGCCTGCCCACCCTCGCAGGGAGCAATTCCTTCCCAATACCTAATCTAAATTTCTCTTAGGTTAAATCCAGTGTCCCACGGGAGCCCCCACACCCAGCTGAAGGTGCTGTGATGATGTTTGCCAGCAGACAGCCCTTCCAGCTCCAGTCCTTGCTGCTCAGAAACAGCTCAGACATGGCTCTAAGGGGCACAGAGAGGAAGTGCCAGCAAACGCCACTTACAGTCAATGGTTCTGTTTTCATGAGGCATTAAAGTTTCCGTCGTAGTTGGTCCAATCTGGACCAAATGACAGTGACAAAATTTGTAATGATTTTTCTTCTCCTGCTGACAACTGGCTGGGAGTAACACAGGCAGCCACCAGCAGCGTTGTGGTTTGCTCGGAGCTGGAGCCCAACCAAGTGTCATCAGCGAGATCACAGATAATTTATCTGACAGGCTACTAATGAACCTAAATATGACAACAGAAATGATTTTCTAATCTACCCCAGAACTTAGGAACTGAAAAACCTGATTAGACTTTGGGCCTGGGGACCACACTGCCCTCAGCCCCACAGCTCACAATTGCTGGAAGTTCAGATGGAAATGGAAAAAATTCCTGAGTCACCTGCAATTTGGCTGAGAGGGACAAGAGTCTGGCCAGGGACCTGGCAGCCCATGTCCCTCATCTGCTGCTGTCCCTGCCAAGTCTCACCCTGCCACCCCGGGCAAATGACCTCCATGTTCTCCTGAAGGTGGAAAGTAGCTATTTCCTCATTTAGAAAGCTCTGTTTGAACACAAAATCTTATTATTGTTACAGCAGGAGACTGCACATGGCAGTGGGAGTGGTCAGGGAGGGAAGGTCCCACCTGGGTTCTGCAGGTAAAAATGTCTTGCTCAAAAATTGCATTTTTTTTTCCTCTCTGCTGTAATTTCCTTTGGTGTTACCATTTCCCAGTTCTCCAGAGAAGGAGCCTCAAACAGCCAGCCTTGCTCTGGGTTTTGACGCCCATCTGAAGCAGGGAATGCTTCACAAAGTGGCTCAAGAATTTTGGGATAAACTGCTGCCACCCAGGAACATTTATTATAATCAGTGACTGAGCTCAGGCAGCACAGAGGATTTGGAACCTGTCCCCAGGCTGACCACGGAATGTGATTCCCTCCCTGGATGATGCAGCTGCTCCAGGCTGCCAGCACAGTCGGTGCTCCTGTCCCGGTCTTCCCCTCCCCGCTGGAGCTTCTCTCTGGCCCTGCTGGGCTTGGAGGCTGAGCCAAGCGCCAGCACGGGGCCAGCATGGCCGAGGGGGATGCCTGGGCTGGGAATTCCACCCTGCCAATTCCTGTGATGCTGCAGGAACAGGCAGGGCTGGGGCTGGTGCAGCTGGGGGGATCCAGCACCGGCAGGACCCAGCGCTGGGCGATGAGTGTCAGCTCTGCCCTGTGCTGCTGGAGGCTTTCCTCAACGAGATTTCTCATTATCCAGGCGTTAATTAAAGACGTGGGGGGGGGATCTTGTGCTTTTCCTCTGGGATCAGAGGGAAATGCAGCTCCTGCAGTGCCTCCTGCCAGTGCTCACACCCTGAGCTCCCTCCACCCACTGCTCCAGCCCTGAGCTAAGCTCCAGCCCTGTCCTGTGGCCTTAAGAGCTGCTCTGGCATTGGCAAAAGGCTCCTGCCAGGAAATTCGGGACCATTTACTCTTAAAATGTCTTCTGGGAGCTGATATCTGTTCCAGCACAACTGCAGAGACTTTATGAAACACAAGGATTGCAGGGGGAGCCAAGAGCCTTCCCTGGCATCTGAAGAAAATCGTGAAGAGAAACACAACATTCTCTGTGCAGCGCAAGCTCCTGGCCTCCTCCTTCTCTTTCAGGATTGAAATTCTCCAGAGACTTTCAGCATTTGCAGGGCAAGTGCAGAGTGGGCAGGACAGTGGGAGATCCCTTCCCAAGGGCTCCGACAGCATGGTCTGGGCTGCCGGGGCAGGTGGAGGGCAAGCTGTAGCCTTGACAGCTCATAATTGTAATAAAAATCATGTCAGTGACAGCATAACTATCAGAAGGCAATAGTTTCTGCTCGTTTGTTTTCTTCCTGCAGGTCTGCCTAGAGCCAGGAGAGTTTTGGAGGTGAGTTTATTCATCATAAAATACAGATCAGAGGACGGATGTTGGTGAATCTCATTTGAGCACATCCAGTAACTCTGGCTTGCAAAAAGGGAGATGGGGAATTTTGTGTTTTCTGAAGGAGTTCAAAACCTTCTAGATTTTCACCAACAAAAAGACCACTGCTCTACAGAAAAACGACCCTGTCTAGTTTTTAAAAAGACTGAAGAGAACAACATCAGCTTTCTCCTGTGAGCCTGTGGAAAGGCCTCGGGTCATTACTTTCTTTGTGCTTTAAAGCTTTGTGCTGCTCTGGGTTCAGGCCACACGGATGCTTCCCCAGCATCTCATCCCACTTTTCATCTCATGCACTGAGGCAGAGAAGCTCTGCGGCTCCCCAGCAGAGAGAAACCACGAATTAGATCAGATATCAACACGGAATTGTTCCCTGGGAGGGTGGGCAGGCCCTGGCACAGGTGCCCAGAGCAGCTGTGGCTGCCCCTGGATCCCTGGCAGTGTCCAAGGCCAGGCTGGACAGGGCTTGGAGCAGCCTGGGACAGTGGGAGGTGTCCCTGCCATGGCAGGGGTGGAATTGGATGATCTTGAAGGTCCCTTCCAACCCAAACCATTCTGTGATTCTCTGAAATGCCCTCCAGGGCAGCCTGAGCAAGCCCAGGACATCAAAGCTGCTCAGCAAATGGTCTGCTTTTCCCTCCAAAGCACTTGGTGTGGCAGCAGTTTGCTGGAAGGGAGCTGGCAGGCACAATTAAACCTAGCTTTCAATGAAATTTTTGCAGTTGCTACCCAGGCTGCTCTCAGGCCTCATGTATTAATTATTCCTCTGCCCAGGCTGTTCCGTGGGCCTGCTACAAAGAGGACAAAAAAGGCAAATTAAAAGCACATTGCCCTGATTAAATCCCTGCTCTGGTCCTTCTGGCTGCAATCACCTCGGTGTGGCTGAAAATCCTCATTTTACTGAATTCTGCTGCCCAGCTTGCCTCTCTCCCCTGGGAGGGAAAGGATGGGCTGGAGGGATTTGGGCTTGCACCAGCCCTGTGAAGAACCTGCTCAAGCAGCATCTCCAGCCTCCACCAAGCCAGGATGGTCCAGCAAGAGAAAATCCAAGAGAGAAACATTCTAAGAAACCACTATTGCCTGGAAATGTATTTTAAGCAAAAAAAATTAGGATTTCTTTGCAATTTTCTATTATTTTCCCATTCTGCTGACATGGCAGTTCACCTGCCTCTGCTTGACTGGACAGGACCCTGCTGGTGTGGCTTGAGTGAGAGCTCCATGGGTTTTCCTGAGTTTCCAGGCACATTTCCCCAGGGCACAGGAGCCAGTGGGGATGGGCAGGAGCCATGTGTAGGTTGCTCCAGGGATTGAGCCAATAAAATGTTCACAGCACATGAGGCACTGCCGGGAGGAGATGGGAATTCAACTGCGGAGAAGGGATTTGAGAGAGGCTCATGCCAGTTTGAAACTTTTTTGGCAAGTGAGGGTTTTGGACTCTGCCACCTTTAAAAGAGGCGTCTTGGGAGTGGGGAACTGTCGGGGATGAGCCCTGGGGGAGATACAAATCCCAGCTGAGCTGTTTGCATTCTCAGGTCCCGTATTGTTATTTATGCCGTCAATTACAGAGCCACGAGCTCAGTCGTGTGCCTGACGCACCTCTGACCACCAGAGCAGCATGTAGCCCTGCACTCCCTCCCCCTGATGATTTGCAAAGACACTTTTCACAGAAATGTGCCTTTCTTCCCACCTAAAAGCAAAATTTCTATCAAAATCCTGTGTTGCTGAAATCCAGCTCGGGCTGTGTTCTGCCCGGGGCCATTGGCAGGTTTCAGGGCTCATTAGATCTGGCAATAGGAACCTCCCATTTGATGTAGAAATGTTGTCAGGGAGGGCCATAAAGATTTCATCCAGGTTTTGGTGACAATAAAATGGGAGATTTGATAATAAGGACATGCTGTGACAGCTGCTTGTAGAAGTTTTCTGGGCTGCAATGTCAATCTGCATCTCTTGTCAAGGCTCGATTCAGCAGAATTTGCTGAGATGCCCTTGCCTCCTTGGAGAAATGATGAAGGAAATAGCCCTTAGCTCAGCAAAACCTTTCTGAGCAAGAGATTTTTGGTAGGACAACTGGCTGCAAACTAACCAATATTTTTTTTCTTGTATGAAATGCCTAGTGTTGTAAGATAAATTTTCAAATAAAATTTTCTATTAAAAACTTGCATGAAAGAACGCCTCCATTTTCCTTGTCATTATTAATAACACTGCTTTCTGAACAGCGGAACTAAGATATTCATCAAAACCCTTAATATCTATATATTAAATATCCAGCTTCAAATCTGATGTGGAAATGAATTTTTTATAACATTGGTTTTCAATATGAAGGTATCATTCTTGGTAAATGAGGATGAAGTCCATTATTTTACTTAAGCAGTACCTGTGACATAAAACATTAAAGAATTTTCAAAATGATATTGATTTTCCCATAAATGTGACAACTCCAGCGAATTATCCCTTCAGAATACACATTGCAGTATAAAAGCCATTACAGCCATTCTGGGGAGTGACCCTATTAAAATACCTGTTGCCAGCCTGCATAAAAAGCATATCAAGCCCATATTCCCCCCCAGCATTTTATGGGCCAGGGATACGCATCCACTGAGCCAGAAAGCCTTTGGCCTTCTTCCACGGAGCTCAGAGGAGTTGGATGGTGCAGATTTTGTCTTGCCAAGCTGCAGAATTGGCCACCTGGACAAAGGGCATGTTTGCAAGCAGTGCCTGAGCCCTGCCCGCAGCCCCAGCCCTGCCAAAGTGTCCACCCCCGACCTGGCCAGGGTCCCCTGTCCCTGCTCCAGCCCCCAAATGATTTCCCTGTCTCCAGCCCCCTGCCCTGGCTGTGGCTGCTGTGTCTGTGAGCATGAGGACCTGGTTTCCTCCTCTCTGAGCTTCTCCATGGCATCTCTGAGGGCTCACGGGGTGTCTGCAAACTTCCAAAAATAGCAGGATTGAAAGCAAAGCAGAGGCAAGGTGGACTACTGTGAGCCAAAGAAATCTCTGGTTTTATGAAGATCTCTGGTTTTTGAGTGAGGAGAGAGCTCCTGGCCTGCCCTACCCTGCTCCCCTTGGGAACATCATCTGCTGCTCCAAAAACAGGCTTGGAAATACAAAGCTGGGGGTGAAGGGACTGCAGTCCATGAAGGGAGGAGGGCAGGGATGGGGGAGGTTTCCCATGGGGAGGTTCCCTCCTGTCACCACTGCTTCACCCACACACCAGCTCAGGGCACCTACCAGTGCCTGGCAGGGAGGAACAATCAAATTTCCAGAGCATCACCTGCTTTTGGCGCTGATGCCTTCAAACTCCATCCCTCCTGTGAGGCTGGGGCCACTGTTTGGATGTGACTGTGCCTCTCTAACACATCACCCCTGTGCAGAGCTGGAGGAACACCCAGGACGTCATCTGCTGCTTCAAACGCTGCTCTGGACACCCCAAACATCCTCATCTCAGTGTCCCCCTGCTCTCTGAACAAACTGCTGCCGACAGCCCATGCAGCAGGTTTGATTGGATATTAGGAAGAGATTTTTTCATGCTGGCTTGCAAAAAGGGAGATGGGGAATTTTGTGGTTTTTGAAGGAGTTCAAAACCTAGATTTTCACCAAGAAAAAGACCACTGCTCTACAGAAAAACGACTCTGTCTCATTTTCAAAAAGGCTAAAGAGAACAACATCAGCTTTCTCCTATGAGCCTGTGGAAAGGCCTCGGGTCATTACTTTCTTTTTGCTTTAAAGCTTTGTGCTGCTCTGGGTTCAGGCCACACGGATGCTTCCCCAGCATCTCATCCCACTTTTCATCTCATGCACTGAGGCAGAGAAGCTCTGTGGCTCCCCAGCAGAGAGAAACCACAAATTAGATCAGATATCAACACGGAATTGTTCCCTGGGAGGGTGGGCAGGCCCTGGCACAGGTGCCCAGAGAAGCTGTGGCTGCCCCTGGATCCCTGGCAGTGTCCAAGGCCAGGCTGGCCAGGGCTTGGAGCAGCCTGGGACAGTGGGAGGTGTCCCTGCCCACGGCAGGGATTGAAACAAGATGACCTTTAAATCCTCTTCCAACCCAAACCATTCTGTGATTCTGTGATCTGAAATCACGAGCACATTCCAAACTGCAATCAAGTGCTGCACAAACCTTCCAGTTGTCCGCACCAGCTCTTTGCCTTTGCCTGCCTCAGCAGCAGACAGCTCTGCCAGCCATCCTCAGGGTTCCTGTCGGTGATTAATGCACAGCAGGAGCATCTGGAGAGCCTCAGATGGAACAGACTGCAGTGAACGGATGGCTTTGCTAAGTGACAGTGAAAATACCATTTTTCCTGTTGTGACACCCCAGCAAGCTCTGGAGCCACCTTGACATAGGTAAAAGTGGGGCAACTTTTATTTGAGGGCCACATTCATTAGAGATATTTGGGGCTTTCAGACGACACAGCTGCCCCCCACACCCAGGGTTACCCCGTGACTGACTCCTTACATTGTGCCAGGACATTCTTGGACATGTGGCAGGGAGTCATCCTCTTTTCCCTGCCTTGTCTCACTTGCAGGGCTTTATTGCAGCTCCTTGGACTGCAGCTGGACTCATCCACAGAGAGCAGGTAGCTGGGAGAGCAAAGATAAAGGATGTGCTTTCCAGTCAGCTTTAAAGCAAGAGTGATAACTCTGTGCATTTCAAAGGAGTCTACCAAGAAGTTGGGCTGCTCTGGTTGTTTAATTAATTTGAAAAATGGGCTTTTGCTTTTCTGTTCTTATTATTTTTTTAATATCACTCTGCCTTTTCCTAGCTAAATATATGTCAAAAGCTGCAGTTATTTTGCTTGGAGCAAAAAACTCTGTTTCCTTCCCTGTTTCTGTTGTTGTCCTCTATATAATATTGAAAACATAAGACAACACAAAAACGTGGTTCTGTAGCAGCATTTACTCTCTGCATTTTAACAGCCCCAACACACATAAATTTGCATATATTCACGGGTAGGTGTGTATATCCATGCATCCTGCTGGAACATTGAAGTTTGGTGGGTTTTGCCACCCACACCCACAGACCCTCTGTGGTCCCAACCCTTTTAGGATGATGTTTACCCATTCCTATGGAATTTCCCCATTCCTATTGCTATGGAAGATAGCAATCTCCAGGCAGAGCGAGGTAGTAAGTCAGAAACAGCTAATAATGTAATTTATCTCCTCCAGAGCTGACTTTTTATTACTTCAAACTGCACACAGGAGGCAGGGAAGCATTCTCCTGCCAGTCCTGAGCAGTTTCCAGCTGCTCTGAGCCTCATCGCTGTCTCCTGACAACCTTTTGGCTCGAGAGCACAGCTCCTCTCCCGAGCTCTCACAGCACCCCATGCCTCACTCACACTGACATCTCTTGCCATCCTTTGCACTGCCTTGCTCTCACACCAAAATCATGACAGGTTCCATTTAGGGAGCTGCTCTCCCCTTAAGGGGTGAGAAGCCCTGATTTAGGGGAAGTTTCTGTTCTTGCTGGTACCATTTATATTTTGCCTTCACCGACATTATCCATGGTTTAATAAGAATGAAATCAGAAATAAATCATTCTTTCTTTTTACCAGTGAGCCAATGTTTTCCTTCCTTCACTTTACAACTCCACAGCCTTGATGCTTTTAATTCCACTGAGTATTTTAGGTTGCAGCTTGCATTCCATGTGCTGTACAAGCAAGAGCCCAGATGTAGCACAAGATTCCTAAAGGCAAAAAGCCTCCTTCATTGGACAGTGCCAGAATTTAATCAACACTTGAATACTTCCGCATCCCTGGAAGTGTCCAAGGCCAGGCTGGATGGGACTCTGAGCAAGCTGGTCTAGTGGAAGGTGTCCCTGCCCATGGCAAGGGGTTTGGAAGTAAATGATCTTTAAGGTCCCTTCCAGCCCAAACCATTCTCTGAAAACCAGGGTGGTTTTTGCCCTTTATCTAAATTTGGGCTAGAGGGACATGGTGCTCTAGATTCACAGTAAGGGTGGGTGAATATACACATTAAAAAAAAAAAAAAAAAAATCTGTATATACACACATCCATGTGTACAGAACCACTGAGAATTTTTTTGTCACGCCATATGTCTGATGAGAGATCCTACACTTAGGAAATGCAGGTAATATCAGCACCCTCTGCTCTGCCAAGCCCGGAGCCTCGGGGATGTATCAGATCCAGCGAAATTCAGAGATGGGATCTAAATTCAGAATTTTTCTTACTTCTTTCAGTTCCAAGTTTACAGCACGGGAAGAAGTTTTCCAGGTTGCAGTGAAAATCATTGTTCTGACTTCCAACACCTTCCACCTGGTCTAGTGGGAGCTGTCCCTCCCCACGGCAGGGGGGCTGGAATGAGGTGAGCTTTAAGGTCTCTTCCAACCCGAACCATTCTGGGATTCTCTGACTTTGCCCCAATATCTGCCACCCCCTTCTCCCCGGAGCCCAGGGATGGCACTGATGTGACAATGATGCCTTCACACCCCGGCGGATTCCGTGTGACAGTGACTGATGACTCCTGCACCATCAGGGATTTCCTTCCCCTCCCCATGGGGAGCAGCAGGAGATCCGTTTGCTAAACAAGGAGCAGTGCCCTGCCTTCTCCTCGATAAAAACTCCCCCCTGGAAAAAAGGAGAATTGAAATTTGAAATTCATACGGAAAGAGCTGGTGCCACACCCCTCGAGGCACAGAGCCTGCCAGGGGAACGTGCCAGAACCGAACACCCACCGCTTGTCACTCTGCTGCTGCTGCACACAAAGCTCTGCAACCACGACGCTCCTCTGCCGTTTCCTCCGGGGGTTACGGTGACATATTTTATGTCCTTTAATAGCACCTGCTGTTAAATACGAGATGACAGCGATATATTGTGGAGTTTGTAGCGAATCAGGGAGGACTTTCAGCTCTGAAGCTGCCTGTGAGTTTTACACATGCATGGGAAATGCATATGAAGACAAATTTCTTTCTTTTTTTTTCTTTATTTTAAACTGAACTTTGTTATTAAGAGACACTCAAAAAAAGAGGAAAAAAAGAAGCCTTGAATTCCAACAGCTAATGCAGAATCAAAGATGTGATGAACAATCACATCATTATATGTCAGAAGTGAAGTTAATTTTAAAGGGGTGAAACTTCACATTAAATCTAAAAATATATAGGGATGACATCCGTTTCAAGAGTGCTCTTATGGAAAAAGTTGGGCTGTGTGTATCTTCTTGTCTTCTGACTTGGCACTGCTGCATCCAGAGCCAAAATGTTCACTCAGGCTGATCTCTGTGCCTTTTTGGATAGTCTGTGTTCAATCTGGATTGCTCTCCAATGTGCTGTGAAGTCGGGGGCATGAGATTCTTTTGAGGGGTTGGGGATTTTCTGTGCCACTTTGGAAGAGGAGGTAAACCTCAGAATTTCGAAGAGCACTTGATCTGTGGGTAAGAAACAGCACTTCTGTGCAGGGAATATCCGAGTTCCAGATGTCTTTTCTCTCTCCTTCTCCCCCTCTGCACATCCTGAGTGCTCTGTAACCTCTGGACTAGTCTGAGACAGCCTGTGCTGGATGAAAGATCTGATAAACTGACAGCACACACAGCAGAAACACTTCCAAAACTAAAAGCAGGCAGGTTTAGTGGGCAGTAATCCTGATAGATGTCTTTTGGGACATTTCTTATTTCCACATCCAGTTTTACAGAGTGCTCCCCACCACATCTGATGCCAAGGCACACTGCAGGCTCTCCCCAGGACTGAGGGCTCACCTTGCACCCACGACATTCCCAGAGGCTTCTTGGCTGCAAACCAGGCCCAGAGAATGCTGTGGGTGAAGCCAAATGGTGCTCCAAGAGGTGAAGCTGCCTGCCCCAGCATCCATGCCTCACCCAAGGAGGGTGAATAATTTCCCCAGCTGGTGGCAAGCCACTTGGGCTTGGGAGGGATGATATTCAGTGGGAGAGTGGAGCTGTCACAGCACTGTTTGGGCCTCGAATTAAAGTCACCAACTTTGCCACGATGGGCTGGGATGGGGGGGTCACCATAGGAAAAGTGGATCAGTTCTGCTCAGTCTGCCAGGGTGACCTCCAGGCTGTAAGGGACTTGGAGAGCTGAAACAGGGCTGAAAGCTGACATATCAATGCTGAAATATCAGTTTGTATGTGATGCTCCCTCACCACAGCCTTCCTGGCTACATTTGAAGCACCTCTGCAGTGGAGAGCACCTTGGGAAAGCAAGTGCTCCTGGCAAAGCTCAGCAGGACCCTGCATTCTGCCCAGGCTCATCCCAGGGACCACTTTGGCATCAGCAAACGTTTCACGTGCTCCCCGAGATGCTGGGGACTGAAATAAGCATTAAAAACCAACATTCAGCTTTCCCCTGGCTGCAGGGAGCAGAGCCTGCCAGGGCAGAGCAGCAGCTGCTCCTCCCAGCGCTCCGAAGGACCAGGGACCGCGAGCATTGCAATTACTGAGTGCAATTAATTCCTTCTTGATTCAGTCTTTAATTTCAATGCTCTCCAAGGGGAATCTTTCTGAGACTCAAGGCTTGAAAGCACAATGCAGGCAAAGGAGAACATGTTCAGTGTAACTAACGGTGCAGACGTCTCCCTCCCACAGAAATGATATTGTGGATGGGAGCTTATTCCATCTCTCTCTCTGCATTTCACATTCTGTTTACTAGAGCAGCCTGAGACAAAACACTTGTGTTTCCCAACATGGAGAAACCTGGCAGATCCCTCGCATTTTTCACAGCTCTTGTTCACCAGCTCACTCTCCTGAGTGTTTTTAGTAGTACACAGTGACAGTGGGGAGAGTAAGAAGTGCTGGACTCCAGGAAGTCCCAATATAAACTTGCCTCAGTGGGAAAAAAATTACCATCTTGCCTCGTGTGGTTTCCTACACAGAACTAAATGAATCATATAAGAGGAATCACAGGCTGAAGGAGGCAGTGATTTTCAGGAAGATTTGTTTCCACTGCTTTTGAACAGCATGGAAAAAATGGATCAGATCAGAAACACGAGCCCAGAAAGGACCAGGATAGATCTGACTCTTTAGGATTAATTTTCTTTTAAGCTGCCTATTGTAAGAAATGTGATTGTGTAAAAGATGACACAGTTACAGATTAGGAATGATGGGCTGAGGAAATAGCAGATAAAAGAAAAGAGAATAAAAGCAAAAGCTGAAATGGGTCAATTAATTATCCTTAAAAACAATTTACTTTTTGAGGCAATAATATCTTTCTGAAATGTTGCCAACCTTTGGTCACAACTCCCTGGTTGTACTGAAAACAGCATCTAATGCACGCAAAGGAAATTTGGGGTGGGAGTGTGTCTGTGTGTGTGTGTCTTACTCCTCTCCCTAAATTCAGCTCCCATCCCTGCTCTGGCTTAGCTGCTTCCACGGAGAGAGTGAGGAAAATCATCTCTGCAAGTTAACTTTGACTTGAGCTGGGGGAAGGCTGGAAAGGACAGGTGGCTTTTGCTTTCTCGTGCTGTTCAGGGCTGGATGGTGACTGACAGCACTGAGCAAGTTCTGTACTCAAAGGCTGAGCTAAAGCTGAGTGCTGCTCGTGGATTGAGGCAAGAGCACCTCTCCTGAAGCACTGCTGGAAACACTGCCTAGGCACCAGGTTTGGTCCTGGCTGCCTCAGGAGCTCTGGGGCCACCAAGCACTGCTGGCATTCTAGGACAGAGAAGGTTTGATATGCCCAGGATGGTTAAAAGCTGTCTTTTCCTTCTGTTTTCCTTCTTCACCAATAATTGGCTCCACAAAGCAATAAAAACAGCAAAACCATCCCAATCAGACTCATTACTTTGTTTGCCACAGGGAAACTGGCTCAAGCTGAGGGTCTCTGGGATTGGTGGGAGCCCTGAGCATATTCCCTACCTTTGGCAGCAAAAACCATCCAAAATTTCCCTAAGGGGGTCCTTGGGAGCTCATTCCCACTCCCTCTTTGGGAACCATCCACTCGGATGCCACACTGAGTTTCTCTCTGGGTACAGAGCTGTCTGGAAGGTATTTAAAACACTGGCATCACAGAATTACGTACTGCTTCTAATTGTATTTTCAACTGAAATTGGTTTGGTGCCACAGGAGGTGTGGGAGGCTGTGCTGGCAGGGAGATCTGCAGGAAGGGTCTCATCTCCAGGCATTCCTCATGCTCATCCTTCACATGAGTGAGACCCCACAGAGAACACATCTGCAGAGAAAAATGGGTATGGCAGCAGCTTCCTGAAAGCTCTCTGTATGGATTGAGGCACATGGAGGCAAATGAGGCACGGGGAGAAGGGAGATGGGGACGTGCCCTCTCTCCAGGGCTCACGAGCAGCAGGATTTCATCCAACTTGTTTTTATGGCATTATTTTCACTTGGGTTAACAGAACTGATTGTGCTGCACACACGAGATGTTTTTGCTGTGGCAGGAGTCACTGCTGCTCCTCCAGCAGGGTGTGTTTTGTGCTTACAAGCGCTGTGGGACGCTCTCCATCCTGATCTCAGGCTAAAGCTGCAGAAAACTCAACCTAAACCACAGACCCGAGCTGCTCTGTGCATGGAGACATCATGTGATTTCTGAACACACACTGCTGGAGAGACAGATCTGATCCAGTGGGAAGGCTGGGACAGGAAAACAAGGTATCTTCACAAGGATGGCTCAGGCCTCATCCCCTCTGTGCAATCCCAAAGTCTTTTAGACATGGGAAGGCACTATAAGAATAGGAGAAGGTCTGTTAGACCCAATATTTATATATTTTAGAAGATTTAAGGATTTGTGCTCCTCAGGAGGTCTCTGCAGACAGCCAGGGTCGCACCATCTTCTGGGTTATTAGAGCAGCTCTGTCAATACTGGCCAAACTAGGCTAAACTGTCTCCTTGTTTCCATAGTGACATTCCTGCCTGTGTGAGTAATTTTGGGCTCTTCCCTGTTGCACTCAAAAACACAAAGCAAAACGGAGACTCAGCAGGCAGTGTAACTACTGTGCATCGAGTGGATGTCCCAGCTGGGACCCACGGAGCTGCACCCACAGGGACAGCACGGCAAAGATGTGCCTTCCCAGGGCAGGGCAGCACACAGAAATGTTCCCCTTTTTCTGGGCCATAAATACCCCAAAAAGCAAATTGTCTACAGCTTTGGTTCCTGTTGGGGAGGATGAAATAGGAAAGCCTTATAAATATTATTACCTGGCAAAAGATGCTGAGAATATGGAAACTATAAGCGAGATTGAAATGAAGACAAGCTTTGAGATACCAAACCCCAGTTACTAAATAACTGGAGAACAATGGTATGGCCACCGAAGGTAATCCCCCTTTTGATTAAATAATTCCCCCTTTTGATTAAACAATCCCCCTTTTGATTAAACAATCCCCTCTGCTTGCAGGCAGGTCCAAGGGTCAGAGCAGACCCTACCAACTTGGCAGAGGGTCCAAAAAGCAGTTTTTAGAGTTTAAAATATAACGCCATATGGTAATGCAATGACTCTCATAGGCTATATGTAAATGTTGTAGGATTTGTAGCTTGTTCTAGATTGGTTAGTGAAAATTAGAATATTCAGCACAGAAGATGATTTATTGTGTTGTAAATGGCAGCCACAGTATTCTTTATTCTATCATTATTTGATCCTCTTTCTCTCTCCCTCTCTCACCTCTCTGCCCTGCTCTGAGCTGTGTCTGGCAGCTCCTGGCAGGTCCCCTACCCCCACGCCCTTTCACAATAAACCTCATGCTCTAAGACCTGACTTCAGAGATCTCTCGTCTCCGTCCCGACCGTCCGAAACAAAACCGGGGGCAAATCCTACAGTTTCCCAGTTGTTGATAGTGTCTGCCCAAGGACTGTGCCCTGTTTTGAGAGCATCACACATCCAGAACAACCTCAGGACTCTGAACCTCAGTTGCCAATCCTCCAAATGGGAAAAACCTCCTCTTCAGAGGAAGCCACTGTGACTCTTCTGATCTCCCCTGTTTAGTTAGGACCTAACCCTAAACTCAACCCTGCTCCTAACCCTGAGTTTAGTGGAGTGGTTCAGTTTCCAGCACTGGTTTTTGTGATGTCCAGTATCACCGCTGTGGTCAGGGCTGTGCTCCAGCACTTCCCAATCCAGTGGGAGCTGTAGCCACATAACTTCTCTAACACTGAGCAAATTAGTGAAAAAAACAACCTGTGTTTCCATGTGTTTTACCAAATTCACATTCTCTAATTGCAAAAGAGACGCCCCAGTCTGGAGAACAAATGGCCAGGGTCTGGTGATCAACATGATGAATTTGGCCATGTGTGCTGTGTTTGTTCAGTGAAGTACAGTTGTCAAATAATATGCTCCCAGGCTCTGTGAAGCAAATTAATTTTGTATCCTTTAATCAAAAAACCCTTATATTTTTCAAAACAATACCCTCTTTTCCTCCCCTGAGGGCCCTGCAGAGCATAAAGCAATGCACAGAAAGGAGAGAAATAGATGGAGAAAATAAACGTAGTGACAACATGACAAATCTTTATAATCTGGGAGAAATTTCTGTCGTTTTTTATTGCTGCATGGATCTGAGCCCGGAGTTCTGTTATCTGCTGTGGTAAATAAGGATGAATTAATGCGAAAAAAAAAAAAAGGGTATTTATAGCAGGAATATACTGCTGAGTAATATAGTGGGGTTTTTGCTGCTTGGGAACACAGAGATCAAGTCTTATTCCAATGGAATGCTTCTGCAACCCTGACAGGCGCATCCTGCTGACACATCCCAAAGCCATGAGCAGCCAGGGTCACAGGATTGCAATCAGGACTCCAGGAATGGAAGACAATTTTAGTCTCATGTCACAGAAATCAGGTGTGAGCAGGATTTGAGCACAAGCACTGAGGCCTCGGAGGTGCCTCTCTTAAAGAGTACTTGCAAATGACCCTAGAGAAAGCACAGACCCAGCACCTCGATGTTACTTAACACAGATGAGCTCACTTTTTAACCAAAAAGTTTTCCCCCAGACCAGTTTTCCACACAAGCTGGACTGCAAAGTATTGTATTTATATTCATTGTCTGTGATGAAGCTTCCCTAGGGCTTAGCCAGGTACAGGTTTTGGGTTTTATGGCTCTGCTGTCTCAGCAATCTCATCTGGACGAATAAGAAAACTGAACATATCTCTTCCTTTCTCTCATCTCATTGTGGAGTGTCAGAAGAGAATGAAAATGAGCTGAATGGCCTCTCAACCCATTCCAAACAAATTCGTGTTCTCTGATGGGAGTGTGGTTGAAAGAAGCTGTTGCTCAAGCTGTGCCTACCCCAAAGAACAAGCTAACAGGTAGGGTTAAGAGGGGGGAAATGGTTTTGCTTTTCCAAAGCACCAATTTTTTGTATTTCAAATTCATCACTAAGGCTGGGAAATCTCCCGTTGGCTCAGCAGGAGCAGTCATCATTCCTGTCTGTGTCATTAGCCTTCCCAGCCACTTTTACCTCATGGCATAAACAGAGCTCGCATCCTCAAGGGGCAATCCCAGCAGCATTTTGGCTTCCCTGCTCCCTCAGCCCTGCTCCCTGCTCCAGATTCGGGGAGGCACTTCAGGAACACCTGATTTTCAGCAGGTGCAGTGACCCCAGTGGGACTTTTCCTGTGCCAAGCATCAGGCACACACCTGAGCATCTCAGTGACTCGAGCTCTGCAGCTTTCTCTGTGCAGTGAATGTGTGCCTGATGCCTTGCCAGGCTTACCCAAAGCAGAGGCTAGACAAAGTTAAGAGAATAAAAAGCAGATAAATTTATTGAAGGGCCTTCAAGGTGCATTTAGGGCAGACAGAGCCTACTCGAGAGGCTACACCCAAAATGGACCCTGAGTCATGAGCTTTTCATACTTTATAAGTTCTGTCCATTAACATATTGAGGTTCAATCCTCCAATTACACCTTCAGGTGATGATGTCAATTACTCCAAGTTCACTCCCCCCAATTCACTGTTGGTTACATATCTTGGGGCCCTGAGGTGGCAAAATGTCCTTGGATCCCGAGATTTAGAGGAATTATTTTGTCTAAAAACCCTGGGAACGGGAGTTTTAGCACCCTATATGGAGTCCAGAGCCACACTCTAAAACTACAGATATACAAAAAATACAGAAGCTAAAATCCGAAGGCACCATGCCTAGAAATGAATCCTGTGTTGTCATTGTGGTCCAGCATTTCCCACACACCTGAGGTGGCCTTTGGCATTTTACCAGGAGTGATGGCTCTCCCTGCAGGACACTGTCAGGGATGTATTAATCAGCAGGGTTTGTACATCTGCGTTTCAGGCATTCAGCAAACCTCATCTGCCACCACCAAGGAACACCCAGCAAAAAGCAGCCACAATAACCCTGGCAGCAACAGCAGCCTTGGCTGGGGATGTTGAAGATGCATCTCTGGGCCTTTGCCAGAGGAAAGGTCAGGCTCTGCTGGCTCAGATCCCTCTGCCCCTGGGCTGTGGGGCAGCTCTGCCACCACAAACAGGGTGGGGAGGAGATCTGGTGCCAGCCCCATTTCCTGCTGGCAGAATCACCTCAGCACAGAGAGTCTGGTTTTGACAGCAGCGAGGGAAGGACTTGCTACTAGAGAGCTGGGAAGATGTTAGAGCACCACGTTATCGCTCACTACAGTTACACTTATATTTAAATTTATGGATTAAAACCTAACCATGAAGCCTACAAAGAGTAACAGATAAATTCAGCCTATGCTCTGCTTTAATTTTTTCAGATGAATGTTTCTTTTTATACCAAGCATATGGTGCACTAGATTTCAAGTCCCATTGATAAAGACTCTAATCTCTGCCGTGTCTTTATTATATTTTTCCATTTTCTGCTGAGTAGGAAAATGGCATTGCATACCATCTGTCAGCATGATCACAGTGCAATTTGCAGAGGTTTCAGGCCAGTGTGGTGCTAGTGGCAGCTCACTCTTCTCCTCCAGCCTAGGGTTCTTATGGAACCAATAGAGCCCCATTAAACAGCTCCTTCCCAAACATGAACTCGTTTGTGCAGCATGCTAATGATAATAATGCAAATGAATCTGTCATGTTTTGTAGCTACTATCCCTAACCACCCTATTCATGAATATATGGTAATTAAGCTATTGCTGCAAATGTAACTGTGTCAGCACTACTAAATTAAGGGCTGCACTGTAAATAAAAATGGGGTCATAAAAAGGAAAGAAGGCAGTAAAATATAATGGGTAGAAATACTAAGGGCAAAGTAGTGGAGGCTTTGCACAAGCAAAGGAAATTACTTTAAAGGCCTCTACTAAAGGATCTATTTTGATACCATGGTTTGAAATTGCAGATAGATGCTGATTCCTTAAAAAATGGTTCTTTTTGCCCTCAAATGCAATACTAAATCCCATGACACTGGCAGGTTTGCAATACAATCAATAAGTGATCATTGGTGTATTAGCCCTCTACTGTGGCTCCATCCCTGAGCTCATTAATAACTGTGTGAGGTGTGACAACATGACTGAATGCACTCCTTTTATCCACGAGTTTGCCACAGGAAAATGAGAAGCTCCTATTCCCAAAGAATAATTTGTAGTCTGGACTATGCAAAGTCAGGAGTTTTTTTACTTGGTAAACTCAGTCCCCAGAGCAGCCAGTTTTAAAAGCCAAACAGAATTATTCCCACATGAAGAATCATATTCCCATTAAACAGAAGAGAAAATGGATATTTGTAGCAGAAACAATTTTGTTACACAAATGTAAATCATGAGAAACACCACTGAAATCAATATTTTGCTTAGGCTCAATGCATATATAAAGGATATCAGAGTGTGGCTGCAGGTGAGAACCAGGCTCACTGATGGGACCTGCACAATCACAATGCTGCTTCAGTATGAGAGACTTGAGGGTTGAAGAGATGAAAAAACAAAATCCTGAAATAAAATACATGTCCTTGCTGAGGGGGAGAGAGAAAAGATGGGAATGACTCAGTTTGGGGAGGTGATACAGGTGCACAGAAAGAAGGATGGACACTCACGAGCCATTTATTGCATATTCTGCTTTTGCAGACTTTTCCTGAGTCCCTGATTTCCATGGCACATAAAACCCAAGAGCACAAGGCTCTGAACAGCAGGACACTGCATACAAAGAAAACCACTGCCCATAATTAGCCTGGGAGATGCACAGAGGATAAACAGCCCTGAAGATGGCACACAGGGAGATTTATCTGTAAAGTGAGAGTTTTCTCCACCACGTCAGATAGAAGAAGTTTATCTTTCTCTGAGGGATCTAATCCCTTCTGCTCCAGCACAGAAGCCGATTGCCAGCAGAGATTGGAAGATTTTCTCCAGGATGTTTATACCCCTTGCATCCACAATGTGGTTTTCTGCCTTTTTTTCTCTAACTCAGCCAGAACAAAGCCCTGAGAAGGATAGGGCACAGGATTTGACGTCCCAAATATGCAAATCTTAATTGAATACAGATGAGGGTAGGCTGCCTCCATTTGCAGCATAAATATATATATATAAATTATATTGGGACAGGTACAGTATAGAGCTATGTGGTTCCACAGCATTTCGAAAGATTTTCTGAGAAGTTCTGGCTGAACTCTCCAATGCAAATCCCCTGGCAGCCACCCCCCACAGCAGATCAAATAATAATCCCAGGAGATTTATTGCCCCTTCAAAATACCTTTGCTTTGGCAACGCTGAGCATCTGAGGCCAACCTGATTTTGCAATGTCCCCTCTATTTCCAAAGCGCTGTGCACAGACCACCCAGCACAGAAGGGATCACCCTCCTCCTTGGCATTTCAAGCAGTTTGAACCCCAAATCCCCACACCTGTCCTGCCTCTGGGTTCCCCCTGAGGCTGTGGATGGGAATACAATGCTGGGGGAAACATTCTGCAGCTCTGCAGGTGCAGCTGACAGCAAACCCTTCTCTCTGCCCTCTCAGATGTGCATTTGACAGCATTTGCTTTTGCCCAGCTGGCATGGGGTGAAAGCAATGACCTTGCCAGCAAGTTTCCAGTTTTATCTAGAGATTCCAGTGGTTTTTGTGAAATGCAGGGTAGCTGGGACGTGCTGGGGAAAGGAAGTCTGTGATCCAAGGGCTAAACATAGCAAGAATAATACCGGGCAGTGATGGAATGTAAAATAGTTCCAGTCACTTAATACAAAGTAACCATGCCCAGCTCCAGAGTAATTATAGATAGCATCAGAGAATCACAGAATGGTTTGGGTTGGAAGAGACCTTCAAGATCATCCAGTTCCTCCCCCTGCCATGGGCAGGGACACCTTCCACTATTCCAGGTTGCTCCAAACCCTGTCCAGCCTGGCCTTGGACACTGCCAGGGATCCAGGGGCAGCCACAGCTGCTCTGGGAAACCTCTGCCAGTGCCTCACAACCCTCACAGTTAAAGAATTTCTTTCTAATACCAAAACTCTAATTTTAAAAGAATTAATAATTGCACACTAAGGAAAAGACCAGGTTTGAAGACAGATATCCAGGGCAAGAGAGCATGAAGGCCACACTTCAAAGGCATTTGTCCCAAAGGCTAAAATTAGAGGTGAATTGTGGGGAGATAGGAATTAAACTCCTTTGCTCTCATACAAATATTCTCACATCCCTCAGTGCTCCTGGCTGCCAAGCCCTCCCTGGCACTGTGTGCCACTACACCATGCTCTTCCTAGGAGATTTATTGCCAGGTCAGGCTTTTTGCTGCCCTTCTGACAATTCCAGCGTGTTCTAAACTCCCGTGTGCGTCTGTGGGGGGAATTGCTGGGACATTCCTGAGGATCACACCGGGTGTGATCTTGCCAGGATCAGCTTGTCCTGCAGAGCTCCATGTAGGGACCACGGGCAGGGGGAGGGAGAGGAGGGGTCGGCACATCCATCACCCCCGTGTCGCACAGCAGGACACATCCCAGAAGGAGCAAACAGCACTAATGAGCAATTAATTACTAATGAGTAATTAACGAGCCCAGTGACCGCTGCTCGAGGTCACTGCTGCAGGAGGCAGCACTTGGGAGCTGGTGCAGCTCAGTGCAGAAAACACCCGGCTCGGTGTGCCCAGGGGCTGGGGCTGGCTGCAGGAGGGAATCAAAGATGGGAATCCTCTGGCAGAAAAAGGGAAAAAAGCACCCTGAGCCTAAGAAGGAAATGGAGAAAAACTGCCCTCGGACAGTGGAGGGAAGGGGCTGGAGCACCAGGAGAGGCTGAGGGAGCTGGGAAAGGGCTCAGCCTGGAGAAAAGGAGGCTCAGGGGGACCTTGTGGCTCTGCACAGCTCCTGACAGGAGGGGACAGCCGGGGGTGTCGGGCTCTGCTCCCAATTAACAAGAGGGAACTGCCTCAGGTTGCACCAGGGGAGGTTTAGATTGGATATTAAAAAAACTTCTTCACCAAAAGGGCTGTGGAGCACTGGAGCAGGCTGCCCAGGGAGGTGCTGGAATCACCATCCCTGGGGGAGTTCAAAAGGCACGGGGGTGTGGCACTTGGGGACAGGGCTTAGTGGCGAACATGGTGGAGTTAATCATCTTCGAGGTCTTCTCCAAGTGATTCTTGAGCACTTGGTGATTCTATGAGTCTGTGATCCACTGCAGGACGGCAGGAACATTGTGACAACGGGAATTAAACCAACTTTCCTGTGCATTTCAGTGGGAGCAGCAGGTGTAAGTCCTGGAGCCTGATCTTCCCCTGACGTGAATCCTGGGCCGAGCTGTCCCTGCTGCCACCAGCAGAGCCCGCGGTGTGTGCTCAGTGGAGCAGAACAGACAGAACCTCGAATAATGCTAATAAAGGGAATCCAGAATAAAATTAAATCCAGCGAGGAGGAGCTCAGAAACCTCCTGCTCATGTCTGCATCACCAGCTGTAGCTCCAAACATCTTGTCAAGCCCTATTTCATCAAGCTGCAGCACTTCCTGCAAATCCGAGTGGAACGGCAGCCCTGCAGGGATTACCCGCTGCCCAGTTAGCTGCAAAAAGAGTCTGGAAGGAGCCAGAAAGTTGAAAAGAAAAAGTTTTCCAGTTTCCTACTTTAATTTCCATGTTCTGATGACCTGAAGTCATCTAAGGCAGTGATGAAAAAAAAAAGGGGAAAAAAAAAATCTATGGCATTTTCTTAAGGGATGGATTATTTTTAGCCATGGAGATTTAAAGTTCTCTCCAAGTTCCCGAACTTTCAGAACTTTTCTTCACTAAGGAGCTTGACAGCAAAGCAGGTTCTCTTTTTTCTCTTTTTCCCAAGTTTTCCACTGATCTAATTAAAATATGCAAAATCTGCCTTTCTGCACAATGAAAGAAAACACATTTTTTTCAGTGAGATAAAAGGCATTTTTCCAGAGGCTTTATTTCTAAGGATAACTGCTCCCCTTTCCATTTTTAGGGCTCAGCAACTGCCCACTTTCTGGTAAAGAAATGAGAAATAAATAATCGTGCCCATTTTACTTCTTATTATTTTTGAGATTACTGGCACCAGACAGCTTTTGTGAGACAAAATGGGTTATCAGTGCCCCACTAGGCCTGATTCTGATTGACACCACTGCCACCAAGCACTGCCAGAGCTTCGTGTGCATGCAAATCTGGTCCTTGGTGGTTAACTGAGTTCAGGTGGCTCCAGAGGGATGACTTCCCAAATGGGATATACATATATATGCTTTATAAATGGAGCTTGGGTTGGGATGGTGTTTCAAAAATGGCACTGCTTTTCAATCACCTGCATTTGGGGGATTTTTGGGGGGTGTTTTGCATTGCTTTTTGAATGAAATTTCCCTGCTGCAGCTTTGCCCTGCTCCCCTGCTCCCAGGGTGGCTGTGCCAGCTTTTCCTGTCACCCCCTGAGATGGCATGGCACCCTTTTACATGTGCAAAAATCAACCCTTTGCTCTTCCAGACTGTGGACACTTTGTAAGAGTCTCTGCTTGGGCAGAACCAGGGCCAGGATCTGAGGTGAAATGCAGCAGAATAAAAATCCTACAGAGAATATAGGAGAGGGCACTGATGACACCACTCAGAAGGGGAGGCTGGAGAAGCCCCCACCTCTGTTGTCTCTACCCAATAACCAGAGGCTTTTGCTTTAATTTCTTATTTCTTGCTAGAACTCTTTTCTCTCTGTAATCTGAACCTAATCTTGGCTGCTGAATGGACTCTCTCCTTGGGCTCAAGGCTGTTCCCTGGCAGTAAATCCAGCTCATCCCACTGGAACAGGGACAAAAGGATGTCATTGACAAAGCCAACTGCACCTGCTCAGCATGTACACACGTAGGGACAGCGCAGTGAAACCCCTGCAGCAGCCCCTCGCGTGTCCCAGCCCTTGGAACCCAAACCCAAACCCTAAAACACAGGTTTGGCTGAACCTGAGTGGGGAGAACATAATTTTGTGTTCTTGGACTGACACAAAACACAGGCAGAAGTTTTGAATAAATGATTTGCTGTGAATTATTTACTCGGCGCTGCTCAGAGCCTCGGAGGACAGGGAGGGCAGCTCAACATTTGCACGATAAAATATTGAGTCGACTCCAGCTCTGTTTGCAGGGGAAGAAGAGTTTGTCCCGATGCTGTGACCGATTTAGGTGCTGCATTCCTGGCAGGGCTGCTGGTGGGCTCTGGAGCTCTGAGCCACGGAGCCCAGCACTGTCTGTGTCATGTTTTTGTGCCCCATTAAAGCTGAGGTTGCATTTCTCCTCATCTCTGTCACACGGGCTGCAGCAAGGAAACTCTTTCCTCATGGGAGGGTGCAGCAAGTTCAGAGGGTGAGCACGTATTATTCATCTTTTAATAATTTCACAGCAAAATTTAGGGGACTTTGGCAGTGATTTTGATCATTAAAAGGGTAGGGCATGGGTGTGATGTATCTGTAAGTCCTCTTACAGGCTCTTCTTGAACATAAAATCTTTTTTGAGCAGAAAGTAGTGAGAAAGGCTCATTGTAGCAATTACAATGCTTACAAAGGAAAGAGAATTTAATGCCATGATGTTGTGCCCATGATAGACTCATGATTAGCGCGGGGGAGCACAGTTAGAACCTCAACATGCTCCCTCATGGGTGGGATCCTGCCCATAATGGATGTGGCTGTGGGAATGTCACAGTGGGACAGTAGAGGCAGGATCAGTGTGACCTCTCTCCTGGTCAGGTCCTCTCAGAGGTCAGTTCCTCTCTCCCGCTCTAAGGAAAATCCTGCATTTGGCTTGAAGTGCAGAAAGGGGAGAAGTGAACCCCAGTGTAAGCAGTGGTGCCTGGGGGGTCAGTGGGAAAAGGAAGGAAGAAAAGGCAGAAGAAGGCTGCCATCATCATCATCATCATCACCATCATCCAATTGTAATGAAAAAGGATATAACAAAAGAGAGACAGGAATAAAACCCAAGAAAGACAAGTGATGCAGCCACAATAGTCTCTCACCACTTGCTGACAGATGCCCAGCCCATCACCCAGCAGCGATCAATGATTCTGGCCAGCTCCCCCAGTTCCTAAACTGGGCAGGACACTGTGCCATCCCTCTGGCCAGTTCAGCTTGGCTGTCCTGGCCATGCTCCCTCCCTGTGCACCTGCTCGCTGGCAGAGCAGGTGACACTGAGCAGCTTTGGCTTGGGGTGAGCTCTGCTCAGCAGCAGCTCCAACACTGGGGCGTGAGCAACGCCATCCTCACACTGACCCCACCACAGCCCTGCACCAGATACTGGGGAGAGAATGAACCCTGTTCCAGCCCAAACCAGTGTGAGTGAGGGTGTGTGTGGGGTCTGTGAGTGACACACAGGAGGTGGTACAGGTGTGCATGCAATGGGAACACGCGTGTGTGTGTGTGTGTGTGTGTGTGAGGTGGCTGTACCTGTGCGAGAGCGTACCTGGAGGATGGATGTGGGGGAGAGGGTGAGGTGTGGCTGTGCCCGCACTTGAGTGGGGTGTGTGTGGGGGAAGGGTGTGTGCGGGGCGGGTGTCTGGTGGTGTGCGGGGAGGGTGTCTTGGGCTGTGCGGGGCGGGTGCAGCTGTGTGTGTGTGTGCGGGGCAGGTGTAGTTCTGTGTGTGTGTGTGCGGGGTGGGTGTCTTGGGGTGTGCGGGGAGGGTGTAGCTGTGTGTGTGTGTGCGGGGCAGGTGTCGTGGGGTGTGCAGGGCAGGTGTCGTGGAGTGTGCGGGGCGGGTGTAGCTCTGTGTGTGTGTGTGTGCAGGGAGGGTGTCTTGGGGTGTGCGGGGCAGGTGTAGCTCTGTGTGTGTGTGTGTGTGTGCAGGGCAGGTGTCGTGGGGTGTGCGGGAAGGGTGTAGCTCTGTGTGTGTGTGTCTGTGTGTGGGGCGTGTGTCTCTGTATGCAGGGCCGGTGTCTTGGGGTGTGCGGGGAGGGTGCAGCTGTGTGTGTGTGTGTGCGGGGCGGCTGTCTCGCTGTGTAGGGGGTGTGCGTGTGTGGGGGGTGTGTGTTTGGGGTGTGTGTATCGCTGTGTGTGGGGTGCGTGTCTCGCTGGGTGCGGGGTGTGTGTGTAGGGTGTGTGTCTCTGTGCGGGTGTGTGTCTCGCTGTGTGTGCGGGGCGGGAGTGTCTGTGTGCGGGGCGGGTGTGTCTGTGTGCGGGGCGGGAGTGTCTGTGTGCGGGGCGGGTGTGTCTGTGTGCGGGGCGGGAGTGTCTGTGTGCGGGGCGGGTGTGTCTGTGTGCGGGGCGGGAGTCTCGGTGTGCGGGGCGGGTGTGTCTGTGTGCGGGGCGGGTGTGTCTGTGTGTGCGGGGCGGGAGTGTCTGTGTGCGGGGCGGGTGTGTCTGTGTGTGCGGGGCGGGTGTGTCTGTGTGCGGGGCGGGAGTCTCGGTGTGCGGGGCGGGTGTGTCTGTGTGCGGGGCGGGAGTGTCTGTGTGCGGGGCGGGAGTGTCTGTGTGCGGGGCGGGTGTGTCTGTGTGTGCGGGGCGGGTGTGTCTGTGTGTGCGGGGCGGGAGTCTCGGTGTGCGGGGCGGGTGTGTCTGTGTGTGCGGGGCGGGTGTGTCTGTGTGCGGGGCGGGAGTGTCTGTGTGCGGGGCGGGTGTGTCTGTGTGCGGGGCGGGTGTGTCTGTGTGCGGGGCGGGAGTCTCGGTGTGCGGGGCGGGTGTGTCTGTGTGCGGGGCGGGTGTGTCTGTGTGCGGGGCGGGAGTCTCGGTGTGCGGGGCGGGTGTGTCTGTGTGCGGGGCGGGTGTGTCTGTGTGCGGGGCGGGAGTCTCGGTGTGCGGGGCGGGAGTGTCTGTGTGCGGGGCGGGTGTGTCTGTGTGCGGGGCGGGTGTGTCTGTGTGCGGGGCGGGAGTCTCGGTGTGCGGGGCGGGTGTGTCTGTGTGCGGGGCGGGTGTGTCTGTGTGCGGGGCGGGAGTGTCTGTGTGCGGGGCGGGTGTGTCTGTGTGCGGGGCGGGAGTGTCTGTGTGCGGGGCGGGTGTGTCGGTGTGCGGGGCGGGTGTGTCTGTGTGTGCGGGGCGGGAGTGTCTGTGTGCGGGGCGGGTGTGTCTGTGTGTGCGGGGCGGGAGTGTCTGTGTGCGGGGCGGGTGTGTCTGTGTGTGCGGGGCGGGTGTGTCTGTGTGCGGGGCGGGAGTCTCGGTGTGCGGGGCGGGAGTCTCGGCGCTCGAGGGGCGGCGTGTGCGGGGGGCGCACCGTGTGCTCGGCTCGGCTCCGCTCCGCTCGGCTCCGCTCGGCTCGGCTGGGGCCCGGCTGCCGCCGAGGGACAGGCGGAGGCGGCGGGAGCAGCGCGGGGAGCCCCCGGCGGGGGTTTTTGGGGAGGCGGCTCGCAGCCCTGCCCGCCGCTGCCGCCGGGGCGCGGAGCGCGATGCGGCGGCCGCCCTGCCCTGCCCGCCGGCGGCGCGGAGCCGCGGGGCCGCGGGCAGCGGCGTAGGGACCGGCGGGGCAGCGGGCAGCGGAATGGGGGCGGCCGGCGGATCGCGGATGAGCGGCGCGGCCCCGCGCCCCGGGCCCGCGGGCACCCCGGCGGGTACCGCCTGACGGAGCGGCGCGGAGGTGAGCGGGGACGGGGCGCCGGGCGGGGGGACGGGGCCGAGAGCCCCCCGGTCGCTCTCGGAACTTGGAGCCCGAGCCCTGGAGCGAGGCGCGGGTGGTCGGGGCCGCTCCGTGCCCGCATCCCCCCGAGCCACCGGCACCGCCTGCCCCGGCGTGGAGAGCTGCTCCCGCTGAAGTTGCCAGCGGCGGGGCCGGGAGGGATGCGGGACCAGACGGGATGCGGGGCCGGGAGGGATGCGGGAGCAGACGGGATGCGGGAGCAGACGGGATGCGGGGCCGGGAGGGATGCGGGACCAGATGGGATGCGTGGCCCCTCTCCCCCACGGGAGTTGCCGGCAGAACCGGGACTCGCATCCCATGCTGGATTTTGTCTGCCCTTGCCCTAAATAGCAACACGCACCGACCACCTGCACCCTGGCGGAGCGGGTTAAATGCCGATTTAAATCATTATTCATTCGGGCAGCCCTTGACCTGGCTCTGAATCGCCTGGGTGACCCACGTGCCCTCAGCATGGGAAGGGTGACAGTGATACCGGAGGGCTGTTCTCTGCTGTGATGCTTGCAGAAAAAAAGAAAAAAGGCTTCTATTATCGACTCCTCTTTGAACTACCAGGCATCTCGCAATTTATAGTTTATCAAATTCCGCAGCCAAAAAAAACCCAGAAAAAAAGGGCTGATTATCAAGACATTTCATAAGTTCATTTGTTTACTATGGAGCCGTGACTTCAGTGGTCTCTTTGGTATAAAAACATTCTGCTTGTGTGATATTTTTGGTGGCATTGACAACAGATTTGTTAGTCATGGTTATGAATATGGTAATGTGCAAGTCTCCCATTAAATTCTCCATGCTCTAAGGTAACATGGTTGAACAGTCACGTACCAAGTCTTGCATTCTCGAGCAGCATCGCTTTGAACTCCTAGTCTGTTTGATCACTTCTTCTTAACTTTTCCACTATATTGTAAAAGATATTTGATCTTTCTGCCGGTCAGATGTAAACCCTAAGTTTTGTGCCTGGTGCGTCTCCATGCAAGCAAGCTTATGTAATGCAGTGCCCTGTGCAGAATGCAAGGGGTGATCAAGGAGCACAGAATATCCCGAGTACAAAGGGACCTACCGGGATCAAAGCTGCAAGGCAAGATTCTTGGGGAAGAATTGTCTTTATGGTCACGGTGCTTCTGTGTGTGTCGTTGCCCCCCCCAGAGAGCTGAGGAGGGTTTTTCTGTTCCATGGACATCCTGCCTGATCCTGGGCAAGGCTCTCAGTCTTCTTCGGTGTTGACTGCCTTCTCCTTAATTATGGCATATCCTGTGTCACTGCTTCCCAGGGCTCCGTGAAGCTACTCAGAAGCCCTTGGAAACACTTTCCAGCCAGGCAGGTACTGTGTAAATGGAAATTGCTATGTTGCTGTTTTTAAAATGCCTTTCAGAAGTTAAAGTGGTATCTTTAAGCAGTTTATTGGAACTGTAGCTAAATGTCTGTTCAGGGAGCTCCAAAGCAGACTGGAGGAACTGGGGTTTTGACTAATACTCCCTCGTGAAGAAATCTAGTGTTGTTTCTCGAGAAAAGGCAGAAAAGCAGCCCCCATTTGGGTGCTATCAGATGTGTCACTCTTTGTTCGGTCCATATTTGCTCCTAGTTTCCCTGCATGTAACTGAGCAGTATTTATCAGCTGAAGAAACCCTTCAGCCCCAGACCCTTTAGGGTGTAAGTGGTGGATGAAGACCTGAAGGTGCTTCCCCTGCCCACGACACCCCCCTGGCCGCCGTGAGCTCCCTGTGCTGGGGCTGTGCTGTTCCAGCTGCTTGTACTTCTGTTCTGAGCTACAGCAGGGATCAATACACTGTCAGCTAGGTGCAAGTCTTCCTAGGCAAGAACTGTGCCTCAGATGCTGCCACAGAGTACATTTCTAGCGTTAAAAGTAAAGAAAAAGGTTGAGGTGCTGGTTGGTTTTTTTGGTTTTTTTTGTAGTGTTGAAGAGAAACTAGATGGAAAAGGACTTGAGCTTGAGAATAACCTCTGATCAGCTATAATATATCTTTCAAGTGCATAGAACATTAACAGAATTCCTTATTTTTATTACTGGGCTTCTGAGAGAATTATTTCTATTTTAGTGTGCATTGCTTTCACTGTAGCGTATTGAAATCTCATTGGTTTTGTAATATATTTTTAAGAGGTGTTGTTACTTTTCATAACCTCTTTCTGCTTTGGTAGAATCTCTGAATAGCTTCTAGAATTGTATTAAAGGTAATGCAAAGCTCAAAATTCTTTGATCAGCTTGCTTTTTGCAAAGATTTATTTCAGGCAACCTTAAAAAAATCCTTGGAATGTCAATTCTGAGGTCTTTTCATGTTGTGGATTTAATAGACAAGGTACTGTCAGCTGAGCTATGAGTCTTGCTAATAATATGATTACGTTGTTTTTTGAGAGCTGTAGTTCTTGAAAACATACCTTGGAGAAAAAAATTCACAATAGCTATGTGCAAATAATTTTTTTCTACAACAGATGGAAGAGCACTTAAGGGTGGCTAAAATTAGTTTGCAACAGAATAGATTATTCCTACAAGTACAGTAGTATAATTTGTACAAAATGAGCCAAATTCTACTAATTGTTACACTGTCACTGGTGTAAATATAGAGTATTTTATTTGCCTGGATTTTCTCCTTCTTTATGAAGCAATGTAGAACACAGGGGATTATGAGGCTGTTGGGTTTTCATATGTTCCTGGCAAAAGTCAGTTTTTCCTGAAACCCAGTGGCAGAATGTGGCCCCCCACTCTCATCTTGACAACAGCATAATAATCACTCCCTGAGACTCCAGTTCCAAATTTGCTGTAATATGATTGTGGGTAGAGGGTTGCTGAATGACTCAGATGAATGTAGCTCAGAGTAAACAAACATGTAAATCACTTCTGGCTAGAGACAGAGAAAGGAAAACATGAGAAGAGCAGAGAAAAGCCATCCTCCAGGATGAGACATTCATAACGACATCATTAGCAAGGATCACCAAGTTCAGCACAGGATGCTACCAGCAAAAACTCGGGTCTGGATTTGCCATGGTCTTTTATCTCTGGAAATGACAGGCACCTGTAGAGAATGAGTGCCTCAATGCAAGTATTGCACACAAGCAGAGTTTTGCAGTTGCTTGGGCTGCCAGGGGGGCAGGTTCATCTCAGCACCTGCATTTGGCACATTTCGGAGGGTCAGAGCTGGGAACCTGCTGTGCAGCCTGTCCCAGACAGACAGGGTGCTCCCAGGGGTGCATTGATGTTCCAGGTTGTCTCTACGAGGTCCACTATGGGGAAAAAAATGCAAGCTAGCAAGTGATTCCTCAAAGTTTCTGGACCTGAAATCCTGGAGAGCAGTGTGAGGTTGGGATGAGTAACTGCAGAAGGGTCCAGACCCAGCTTGTGGTTCAGATTAAGCAGTACCAGAGCAGGTCAGTGGCTTTTAAACCACTGTGGTTTCTTAGCTAGACAAGCACTAAATCAGAGTGAGGCAAAGGCTGCTCTCAGTTGATTTTCCTGCCAAGGGAGATGGCCAGCAAGCACAAATCACTGCAACAGAGCATCTTGCCAGCCAGGTGCTCTTGAACACCCAGGGCCAGCGCAGTTAGAAGCCATGGGAGGATGGAGCTGTCCCTGTGTGAGGGAACTGCAGTGGCTGGAAATGGGGCAGGGTTTTTATTCCTTTCAGCTGTCGGAGCGATTCTGCTTCAGTGTGTTTTCAGGGTAAGTTAGGTTAAGTCCCCTCTTGGGGAGGCAAGAAATGTGCTGGCATGCAGAGTTGAAATGAGGAGAGCTGGGGCTGGTCCCCTCCTGCTGCTGCGTGAGGATCAGCTCCCTGGAGCTCTGCCTCCCTGCAGGATAACCTGCCTCATGTTTTGGCCACTTGCATCCTCATGGTAGAGAGGATCCTGAGCTGTTGTTGGAGTTCTTCAGCATGAAAGTTGTGCTTTTCCTGAGGTTTCCTGCCTTGGAAAGCAATGAGTAGTCCATGAGTGAAGTGTGGCTGCAGGTATGGCATCCTTGCAGTGTTTCCTGTGAGATGTTGCCTGGGAAGGGGAGGAACTGGAGACACAAGGAGTATTTATGTCTCTGTATGAGTAGCAGGTAGATTTTGGTCCTCATTTTCTCCATTTTTTATTTTCTTCAGAGCACATCAGGGTTTATATCATGTTGGTCACGGTGGCCATGACAGGAGCCTTGACTTAGGCAGCAGGATGGTTTCTGCTAATGGGAATTATGGGTGTTTCTGTTCGCTCCTCAGACACGTATTATTATTTATTCTCAGCTCAGGCTCTGGATTCAAGCCAGGAAGCTGCTTTGTCCTCATTCCCTTCTCCTTTCCCCCTCTCTCTCTCCCTCTTCACGTGCAGTGAACATGTTCCAGTGAGAACTGAAGCAATTTCCTGACCCCTCTCACGTGTCCTGCATCCCTTTTTGCATCCTTAGAGAGCAATCTGATTCACTGTTTGGGAAAGTCTGACTTAAGCACCTGAACAGAGTCAGATAGGCTCCCTATCATGTCTGCTAATTAAATTGTAATGCTCATTAACACATACTGTGGTACTGTGGAGGGCAAAAGCCTGAGCAGGTCGAAAAACACAAGGTGAGTTTACAACACACAGAGAGTGGGTGGGAAACACGAAGGTCTGGGTGCAACCTCTGGCTCCCTGGAAGTGCCAGATGCAGGGAGGGTGCAGAAGGGCACCCAGACTGCTGCCCTTCACCAGGGGTGACATTCAGGGATAGCAGGACCGTGGTCTAAATCCATTCCTGTCTTCTCCCAGCTCTGACCCGCACAGCTTGCTAAAACAGCAATTCGCTTTCTTCTTGGTAAAATAAAAGGGAAGGATAGAGCTTATGGAGCTGTGTTTATTGGGCATTTTGGTTCCAGAATGATAACCAGGGTAGAGATTTCAGCCTGCTCTCACAGGTATTAATGGATTAACATGGGAAGCTGCAAGAATTTCATTGTGTGAAGCCTTACTGACAAAAGCAGTGAGAGGATGAAGCCATTTGGGGCTCAGGGCTCTGGCTGGGACAACAAGATGAAATAATTCCAGTCTCTCATTCGCTCTTTGTGTCCTGTTCATTCTGGTTTGTGCTGCATTACGAAATGGAGGTGCTGATCTCTTACTTAGCCTGGAGCTGCAGTTAATGGAAATCTCTGTATTATGTGTATTGGGGTATTTGAAAGTTTCCAAGTGGAAAGACCTCCAGGTTTATAAAATTGTCCTAATGCCCTAAAATTGTTCATAATAGGAACAAGAGGAATAAGGATTTCTAGGATGTCAGTGCCTTGTCACCCATTTCTCCTGTGAGGCCGAGCTGGAAGCAGGGACGTGATCAGGGACTGAGTGGATGGGGGCTGTGAGTGGGGCCCTGAGGAGCTGCTGGGAAGGCTGATTCAAAGAGAAGCATCTGCTGCAAGAGCGGGCTTTTCTAACTGAAAAGAAGAGGTTATGTGGACAAAGGAAGTAAAATCTGATCTATGGAAGAGGGCAGGAGAGCACAGAGAGTGTTTGAACAAAAAGCTGCAAAGTCCCTGCAGGGACTATAGTGAAAATCCTTTACCCAGGTCTTTCTGTCCTCTATAACACCATCAGGGGATCCTCGTCTGGGAAGAGCAGCCTCTGAGCCTCTGAAGAGTCTTAAAAGTTTGCTTCTGCTGCAATATCCCATTTCTTCAGCAAGAAAACAAAGACTAACTTTCCTTTAGGGAGTCTGTGAGGTCTGTGCTGGAGCTGACTGTGCCCAATGCCTCCACGGGGGCTGCTGGAGGGAGCAGGGCTGCCCAGACACAGCCCTTCCTCAGCAGGGACAGCAGCTCCTGTGGGGTCCTGCCTGATCCCCCATGGCCAGCTGGGATGCTCCAGAGGAGAGAGGGACCACGTGCCCGCTCCAGACAGACCCTGAGTCCCTCCTCTGTGCCATGCATTTAAGGGGCCCAAGCTGGAGGCAGACCAGGGCAGGGAGATGCTCTGTAGCTGGGAAAAGGACTCCAGGGAACTCAGACTCGAGACTAAACCAAGCTCCTGCCTTAAAATGCACATCTTTGTTTAAGCTCGGAGCTCTGTGTTTATGGGGTGTTAGGGCAAATGTTCTGACATTTGTCTGTGGGTTTTTAGGATGTTGAAACGATGCCAGGTTTGGAGTGCTACCTTCCCAGCTCTCCTGACTCCTTCCCCACTGGCAGGGGTCGGTGCTGGTGCACAGGAGCTCGCTCTGGGATCACCCCAGGAGATGGGAGAGGTTTGTTGTGGTCCTGCACAGGCGCCTGCGCACCCCAGAGCATCTCCACTTCCACGCTGTCTCCTGCAGCTTTCCCTGCACCCTGGCTGTAACCTAATCCAACAGGCTGAGCAGCTGGTGAGTGGGAGCCCTGCCTGTCAAAGACAGGAGTAGGAATATCAGCAGTCAACAAGCCATCACTCCAGCTACTGGCACGAAATGGAAGCGGGGAGGGGAGGCACCCCTCCCAAAAATAAACCCATTGCTGTCCACAGGAGCCACATGAACCCCTGGCTGACTGAAATAGTTTGGGAAGAGGAAGGATGAAGGGTGGCTTGGCTGAAAAGAAATGCAGGATGCTGCAGGGGATGAAAGGAAGAGGTGTTTTGGAAGTCTCTTACATACCAGGGTTTCTGGATGAGCTCCAGTCAAAAATAGTTCTTCTGCACTGGCCATCCACCTATGGAGTGGGTCAGGGAGCACAAATATGAGCAGATCTTTCTGGCTTGTCTTCTGGTTTTGCTAAAGATTTGAATGCACCCATGAATGAAACAAAAATTAAAATGGGTGGTTTTGAATTGAACAAAAGATAGGATGGGTGGTTTTGTCCTGCAGAAATCTTACAGGTTCCTGGTGTGTCACTCCAGTCTTCAAGCACAACAGTCAGCAAGTTCCCAAAGTTTTTAATTATTTATGCAAAGAGGAGCACCTAGAGAATCCAAGAGCTTGGTAGTTAAATCTCTTGGCAGAGAGCTGGGGAAGGACAAGGAAAGGCTGGGATTCAGACCACCAACACTGGTCTTTCTGTAGGGAATAAAGATCAGATTTGTCAGAGTTATGAGCTCTGCTTGGTCCCTGCTCAGGGACATTTCCAGTCCAAGGCTGAGTTAAATTCTCAGAATTTCCAGTTCTTGCCTGGCTGAAGGGAATTGTGCTCTAATCAGCCTCCTCTCTCTCACCAGTCCTGGGACTGGCTGGGGGTTGAATTGCTGGTGAAAACTGAAGGGCTCCTCTGTGAGCACAGACACAGCAGAAATGGGAAATGAAAAAATTCCCACTGACTTTAGAAAGCTTTGGATCTGGGAATGAAGAGCAATGTTTCATTTCAGATGTTCTCGCTGTCCTCTGAAGAGTTTATTTCCATTCTTTTTTTAAGGCACGCTAGGTGATGGCACCAAAATTCAGGGTGAAGCATTTGGGGTGTAATGAAAGAGTGAGGTTGCTGCCATGACCTTCCCATACATTTTAGGATTAATCTTTCTCTCCTGCAAAAACCAGCGGGAAACAAGGCTTTCTCTGCCGTGTCACTGACCTGTGCAGAGCAGGCCACTTCAGGACTGTTCTGTGCGTTTGCTTTTTTAGCATCAGGGCCCTTTTTTCCTGCTTCTGCATGCAGAGCTTCCCTTCAGTGACCATAGGTGTGTGTGTGGAGCAGGGACACCTGAAGCAAACTTCTGTCCCTCCCGAAATGGGGGCTGGCTCAGCCCTGGAGGCTGGGCTGGAGTTCAGCCTCAGCCTTGGGAAGCACGGAGTTACAGATGGGTGGATAATGTTGTTTTGCACTGTGCCAGGCTGAGGTGAAGGCAACTGAGGAGTTGCTCAGAGTCACAGAGGTGGGATTCCTGCAGTTCTGCTGCAGAGCCCCTCTCAGAGTCCTTTATTCTGGTTATTCTGCTTGGCTGAAGCCCTTTAACCACCAAACCTGGAGCACTGAGGCTGTGAGAGGATGCTGTGCCTGTTTGTCCCAACATTTGAACCTGGGTAAGACAGCAAACACTTGTCAAGTCTCTGCTGTCAGATTATTCACAGGAACAACATTGCTAGATGGATTTTTTTCCTTATTTATGGGCATTTCAGACCCTGATGCAGGTTCTACAAACAGCTCTGGTGTTCCTGGATGTTTGGCCAAACACAATTTGCCAGTCTGTAGGTCGGTCTCTCGTTTTCCATGATGCCTGCAGGAGATTTTGGGCAGCCACAGGATGTGGTTCTGTTGGATTCAGACATTGATGCTCGAGCCTGAGAGCCTTTTCCAATGCCCTCTGGGAGTGCTGGCAGGGTGAGAGCTGTTCCACACTTTTAGGGTGGTTTTCCTCCCTTTGCAAGGGCTCACCAGGGGCACAGCTGGGCACAGAGCATCCACACAGCGCCCAGTCCTGATCCAGAGCGTGCTCCTGTGCTCAAATCCTGAAGCATTATGAAGAGAATGCAGAGTTCAAAAAAAAGGAAATCAAATTAGGCTTTCAGTTCTTGTTCACTTCTGGAAAATGTGAAGTATGTTAATGGCATTATTACTGCGCCCGTCTTGCGGTTTAAATCGGCTTTATGGATTGAGCCTCTTAGCGTGGAGTTAGGATAGATTAGCAGCATTTCCACCCATTTTACAGGCAGGGAGAGACAAACACAGCAGCACACCCGTGATGGTGCAAGATTGAAAGGTCCAAGCCAGGGCTCTTTCTTCCTTGAGGCTGTGCCACACAGAGCTGTGACTGAGTTCAGTTTATTAGCTCAGAAGCAAACGAACAAAAAAGTGCTGCAAAAAACGTGGATACACGAGGGGCACCATCCTGCTGTGTGGATCTGGTGATGGATGGATTCCCATTTTATCCATCTTTTGTCATCTCAACACACACAATATGCCTTTGTGAGTGCTAAATGGGGAATCGAGTCACAAAGAATTGAGGCCTCAGGTGTGGAAAGTGAAGAGTATGGGCAGCTCTTCTGTGGAATTGAAGTCTTTTACAGGAAAGATAATTTATAAATATCATGGATAACTGATGCTCTTCAAAAGTACTGGTTTGTTTCCAAATTAACCAACACATAAGTAGACCTACTCGTGCCTCATTTAAATTCATTCTTTTTTTATCTTGGTTTGGAACCAGAGGCCCAATCTAATGTTTTCCATCCAACACTCTTGTTTAATCCATATGGATCAATTATCATTATCAAGAGCTGGTACTAAAGAGAACGTCCTGCACCTGAAAAATGCACTCTGGAAACAGCAGACTCCTCCGACTGCAGGATTTTTCTATCCCAGATGGACCACCCCAGTGCAGTGGAGGTGCTGGAGACACAAGGGGTGTTTGAATACCAGGTTTTTTCATTGGAACATCTCCGTTTTTGCAGATATTTGGAGCATGACTGCACTTTGCTTGGATCCATGGGAACTGATGGATACTACAAAGCAATAATGGGCTGTTCCTGGTGGAAACCCATTCATCTGCTGCCATTAGACCAGCCAGGGTGTGTTTGTAGCCCTGCTGACAGTGCCTTTCATGTCTGGGCAGCTGGGGAGACCTTGTGGGGCAGAAAAACCCACCTTTAGTTCAAAGGAAATATTAAAACCCAGCGGCACGTGATTGTGGTGAGAGTGAATCCTGTCTGTATTTGTTCGTATTTGTGTATTATTTCCCAGGAACAGACCATGAGCTGAGCATCTTCACCCTCCAGGGTGATGTCAAAACACTCTTTGCAGAGCCCCCCCAGTGTTTCCTGCTACCCCACACCATATTTCTGCTCACAGATATGTAAGGCATGGGAAGATGGTCCTGTTTTGGTCCATATTTGTGCTTCACTCAGTTCTAAAGCTCCCCCTAAGGCTGCAGACTCCCAAGACCAGCACAGCACTGGTACAGAGACATTCTCCTCTTCTCTTCTCTTCTCTTCTCTTCTCTTCTCTTCTCTTCTCTTCTCTTCTCTTCTCTTCTCTTCTCTTCTCTTCTCTTCTCTTCTCTTCTCTTCTCTTCTCTTCTCTTCTCCTCTCCTCTCCTCTCCTCTCCTCTCCTCTCCTCTCCTCTCCTCTCCTCTCCTCTCCTCTCCTCTCCTCTCCTCTCCTCTCCTCTCCTCTCCTCTCCTCTCCTCTCCTCTCTCTCCTCTCTCTCCTCTCTCTTCTCTCTCTTCTCTCTCTTCTCTCTCTTCTCTCTCTTCTCTCTCTTCTCTCTCTTCTCTCTTCTCTTCCTGGTTTTTGGGGCTGCTGGGGACGGGAGATAGAGCCCAGAAGTGAGAGTGACAATAGACTTCACTCAAAGCTTGGCAGCCTTTGGGGCTGAGAAGTGAAGGAGCTCAGCAGCAGCATGTGACAGACCACAGCGGTGGGACATGAAACAGGAGCAGTGCACAGAGATGCTTTGATGTGCTCCCAAAGCTTTGCAATGCCTTCCCTGCTGAGCTGGAGGAGAGTTTTAATTTGGAGAGTCCAGGCAATGGCATCCTAAGTGCAACGAAGCAGGAAGGAGTCCAGGACAGTGACTTCTGTTTTCAGTTTTACCTGTGCAATTTGGAGTTATGTCACTGGACTCTGCAGGACAAATAGATCTGCAAAGCAGAGTGAAATTCAGAGTGCACCAAATGAGTTTGAAATTAATTGGCTCTGCTTTGGCTGGAGCAATGTGAAGAAAGAGCATAGTAAATTAATAACTAACACTGGAAAAGAAAGTAGGAGAGGAAGTTAAAAGAATGGATTGGTCTAAGTGTTTTCTTGCACTAAGATGACATATAAATATATACAGACTTAATTGGAGAGGGTTATTTGAAGTCTCAAAGCCAACTATCAGCCTCTCACTTTCTCACAATATTTTGTTACAGCCCACTATAAAAAAGGCAGTTAATTAAAACAGATTTATTCATCCAATCATGCAGGTGTTACAATGAGACACTGTTTCCAGAACCTGGGTATTTTTGTTCAATTTAATGGAAAGTAATAATATCACGTAGGAGGTCTC
This sequence comes from Acanthornis magna, assembly GCA_036785705.1. Lineage (NCBI taxonomy): Eukaryota > Metazoa > Chordata > Aves > Passeriformes > Acanthizidae > Acanthornis > Acanthornis magna. The sequence goes on from JAWUZG010000262.1 coordinate 3,065,758, forward strand.
TCTAACAGGCAATATTCATCCCTCGCTCCTTCGCTGTGTTGGGTGCCTCTGCCCCGAGCCCAGCAGGCTGCAAGCACTCCCTGAGCTGTTGTCCCGCATTTTCTGCGTGAGGAGGGAGGCTTTTCCCTGGGATTTGTTGGTTGCAAGGCTGCAGTCGCTGCTATTGCTTGCTCAGGCTCCGCCGTGTGCCCTCAGGAGCTGCAGCCCTATGCTAATGCAATCCGTGGAGCAGAGTCACCTTGGCTTCGCATTTATCAGCTTATGCAAGTGCAAACCTTCTGCTGCACTGCAACAGAGATGTCATTCTCCTGAGCCACATCCATTGTCAGGAGCAGAGCTGGGAGCTGGATGGCTCCCTGGATGTTGCTGTGGCTTTGGGAATCGAGCGCTGCACAAACCAGAGTGGGACATCTTGGTTTTTCCCCCAGAGAGGGATGGGGGGCGGGTTTAAGTGTGTGTGTGTGTGTGTATTTAAGTGGTGTCATCTTTTCCAGGCTTTAAGGAGGACATTGTTGAGGTGTGCTGAACACTTCCCCTCCCTGGTTTTTTGTGTTTGTGTGTGGTTTTGAGCAGATCCAACTGTGGGATCTTTGGCACGAGCGCAGCATCCCCAGAGCTGTCACTGCCCCTCGCTTTCTTTTGTAGAAAGCTGAATTCCAGAAAGAAATTTGAGAAACATACGGATAGCATGTGATTTTTTTCCCACCTGAAATGTCAGCCAAGTGACATTTGTTGTCAGTCACAGTGTGACAGTCCGGACTCTGCTGCTGAGGGTTTACAAGGGGCCTCAGGAGCTCTCCTGAAATTCAGGGGAATTCTTGGAGCAGCGCAGCTTCTTTCACCCAGAGCCCTCACTTCTGTAACTCCCCTGGAAGGTGAGGCATGGTTTCTTGGCTAAGTCAGCAGAAGTTTGGGGCTGGCAGTATGATTTGCTGAGCAGGTTTTTTGGCTTCAGAGAGCATCTCACAAGTGGGACACTGTTTGCTTTACCTGACCCAGCACATTCAGAGTGAGTTTGAGTGCTGCTGTCATTAAAAGCACCACAGAAAACTTCAAGTACAAATAAAGGGTTGGATAATAATCCTCACATTAAAAAAAAATCCCACCAAAATTTATTTTGAGGTGCAGAATATACCCTTAGCAAAATATTTTGATTTCGCTAAGGAAAATAAATCATCCGTGACTGAGCGAGGGTGGACTGTTCTGTGACACCTCAGGGATGAAATAAAATCCAGAGTACCAGGAGGAAAAATAAAGACTTGAGGTAGGGAAGCATCTGCAACTTGGAGTCCCTCCAAACTGCATCCTGTGAATAAATGGCACTGACCTTGGGGACAGGAGAAAGACTGCAGTGCCATGTTCCTGTGGCAGGAAGGTGTGGGCAGGAGACAGGCAGGAATGGTGGGGCAAATCCTGCAGGGCCAGGGCCAGGCTGCGATGGACAGCAGCTGCCAGCTCAGTCGGGTCAGCACCTTTAATTATTTTAAGGTAGAGCTTGGAGAAAAGCAGGACAGAGGGAAGAGCTGTAGTCACCAGGATAATATGGGTATGGCTTAGCCCTCCTCCTCTTCATCATGGAAATCCAGAGGCAACCAGAGGGCAAAAAAGGCAAATTTGTCTGTTCAAGTAACAAATGACTAATAAACACAAAATGCTTGGATTCGTCCCTGGGGGATCCTTACTAAGCTGACATGGAAAGAGTTAATTGCAGGAGACTCTCAGAGTCTTTTAGGAGAATGTCTCCTATGTCTTTTAGGAGAAGTTCCTCAGGGCACAGGATTGAACTGAGACTTTTAAAAGCTGCACCAATTCTCTCTGCAGCTGGAACATGCCCTCTTGCAAAAAGCCAAAGGAGGGGATGAGTTCTGTGCCCTGGGATCTGTAGGATGAGGAGGGGCAGCAGCACCCATGGCTCACTGTGGGGAGAAAGGAAATACTTGTGCCAAATAGGTGAATAGCTGACTTTGCTCTACCTAAAATCAGGGCACGGCTGATGCCCTGTAGTTTTCCATGCTTTCCTGGATGAAAACTGGGGAAAATGTGGTGCTTGCTGGTGCTAAAATCCACTCTGCTGTGCTTTGAGCAGAAATCAGAAAAGATGGAGCTGAGCTGCAGCTCTGGGAGGAAAGAGTCAGGGCTGGGCCAAAGGTAGCTGGGGAAAGCAAATAGCAAACAATTGGCCTAAAGCATTTCAGACAGGATTGAAAAGAGGTCTTCAATCCCAGCTAAGAAAACAGAATGCAGGGGCTCCTCTCAGTGCTGGAGAGGACAGGAAAGTTGGTCCTGATCTTCCCAGTGGAGAACTGTGCTGGCAAAGGTAATTAATGAGCAGGGGATGGAAATCTCAGAGAAAAAGGCTGAAGAAGCTGAGGAAAGATAGATAGGCTACAAGGACTAACACTAGACAAAAAGGTATTTCAGGTCCCTCATGGCACTTCAAAACACAGGACTCAAGGAACATAACCTCAGTGTATTGAGAACGATTTGGCTGTAGTTCATCAGAGTAAAAAATTAGTCTTGGTTTGGTTTGGTTTTTTTAATTCATGTACTAGATGTAAATAGCTACTACATAAAAAAAAAAATGATTCCTTTAGTCTAGTTACAGAAAGAGACCTGAAGAATTAGGCTTTGAGGAAATTGTGAACCTGAATACTTTTGGTGAATCCAAATTAAGGCCTGTATGTAATTAAGCTAGCAGGGATGCAGGGTAATCCTAAAGAGTCAAGGAATTAATTTTAGATTTGTGACAAAAGCAAGATCAGACTCAGTATTTTAATCACTCATGCAGTCTGTCTAGGAACAGCTCAGAATCTGAGGAAAGTCCCAATTTTGCCTTGTGATGGTGCATGTAACATGTCTTCCATGGATATAATTTTTGCAATAATTTTTGCTGTTCTTCTGTGAAAACTAGATTGTGGGTAATAAAATGTAATGGACAATGCTCAAGAATGCTAACAGCTAATTACATGAACAAGGAAATGTGTAAAACTAACCGTAGAGCTTGAAATTATGGAGCTGTACGTGGTCATTATGCCAATGCCCATTGAAAGAGTAAGGGAAAAAATCCCCAGGTCTTAATTTAATATCTCTGCCAGTTGCTTGCTATACAGGCTGGGTTTAGCCCTTTGTATCTGTTTTTTAATCAGGCCCTTTATCTGCTTTTACGTATCTGGAAAGAAGAGTGCTGATGGTATATTGAAGAGGAGAGCTGTGCAGTGGAATTTACTGAATATGGGAAGAAGGCAAAAAATGAATTGTAGAAACAGAAGAGGTTCCTGTTACAGCAGCCAAGAGCAGGGCCTCTTGCTGTGCTCTCTTGTAGGCACCAGTGGTGGCACACAGCCTCAAACCAAATGAGAGGAGCAAACAGAAGGGCAGGGATGAAAAACCGTCCCCCAAAGCTTCCCCAGAGAGGCAGTGGAACAATCCCCAGTTTGGGATGGGGCTGTCAGGTGGATCAAATGCTGCTGCTGAAAGCCCCAGTCAGAGTCCTGGTTCCTTCTCTAACCCCAGAGGAGCTCTCAGGCACCTCAGGGATGTCATCCACACTTTATTTTGCCACATGTGGACTTTCAAACAGACGCTGTTCTAGTGGGTGCACCAGGCCCTTCACATCACAGTCAGGGCAGAGCTGGGCACTAATCTCATTTCCCACACATTAATTCTGCTTGTTTTGCCACAGACCTAATGATCTGTGAAGAACTGGGCTGATGTGGCGGTGCTGCTTTCGGCAGCCCTGCAGAGAGCTGTGGAGCAGGGCAGGAAGGCTCAGGGAGCTGTGCAGGGAGGTCTGAGCCACTCAGTGCTGGGAGCTGCTCCTCTGGAAACAGCCCTGGCAAGGGAGGATTGCAATCTGAACGCTGTGTTCACAGCAGGAGGGGGTTCAGAGCCAGGGCTGGGGTCAGCCTGAGCAAGCAGAAGCTGGAAAAGTTACACCTGCCAGGTGAAACCGTGTCTGAGCGCTGTCTGACATCTGCAGTGCTGCCTCCAGTTACTGAAATTCTGTTCCTGTTTCCTGTGTTTCACTGAACACCTTCATCACAGCTCACTTCTTGTACAAATTTTATTCGTGTGGCTCCTTTTAGGTGAGGCAAAGCAGGTGGGGTGTCTTCAAACATCACCCAGGCGTGGAAGTGAAGAGGATAATAAGGATATTACAAAGGGAAATAATGCAAAGTGGGAACTTTCCATCTCCTCTCCTGTGTGAGGATTGGAATTGTCAGCAGCGGTGATCGTGCCCCAGGATTAAACCCCTCACTGAGATGGATGGGACTGTTCAAACCTCCCCGAGCCCTTTGTTCCTTTCCAGGCTGTCTGCTAACTCCTGGAGCTGTCTAAGCATCAGATACCTGAATTTTCAGATCCTTCAGGGCCATTGAGGACGGAAGCTTGCAGATGAAAAAGCAAGAGGAAACCAAAAGAAAATGAGGATTTGAAAGAACAGTGCTTGTCAGAAGAGACCAGCAGTGCATCATCACTGTACATCTGCTGCTCCAGTGCCTTGTTTGAGGGAAAACATCAGTGGGGAAAACATCACTAGGGAGGTCTTACTCTCCTCTGCAGGCTTCCACAAGGAGTTCAGCTGTCAGTCAGTGGTGAAGGTGCGGAGTGGAAAGAGGTTCTTTACTGCCCTGGATATTCTCTCAGCAGTTGGAAGTGCCTCCTGCTTTGCTTTCCTTAGAAAATGGGATGGTTGTACTTCTATTTTTCAGGGCTCCCTAACCAGCTGTGTCAGCAGGCAGGGATTGGCAGGAGTGGGGCCCTTTGGAAATAGTGCCTCTCTGGTAATATCCACTCTGTTTGCATTTCTGTCTCTAGCCACACTTATGACGGGGCTTAAATAAAGTTCTCTAGTGTGTAAGATATTTTCTCATCTGATTTTAAGCTCAGCCTGGCAGTAATAGAGGTGTCTTGCAGCAGAGCAGCTCCAGCAGGCCTTGGCTGCTCAGTAGTCATGTACAGAAATGCATTTCTCCTCTGGCAAAAGTGGGGTTAAATTGGTGGCTGCTTTATTGGATTGAGTCAAAGGGATCCTCGGTGTGAACAAGGGTGGATGAGATCTGGCTGGCATGATTTAATGGATGTACAAAACTGCCTTCATGGAGCACAGCAGCGATGCTCCTGCACGGTGCTGAGTGAGTGAGAACTCCCTTTTCGTTTATAAATAGCAGAGCAGGCAGTCCTTGCGGTGTGTGGGCTTGAGTCAGTGCACAAAATGCCACCAGCACCCTGACCTGCTACCAGAGCGGAGCACAAACACATCCCTGGCTGCAAGGACCGTGCTTTTTTGGGGGTTTTTCCAGCCAGGAAAGGGCTTAGAGAGAAGGAGGTGCAGTGGCCTGCAGAGAAGATCTGGCATCTCCAAATGAAGCAGCTGCAGGAGTGGAACAGCTCCCAGGGAATGGGATAGAAACAAAAACACTAATAGAGCTCAAGAAGTGTTTGGACAATGCTCTCAGGGACAGGGTGGGATTGTTGGGGTGTCTGTGCAGGGCCAGGAGTTGGACTGGGTGATGCTCTGGGTCCCTTCCACCTCAGGATGTTCTGTGATTCTGTGATTCTATGATTCTATGATTCTATGATTTTAGTACTGCCAAGTCCATGGGCTCCAAGACCTATTTCTCCCCTCTATGTCCCATACCTCGAATCTGCAAACTTCAGCTTCAAGTTAGGAGATTTTTAAGCCCAGAGAATTTGGGACACTTTCTGTCTGGTTTCTGCATCAATGAAGTTCACTCTGTGACTCACACTCTTTACTTCACACCCCAGAGGCTAGAAACTTTTTTTTTTTTTTTTTTGCCTCCCAGAAGAACACATTCTCATATAATTATTGAACTCCCAAAGCTCAGGGCTGAAAATAAACCCCAGCAAGTGTGGCTAGACTCCCAGGGAAGTGACAAGCATGGCATGACTGTAATCTAGTCTAGTCTGCAGACTGTGAGCAGTTAGGGGAGCACTCAACCCTGGGGAAAGCTGCTCTCCTGGGGTGAAATAGCTCCTTGATAGGCTGCTGAGAGTGATGCTGCTCACATGGCCTGCTCCTTGGTGTGCTTTATCCTCAACCTCAATCTTAATGCCAAAACAGTTGCTTTCAGAGTCACTTTAGAGCCACTTTGCAGACAGTGCATGGCTGCTCCCTTGGCAGAGATCAGTATCTTGTGAGCCATCTGTCCTGTAAGAAACAATGCTGCCTTGTCAGGGCGATGGTGAGAACGATATCCTACACGTTGTAATCTGTGATTTAGCAGCTCCACGCAGACATTCAGGAAAGACTGGCAACATAAAAAGCACAGCTTTTATCAGGGATGCACAGACAGGAAGGAACCCCAAGCAGCCCCTGCAGGTAGTTGTTGTTTGGGTAAATGAAGCAATTAGTCACCATTTTTCCTTGCAGGTTCAGTGCTCCTGCGCAGTAAATCACAATTTTGGTGCTGGTCTGCCATGATCTGCCCTGTGGCTTATGGAGAGGCCAGGAAGGCATAAAGCAGGTGTGGAAAGGGAGTTGGTGAAATTGTGGGAGCACCAGGAGGAGAGCACAGCTCCTGCCTTTAGCGAGCACACGTTGTTTTGTGCCTCATTGCTGTGCCAGAATTGTACCTCTCCTGCCCCGCAGAGGTGTCTGAGGGATGCCCAGAGGACAGGAGGGGACAGAGCACCCCAGGAACTCCCAGCAGGTTCCACACACTGGTGGTGAGGGATGGCTGGAAGGAGCTGGGCAAGGAGTGTTTACAGAGCCTTGGAGGGGAGAGGAGATCAACAGCGAGAGGGGAAAAGAAAACCTGTGGAGACACCTGTGGTCATTACCACCTTGGGGGTGATTTTCAGTAAACTGGGAGATCTTCCTCTCCGAGGTCAGACAGAAAAAGAGAGAGTGAGGCTGGATCAGAAGAGACCTGGGAAGGATGAGGAAGGAGAAAGGGAGGATAGAACATCTCCTCGAGGGAAAAAGCAATGCCTTGGCCTGGTCTGTGAATCCAGCAGTTAAGATAGACCCAGGGGCAAGGTATTTGTTAACTGTTTTCTTTTTAAGGTTTGCAAAACATTAATGTTTTAAGTAGTTTATTCTTCATTAGCATAATTAAGAATACATAAGTCTAAACTCAGTGAAAACAGAATTAACAAATTAGCAGGTGCAGGAATTTGGAAGCAAGAGGTTTGGGAAAACAGAGCTTGCAAATGTCGGCATTAAGTAGAGCAGGGAAATCGTGCCAAGCCTTATTTATGGATTTGTGCATTTCCTTTGCATAGGCCCACTCCTGCAGCCAAAGGAATACAGCTCAATTTAAACATGAACCCCCTGCAGTTCTACTGTAGCTGAGCCTAAACCCCAGAGCACACAGAATAAAATTCTGCTGAAGAGAAGCTGATGAGCCTCGCCTCGGATGTCTCTTGAAAGCTGAGGTGTCTTGAATGAACATTTAACTGAACAGACAAGTAAACTGCAAAATTAAATCCTGAAGAAAACGGGAGAAAATTTTAGAAGAGTATATTGGTGAAAGAAAATACAAAAATAATTTTTTTTAAAAGGCAGTGACTTTAAGGAATACTGCAGACAAGGGCTTGTGGGAGAAAAAGTCTTTCTATGCCAATGTGAGAAATTCTCCTTAGGAAGATCAAGAACTGATTTCCAAGATAATGTCCTGCAGATTTTTCAGCGTGTGACAGATTAACCCTGTGGGATATTTAAAATAAGGTTTTTCCCTGGTAATGTGGGACATTTCTAGTTTTTATCATCACTTTCGTGGGAGAAAACTACTGCACTCCAGATCTCCCTGGCACTGGGCTTGTCTCGACAGGCACCAAAGATCTGTTACATCTATTAAGCTATAAGTGTATAATATATATGTATTTATGGGGTATCCTGCCCTGTTATCACTTGCTGTCACAAGGATGAAACAAATAACTTCTGTTTTGCTGCAGATTTCCAGTCCATACAGCACAAGGATGAATGCTGTCTGTCCTTTTAAAAGTATTTTAGATCTGTGGCTCAAAAGATCAGGGTGTTATTATTGCTGGTAGCCAAAGGGCACAATGTAAGTATGGCAAAGATTAAGAAATAATGTGGTTACTCCTACAGATCTCTGACCCAAATCTCTGACTTTATAGGAGTGATCTGGAGGTTGAATAAGCAAATTTTCTACTGGAGATATTATTCAGGAACCTTTTAGGGCATTAGTGGAAGCAAAACCCTGATTCTATGCACTCCTTCACTTATAAGAAGTGTTGCTCCTCTCCCAGGCTGCTTTATGTCTGTGCAGCATTTTTGGTGTCTTTTGGATTTGCCTGCTTAGTGCTCCTGAGAACAACATTTTTCCACTTTAAATGAATGTGTTTTTACTGCCTGCAGCCTTTCTGTGGGTCTTCAAAAACTGTCCAGTCTGCAGTTCTAGGCTCTTTCCTGAGCTATCTTAATGAACCAGGATTTGGCTTTGCTTCTTTATTTTATCTGCAGACCATTCTGTTTATTATCACTGTCAGGAGGAGCTCCCTCCCCCTTTCTTTCTATGAAGATTTCTCTTTTCTGGATGGCATTTTCAGCTCCCCACAAACCACCCTGCTTTTTTGTCTGAGCAGAGTGGCAGTGAAGGATGTGATGAGCAGAGCTGACTTGTGCAAAACCACAACTGAGACAAACTCTGCCTGCCCTGCAATCGGCTATGCTCTCTCCATCATTCCAAAACACATTCACAGAGACCTTTTGCTTGTGGAAATGTTTCTCTTTCTCAGCTCTGCAGCCGTCTGGGTGGCTCAGGCTGCAGGATTTGGTGGTGAGGTGTGCCTGAGCTAGGATCCAATGTGAGGAGGAAGCTGCATGGAAATGGAAATGGAAATGGGACTGTGATCTGCATTGTCTGGAGCTGCTAAAGGAGAGGGAGTCCCCCCATGCCAAGCTGGAGCTGGGGAAGATGTAGTCTCCCCACATTGAGGTGTGCTATACTCAAATCAGTCACCTGCTCAAAGTACTTCAGATATTTGGATTTTTCAGATTTTTCTTCTTTATCTGGAAGCCCTTAAAAAATTTAAATTTTTCTTTCTCCTATGAAGCTTTTAGAAAGGGGAGATGTCTGGAAGTTTGTTCCCTTTCCACAGGGTGACTGCCAGGCACCAGCACCCTCATGGAGCAGGGTGGCTGCTCCTTGCCCACACACTGCTCTCTTTTGGGTCCCATTTGTGCAAACAACTGTGAAATCCCAGCGGTGTGTTTGCTGTCCACGGGGCACAGACTCCTTGTCTTCCTGTCCCCCTTGTTCTGCAGATGAAATGAATTTGGCTTTTAATCCCTCCATATTTACCACAGTTTGGAATTTAATTCAGAGAAAGAGAATTCATGCGTTTTGCACTTTTTCATATCCAAAAGGTGCTGCAGGTGAATTTAGACATAGTATTGTCTAAAATAGCTCTGTTTTTGCAACTGGGAAACATTTATTTGAGAATTGAGCACATGAGCTTTCCTCTTCCTTCCAAGCATCTCCAGTCAAGTTTGAATGACAGAATTAGGAACAAAACCCAAATGGAGCCAGAGGTAGAGTTCCTGCAGCACAGGAGCCCTGGAGGCTCAGCGCAGGGGCTGCAGGTGATGGATGCTGCATGTGCTGGGGCTGACTCTATTTTTCCCAGCTGCCAATGAAATCAGCCCAGCACAGCTTGCTCAGAAATGGGAACTGATAACCACTGATAAATCCACTCATTGCTAGATGACAAAAACAGCCTGAATTGTCACTGCTGGTAGTTCAGAGCTTGCTGCCACTGCCTTTTCCTCTCCCTGGCCACTGTGCCATCCCACCATGGCTTTTCCCTCCCAGCTGGGTGGTTCAGCTGCACTTCCAGCCAGGCTGAGGCAGGTCTGACAGCCCACACAGCTCTCCCTGATGATGCTCCCAGGTGATGCTGCTGATTGAAGAAATGATTACCACGCTGGTTCAGCCAGAGTGGGCACAGGAAAAAAAAGAAAAAAATTCTCCAATAGCTTCAGCAGGCAGAGATTACAAGCAGCAGGCACAGGAGCAGTGGACACAGAGCCTGGAGATGATAATGATGCCATGCTACATTAGTGCTGCATTAGCAGATAAGACAACGGGGCAGCGTGCTTGACAGTATTTCTCAGCTCAGTTGACATCTCTTTTTTGTGGGAAATGAATACAGAGCCCATCTCAAACAAGTAGGGGACAGAGCAATGACGTCAGGCTGACAAAATGAGCTTTCTGTTCTGCCTGCATTTGCAAAGATATGTACTATGAATATATTCCAGGATATATTTTTTTTTAATCTCACAATGGTACATTTTTATTTATTACCACCTGCGTGATGGCTGTGTGGAAAAAGTGGGAGAACTGCAGACTGTAAATACTTCATTATAACAGTAGCTAAAAGCATGTTGTGCAGCCATTCCATCACCAGGAAGTAATTTTAATCATTTTAGTAGCCCAGACTGATTTCTGTTGAGGTAATACTGAAATATTCCACTGCTGGGTCAGTATTTAGCCCTCCCACTGTCTCCCAAAGAGGAGCTTTGTACTTGACTCCATCCCAGAGTCTGCAGTCCATCCCTGGGGTGGACCAAAAGCACATGGAACCCACCCCTGGGCGTGCAGAAAGCTCTGCTGTGGGGAGGGGAGGCTTGAGGGAGTCCTAAGCATTTGAGACTTCTGATCTGGCCTGGCTGTCAGCAGCCCAAATTCTCTGTCCATGAATTATGCTCTGCCAGGCAGAGGAGATGGAGAGGAGAGCATCCTATTGCAAAGGGAGCTTGCTCGTCTTTGAACAGAACGAGCCAGGTGAATCCTCAGTGCTTTGCAAGATGGAACAAAGCTGAAGCTTCCAGCAAGGACCATATATATGTGTGTGTGTGTGTGTATATATATATATATATATATATATAAAAGCACATGCACACATATAAAAATACGTCTATATATCCCCATATGCAGTTGGTCATGACTCATCAATTGATTATGCAGCGGAAGAGACTTCTACCAAAGAGCTGTCCTTTCCAAATCAAACATATATATCTTTGATAATTGTCACCCTCCCCAGGAAGTTAAGAATTGCAGTTGGGACTTGAGTCAAATTGTGACATTTTGCGTTACTGGCAAAGAATTTTGTTCTGGCGTCTGTAAACTTTGTAATCTGAAGTTTGAGGTTGTCTTCCTTTACAAGCACTTCCTGGACTAGAAGGTTCTGTGCACCCCAGGGAATTTATGTATTCTGAACTAGGCCTGGAGTGATGATGGGTGAAAAATATTTTATAGGGAATTTTTCTGTGCATCTTCTAAGGACATATCTCCGCTGTGAATCACAGACCACTGCAGCCTTGCATTTTTATCACATATGCTATTAGTGCTCTTCCTTTCTCTCATGTTGGGCAGTGAAAGTGCATTACTCATCCCCCATTTTATTAGCTGTCGCTTTCTCATTTTTGTGTTGTGCTGCGGCCCTGCAAGTTTTGGACAGCACTTATTCCAGCCAATGATATCTCTTACATAACTTATGAGCTGGATATAAACTTTCTGAGATCATGGGGCTTTAGCTAAAAGGAATTTACACAGCCACAGACACCAGAAGGTCACTGCAATTTTATAATTTTAAAATACGTCTGAGGTCATACATTTATTCAGTTGTGGCTCTCTTTGCATTTAAAGGAAAAATTTCTGCTTCTGGTGGTGACCGTGATGCAAAGGCATCATGAGAAGCAGTGAGACTTAGGGTTGTAATCTGGTTCCCACTGAACTCCATGGAAAAAGCAATTTTCTGGAACAAGAGGGTATCTTTGCAGAAGAAAAGGAACTGCAGAATGTTTCAAAGTCAGCTTTATTTCCTCATACTGTGCTCAGCCAGGCATTGTTAGTAAATAAGATCTAGAGCACTTAAAAGAAGGATCCAATCACAAATTCAATTGGTCCATTAACTACATGTAATATTATTTACCTAAGTGGCCCTTCTGGACTATTTCATAGCTCTTTTTTTAAAAAAGATCAATAGTCCTGAGCGCGCAGTGTGTGTGAGCCCCTTGAAAGTCAGGCCATTTTCACAGTCTCAGGCCGTGATTTCCGGACCTGGAGTCCAGATTAGAATTGCAAAATGAGGAAAAAGCTCTCCCTGAAACACTAAAAGGAAGAAACAGCCTCGGCGAGAAGGATGGAGGGAAGCAGTGAAGCGAGATGTGTCATGCTATGATGGTGATCAAGGCAAATAAAATCCAGGAAGGTCCTGTTTTATAATGGGCCGGTGTAAAGTGGGAACCGAGGGATGGCTCAGCTTGTCACCAAAACTGTGGGAAAAACAAAAACCTTTCAAAAACATTTTTAATGTTAGAGAGTCAAGGCATTACTTTATTTTCTGGCCAGGGTGTGCCACAGAAATCATCTCATCCACACACAGCCCAGGTGTGCAGAGAGAATCATTCCATGATTTTATAGGATTTTCCCCCAAATTTTGTACAGTCAAAACCCACAGACATGCATTGTTTCAGAGTTCATTGGTGCAGAGTTGAGCAACCCTCAGTGTTCAGTTTCTGTTGGATCCGAATCCCCTTGCCTCCGATGTCAATTAGATCTTCATTTTTTAATTTTCTTCAGCTCTGTCAGAGGTGCTCTGGGGTGGATGTTTGGAGATGGCCACCGATGTTCCGTTGATGTTCCATTGATGATTTTTATCTCTCTGGGTATCTTTAGGCTGCTCCAGTCTGTTATGTTGAGTTCATCATACCTCACTTGGTATAACAATACCCAAATTAAGATTCCTTTTCCCGGGGTAAAGACAAACAAATCCTTTGGCTAAAGTTATACAAAATTTTTAAACTGGTATATTTCCCAACAAGCTCCTAACAGACCCTAAAAACTTCTTGTAGTGGAAACTCATGGAATTTTCAGTGGCAAAAGACCAGGAACTTTCCTTCCCCAAACCAGACAAGCTGTTCCTGCCAGGTGTGGCTGCTTTTCATTTCTCGTGCCAGGCAGCACAGAAGTGGTGTCAGGCTGAAAGGGCTTGGAGAGTTGGACTAATAGTTCCGGGAGAAGAGGTGACGGAGTCCAAATTGGGTGCTAAGTCCTCCTCCCTGGGCCCTGAGTGCTTTGTGACCTGGTTCTCTTGTTTCTCTCCACCTGTTTGTGCTGCAGGTGTCACCACTGCTTGAGCCACTCACTGGCTATTGTCTGAGGCATCTGCAGTCAGGCATAGGCTGGAAGGAATTTTCCTTGCCCCAAATATTAACTCAAGTAGCAGAAAATGCCTCTCTGTGAAGAGAATTCATATGGAAAACATGTGTTTTCAGGCTCTCTGCACCGATTCCAAAATTTCAGAGTGACTGTGTTTCTATTTTTGCTACTTTTCAGGAATGTCATTGCTTCTGCTCTCTAGGCAGCACCTGTGCATTTCCTCCCCCTTCTCTTTCTCGGATTTCATCAATATTTTGGTAATTTTTTAACTGCTAAGCAGGGGACAGGACCAGTCTGGGACAAACAAGTGTTCTGGGGCCTCCCAGCACTGATTTCTTCACCTGGAGATGCTGTCCCTGGGAGACTGGTGGTGCTGAGAGGCGACAGCGAGAGCAGGGATCTTGTGCTCATTCATTCCATCCACAGGTTTGACTGATGCTCTGTTAGACAATTTTGGGAGAGAAAGACATCAGGTCTGTAATTGTGCCAGGTCTCTGGCTGAGGGGCAGCTCAACAGGTAAAGGTTTTGCTGAAATCTTCCATGAAATCCAGGCGGACATTATTATTTATTATTTATTTATTATTAATCCTGCATGCTGTTATTTCCAAACCCAGTCAGCAGCATGTGTTTGTCAGGCTATGCAGGTGTTGGCATGAGAGGAATTCAGGAAGATCATTCATTTTGTGAGTCTTCCCTGTTTGGTTTTCTTGCAACTTCTTAGGTATTTGAGATATTAACATTTTTAGTTTTCTTTGGGCTGGGGCTGTGCTGGGAGATGAGATCCCACCAAGGAGTTCAGAAATCTGAGGCTTTCTTTTCTTTCTACAAAGCTGTTGGGAAGGAAAGGGATCCAAAGCTGGCATGATGTTTCATAAGGTGACATTTGTCATAACTCATTGCAAATGTTACTCACCATCTACAAAACGTCCAATTAAACTAAAGAGCAGTGAAAAATATCCAATTCCACTTTAGCAGCTGCACTTGTTGCCAGAATCCCTCAGGTTTTTTGGAGCCAACAGATTCCCCCAGGAGACCTTCACACGGTGGCTGCTGTCCTCTGGCATCTGTCCCACTGCTTGGTGTTCCCTGCTCCCATCAGCCAGATTGTCACACAAGGACAAAATTTCCCTTCCCATTTGGGTTCATCCTTCCTTTCCCGAAGATCTCTTTGGTTCTTAGTTGTCACCAGACCTGTGCTGCATCCATTTGTCTCCTGTCAGTATTTCGGTGGGAATTCACTGTCTCCAAGAGGGGCAATGTTTTCAAAAACAAAATTTGAAAGTGACCTGTGATCCTTGGTCCTTTTGAAAATCAGAGTAATTGGTTCTTTCAAGAAACATGTAGTTTATTGAAACTTGTGAGTCACTGAGATTGTTCCTTAGTGCTAAAAGTTTTAGTGCCATAATGTTCCCATAGGAAACAAGCCAATATATTTATGGTTTCTGTTCAGATTATAGGTCCTTTTGCCTCCAGTGCCTTTGTGTGTGTCTTGAGGTTGAAACCCTGGGTTCTGTGGTTCTGTCTGTGCAGAGAGACCCACGTGAGCAATGTGACAGCATCTCTGGGTTTGTGACAAACACAAACTTCTCTGGCACCTGCGGGAGAGCAGGATCCTGAGCGAGCACATCCCCTGAGGTGCCAAACTGGCTGCTACAGATCCCTGGCTCCCCAGGAAGTTCTCAGATGCAGCTCTGCTGTCTGCTACAGCCTCCCACTGTTTTGCAGTGTCAGCTGGGCTGGAGCTCAGATCCACCCACTCGGGAACTGGAGGCAGAAATGCAGTGAGCTCTGCGGCTGCCTCGGGCACGCAGGGGTGCTGCCTGCAGAGCCCCGGGCTTGATCTGCACCTGCTCTTCCCCCTGCACAGGGCACTGAAATGGAGCAAAACTGCGGCCAGTTTGCTGCAGGAAGCCCTTGAGCTTTGGGCAAGGAGATGGAATAAGTCACCCAATGAGTTCGAGCTGCTGGTGCTGACTTGCTGTGATTTGTTTGCTGCTGTTTGCCAAGCAGAGGTGGACAAGCCTGGTTCCTTTTTTCCCCACCTTTGAATACCCAGGCCATGTTTTCCTATGACTCCAGTCACCTGCTGGGATCTTTGAGGCGTGGGAAGGAACCCCAATTCATTCAGTTTGCTGCACTGGTTCCAGGGCAGGATTTATTTCTCATTTTCCTAGACCACAAAACAGCATCGCTGCCTTTGGAGAGCAAGGGTGGGGGCTTTCTACACCAGCCTGTCTTTAGGTCCTATTTATAAATGAGGAGAGTGAGAAAATATGCTTAAAAACATGCAAGCTTTAAAAATAAAACCGTGACCTAGTCAAAGAGTAAACATTAAGGAAAAATAAAAGACTGTTTTAAGAGACGGAAGCAGAGGAGAAGCAGTAAAAATGTTCAAAATGAATCTATTACTGTAAAGAGGAGGGTGTAAATCAGCAGCTCCCATCACTGACAGTTCAGAGATGCTGAGGACCTGGCTTGGCAGTGGAAAAGGAGGGAATAAAAAGAACTTTGAGTGGGAGATAAAGCAAAGATGAGAAATCCACCTATTTGCATGTGATAGATTATCCATAAACATCAAGATCGTTCTTCTGACCAGAGAGAAGAAATCGATGGCATAGTATTTAAACAAGATAAAAAATGATTCTGAGTGTCTGTCATTCTGAGCAGTGGTGTCACCTCTGTGCTTTCAGGGAGCCCTTTAGGGTGGGGTTGCTCAGGGGGTGTTACAAGTCACCGCGCTGAGAATAAAACACCTTAAAAAGGGATCAGGAGCCTTTCCCACCATGGCCCCTTGGAATTTTGTCCCCTGTGAGGCTGTTTTGTCACTCTGCACTTCTCCTCCTGCACAGGTTGCCTGGTCACTATGAACAATGGCCCAGCTATACTACAAAAAGGTCAACTTCTCCCCGTACCGAGACCGGATCCCACTCCAGATCGTGCGAGCCGAGGCAGAGCTCTCGTCAGAAGAGAAAGCCTACCTCAGTGCCGTGGAGAAGGGGGACTATGCCAGCGTGAAACATGCCTTGCAGGAGGCAGAGATCTACTACAACATCAACATTAACTGCATGGATCCTCTCGGTCGCAGCGCCCTCCTAATAGCCATAGAGAACGAGAACCTGGAGATCATGGAGCTGCTGCTGAGCCACAGCGTCTACGTGGGGGATGCTCTGCTCTACGCCATCCGCAAGGAGGTGGTGGGAGCTGTGGAGCTGCTGCTGAATTACAGGAAGCCCAGTGGTGAGAAACAGGTTGGTCGAGCGTTCCCGTTCGGTTCTGAGCCATTGTCCTGCCTTAGGAATATGCTGTAGTTGCACTGTTTTAGAAATCTTTCTCTTCTTTCTCAGGGAGAATAGAGATAAGCTGCATTTTTGTACTTTCTTAATCTCTGTGTTTGGTACTAGGTGTTGTATAGCTGGGACCAATGGTTTTAGGAGGTGGATTCCCTGCTGACCAATAGTTGCCAGATTATTAATGGATATAGAAAGAAGTTTCTGTAAATAAAGTTTCTCTTTTCGCCATCTTGGGTCCACCTGCCCGCTTCCTCTGCCAGCTTCTGCGAATCTCAGGAAATCTAAACCAACAATGTGCTGCTGCTCAGAGAGCACCAATGAAACAAAGTCCTTGATGTAGGGCTGGTGCCTCCTGGCTGGTAGAAATACCACACAGAGACAGTTAAAGAGGGGTAAAAGGGTTTTACCTCGGTATTTTAATAGGATCTGAGGTGCACAGCCCTTCAAAGGTGCAACACGCTCAGATGCACACCCCCCATATAATGCATATACAATTTATGGACCTTGCAATTAGCATATCTACTTGAAATCTTAAGTTTCAATTAGAAACTTAATAAATGAAGTAATTGTCTCCCTATTCTAGTCACCCTCCCCCTAAATGAGGCTAGAGCCCAGTTTACAAAATAAGTTCCAGAGAGAAGGCTTCAACCAAGGCTGAAGCCTCGAGTTTTGAGATAATATAGAGATCTCTGGCTTCTTGCTGCAAATGTTTGGTCTTTCTGCCTTGCCGGACTCCAAACTAAGCTAAAATATCAGGCTACAAAAATTACAAGCATGCGGGGCTAAGAGTACAAAAAATAAGAAAAGAGTATAAAAATGTATAAAAGGGTATATAAAAAAAGGCAAAAAATCATCAGGCATCAGGGCCATGGCTTTAAATGCCCAGAGCAGACCTGGGCAGTCCTGTTGGATGGTAATTCTCCAGCCTGAGCAAACATGTTCTGCCTGACTGAAACACTCAGCTTTTCCTGTTTCCCTCGGTGTTCTTTCCAGCCCCACAGTGTTTGCAGGCACGCTGATTTATAGGTTGATTTATGGACCAGCACTTTCTAAAGGAATTTGTGGCTCTCTGAAATTATATTACAATCTGTAAATATGAACTATTGCCACGCTGTTGTACTGATATTAAGTGGGATTGCTTTTCATAAGTAAATCCTGAAAGCACACAAGCTTATTTATAACTGTGAGAAAGCCAACAGTCTGCTGGGCTTCAGTCCTTGCAGACAGATCATCTCGGTCTCCCTCTCCAGAGAGCTCCAGGGCAGAAATGCTGAGGCAGGACATCACTTAGAGCAGTGAGCAGCTGGGACTTGTAGGAAGGATCCTGACCTGCAAAGCTATCCCGAAATTACATAAGGATTTTTGTGGAAAAACCACCGAGTCTGAATGCTGTCACTTCAAATGTCACATATTGCACTACCCCAACTGTTTTTTTTTCTGGTTTTCTTCTCATTTGTAAGCACTACTGCCAATGACTGGAATAATTTATATACTTTGCTGACCACTGATAATTCTTGCATATTCACTGCTTAGAAAGGAACATTCAAAACTTGGATAATCCTTATATATGAAGCCTCCTTTTGAAGGGAACACAGTCCTCTGTATGAGAAAGATTAATACCAGTCAATCACAGAAGAAAATGTTTGCAATGCATAGGCCCCTTAGTACATAGCTTTCCAATTGTAATTTTATGTAGCCAAAGCAAACAATAAGGATCAACCCTGACAGAATTCAAAAGTGCTCAGCTTATTATTTAGAAATGGCAGCATTGTTCATGCTGTAGCAATGTGATTCTAATGCATGGTTTAAAAACTAGAGAGATAAGGAATCTCCTCTCTCAGAACTAAAAATTGAAATGTTAGCGCTGGGTTTTAGTCTGACAAAATATCAATAGCAAAATACAGACCATATGTAAAAAATGAGCTATTTTTTCCTTGGTCTTCTAGAAATCTGAGTATCGTGCAGCTCAACAGGACAAAAAACAGAATAGAAGAAAAGTTGTTTTCAGAATTGCCACTGATTATTGCAGGTTAACAACAAGTTTCTCTTGCAATGCCATGGAAGGAAAGTGGTGGGATTCATGTGGAATTCTGGAACATCTCTTGAATACCAACACTTGTGTCCACTCAAATGCACAGCCTTGCTGGCTTAACTGGACAGACAGAGGTCTGTGAAACGAGGCTGATTTATTGCAGCCGAAATTCAGCTCCAGCGTCTCTCGTTCAGTGATCCATTTCATAGTAGGTCTGTTCCATGTTTCGTTATCCCTGTGCCAGCTCTCCTCCTGTAGCTAGAATCGTATCTGCTGCAGAGTTTACAACTTGGAGGAGAGCATGTGTGGGGGAGAGGAGATGCGGTGCCAGTTTCAGCTTTATTTACAAGGTTTGTTACCAGACCAGATTTCATCAGTGTATTTTAAACTAGCACTGGCTCGGTGCAGGATTCTATGAACAAATGAGGATTAACTTCCCTGGCTGGGGTTCAGGCTCTTGTGCAGACTGCAGGAAGTGTTTGCTGGTAGAGGGCTGCAGGCCTGGACTTCTCTTTCAGCTGTTTCCCTGATTGCTCATGCAGTGATGGTGGTGAATATTTATTTCGTGTGTAGTGACAGAACAAGCTGGGACAAAGTTGGTTCGTTTGTCAAATCGCAAAGTTGTTCCAGGAGGGGTTTCTGAGCGCAGCTCCTGATGCTAATTCCACAGCAGTATCAATACACATTCATTAATTGTCCTTGCTGGACCTTTTCTCAGAAAGTCCTCTGGGAGCCCCACACCTAATTGCTTTCACAGAAAGCACCTGATAAAGTGGATTAGCACAGCTTTGTCCTCATCAGCTACTTAGATGTTCTAAAACATGTAGAAAATCTGCTTTTTTTTGAGCAAAAAAATTACTTTATAGGAAGGTTTCTGTCTGGCTGTGAAATTTGTAAGATGGTATCACTGCACTTCTTACATATGAAGTTTAGTATAATCAATTAATTAAATACAGAGGGTTCAGTTTGCCTATACAAGCCCGTGAGAGGGCAGCTCCTCTTTGCCATCAGGGACTGGCTGCCTTTGCTGGGCAGCACTCAGAGCAGCATCCTCTGATTACTCTGTATTAAATGTTCATTCACCTGAGCCTGGGGTCTGGGAGAACCTGCTCGTTCCCTTTTCCTGCAGGTTGTTGTTTGCCTCTCTCCGAGCCTGCTGTCTCTGCTGCCGGGCACGAGGAGCTGTTCCTATTTGCGTCTGCTCACGTCAGCTCAGTTAATTGTTGTCTCTGCATCTCAAAAGCAGCTGAGCAGCATCATGCAGCATAATCCATTTCATGGGTGTGCATCTTCAGCCTTATCACTGCACTGCAATCCTGACAGAGCTGTCACAGGCTGCCTTATCCCAGCCCCTTGTGGAGTTACAGGGACTGGGTCTGGGTGGCAAAAGAGACACCCCAAACAAGATAGAAAAGGTAGAAAACCTTGGCCCCTCGCAGAGCTGACCTGCAGAAGCAGATTGACTCCCCAGCCACAGAGTCTCCAGGAGGTGCCGTGCTCTGGGAGCTCCAGACCTGGCTCTGAAAGCTGCCCGAGGGGAAGGGCTCTGCCTTTCCACCTGTACGATGTCCTTTCCAGGGAGCAGAAGTAAAAACCTCCCAATGACAAGAAGTGACCTTTGCTGTGCTCCTTATGTAAGAGAATCAGGGTCTCATTGCTGATGTCAGGGACAGGGGGGAAATGGATGAAGGGCTCGGGCGGCATGGAGGCTCGGATCCTGTTATTAAGTGAATTTTTATGAGTCATTATTCTGCAAACCTTTGCTAGACTGCTGTTTAAGCGCCATTTACTGCGAGTGCCGTGACAATGGCAGGGGTAAGTCACAGGCAGTAACTATAACAACCTCTGCTCCTGCTCTGCAGCCGGGCTCAGAGAGGAGCAAATTGCTCTGTTTACATGGCAGAGCCTGGAGCATGAGCACCACACTCCAAAGCTGCTGCAGAGCACATGAGAGATTGTTGTGCTCGAGTGGATGTGTTTTCTTTTTGGGTTGATCTCCAGGCGAGGCTTGAGGGCTATTTTAAGAGCCGAATGTTTCTCCTCAAACCCATGCTGCCCAGTCCAGACATCTTAGAGCCACGGTTTTGTGCTGGTAAAGCTGAGGAGAAGACTTCCCAGTTCCAGGCAGAGCAATGGCTGATAGCCTTACAGCTTGTTGGGAAGATGCTGTTGGCTGTGGGAGATTTTGGGGTCAGGGAGAGTCATCATGGTGCAACGTGGGAAGAGCACAGAGTTGCTCTGATGTGCTTCACTTGCAGCAGAGAGTAAAGCCCAAGTTTGAGATGACCCATTCTCCTCCTCAGTAGCCAAAGAGCTTTTCTAGTATTGTGATTTGTAACTTATTTCCAAGTGTTACGTAATTTACTCCAATTACTCCTCCAAGCTTTTTACAAATCATAGTTCACTTTGACCACTCACTCAGTTGCTCACTAAACCATAGCATAGCTTGTTTTTTTCCCAAACACAGGCGTTTGGAAATCAAGCAACCTATTAATGAATATTGAGAAGAACAACAAAACAAACTGATATTCGTGGAACCTGGAGGGTGTGCAAGTGTCGCTTTTCCTGCAGAGATTTGTAGTCAGTGAACATGTATTTTCCAGGAAATAAGTGACCCTCCTCTGGTGCTGTGATAGGTTTTGTTTGATTTTCTGGGCAGTGAAGAGGCTGCACAGTGGCAGAGGGGTGATTTAGGTGACTTGGCATGGCCATCCATCCTCAGTGATGAGTGCCACGTTATTTAAATAGGACAACAAACCACTCAGTATCCATCAGAAAGGGCAGGGCTAGGTTAGAAACAGCAAAAATCAGCACATGCAGATGCAGTATTGACTTTAGTCAATTTTAGTGAGCCAGGTGGCTCTTCTCTTTAGGGATGTAAATGTTAAAATGCAAAGTTGTCTGTGCATGGGACAGCTCCAGTACATGCAATGGCATAACAAGGCAGTGGGCACACATCAAAACCAGAAATCTGACTGGGGTCCTATGGGATTGAGATTAACAGGGGACTTGAAATTATTATTTTTTTAAAAATTCAGAACTACTGTAGCAGCAAGGGAATGTATATGTGAATCCCGTTGAATGAATTCTCCTTTCCTTTAAAACCTTCTGTCTCTTCACCTATTTGATCTTTGAGTTTTGCTGGCTTTTTATTCCAAAAGTCCTATCAGATGGTTTTTTTCTATACAAACATCAATACAGTGGGTTATGTTTTCAGCCAAGCTGGAGACTGCACCAAACCTTCACCAGCAAAGAGCAGGAAATTCATCTCTGAAAACTCCCATTTCCCCCCTGTATTTGATTCACTCTCAATTTATCAGTAATAGTTGTATTCCTGACACTTCAAAACCTGTTGAAATCAGTACAGATTTTCCAGCGGAGGTGTTCGGGGGCACATTCTTTGCAGCTGCTTGGGGGATTTGTGTGGGGTGGTGGCAGCAGTGCCCCAAAGGTGTGTCACAGCTCTCAGCTCTGTGCCCCCCTGCCTGCAGCACACCAGACACACTGTGCTGCCTGCTGAGCCCTCCTTCCTCCTTCAAGGAACTGGAATCAGTCATCTGAATGACTCCACGTTCCTAAAGCACCTCCACAGTGTTTTCTTCACAACAATCAGAGCTGGCATCAGCTGTTTACAGAAGGAGGGGACGAGCATCTCTCTGGTATCTGCCAAACTTAGCAATTTGCTCATGGCAGATGGCTCCAAATTAAGCTGGTTCGCAGATGGGACTACAAATGCAATTTCTCAATAATGAGAATGAAAAGAAAAGGGATCTCAGTATTTATGGCTGCGGTTCAGTTTGTTTCGGTGGTCCAAAGGCCTTGTGAAGCAATGAGATCCATGTGTATTCCAAAAGAAGGAGCTTTGCAGGTACAGCCTCTGGAAGAATATGGTTGTGAAGAGGAAACTGTAGAGAATAAAAAGCAAGTTTTCAGTCTTAGTTGCTAATCATCAGATTGGTAAAAGATTGCTGCACTTGATAGTATTAGTGACCCTAAAATTTGACCTCAAAAATCCTCTTGCAGGTGAGCTAATGAGTGAAAATCCACCTTAATCTTTGTTCAGATCCCATAGATCAACAGGCTAGAGACAGCCTTTAGTGGAACAGAAAATACAGGTTGCATTAAAGCATTTTATTCTTGCCCAAATCCAGTAACTTTCTTGAGACAATGTGATTTAGCTTAATTTTGCCACTCACACTGTGTTCTTGTCCTGTATGCAGAAACCAATGCAGAGTTTAGCCCTTACCATTGACAGCCCTTGATTTTAGACTTGCTGGTGCTTATGGGATGTACAAGCTCATTGTCAACCCTGTGCTACCACTGATGGGACTGTTCAAGTCAGAAGAAACAGTTCAGTTCTCAATAATCTCACGATAAAAAGTCTAAATTCTGCAGAGAAAGAGGAGAGTTTCAGAAGTGGGCATCTGTACCAAGGAATTCTGTGGCAGGACCTGTTCTGAACTGTGGCTGTGGAGCAGTTCAGAACAGGTCCTGCCACAGAATTCCTTGATACAGAGGGGAACAGGCTGGTGAGTGTGACTCAAATCAGCCATTCCCATGTCAGCGAGGGGTCCACAGGGAAAAGGAAAGGCTGAACCAGGTTAGAGACACTCCTGAGCAAGCGCAGGTGCTGAAGAATAGAACCAGTTGAGAAAAATACAGCCACAAGTTCTCAGTATGGAAATATTTGAAAGGCACGATAAGGAAGATGATGTCTGAAAATAGAGAAGCAGCTTCAAAGCCTAATGGCTCCATTAGCACCCAAGCTTTTCATTATTTTTATTGATGCAGTAATAATTCACAGTTATAGTTAACATGCCTTTGACACTGGCGGCTGC
Organism: Acanthornis magna; assembly: GCA_036785705.1. Lineage (NCBI taxonomy): Eukaryota > Metazoa > Chordata > Aves > Passeriformes > Acanthizidae > Acanthornis > Acanthornis magna. Next base: position 3,089,073 of record JAWUZG010000262.1, read on the forward strand.
CTTCAAAATGAATTCTATCTAATTAAACTAAACAACAGAGAAATCAAAGATCACTTCAGCTAATGATTGCATTTAAGTGTGAAATTCCTTCCTCCCTCCCCATTGCCTTGGTCCCCAAATAATCTTAAATCTAAGTGAGGAACAGCTGGGGTGAAACATCTCCTGGAGCCAGTGAGCAGCACCAAGGTTAAGGCTCAGAGGCTGCAGTGACAGATACCAGGCTTGTGACAGTGGCAATAAGGCGCTGGCTCAACATAAATCTGTTATTATTTCCTGGGATGGTGGTGGGGGTCAAGCCAAGGACTGCATCACGGCATGCACAAACATGCCATGCTTTTATTTTAACATATAGACAGGTGGGAAGTCAGGAATTATCCGAGATGCTTCCCACAGAATTGTCTTTACTGATCTGTGGCAGTGATCTTAGCACTTGCCTGCTCTGGACACTGTGCAGTGTATTTTCAGTCAGGTGTGATGTGTTCTCAGGGTTCAGCTGGGTGGATGAACTGCTGTAAGGAAACTGTTTGTAAGAGAAAAAATCCCATTTCTGTTGCTGCACGAGTAAACTTCTGGGCTCTCTGTAGATCTATCTGTAGATTAAGGGGTTCAGTTTAATAAAACCCATATTATCTACCCAGCATCCATGAATGTGCCTACTGCACACACCTCCCTTTGCTCCTAAGCCCCAATTACAGCATGCCCTGACATCACCCAACACGTTTGCCCCTGGTCTGCCTGACACCCCAAACCCAGAGGTCTGACATGGCTGTTTGGATTCCTTGACACAGATTTGTGGGAGAGTCTTCTGGTGCAATAGTTGCAGCAGATTTTTTCCAAGGGAAGCTTCTCTCTGTGGGAAAAGCAAATGTAACAAATCACAGGCTCCTCCAGAGCACAGCTCTGGGATCTATAAAGATCTGTGAAGAACTGCAGAGCAGCTCAGCAGAGTCCCTCAGCCCTTACCTGGCTGTTGAATAGAGCTAGGCTTGGTTGGCAGAGTCACATTTATGGCTTGTTTATCCCTGTGTGAGCAGTATTTCGCTATCCCATGGCAAAACAGGGCGTGATGGGGCAGCATTTTGTGGGATATCAACGAGGCATGGCCTGGGAGCAGCATTGCTTGTCTCTGAGTGGCTGCAGCAAGGCAGTGCTGTGATCCAAGGTCTTTGCTCTGTCATTGCCTTGGGAGGATGTTGGAAAACTGCTCAAGAGGCTCAGGGCCATGTGGATTGTTGGTACTTAATTCATGGCAGGGAGAGAGGCTGGTGTGCTCCAAGTGCTCCTCAGGCACATCAGGAGATGATGAGCAGTGCCAGGCTCTGAGCAGCAGGGCCACGTCATTACCCAGAGGCTTTCAACTTCCCAGCGCTGGGAATATCAGAGGAAGGCACTGCCCGAGTGGGAATAAAGGGAGATCACAACCGTACATTTATTTTTTTCTCGTGCAAGCCCCTGCCACCTGCCTGGGTTGTCATTTCTGTGCTGTTGCAAACTCTGGGGTTTTCTCAGAAGCCACAGTGCCTTCTTGGTTGGTAAAACAATGGTGCCAAAAGCACAGCTGAACAGCCAAAATGGGGAATAATGAACCTCCTGGTTTGTGAGCATCAGGATGTGTTTTGTGCACCATCAGGCGCTGCTGGGCTGGCGCCAGATGCAGTCACTCACTCCTCTCTCTGACGCTGTCGAGTGATCCGATCTGATTTCATTTTTTTTCTAAAGGAATGTGATTGAATATGGACGCAACCCAAGGAAAAAGCTCTCCCTTTTCAAGCCCCGTTAGCAACATATTATACCTCAGCTAAACTTAATGAAACATCTCTTGTCAGCACAGGGTGATAAATTACAGGAAGAAGGGATGTTTTATGTACAAAGATGATATAAAAGGCTATAGATAGCATGATTATTAACCTATATTAGCACATCTTGTCCTTGTTACCACTAAGAATAGATAATACAGAGACCAAGAAAAATGAATCAAAAAACTGGACAACTCTCCCTCCCAGAATAAAGCCTGAAAAATTGGAAATATAGTAACTATAATAAAATAAAAATTACCTTGAAGACAGAACCTGAAAATTTCCAAATAACTTTGGGCTGTCTTTGTTTCAGTTGTGTTTGGGGTCAGGGGAAAGCTTATCCATAAAACAAATCTAATAAGATGCAGCAATGATCCAAGGCCCTTAGAGTAGTTAAGAAATTTATAGGAATAGATTAAGCAAGCTCTTTAATAAAATTCATATCCAAACTTAAAAACAGCATTGAAAATAAAGAATAAACCCCAATAACTTTTACTCAAAACAGCTGCTCCTGTCGCAGAGTAACTCTCAAAATGGGAATGAAGAAAGGTGAAAAAACCAAACAAACAGCATTTTATGTTTCCAAATGAGGGAGAAAAACCCCATAAATCATCAGGAATATGTGAACTCGTCTGCCTGTGCAGTCTTGAGGAGATAATTCTGATAATTCAGATAAGTACTGCCGTGTCAGTAACTCTGGACTCACACCTGTGCTGGTGTCAGTCTCGGTGAGCAGCTCCAGTGAGCAGCCAGGGATCGCTGCATTCTGGGATGATCCCTAATATCAGATTGTTGGTGGATCCATAACACGCTGTGAGCCTGGTCCCCGTGTTACTTAGGCCCCTTTAACAACTCCATTATGGTCTGCATTTGTCACACCCTGAACCTTTGTGCCGTGTTGGTTTTACCTGGAGAAGTGTCGCCATTCACCAAGCGTGTGATGGAGCCCAGGTTCACTGGGCATGGCTATCACCGAGGTAACATCACAAAATGTGGGATAAGCTGGGACTACAGCAGGCTTGGAAAACATTCCTACACAGAGAAAGCATAGCCAGGAGAGGCTGCAGTTGTTTGCGGCACAACTGACCCCTCCAAACAGGGTGGGCACTCCCTAGCCCATGTCCCGGCTGGATCCAGGAATCGAGGGCAGAGCTGAGCTCAGGCTGTGCTCCAGCTCAGAGCAGGAGCTTCAAACACGAGGGAACTCTTTGACAAGTCCCTCTGTGACTCGCAGAATGAGCCACAGTGACTGCACTCGGCCTTCACTTTATCATCGAGTGCCTCATCTCATCTCCTGCACACGCAGGGGAAGGAGAGGGCTCAGGAGAGACACACACAGAGAGAAAGAGAGAGGGCTCTGACTGCAGGAACTTGCCACAGGCCATTCGAATGCGAATTTGCAAAATCCTCTCTGAATCCCTCTTTTTTAATCCCCAGCAGAAGTTATTATGTGGCATCAGCCACAAACGGTGACATCTTTTGACAATCTTTCTGGCTGCACTGCATTTCCTAAACACATGGCTGAGCACAAGCTCGGATGCAGTTCTGCCACTGTCAAGTGCACTAGGTTTCAGTTTAGCTCTGAGAACTAATCCCTTGGGCCTACCTCCATTTTTAAACACATGGAGGAGAAGCCAAATTAAAACTGGAAGAATCTAGAGCAGATCTGTCTGTATTTTACTTTCAGTTACTGGTTGTAGAGAAGGATAGTTGGTTATACAGATATCGCAGATCTTATTTTCCACATTCTTTCAGCAGTAATGCAATACATTAATTAAAAATTAGTAACGGTTCTATGATTCTATGGCATGCTCTTTTTTATTCAAAGATACCTATTTTAGTGTTAATGTGCACCATCTGCTAACCTCGTATCAGCATTTGGCTTGCTACAAGGCACTAAAAGGTATGAATTTCTTTGTTTTGCAGTATCGGTCTGAGGGGCAGAGATTTAATTTGGCTTTGCAGGCACATTTGTGAGTCTCTGAGGAGATTTTAGACCAGAAGGAGCCTTTTCTTCAGCTGGATATTCTGGGACAGCTGTACTGGAATCAGTGGAACGCTTCAATAACAGCAGAGCTTGGCCATAAGTGCATCTACAACAGTGTGTGTCTTATGCCAAAGCTTGTTCATAACCAGTACAAAAGCCCTTAAAATACTTTACTTCTTTAGATAGCAGTTTGTGTTGTTCATTATATTTCATTAACCAAATTACATCATTTCAGTCAATGAATTGCTCTTGAGAGAAAAACACAGTCTCCCTGTTAATATAAATACTGGCATCACTCTGATACCAGACGTCTCTCAAGGCATCTCTGGTTAAGATGCTCAGTTAGTGAAACCCAAACCATTGTAGCACCTAAAATAAATGCTTGATTTATACAGGCATGTAACATTTTCCCAGGGTCCCACATAAGGATCCCTCCAGAGGGACTTTTCCTAAAGGTGTGTAGTGATGAGGGAGGATGGCCTTCAGCTGAAGGAGGGCAGGGATGGATGGGATGTTGGGAAGGAATTGTTCCCTGGGAGGGTGGGCAGGCCCTGGCACAGGTGCCCAGAGAAGCTGTGGCTGCCCCTGGATCCCTGGGAGTGTCCAAGGCCAGGCTGGACAGGGCTTGGAACAGCCTGGGACAGTGGAAGGTGTCCCTGCCCATCTCTAAGATCTCTTCCAACCCAAACCATTCTGTGATTCCATGAGAAGGGAACAAATGCCCTTGGGTTCTGTCAATGAAAGAATTTGTTCATGGGCTCAGGCAAGGAGCAGGATTCATTTGGCTGTGCCAGTCACCAGATGTGTGTTTCCCAAGATCCTTTTGCTGGTGACAGGACTGAGCTGCAGCCAGAGGTGCCACAGGACTGTGATGATGAACACAATCCCTGTCACTGCTAAAGTTCCTTCTGACCACTGAGCCTAAACTGACAGAGTACAAAATCTGCTTTTTAGAATGACAGGGACTGGCTGTGCCTGTTGTCACACCTGTGGGTGGCACATGCACTTCCCTCATGGGGCTGCTTGCAGGAAACAAGCTAGAAATAGGAAATCCTGCATTGATAAACTGCCCAAGCTTCCATTTCTGCATTATATTTGTGGCTTTCCAGTGAGGCTTGAATGAGTTTGTGCTGGCAATTAGAAAATCTTCTGTAATGCACAGCAGAATCAAAAAGTTACACAAGCTGAAAATAATGCAGATTAATGTATTTACAGTTTATCATGGTTATACTTACAATTTATTGCACTGATCCAGGGGAGGTGATAGTTTATGAAATGGAGATGGTTTGAAAATAGGGCAATTCCTCCTGTGACAGGTAAAAGCACTGTGAGTTATTTTCAGACAAAACATTATCATCCATAAAAGGCAAAATGTGCATTTCCATTAGTCTGTTAGTTTGGTTGAGGAGAAGGTTTTCGAGGTGAATCTCCTTGTTTTTCCCATTTATTGTAGCGTGGTTCACATGGCTGATCAGTCTCAGAGCACTTGGGCTGGGTTGCTTTTACACAACACTGAACCAGAGGACCTGCTCCAGGGACAGATACCAAACTAGATTAAATCCAAATTAAAACTCCTAAAAGACCTGCAACAAGGCCACCTTTAGTGCCAGCATTTTTCTTTTTTCCCCTCTGCAGTTTAATTTCTCTTACACTACACTCATGACCAACATCAGCAGAGATCCCTGCTCTCTTTCTATCCAGACCTCCTTCCCAGCAGTGCACTATTTTGCTGGAAAACTTATTTTTCCATTCAGAGGAGAGCTTAGCTATACTGAACAGCGCTTTTATGTGAGTTAATCCTTCTCTTTTAATGAATTAAGCTTGTTTCTTCACCCTCCTTTTCAATAAAGGGGATTTTTCACTTGCTGCAGCGTCATCCCGAGCAGCAGTGGTGCAGGGGTAAGCAGGCACCTTATGAGGATTAAATCGAGGCAGATGACAGCAAGCATTCAGTCACTTGTTGTTAATGGTAGCATTGATTTCTCAAATGAACAGAACCAAGATGAAATCCAGGCAAGGTGTTTGCTCCTGTGCAAGGAGTGACAGTAAGGTTCTGAAGGACTCGGGTTAACAGCTGGTGTCAGGTGATGAGGTTAATGGAAAAGCATTTTGTTTTTCAGGTCACTCAATGAAAATAACCTTGGAAGAGCTTAGCAGAGCCCTTGGGGTAGAATAAATTCTTCTTCTTATGCTTCCATCACTGCAAGTTAACCCAAGACAGAGGAGAAGCTGATGTAAACATGAACTCAACAGGAGCAACATCAGCACAGTTGTAATCTCTGCTGTTCCCTCCAGTGAGAGAGCACAGCCCTTGAGCGAAGGCTTTGCACAGCCACAGCTTAAAAAAAGACACTTTAGGATGCAGGTTATCCAAAAATACCGTGTGGGAAGACAACAAAAACACTGATCACAAGACATGTGATTTTGGGCCAATTCATGGCCTCTGGGTGGGCAGACACAGAGCAAAGGTGCAGCAGCCCCCGGTCACACTGCTCCTGTTCTGTGCTTGCTTTGCTGCTCACAGAAAGCTCCTGTGAGGGGAGGCCTTGCCCTGATCTGCTCCCAGGAGCCTCTGTGTCCCTGTGCCACCATTTCCCTCGTTATCCCTTAATTAAAGGCACTGGGAGCTGCCCAGGAAAACATTAGGACTCACTGCTTGAGCCCCAATGAAGCAGTGCTGTGTTTTGGGAGTGGGGGTGTGTGAGATGAGCCAGAATAAGGGATGGGACATCACTTCATTTGATCCCAACCTTGGGAAAGCCGTTTTGAGTGCCCTAGATCCAGATTTAGAAAGCCTCTGGAGCAGACAGGATTAGCACTATCCCTACCTGTAACATCACTACCTTCTCCTCGAGTGCCCATTTCATATTCCGAGCAACATGAATTCCTCATCTGTGTAAAGCTGAAAATCCTTTTCACAGCCCTGGGTACAATAACTTCCATATAGAAAAACAAGATTAAACTTGACAGTAATAGAAGTGATAGAGGAGGAAAGCGTTCTTCCTTTGAGGCACAGACTGAATACAGCAGCCAGTCACTGATTGAAAAAGGACAGGAAGAAAGATAAATGCAGTTATATTCAAGCATCAGGACTTAAAAAAAAAGGCTTCTAAGAAAGAGAAAAAAAGAAAAACCCACACCTTTCTCTTGACATTTAACAAACTACCTAAACGAGCTAAGCAAAGGGAAAGGAAGAGAGTGCAAGACCTTACACAGAGAGCTGCTTTCAGCCATTTGTTACTGGATATCTTAAAATACACTTATCCAACCTTGCTAAGAGACACCAAGCCCTCCATGACCCACAACAAATCCTCAGTACTGCCTCCTCTCCTTCCCCATGAGCCCTATTTATCCTCTCCTTCCCCATGAGCCCTATTCATCCTCTCCCTCCTGCCTCTCTGGGGACCAGCCTGGTTAGCAAAGCCTCCCCACAGGGATTTAACTCCTCGTGTGCCACATCCAGGGGGGCAGGTTTATTCCCCAAAATGCCTCCAGCCACCCAGTGAGCCCCGCTGCGGTCACTGATCCTTCACCTGAGTGTGGTGACACTTTGGGAGCGTGGTGTGTGTCGTGGACAGTCCCTGCTCCATCTCAGTTAGGTGAGGATTTATCCATCAGCTTTGGCTCTTCAGTGCCCCAGAGGCTCTGAACTCGCAGGGAACTGGGATTCCATGGCTGGGGGTCCCATCACCAGCCTTAGTGTGTCCTACAGAAGGATTCCTTACCTTTATCTCTGCTTTGCTTTTGGGTTTAGGCAGACTGGCGAATGTTTCCTGCCATCAGGACCCTTCAGCAGCAGTTTCTCTGTTTGACATTTGCAAAGGGAAGCAGAGCCACAACTCCCCCAGCCCAGCCGTGCCCCCTGCAGCAGCAGGGTGTGCCAGGGCAGGAGCGGTGGGCACGGGAAGAACAGAGTGTTTGAGTAGTGATTAACACACAACAAAGAGAGCTGCCTGCCCGCAAATGGAAACACACTGCGTGCTTGGGATGGAAGAGCATTCCCGTCTAATTTTGCACTCTGCATATAGTAATAAGACACAACAGGGTGTGCATTAAGCTCATCTTTTGAGGAGTGCAGCAGTAGCTGAATAATGCACACCCTGGAGTGGCTTATTTGTAGTGGACTATGGCTCATTAATTTTACATTTAATTTTTTTCGAATCCTTTTTACAAAAGAAACAAGTCTATTCTGAGGGCAGTTATGTAATGTATTCTTACACTGAAAAGATATTTTAATACAAAAACAGTAGGGAAAAGTGAAGAAGAGTTCTGCCCAACTGCAGAGCGGTGTTTGGTGTGTGCAGGACCTGCTACGAGCAGGTTCTTGGCCTGCTGATGCAGCTACAAAGTGCAAATAACAGTAGTTATGGAAATCTATTCAGTGGTCGCACTTTTTTAGACTTTCCTTTCTTTTTGTGTAATTACCTGGACCTTCTTTCTTCCTTTTTTTTTTTCTTCCTTTTTTTTCCCCCTTCCTTTTTTTTCCTGTTTCATATTTGAACCAATACCCATTTCAGAACAGATTCATGTGTAAAGCATTTGGATGGGGATGGGACTGATTTTTACACCAGACTGGGAATGAGTGGCCACAGGTTCCTGCTCAGGAGGCAGATTGGCAGGATTTGGGGGTAAATGGTTTTGCCAGAATAGCGGTGTGTGTCTGAGCCTGGCTGCAACAGGCTGGAAAGCACAGAGGGTGTTACAAAAACCCTGTTTTGTTGTGACATTGTCACCAAAACTGTGGGAAAAACAAAAATTCTCCAACAACATTTTTAATGTTAGGGAGTCAAGGCATTACTTTATTATCTGACCAGGATGTTGTTCTGGCCAGGATGTGCCACAGAAATCATCTCATCCACACACAGTCTGGGTGTGCAGAGAGAATCATTCCACAACACATGAATTTTACAGGATTTTCCCCCAAATTTTATACAGTCAAACCCCATAGAGATGCATTGTTTCAAAGTTCATTGGTGCAGAGCTGAGCAACCCTCAGTGTTCAGTTTCCCATTGGATCCGAATCCCCCTCGCCTCCGATGTAAATTAGATTTTTGTTGTTCAATTTTCTCCTCAGTCCTTTCTGGGCAAGATGTCTTCAGCTCTGTCAGAGGTGCTCTGGGGTGGACGTTTGGAGATGGCCACCGATGTTCCGTCAGTGTTCCGTGGATGGCCTTTATCTCTCTGGGGATCTTTGGGCTGCTCCAGTCTGTAGATATCATTCTGTAGATATCTGAGTAGCTATCTGAGTTCATGTAGATATCATGTAGATATCTGAGTTCATCAGACCTCACCTGGCAGAACAATGCCCAACTTAAAATTCCTTTTCCTGGGGTACAGACAAACAAAGCCTTTGACTAAAGTTATGCAAAATTTTTAAACTGGTATATTTTCCAACAACATCACTCCGAATCTATAAAGGAGGGACTGCTGCTGCTCCACGCGAGCTCTGACTTCATTCCCTTGTGGTTTGTCCCTTTGTGCAGGTTCCCACCTTGATGATGGACACGCAGTTCTCGGAGTTCACCCCGGACATCACCCCCATCATGCTGGCGGCTCACACCAACAACTACGAGATCATCAAACTGCTCGTCCAAAGACGGGTGACCATCCCACGGCCACACCAGATCCGCTGCAACTGTGTGGAATGCGTCTCCAGCTCGGAGGTGGACAGCCTGAGGCACTCCAGGTCCAGGCTGAACATCTACAAAGCCTTAGCCAGCCCTTCGTTGATTGCCTTATCCAGCGAGGATCCCATCCTGACGGCGTTCCGGCTGGGCTGGGAGCTGAAGGAGCTGAGCAAGGTGGAAAATGAGTTCAAGGCCGAGTATGAAGAGCTCTCGCAGCAGTGCAAGCGTTTTGCTAAGGACCTTTTGGATCAAGCGCGGAGTTCCCGGGAGCTGGAGATCATTCTCAATCACAGGGATGATCAAAGCGAGGAGCTGGATCCCCAAAAATGTCACGATTTGGCAAAGCTAAAGGTAGCAATAAAGTATCACCAGAAAGAGGTAAGGGTCACCTAAATGTGGAGGTATTGGGTGAAATAATTAAATTCTCAAGTTGCTGTGGGTTTGCTGAGTGCTGCTGGCTCTTGGGTGGGGTTTTTGATGTGCCCATGGATTGGTCACAAACCAGGGGGCTCAGGGCACCTCGGTGACAGTGTGAATCTGAGGGCATTCGAGGGCAGCAGCACTGGGAATGCTGCAGTGGGTTGTGGCTCCTACAGCACCACTAATTCCTGTCTCAAAGCTGCTCGAACCCCAGCCCACTGTGATCCATCCCCCTGCAAAGAACAGCCTGCAGACTCTTCCAGGGCTGCTAGCTCTGAAAACTTTCCCCAGTGGCTGCTCTTGTGCAGGAACCCAGAGCTGGAAGGGATTGCCTGGCTCCTGAAGGCTCACTGGATTCTTCTGTGAGTGCAGGAAATAATATAATACACAATTCATTTCCTGCAGCCACCAAGCACTTCCAAGCACCATTCAGCACTAACTTGAAAGGGCCAGAGAAGTGACAGCAGCTGAAGAGAGCAGGAGAGGTTGGGAGCACTCCCAGGTCTCCAAGCCACCAGCAGACTTGTGAAAATGTGGTGCAAGTGTTTCTTCATACCTGTGACGCCTCTTGATTCCTGGCCCTTGACCCATCATTCTTGTAGGAACTGAGAAGCAGCTCCCAGAGATTCCCACTCCTGCCCCTAGTTCCAGAGAGCCACACCTCAGTAAAGGGCACAGAGCCTTTCAGAAGCCCTGCAAATCCACAGATTTATAAGTTGATTCAATAAACCCCAGAAGAATGCTGACAACAGTTTCATTAGCTGGCTCTGGATTTCCTTTCTCTTTCCAAACCCAGGCAGAATTTAGGAGATGATATATTACTGCTGGCCAGCGATGTTCCAGATTATCTGAAGGAGGAATTTAGTTGCTTGGTTGAGGAGCAGAATTTCAATGTGTATAACATTCTCCTGTGTCTGGAGGGTCAGGAGACTGTCACTCACTGTCACATTCCCCTTTTCACTGTCCTCCCCACATCCAGCACTGACCCTACGTGGTGGGACCCATTCCACCTCCCTGCACGAGTCACCCGAGGTACAAATAGGCAGGAGGTGAAAAATGCAGATTTCCTTCCATCCCTCTGGGCTGTTGTGCCTCCCCAGTGCCAGCCCCTCGGTGCAATAAGCTGGAGCCAAATCTCAAATTCCCGGGATCCAGCACTTGGATCTCACTGGGAAATGTCAGCAAGGCTCACTGGTGTCGGGTCAGGCTGTGGTTTTTGCTCTGTGGTGGGGTTGGGTGGCACCACAGGTGCTTCAGGGACACGGACAAGGAATGTGGAGAAGGCAGCACAGGCAATCAGGTCAATGTTCACCAAATCTGAGAGGGTCCTGAGCTTCTGCTTCTGTTTTTCTGCTGGCCAGGCAGGCCCAGAGTCTGCAGCCACCAGCTCCAGGCTCCCCCGGCACTGCTGTGATCTCTGCTGGTCCCTCTGTGCCCCTGGTGACGTCCAGGTGTAAATCTGTGCCTGCTCTTACCTTCTGTTCACCCTCAGAAGGTGCAAGTCTGAAGGAGCTCACCGTGTTTGAAATGTGCTGCTGAACAGTCCTGAAGCTCTTTTATTTTAAAATTTTTAATCGTTGCCTGCTTTCTTGACAGTTTTTATATTTTTTTTCAGGTGTACTTGATTGAATGCCAAGCATATGGACAAATTCCATGTTTTGTGACATATTCATGACAGTTCCAGCCTAAAAATGATAGCAAATATGCTGTGTTGCCAGCTAAAGTCAGTGCTGTTTTCAGGTGGAATACTGGTGGGCAGGGGCAGGATGAATGAGGTTGGGAAATCAGCTCCTGAACCCTACCATCCCACCTGCTTATTCACAGAAAACCTGCAGCATCCTGCAGGGTGGCTGGGGTTTTCTTATCATGATAATTAGGCCATCTTATCACGGTAATTAGCACAATACAAAACATCAAGATACAAACAGCCTTGCCAGCTTCTGAAAAAACGAGTAGGAACATTTGCCAGGGAGACACTGAGAAATGTTTTTTAATCCTGACTGAAGAGTATCAGACTGGGAGGATTTTTGTGGGGACAGGAAGGAAAATAGAAGCGAGTTTGGTTTTCATGAAAGGCAGTTCTGCAGAGAGAAACAGCAGACTTTTAAAAGTAGATCACCTTGTTCTGCTGAAGCTTTTTATGTCTTAATGTTAAATGGGATTGGATTGGATGGAGAAGCTTTTTACATCTTAGCGTTGTCAAAGATAAAAGTCAAATCTCTGGTAGCCCAAGAGGAGAATCCAATGTAGACTTTGGTTATTTTCTGGGGTGTCAATTGTTACTGCAGTTGTTAGTTCTTTATATTCAGCACAAAGAATGTGCAATTTCACATTGATTTCAGACAAATTTCCTGCAGCTTTTTTTCTTTTTGAGTGAAATAAACCTGAAATTTCCCCCCAAAATACGAAATGATTCCATTTCGGCTTAATCAGGCAGATAAGGTCAAGATTCTTTTCAGGAAAGCTGTTAAGGGGAAATGGGTGAAGAGATTGTGGAGTTTGTGTTTAGAAAGGCTAGAAAAATCTCCCTTTCTGGGTTTTTGTTTTGATTGTTTGTTTGGTTTTTTTTGGTTGGTTGGTTTTTTTTGTTTGGGTTTTTTGTTTTTTGTGGGTTTTTTTTGTTTGTTTGTTTGTTTGGTTTTTTTTTGTTGGTTTTTTTTTTTTTTTTTTTTTTTTTTGGTTGGTTGGTTGGTTGGTTGGTTTTTTTTCCCACAAAAAGCCCCCTGGGAGCTACAAGTTTTGATTACTCCCAAACATGACACGTGTTAAATATTTTATAAACTGAGAAATGCGTTGCTCATGAGGAAGAAGACCGTTTTTCTTTGGAGGAGGGCCAAAACAATGGAGAATAAATTTGTAGCTTTTCCTGTTTGTTTTTAATAAGCCCTTGAATCCTAGAAGGTAAATTACTGTTTACACAGAAGGAAAAAAAAAATCAATTATACAGGAAAGATTAAAAAGTGCCCTAAGGTGGCTTTGTAGTATATTTTATGGCAGAAAATGGTAAAAACATGCTGTGCAATGTTCTCAAGCTCCCTCTCCTTCTCATGTGAAGTGTAGAATGGTTGTGTCCTCAGTTTCAACTTACTCTGATCATTTCTCCGGAAGACAGGAAGGACTTAATAGCTATGATCTCTGTTTGCTGTGGCAGTCACAAAACATGAGGAAAAAATGAGGACAGCACTGGTACACTGTGGAACACGATGAGTTAGGACCAGCACAGACACATCAGGTCCCTCAGTCCACTGTTAAGGAAATTATTTTCCAAGGATCACAGTAATTAAGGTCTAAGAGACCAGCAGGCTTTTCATAAACTCTCTGTAGTATATGGCATTTTTCTTCATATTATTACTTTTCTACTTCTTTTACTCATGACTAATTTTGGAAGGAGAAAGGGTGCTGAGGGCCTAATAGGGAAAGGCACAGCTCAGCTGTTGAGGATCAGTCTTCCATGCTCTTCTGGCACCAAATTAGCTCTGCATTTGTTAATTTGTTTGCATTTCTAAGAAAAGATGGGGAAAAGTCATCTCTTAGGGTGTTGCCAGTCTCGTAAAGCACAGTTGTATATACAGTGTCTGTGGCTGGGTGAGGGAATCAGAGCAGAGGCAGCGTGCAAAGAGAATTTTTATGTCCTAAAGTATTTTTTACATTGCCAATAATGTAAAACAACCAGAGTGTAGCAGTGAATCAGGTCTAAAAGGGCAGATTTCTCCTCGTATTTAACATTCTGCTGAGCCACAAGAATAGCAATATACATTCACATTACTCCTGCTTTTCTGCTCTCTATCACAGGTCATTCACATCTTCAAAATGAAGTGAAACATCACAGCGGTGGGGGTTTTAATGTGTTTTTCTGGTGCTGGCAAAGAGCTGTGCAGGTTTAGTTTATGTCTCTGTAAGAAGTCTACACAGTGCAAGGCACTCAGAAAAAAACATTATTTCATCTATGGCTGTATTGCTTAGCACTTCCACAGAATTAGATCAAAGGAGTGCACAGAGAAATTCCCTCTCAGAACCCCTTAACCTCTGCCTCTCTTCCTCACTCTGCTCTAATCAAATGGCAGCAAAGGACAGAAGTAGAATTGTTTGCTTTTCTAATTCAAAACCAGTGCTCTTTGCCTTTTTTTCTCTTCAGGATGGAGCTTCAACAGTTTCAGTTTTTTGTTTCCAGGACATTTACATAGACAAGTACCTCCTGAGATGCAGTTCTGGAGTGAATGAATAATCATTCCTGCCATGCCGCATATTTTTCCGCTGTGTCTTGACTCTTGTCAACTGCGTGGCTGCAGTCAGAAGCACAGCATCCCTCTCCAGGGAGCATGCATAAACCTGGGAAATTTCTAAGGGCACTTCACTTAGTGTATAAAAAGAGCTTATAAAAATATCAGAGATGCATGAAAAATGAAGTGCGAGGTCTGTGAAAATCAAAGCTCGTCGCCTGCACCTTGTTTACCCATTTTGAAAGGCATTCAGGTGTCTTGATGGATGGCCACAGATCTTTCTTTGCTTGCAGGCAAAGCGAAGTTATTCTCCTGTGGGTTTGTCTGTTTTCTTGCCATACTGCCTGGAGGAATAATGATACAGGGCTGAATATTTGTATTGTGCTCTTTAAAGGCACGATGAAAAGTCTTGCTTGAGCCTGCATAGATCAGAACAGTAATAAAGAGGCTTTTACTTTCAGATTTCTAGAAGGAAATCATAGCAGGTCGTGGAAAGATCTTTATTAGGAATTGGTGAGGGAGGCAGAGCTGGTCCTTGTGGAAGCTTCTCTCGGTTTTTAGGGATCTGGAACATCCATATCCCTCAGTGTGTTCCGTGGCGTAGTCTGTCCTGTGCCACAAACGTGGACATAAATTCAGGGATTTCAAAAGCACTGGGTGTCCAAATGGGACCTTCCATTTTCCAGCAGCACCCTTTCATTTGCTCACTGTTGTGAGCAGCAGTGTTCCCATCTGCTGTGTGAGCAGCAGCTTGTGCCCAGTGAAGCTCTTTCCTCCCAAACTCCATCCCAGCAGCACCTGACCACCTCAGAAAACCTAACTGAGCTGTTACCAGCAGCAATTCGGGGTGGCAGCTGGGGAGATTTGTCTATATTTGCACCCTTAAAAGAGCCATCCCTGCTGATCAGTGGTGCTGCATGACTCAGAGCCCCTCCTCTCCGGGCTTGTGCAGTTGCCAGATCTATTTGTTCCGTCTTGGAAATTGTCACGGAAATTTAACCTGTACAGCTGCATCGCGTTACAAAAATCAGGACAAGTGGCACTTAAATCTTAACTCCTCTCCAGACTTGGAAGAAGAAATAATGTTCTGATGGTTCACCGGCCTGACAAAGTGGGCTGGAATGTTTATTTGAGGGAGCAGCGTTATTTGGTACATCGTTCACGTAACGCCGGAATGTTCTCACTTGATGAAGGTTAGCCACATATTGCAGCTGTCACGGAGCAGAACTGCAGAACACTGTCTTTTGACAGCAAAATCATCTCTGACTAATCTTGTCATGCACAAATTTGAAAAAGCACCCTAAGACTGGAATGTAGGTCAAGGACAAGGACTCGGATCGCATTATGGTGATATGTAGTGGGCAGAAAACGCCAGGATCATTCTTTAAGTAATTTTTGGTGCCTTGTGCCTCTTACTTAATGATCTCCTGGACAAAGACGGGAAATATGTTGAAAGCTAAAGAGGTTGCCACCGTTTGAACAACGTTCAAGAATGATTTAGTGAGTTTGACAGTTCCCTTAACTTCATGTTTCCCATCAGTCTTCTTGGGAAGCCAAAGCCAAAGAACAGGACGTGATTGATGGGCCTTCTATAGACAACAGGAACTGGAGAGGAGAAGTGATGCCTTGCGTATTGTAACAGCCAAGTGTTCAGTCTGCCCACAGCTGAAGGTCTGAAGTGGATTTGGAGTCAGCTTTATGTCAGTGGAGAAGAGTAAATCATATCATTTCATCCTTCACTTTGAATGACACCCTGAAATAATAAACTCTGGGGAAAAACAATGGGTACAGATTCTCTCATTTGGATATAGAAGTGATCATTGTTATTTACCTGATTTCTGCGAATTTCAGCTTTGCTCCTGTGGCTGTGAGAAGTGAGTTATGAAGCTCCATTCAGAAACTAACTGAGATTCCACACTCCCCATGTATAAATCAGGTCCATCAGCATCCAGACTGAGAACAGTCACCTCACAGGTGGCTCCAGGAGAAATGAAATGAATAAATGGGTTTGTCGTGACACCCCCAAACCGAGCTCTGGTGCAGACTGACATTTTAAAAGCCGTGGCTGCAGTTTTTGTTCTTATTCTCTCCAAACCCCAGCTGGCTGAGTAAACATCCTTCAGCAAAGCAAGGGTGATACAACTCAGGAGCAGAGGTAGTCTTGGGAGGTTCCCAAGGAGCTGAGAAGTGTTTTTATAGTGTGCTAGTCTGCTCTTTCATAGATATTGGAGTACATTTACTCACTCAGGAGAAGGCGAGGTAGAAAGAAAGAGGAATCCAAAATTACACATTTTCAGTGTAAATGTGTCCCAGGTCAGAAAGGAAGCAAAGGAAAGATAATTTTCGAACCTTTTATTAACACTAATCGTGTAAAGTAGGTATGTATTTAAAAGTACTAGTGAATGACTTTTAAAATTTTCATGTTTGCTTTACTTATCACTTATTTAATGTAAATGTTAGTAATTCACTAGAGAGAATGAACCCAGCCTTTTACTTAAAAGTCAATACCTTCCCCACTTCTGCTAAAGCCCCTGAGAGCTCCCAGCATTCCATCCCAAAATCTGTAACTCCTGAAGTGCTGCCTGAAAGAGGACTTAGGAAATGCTGATAGATTTGTCTCTGGACAGTTTTTAGTGTTTTTCCAGTGCTCCTGTGTCTGATATCTCCTGTTCAGCTCTTGGGATCCAGGTGTGTGTTGGGAATTAACTCTGTGGGGTGCATGGCTCATATTCAGCACTCTGCCTTTGGAAACCCAACCCAGACCTTCTGCATCTTTGTAAGGGAACTGTATCCCGGGATTTTTGCTGGAATACCTCCCTCAGGAATTTATTTATCAACTGCAGTCAGCTGTCTGCTAGAATAAACACTGAAAAATTGTGTTTCTGTTGGGCTTTGCTCACGGTCCGAGCCGGAGGAAGGTGTTCTGGTGAGGTGTTTGCTGCAGGAGCAGCGCTCAGCACCTTGCCTTGATTCAGTGCAGAATTTAATGCACTTCAATCCTGCTGACACAGGCCGTAAATACAAACCCACAGCTAAACACACATTTAAGCACTCTGGCTAGAGATGGATTTAATTTCAAGCTTAAAGACTCTATAATTGCTTCTTCCATGAGTAGGCATCCAGGATTTGCAGGCATCTGCTTTTGTCCTAGGATACGTGGGACCTTTTAATTTAAATATTTAAGCCAATCCAACTTGAAGATGTTAAAGCCATGAATTTTGATGGAACAGTGGCAGGCTTTTAGAGGTTATTCACTCTTTCCTTTTGCCAGCATTCACATCACTGCTGAATTTCCACTTGCTACCACTTAAGCTGAGTTCGGTCTGCTACCACCAGAGAGATCTATTATGGATAGGAGACCTTTAGTTGAGATTCGTGTGTCATCATAATTTAAAATATTTTAAGAACAGATTAAACTAAATTCCCATCTAATTCGAGGCCATATGCTCATCCGTGGAGGATCTGGAGTTTGTTTTATTCACCAGCTGAGGGTCTGAGCAATTTGGGTAGCACCTGGTTTTCTGGGAGGACTGGTCCAGCTCAGCCATGTGATCTCCTTAATGGCAGGAATGCTGCCATTTGGATTTTCATCAGTGCTTCACTGCTGGTGCTAACAGGCATGTGAGTAGCAGCTGTGTTTGATAGGATATTCATCCTGCAAAAATCTATTATCTCTTGGAAGTGTCTGATGAGGAATGTGGAGTTGTGTAGTCCTTTTCCCCCACGTTACACAGCCCCCCCCCCAACTACTTTGTCTCATTTCTCCCTATTTTTTTCTCCCGTTGCAGAAAGTACTTAATTAACAGGATGAACAGCCATTAGGTGTTTACCCTCTGCAGCTCACACTTCGGCAGCAGAATGTAAATAACTTTGCTGTCATTAACAAGGTTGAACTTTAAAAAGAAATGTGCTACAAAAGAGGGTTTTCTTATTCATCTCACTGTTTGCAACACTGCAAACTCGAGGAGGCTGGCATTTCTTATCTAGAATATGTGGTCTCCCAGGGCTCACTGGCTCTGCAGCAGGAATCAAATTAGGCCACAGAGTTTCTCTCTCCTGTCTTGGGCTAATTTAGAAATGAGGCTCTTTGAGTATTGCCCACTGGAATTTCCCTTAAGGGCAATCAAACTGATGCAACCACCACATTTCCATTCTTCCTCAGAAGATCTTGATCTTGGTGCAGAGGGAGGCAGAGGGGTTCGTGTGGCCCTGGAATTGTCTGGTGCTGCTCGAGTGGAGAATGGCAATGGCATTTACCCTTTTCATGGGAGACAGGGATTCTCAGGACATCTGCATTCTTGGCAGACCTCTCTAAAATATATACTTCTGCTGCTACATCAGACACTGCACTCAGGCTGCAAAATCTAGCTGTGTTCCTGAGAAAATCTGCCTTTCCAAAGCCTCAATAGCTTTAATTGTAGAGGGCAGCAGCATGTAATAATATTCAGCAGCCGTGCAGGTTTGAGATGCTCTGGGGTGCGATGTTGGTGAGGTCTGACCCATGCGACGAGGGTCAGATGGGAACTAAATGGAATTTCATGGCTCCCATGCCGTGCTTGGCTCTCAGTGGTGGCCTCCCTGTGAGCTACTGGAGCTGACTGATAGAAGAACCCAGTCCTGCTTATTAAGACAGAGCTCTGCAGTTCCAAATTAGTGGTTATTCATCTATGAAGAGCGTTCGCCCTCACCATCCGCAGCGAGAGTGCAGACAAGAACTCCAACAAACTCCAAACAAGAGGCTGTTGGCAGCAGTCACGAGAATCAGAATAAAGGCACGGAGATGCTGTGCTCAGCCCCTGTGATGTCTATCAGGGAGCTATTTGAATTGCTCCCCGAGGCATTCACATCTCAGCCCATCTGTGTCTGATCTTAAATTACTTATGACTGTGAGAGATCAGGGATTTCCCCATAGATAAGGGGAGGGGGGGGGTGGAACATAATTTCTGTGTTTGACTGCATGCAGAAAGCATTTAATTCCTAAGAAGTGGAATTTAGGTGACTTAAAAATATCAGTAAAGATAAGTTATGAAGGAAAAGATATTCCATCCAGCACCTGCTTTTTTTCCCCTTAAAAATGTTCCCCTTGGTATAGGATTAGGTGGCAATGAGTGTGATGAACATTGAAAATGAAATTCTCTAATAGCACAATCCACCTGCAAGCCAAATGTTACACAAAGACCCTGGCAAGGCTGAGAGAAGAAAAAGAGAACATAAAAGACTTTGTACTGCAGTAATCTCTAGAGTGCTTCCCAACTATGACTGGAGTTGCTGATCTCATTTCTTGGAAAGGTGAAGATATTTATCCCCATTTTCAAAAGCCAGGACTGGGCACTTGCTCACAGTTACCACAGTGGTGCTGTGCTCACAGGGAGGGACTCTGAGTTGCATTTATCTCCCAGCCATGCAGTGAACTCTGTCTTCAGCTGGGGACAGGTTCTGCTCAACAGGTAATGCAGAAGGCGATTGTTTTTGGGATTAGCTCCTCCAGAAATGCTTCTGCAGGTGGGGAGCACCTGGGCAATGCTGGGTACAGCCACAAGCTTCAGTGCTGCTGTAGTGATTTAACCCCAGCCAGGAACTCACCCACTCCTGCCAGAGGGATGAGGGGGAGAATTGCAGGAGAAAAGTGAGAAAACTCATGGGTTTGAGATAAAGACAGGTACAGCAAGAGCCACGTGTGCAAGCAAAGCAAAACAATTCATTCACCACTTCCCACGGCAGGCACGAGCTCAGCCATCCCCAGGGCTCCATCAGGTGACCTTGGCAAGATAAACATGCCCCAATTTCTTCTTCTCCCCCAACTTTATATGCTCTTTATATGCTGAACATGATGCTGTATGTCCTGGGACATCCCTGGGGTCAGCTGTCCTGGCTGTGTCCCCCCCAGGTCCTTGTGCCCCCCAAACCCCTCAGTGGTGAGGGTGAGGAGCAGGAAAGGCCCTGGCTCTGTGATAGCTTAAAACTGTAATCTCTGCTCAGGGATAACTCAAACATCTCTGTGTTACCAACCCTGCTACTGCACAAAGCCAAACCCAGCTGCTGTGAGGAAAATTAACTCTACTCCAGCCAAACCCTGCACAGCATCAAATGTTTAGTTCCTACATTCACTGAATTGAGCAGAAATGCCACCTTTTGGTGACATTTCTTTTCACTAATGCAGCTGTCAGAACCCTCTCCATCCTGCCTGGGGGGCGATGTCTTGTGCTGCTGTTTGTGGTAGAGATTGGAGGCTCCTGTAATGCAGCAGTCCTTGGATAAAATGCTCGATGCTGTACTTGTCAGGTGTTGGAGAAACAGTGTTTGATAGTCAGTGTTCTCTTAGCAGAGCTGCTGCTGCTCTGACTCTGGACCATCCACGAAACTGGGGCAATATGCAGGTTTTTATCTGCTTTTTGTTGTGCAGAAGCTTCAACTGATGCCAAATCCTGTCACACACGGTACATTCATGTGAAGTGATAAAAGGCTGAGATGTGCTCAGGCACTATTTCTGTCTGTGACACATGAAAGGCTTTGCAAAAAAGTGAAAAAAACCCTACATTTGGGGTTAATTCCGTGGAAAATTAACTTTCACTCAGGAAAGGCCTTGGTATAACTAGTGTTGAAGATGTCAGGTTGCTTTTCCAGACCTTTGTTCTGCTATTTACAAAGTAGAAATTTCCTAAACTTCATGAAAAAATTTGAAATTATGGACAATAATGAAAGTTCCACAATGTTATCAGAGTTTCAGACTACTTCACACCTAAAGGGATATATTTTTGTATTTTATGTGCATTGATATTTCACTATGAACCCTAGACAACCTTTAATAAGTTGAGCATTCAGTGGCTTAGTCTGGTCGATGATTTTGGTGGTCTAGTTTAGTTAACAGCACCTAGAAGCAAAGTTACCAAAAACAATCAATTCTTTAGGCAGCACACCACTGGCTTGGTGGACTTCTTCATTATAATTCAGAATTCCAGTGTTTCTGCACATTGGAAATTTTGTTTTTCAGCCAACTGCACTAGTGGAGATAAAAGTGTCAGTGTTTACTGTTTTTAAATCTGTGATTAATAAGTTGGACTAATACAGGTGAGTGAAAGTCTGCTTTGGTAAGTGCTTGGCCTTACCTTTAATGAACACAGCATTTGGTGGTTTATGACACTAGGGAGAGTCTCTGTGTGGTGTGCTTAAATTTCCCTTGGGCAATTTTCGTTGAGGTTGGGACCAGCTTGATTGGAAAATTTAATGGCTTTTTCCATTTCCATTCCCTTTTGCCAATCTGCTCTTTAAAGCTGCTCTTTCATGATGTGTGAATTTGTCTCCATTTGAAGAACTAACATCAGATACAACTGAGAAAGCAGATTTTAGAAATGAGCTATTAGGCAGAGAAGAGGCACTTTTAAGATGCTTGCAAGTTGCACAGCAACCAGAGGAACATACAGTCATTTGATTTCTCAAATGACTTTGACTTTGACTCAAGGGAAAAACAGTTTTATTCTCCCCTTAGAGCTTTCTATCATATGTGATAAAGAGAAAATGTGTTTATAACATTTTCTCCCTCAAAAAAAAGGTAAAGAAAAAAAAAAAAGTGGTGCCTCATCTCAGAGAAGCAGCAGCATCTCTTGCCCTGTGGATCACTGCAGAACACATCCAGTGACAGCTCCTGTTTGGGATCTTGAGAAAACAGAGCAGTGTAACCTTCTGGTTCTTCTGGGTTTTAAACACAAAGTGCTGACCCTTCTGAAATGAGATTTCAAACACAGCCAAACACCAATCGATGCTTGGTGGATTTCCAGTTTCGTAGAATTGTTTCTCTCACCTGCCCAGAGGAGCTGTGGCTGCCCCTGCATCCCTGGAAGTGTCCAAGGTGAGGCTGGACAGGGCTTGGAGCAGCCTGGGACAGTGGAAGGTGTCCCTGCCCACGGCAGGGGTGGGATGAGATGAGATTTAAGGTCCTTTCCAACCCAAACCATTCTGTGATTCTGTGATTTTATGATCTCTGTCCCCAGGGATGGAATTTTACTGATATCCTCTGATCATCACAAGCAACAGGTCTTGGCTTTTTCTGGAGACCATCAGCCCATTGCCCATTTCCTGTTGCCTGCATGTGCTGGTTGATTCCAAATCCCACACTCTTCTGATATTCTTTTCCCAAACCTGCTGGAGCAGTGTCATCAGTTATGTGCTAATGCAGAAGTCATCAGAAGCTTGTTGTTGTAATAACACATAAAAATCCAGCTTCATAAATGCCAGATAATTCTCATGGAGATCTTATTTTCAGTGCTGATATGGGTCATTCCATATATTTGAACTACCCAGTCCAAAAATGGTCTGATTCTGATATCAACAGCCTGTGAAGACATATAAAATATATTAACAAAATCTAAAAATATTTACAGAAGTGAATGACTTCATCAGAATGAGCAACTAATTTGTCCTTTTGTTTGACCTTGGTTTAGTCATTTTGAACATGGCAATGACTGCTCTGCTTGCTTAGAGTCCTCTGAGACCTGTGCTTAAAAGTCCTCCCAATATTGGGCAGTTTTTGTGGTGAACGACTAATTAAAAGATCTGGCTGTGGGCTAAAGATTTAATTTAAAAAAACCCAAGAAGTCTCTTCTTCCAGGGGCAAAAAATCGTACCAAAATGGGGTGGCAAACCAGAAGGCTCTTGTATTTATTCAGCAGCCCTTTGCTACCATGGCAGAGTCCTTCCCAGAGCTGGTTTAAATTGCAGTGGTGAAAGAGTGCTTTGCTTGGTGAAACCTTTCTGGAGGAAGTTTAGTGGATCAGAAGTGTAACTTCATTAAGAAGGGTTAGAAATCAAATATGTAAAGGAAAACTCAATTGTCTTGGTCTTGCAGACATCTCTAGTTAGCTCTGGGTCTGGAAAGCCTGAAAACCACACAGCTATGCAGGTGTCATCGGGAACATGAATTCTCCTGGCCCTGAGCAGAGCTCTCGTGGTTGGTTTGAGGTCCCAAAGGCTGTTTGGAATGAGAGCATCCTGAAGGTGCAGCCGGAGCCTGCCTGGTGTGGGCTGGGCGAGATGCAGTAAATCACCATCACAACGCTATTTTTCACAGAGTGAAAGCGAACCGTCAAATGTCACTTCTGCTGCTGAGATCAAAGATTCCTTTTGGCCTCTGCTTAATCCCTCACATTTTCCAGCTGCTCTCCTCCCGAAGAGCCAGGCAGGGTTCCAAACGTGCTGTCCTGCTTCCCACCAGATGTCACCTGGCCACACCTCCTGCTGCTGTTTGCTGTCTCATGCCAGCCCAGCCCACACACACAGATTGCAGCACCCCACACACGCCAGGAGGTTTGCACCTTCTCCTCCTGCCTCATCTTTTAGTCACTTCTTAAAGATGCTGACAGTGACTCGTTCGAGGCGGTCGAAACCTGAAACATTCTGAAAAGAAACGTGCTCAGACACATGGGGAGAGAAACAGCTCGTAGTAATTTCCGTGGTGTCGCTTCTGCACGAGGCTGCATGTGTGGTGAGTGGCTGATCTACATAAGGGTGCTGCAAATAGAAAAAAAATTTCTTCCATGGGAAGAGATCTTAAATCCTACATAGAAATAGAGGAGTGAAATCTCCCTCTCTCTCCAAAATATGCTTTTCCAGCCCATAGCCGGCCCCAAACGGAATCTGAGGGTCTGTGTGGGCTCTAACACATATGTGAGGGGGAGTGCACATGGAGTCAGTAATAATCTTTCTTTCTTTTTTCCTCCCCAGTTTGTCGCTCAGCCCAACTGCCAGCAGCTACTAGCGACACTTTGGTACGACGGCTTTCCGGGATGGAGGCGGAAACACTGGGCAGTGAAACTCCTGACCTGTGTCACCATCGGGCTGCTCTTCCCCGTGCTGTCCGTGGCGTACCTGATCGCCCCCAAGAGCAGGCTGGGACTGTTCATTAAAAAGCCATTTATCAAGTTTATCTGCCACACCGGCTCTTACCTGACCTTCCTGTTCATGCTCCTGCTGGCGTCGCAGCACATCGTCAGGACCGACCTGCACATGCAGGGGCCACCTCCCACCATCGTGGAGTGGATGATCCTGCCCTGGGTTTTAGGTAAAGCTGAGCCAGGGGTGCCTGACTCACACCCACAGCATGTGGGGACTCATCCTCGAGCCCAGCACGGGAGGAGATTTGGCAGCCAGCTCCAGGAACGGCACAAAACAGCTGGGCTCCTTCTGGAACAGCAGATCCTCTTGGCCCAGGGCTGCTCTGCTGTTCTGTGCCATCTGATGTGCCTCTAGACACGGCCCCAGCAAGCGGCGGCAGATGTGGGTTGGGAATTGGTGTTGGGATGTTGGGAATTGTGGGTTGGAATGAGCTCTGGGTCACTCACGGTGTCCCTGCTGCTGCTGGCTCGGTCCTGCTGGCTGTGACAGGGCACAGGCAGTGCCCAGCTCTGCTGTCCCTGCTCCTGCCCTGCTCCTGGAGGCTGTGTGCAGGAACCAGCCCGGCTCCCGGCTTATCCCTGCCAGGCTCCCAGAGGAGCTACAGGAATGCAGGAGAGGGAATATAAACCTCACTCTGTGCTGCTGATAGCCACTGACCACATCAACATCAGGTGCTCTGATATCAGCAGAAGGAGGGAGTGTTGATTATCTGAAAGTCAAATGTGAGGCTCTTAGTCCAGTCTGGCTTGGGCCAGAACTGAGAAGAGAAGGAGGTGTCTGTCCTGAGGGCAGGATGTTCAGGTGAGATGGGATGAGATGGGATGAGATTGGAGAAGAGCAGAGAAGCACAGCTGGATGTATTTTTGATGAGAAAGAAGTATTTTCCCTTCCAAACTGAACTCCAGCACAGCAGCAGATGGAAAACTTTGATGTCCATCAGGATCCTGATCTCTGCCCTGGTTCATGTCCCATGTCCCTCGCTGTGCCGTCAGCATGTGGCACCCCTGGGAGCTGGGGTGGCACCAGGAATTCTCCTGGTGACACCAGGACACCGCTCCTTGTTTCTGTGGTGGCTCTGCGTCAGGCTGGTTCTGTGCTGAACAAACCCAGCTGTTCCCAGTGGCAAACCTAAAACTGCTGATGGAAAACGAGGAAGGAAAACAAGAGTTGCAAACATCTTCACAAATCACTTGGGGTGGTGACCCAGGGCACGGTGCTCCTTGCACAGCTCCACCACCAGCCTCGTTATCTGATGAAGCTGATTTATGCATTGGAATGCAGGTGTTGGGAGAAACTTCACAGTGAGCTCAGGAGGTTAAATGTATTTCCTGAGCTTAGGTGATATCTTCACTTTATCGTTAAATTCATGGTTAAAATTGAGGGAAATGGCAAGGCATTTCAGCAAAATTGATTTGCAGATGAAAGAAGGATAATCCATTTAAAAAACCCTTTCAAAAGCACCTCTTACAGCTGTCTGTTCTTGAGGTCCTTTGTTTTGTATAAATAGAGATACTGTATGACTGTTTATTAAATGGAGAAATTAGAACAGTTTCACCAGATTAAAGGTTATTTACGAAATATTTTCCACTATAGGAGGAGAGAGAACAGGCACACACAGCATTGCTGTAACTATAGTAACCAGCAACGATAACTCACTATAAATACAGTGCATGAGTTCTTCAACAGGCTCCTCTCCATTGATTTATTTTATTTTATGGGCTTGCGTGCATGCAGAAACGTGGAGGCAGCTGTAACAAGATTACCTGGCTGGCCCTGACATTATGCTCGGTGACCACTGACCTGCTGGCTGGCACTGAGCAGCTCAGATGGATATTTGGGGGCCTGCAGCACTTCATTGCAACTTTACTTGTTCTTCACATTGAACTTCCAGCTCCTTAAAGTGGAGCAGTCAGTGACCACTGCAATATCCTGTGGTTGGGTGGGACAGCAGTTTGGGTAATTATATTGGTAATGTTGCTGGAGGTGTACTTTTTGTTTTGTTTTGTTTTGTTTCAGGTTTTTTATTCAAGGATAATGTAAACTGGGTAATTCAAAATACCTGGGGCTCTAAAGACATCTTCAAAAGACATTCACCTAGGGGATGAAGGAGCCCAGCTGCCATTTGCTTTTTAATGGGACTTAGGCTTTCAAAAATACACAAACAGTTCCACGAGAAAGCACAAATAAGTTATTTAAAACCAGAGCTGTGTGCTAGGTGGGTTTAGCAGCCTGGTAATGAGCCTCAGAAGCTGCCCCTACACGGAGGTGCGGGGAGCATTAGCAAGTGCCAGGAATCATCACCAGGAGGCTTTTCAGAGCTGACATGATGGGCTCTGGCTGTATCCTTGGGAACAAACCCTCACCTCTCAGAGCCCAGAGGCAGATCTGACACGAGGTGAGTCAGTGCCCAGGGAGGTGGTGCCAGGCTGCAGTGCCCTTTTCCATGCTGAGCCTTACCTTTCCTCACAGATAATCCCCGGGGGCTTTTTGTACAGCGAGATGCATAAATGCGGTGGCTGAGCACAGAGGATGGATCTGCTTCTTCCTTCTTTGGTGTGATATTTGCAGGTCAGGGAGGAGCTGTGCTGGCACACAGGAGCTGGTGCTGGTGTTGCTGGAAAAGTCAGGGAAAATCAGTGCTGTCCAACAGAGCAGTGAATTGCTTATAGTGTCTGTGAGAGCAGACAATCTATTAGAAACTACACCAAATACAGCTGCTTGAAGAGTTTATTCACGTAGAGCAAATTTCAGCTGAGCCAATTCACTCGCACTGGTTATAAATAACGTGTTTCAAGCAGTCTCCTCATGTGCATATCTGGAGCCCTGGGTAGGAAACCAAGGTCTTTTTCATCTCTCTCTAGACTGCATTCCCCACAGACTTGTAAAACGTCTCATAATCAGCAGCATTGTACTTTGTGGAAGGCAGGAGGGATGAGATGTTTTTTTCCAAGCTGTTAATTTCAAATTGTCTGGTCTTACATCATGGATAGACAGAGTTTTAATGGCAAATAATGCCTTGTCACGGCAATGAACTCTCTTCCTTTCTTTCTCCAGGTTTCATCTGGGGAGAAATCAAGGAAATGTGGGACGGTGGATTCAATGAGTATGTACATGACTGGTGGAATCTGATGGATTTTGCAATGAACTCCCTCTATCTTGCAACTATCTCCCTTAAAATTGTTGCCTACGTCAAGGTAAAGTAACTTGGGAGAGGGAATTTGTCACGTGCTGGTGAGAGCTGTAGTACATGGTACAAACTGTACAAATCCAAATTACAGAGCAAAGAAAACAGCAGCTTTTCAAGCAGTCCAGTTTTGAAAATTCACCAGGAAAGTTTCTCAATTTGTTTGGAGAATGAAAGTCCTGCTCATTCTGACCCTTTGATTAAGACTGGAATAGATTTTTTGGGCATTGGGAGAAATTTTCTCACTTTCTGTGCCTTTTGTAGCTACTCAGTTGCCAAAGCGGTTTGTTTTCCATACTGGCACTGGACCTTCTTTAACAATGTAGAGGGAAAATGTGGCTCTTAAATAAAATGGTAAAGGAAAAACAAGAGTAGGGTTACCTGAAAATTTCTAGAGCCAAGATTTACCATCTTTAGTCCTGGAAATTATTAATCAGAAGTTTGTGAAAGGTCTACTGAGACTCGCAAGACTCTTAGTAGGAGGCTTCCATCTGATAAAAAGGGGCCAATTTACTTTTCAATCTGTAACCTATGGCAGGGAAATGACAAAGGAGCGAGCTGGGGCTTTAACACCCTGCAGGCTGTCCTCTGCCACGTTCCATTTGTGGTGTGAGTGCACATCAGAGCTCATCCTCAAAAGCACCTGCCACATTTATAAACTTCTGATGCTCCAAATTAGCATATGCACAGTGTTTGAAGCCAGGGGATGGCCTGAAGCACTTTCCTTCTGTCTCCCTTTTTTCAAAGGCAAGACACAAAAGGCATCCTGTAAAATTCCTTATGCAACAGCTCTCTTTGGCTTCAGCTGGAGCTTCGTGCTTGGCCTACTTCTTCCCTTGCTATGAATCAGCAGTAGCTTCACTGCAGTCCGTGGAATTACTCAGGTGTAAATCAAGAAACTGGGAGCTGCTCCTTGGCCACTCCTGCCCTTCCCAATCCTGCTGTGCTGCTCTGTTGGATTTGCCCTGCTGGAAGGGCTCCACTTCTGGCAGCCCAGCTCCCAAAAACCAGGACAAACACTTCCCCAGAGCAGCCTTGTTTAGTCCTGCCCAGCAGGCAGAGGGGGAAAGAGGAGGAAAATTTCACAAAGCTCATTGACTCCAAGATGCAAACAGCCCTGCTGTGGGGCCTTTGTAAAATCCTGAAGGCTGCAGTCGTGGTGAGTCAGATTTTCAAAAGGAAAAGCTTTAAGCTGGTTGCTGCTCCCTGAAGAGGCAGCTCTGTAACAGCATCAAAGGAGGAACAGATTACGTCCTTTATTCTCCCAACGTTCAGAACCAGGGAGGAAATTACAGACTTGAAAGGTTGGTCTTTAAAAACTGCAAGCAGTAAAAAAAAAAAAAAAAAAAAAAAAAAAAAAAAAAAAAAAAAAGCTGGAAAAGGTAAAATGCATGGAAAAATCTTAAAATGTTAACAATCTCGTTCTTTCTCACACACAAATTACTGGAGGAGCTGTGCATCCCTGGGTTTATGCAGTCACACACTGCGATTTAAACTCGCAGCCAAAGCACAGGTCCGAAGGAGGTACAGCTCTGTTTGTGCCCTCTGTAAAAGCTACAGAAATGTGCAGGTTAACCACAAAACCCCAAATGGCAGCACACAGAAGAGGGTTTGCAGGAATAGATCTGTCTGAGCCCACATCAAACCCTCTTGGATTAATCCTGGCTGGTCCCAGGTCAGCTCCTGATGAGGGCCAGTGCCAGACAATTCCAAGAGCTGCTTAAAACCTTCTGTGGGAGCAGTTCTGGAACACATGAAGTTCCCTCTGACCTGTGCCACTCAGGGGTTGCGGTGTGCTCTGAAACGTGAGGATTTATAACGTCGAGAATGGCCTCAAAACATTTTGCAACATGATTTGTTATTTATAGCACAGCCCTGAGCTGGAAGAGGCTGGGATATACGCCAATATACCATATTCTAACACTTCTTAGAACTTCAAAGGATTACATGGACATTTAACTTTCTGCCAAGTATCAGAAAAAATAAATTGCATACTGACACTAATGTTTTCCATCCTTGTTTTTACGTGAAGACTTTTTTTTTTTCTTGATTTGACTGGTTCCAAGACCTGGTTTTAATATTGTCCAATACCAATGGAAGCTTCAGGCTAATTAGAGGGTAGAAATACTTTCTTAATCAGTTTTCATTTGCTGCATTGGATTATCATGTAATGAGCAAGGGTAAATGTGGCAGCCTGGTGTAATTTATTTGTACTATTCTGTATACATCTCTGCTGTGTTTCATCTTCTGAAGAGACACTAAACCAAACTCCTCCAGCCTTCCCAGACACTCAGCTTCATTAGATAGCTCTGAAATCTGCAATTTCTCTGTTCCCTGTGATGCCAGGCTGCTCTGTTTGCCAAGCAAGGATACACCATCAGTTTATAAAGGACCAAAATATGGCCTTAACCAATTGTTTTAAAAACAGGTGTGAGACACAGAAGACTTTTTCCCGTACGTTTATGTGGAATCTGTGCTAAATGCTAGCAGAGAGCTCCTGGGCTGCTGTGTCCAGAAAAAAATTGGGAATAACTGTGCAAATCTGCTGTCCAGACTTCCCAACCCCAACCACCTACCCCCACTGCTGGATAGCCACAAAAAGTGAACGTCTCTGCCTGTTTGTAGGCATTTTAAGACCCATCTTCAAATCAAGCTAACAGGCTCAGGCCATGATGTTCATGTAATAAAGAACAGTTTGGAAATGTCAGAAGCAATCCGAGGTCATGCTGAAATGCCTTTGCATCATGTCTCATCTCCTTCATACAGAGGGATAGTTTGAAATATCAACCTGCTTTTAGCTGAGCCCTTGAAAAAATGGGGAGCTTGTGTACTGGACCTTCAGGTTTAAATAGAAAGTCTCTGCAATCTCCTGGCAGTGTTACCATTTCCTTTTCAAAGGTATCAAAACTATTTTAGGAGTCCTAAACACGCTGGTTATGGTGTTAGCTGTGTTATTCTGAGTACAGGTTTTTTTATGCATGTTAAATGAGCAGAGACAAATGTTAAAAGGACAATTATTCCTTGATGCTAAATGTCTTTGACTCCATTCTCTGTGCCTCTATCGTTAAGCCGGAGCAGTTACATTTTACAAAAGCATCTCTTCTGTATTACCTGCTCGCATCTGGCTGCACTTTGCTCAGAAAATGCTGCTGCTTTTACAGTTACATTACAAACCCAGTTAATGTTGTAATTGATGCACTCAGATGTTCCCAGTGTTTCAGCTGTAATTAAGACCTCTGCTTTAGCAACTCTCCTAAAATTGCCATGACAAATTAACTAATAAGAAAATTAATACGAAGAAAGCGCTTTGGTTCTGGGCTGCTGGCACTTTTTTTTTTGTGATTACATGGGAAGGAAAGCATCCAATAGTTCATTGCTTTTCATCTTCCCTTTCTTTTCCCTCCCTCCCATTGTTCCTGGAATGTGCAGTGTTTATAATGTGCAGTCATATTTAGGAGGAAAAAGAACAAAAGTAATTGGAAATTTACATCTGGAACCTGCTAAAATCTGAACTCCTTTAAGTGTTGAAAGAGAAGGAGATTGTGTATGAACTCCTGGACCTAAGGAACCCATAGACGGTGAACTCAAAATTCAAATTTCTCAATCCAGGCTAAGAACAGCCAAAATACCCAAAACCTCTGAAGAAAACCTGGTCCCACAGCTCTCACCATCAGGGGGTCATAATGTGGTATGCAGAATTCATAGGAAGGCATCATTAAACCTTCATCTCTGCTCTAATCAAGTCAGCTTTGATGCTGAATCCCGACTGTGAGTCTGCCAGCAGCTGGGGTGTAAGGGGTTAAAAGTCCTTCCTAACCTGGTTAGGATTTACCTGTGAAGGGCTCAATCCGCAGGTGTGACTGTCTGAGTAACCTCAGGGCCATGAAAACATAATTCCCTTTATCCCCTCTCTCCTGCAGTACAACGGCTCGCGGCCGCGGGAGGAGTGGGAGATGTGGCACCCGACCCTGATCGCAGAAGCTCTCTTTGCAATATCCAACATCCTCAGCTCCCTGCGTCTCATCTCCCTGTTTACAGCCAACTCGCACCTGGGACCCCTGCAGATTTCTCTGGGACGCATGCTGCTAGACATCCTTAAATTCCTTTTTATCTACTGCCTGGTGCTTCTGGCTTTTGCCAATGGACTGAACCAGCTTTATTTTTATTACGAGACCAGTGCCTCGGAGGAACCCAACAACTGCAAGGGGATCCGATGTGAGAAACAGAACAATGCCTTCTCCACGTAAGAGCCTCTCCTTGCTGTTCCCTGTCTCCCCTGCCTTTGCCTGCTGCCTGTCACTGCGCTGACAGAGCCTTTATTTATTCATTTGCAAACGCCAGGTGAGGTGCTTGGCTCTGCAGGAAAGGTGGAGTTAAGTGGGACAGACGTTCTGCTGAGCTCTGCTGTCAGAAAGGCTCTTGCTTAGGTCTGGCAGTGGGAGACCTTTCAGTTCTGGACCAAGGAGTCTCCCTGCAGTTTAAATCTTATTATGACTGTGTACAATTTCGGTACATTTGAGAAAGGAAGTGTCCTTCTGCAGCACTAATTGTTTTACCTAATTCCGGAGGAAAAGAGGGGAAGCTGAACAAAATGTAGAAAACAAAGGATAAACTTATTAAAAACAGGTATTAATAAATAATGTGATACAGCAACACCAACAATCTCACCTAGACCGTTTTTCTGGAGACATGATGTTGCAGACTTCTCTGAGATCCTTGCAGACTGAAATCCCAGCAGAATCTTTTTTGCTGGGAATGCTGCTGGTTTACTGAGATGCTGGCATGGAAATTGCTGTGAGGACAGCTGGCAGAGCTGAAAGAGATAGCACATGCTGAAAAATAACATGAATTGTCTTTCTGATGTATTTGTTTTAATTACTAATAGTAGAAATAATTATAATAATCAGCCCCCACCCGATTGTTCTTGCTGCTTGCACAGTACTTAACTCACAATGGCAGGAGAAATAAATAAAGCACGGTCTAGAGAAAGGCCCACGCCCTGCAAACAAGCAAAACAAAACTGTTGTCCACCACTTCGTGCTAAATTAAATAAAACTTGTCATGATGCCCAATAGTTCCCCACCCTCTGTCAGCTGAAGGCTCGGGGTTAAGAAAGGATTTGGGACACATTTGCACCGTTATCAAAAACAGATGATGGCTGAGGCCACATGACTTGGTTGGGAGAGGAAAAGCTCCAGCATTGTCCTGTGAGCTCTCTCCTAAAAGAAATATGGAATTTCATGGGTTAGAGCCTGTGTTTCAAGAGCATCATGACCTGCTAGACCAGACGTGTGCCATTTTCCACTGCAGAGC
The DNA here is from genome assembly GCA_036785705.1 of Acanthornis magna. NCBI lineage: Eukaryota > Metazoa > Chordata > Aves > Passeriformes > Acanthizidae > Acanthornis > Acanthornis magna. Next base: position 3,121,508 of record JAWUZG010000262.1, read on the forward strand.
AGGAGTACCATAAGCTTGATTAATTTTTTCATGAAACCCATCTCTGTCTTGGGGAAGTGAGTGGATCTGCACTGTGCTAATGAAAAACAGAATTAAAGATTTCAGACTTTTTTCTGTTTCAGTTGTTTCACATGCAGCAGCAATGTGTCGTGCTGCCCTTGCAAAGGAATTAAATAACAAATACTATTTCTTGATCTGCTATTGATGCAGCAGCCAGCGGGAGGAAGGTTTGGCAAGCACAGTGTGTGTTAAGGGGCAAATCCTACCTCAGGAAGGGTCAAACCCACAGGATTCAGTACCAAATCCTGCCTTTCTCTGGAGCAGTGCTGAACAGATGTGTTCGGCTCTGCATTCTGGTTTGGGCCTGTCACCAGTTTTTTTACAGATTTCATTGTGTCAGGTAAGAGGAGAAAACAACAGCAGGATTTGGCTGAGGAAAAAGAGCACTGGGCCAGCAGGAAAAAACAAACCAAGCCAACCATCCTGAAGTCTGCAAGGTGTAATGTCTTGGAAGCTAAAAATGCTACAGAAGCACTTAGCAGAAAGTTGTGTAGATCAGCTTAAATACAAACCACAGTTTCTCCCACCCTAACATTCATTTAAACCCCCCTGCCAAGGGAATGTAGCACAGAAAGGAAATTGAGGGGGCTCAGCCTTTGTGGCAGAGGTTTGTGTAAAACAAAATCCCAGTGGGAGGGGATCCATTAGGAGTGCGCTCTCCTGGCAGGGGACAGAACACTCTGCAGGTACTTTTTGTTTGAGGCTCGCTTAAGAAATTTATTTAACGTGTTCTTAAAAGTTTAAATGGTCGTTATTAACACCCCCAGCACAAGCTGACATTTGGCTGGGGAGCAGAGGCACAGCAAGGGGCAGGGGCTGGGAAGGAGCAGCTGCAGATCCGAACACTGCATTGGGGGGAAGCAAACGAGGCTGGAGCCAGCCTGAGCTGAGAACCCCGAGTTTGCTCACGGTTCATTCCTTAGGCAGGAATAAATCTGGAAAGCTCTGGAGCAGTGCACTTTGATTGCCACCAGCCACACAATGAGCTCTGATTCTGCACGGGGAGGAAAGAGGACGCCCCTCGTGTGTGTGCAGCTTGTGTCAAGTGTGGCACCTATTTACTGCCACATTATTTCCTATTACTCCCAGAGGGTGGGTTTAGCATTTTCTTGGTGAGGAAATTTTCTGCTTTGCACACACAGATCATGGAAAAGTAATATTCCTTTGTGACAGCAATGAGGGGAAGTCATGAATAATTTAAGGTTTTCTGCTTTGGCCTTGCCATCCCTCAGAAAGCAGAGTGCCTGCTGCTTAGGCAGATGATTGGAAAATATGTTTATAGCTGTGATGCTGCCAATTGAAGGAGGGAGAAGAGAGTGAGGAAGAGGAGAAAGGAGTGGAGGAAGTCACACCTCCCTGCCTGCTGTCTCCTCCTCTCTGGAGGGTCCCGCTGCCATTTCCCCATGGCTGCAGGTTCCTGTGGCACAGGGGGCACTTGCTCTCTCTAAGCTGCCATGGAGAGTGGTGGAGCTTTAAGAATTCTCCTGTTTGATTAAGATTCAAAACACACTCAGCAGAACAGGATAATCTCTCAAAATTCTATTTTTTAAAGCTGCCCAAGCAGTACTTCTGCTGTTAATAGTAAAAATATTATAAATATTTTAAAAGAAAGCTAGCCCTCCACCACTTCTAGTAAAGAAATACTTAGCATTCTTTGGTTAATCCTTATTTTACCACCTTGCTTATTTAATAAGCCTAACAAACAACCTGAGTTTTGGGAGAAAGGATGTTTGCTTTAAAGCATCTTTATGATTTTGGCCAGCGAAAAACATAAGATACATCCACAAAGTATAAACTAAATTCTCATATAAGGCATGGGAGTACATGTGAACAAGTGCCTGGAGATGATGGGAGAACAGATTCCTGGTATGTCAAGTAAAGCATCTGAATTATTCATATTGATTTGTCTAGTAGTTGCATTTGAAAACATCTGCTGACCTCAGGCCAGAATGGAAACTCTTAAACAGGCATATAAATGTCATTTTTGGATGATATAAATTCCGTATTTCGGAAAGCCAAAACAAAGATGCCCAAATAGAGCAATTATTTAGATTGCTGATTGCGCATCTGACGTGGTTGCAAAAGGTCACTTGTCTGTGGCTGAAGCAAAGAGAGACCTGGGATGATCTCATCAGCTCCGTGGGGTCAGGTCCAGTTCATGTGTGGAAGGAAGCCTTGAGAAGAGGAGAAGCCCTTGAGCTGAATTAATGTGATGACTCTCTTTCATCTGAGTCATTACTGACCAGTGGCTGCAGGGCTGTGCCAGGGACTGTGCGCTGGGCTGGGCGGGAGGTGCTGCACCAGCCACGCAGAGCCACCAGGAGTTTTGGGCAGGTGCAGTGAAAACAGCAGGTTTTGGGTAGGTGCAGTGAAAACAGAGCAGGTTTAGGGCAGGTGTAGTGAAAATAGAGCAGCATTTTGGGCAGGTGCACTGAAACAGCAGATTTTGGGCAGGTGCACTGCACACAGAGCAGATTTTGGGCAGGTGCACTGCACACACAGCAGATTTTGGGCAGGTGCACTGCACACACAGCAGATTTTGGGCACGTGCACTATAAACACAGCAAAATTTTTGGGCAGGAACATTGCAAACAGCAGGTTTTGGGCATGGGCACTGCACACAGAGCAGGTTTTGGGCAGGTGCACTATGAGCACAGCTGTGTTTTGGGCAGGTGCAGTGAAAACGAGCAGCGTTTTGGGCAGGTGCACTGAAACAGCAGGTTTTGGGCAGGTGCATGGCAAACAGAGCAGGTTTTGGGCAGGTGCACGGCAAACACAGCAGGTTTGGGGCAAGTGCACTGAAAACAGAGCAGGTCACAGCAGCTGGAGCAATCACAAGCTCTCAGGCTGTGTTAGAGCAAAAGGTGCAATGGCTGTGATTTCCCCCATGTCCCACCCCTGGTGCCTGGTTGTTGTGCACTGTTTAACTACTGCAGTCATGCTGCACTTGGGGATGGGCTCCCTGAGCATTTATCCTGCAGACATGTTAATGATGCAGGCACTGATTAAACAGGAGAGTTTATAGATAACAGCAGTATCACAGCATGGCAATTTTAATTAAATGGAATATATTGTGGCTGATCTGTGAGTGTGTGCAGGGTGGGAAAGGGAGCCTTGGGTTCCTTAGGGCAGTTATGCTCACTGCATCTCCCAAGGACGTGGACTGGGCTCTTGGATAGACAGCAAATGCTGTTGATGTGACTCAGTTCTCACATGCATTGGCTGGTGGGTCCATGGCTGAGCAGAGGGTGTCCCCAGGGAGGGATAAATGGCTGTTCTGTGGTGTCTCCTGATGTCTCTGTGTTCCCTATGTGAAATCATTTTCCATCCCCCAGCATCAGGTAGCCAGCTAAAAATTCTGTTTTCCTTTGCAGACTTTTCGAGACCCTCCAGTCACTCTTCTGGTCTGTGTTTGGGCTGCTGAATCTGTACGTCACCAACGTGAAAGCCAGACACGAGTTCACAGAATTTGTTGGGGCCACGATGTTCGGGACCTACAACGTCATCTCCCTCGTTGTGCTGCTGAACATGCTCATAGCCATGATGAACAACTCCTACCAGCTCATCGCTGTGAGTTACCTCCTCCTTTTGCTGTTATTTTTCCCTGTGTGCCTTATTTGTTTGACTTGCAGCGAGTGTGTACCTTCTGGGATGCTGGAGACTGCTGCCCCCAGTTTCTGCCAGCAGGTAGTTGGGATTTCTGCTCACCAGCCTGAATCATGCCTGCGGAGGAGGTTGTGCTCTGTTTGTGATACTGCTTAGCTGGAAAAGGCTCATGGGCTGTGATCTGCCCCTGCCTCCTCCTGTGGAGGAACCTTGCTGACCACCTTGAGTGTATGAAGGGAATCCTTCCCACTGCCTCCTGATGTTTGGTTTCAGCTTGGGGGGTGGGTGTTGTGTTAAGTTTTCTTATCCTATTACTGTTTTCTCCTGTGTGTCAGGAGCCCAGTCCTGCAATTTCTTTTTCCACAGTCTTCCCACTTGAAATTAGATCATGTCCATCTGTGATACCAGAGTCTCCTGGCTGTAAAACCATAATCTGAGATTCCTGAGTAATCCCAGTGCAGGACAGATCTGAGCTGAGGCAGCTCAGGGCTGTAGAGTCCTTATCAAATGGAACTTTCATTTGAATGTTCCAAACTGGTTTTGCCACTGTAATCTCATTCTGTGTACCCAAAAGCCGATCTGTACCTTGATGATTGAATTTGTCAACAGACTGAAAGCTAAAGCAGCATGGCTCTGCATTTTAAGGCTCTTAAGGTCAGGACCAGCATGGAAGGAAGCGAAATCTTGTGTGCACAGTACTTCAGATAAACCAGTGGGCTCTTACTTTCCAGTTCTGCCCACTAAACACGATAGGTTTGGAGACAGGGAGGTGATGAACTGCTGCATCACCTGGGAACAGAAACAGGAGTGGAGGAGCTGTTTGTGTCCTCAGCTCGGGACAGGCAGAGGAGAGGCTTTCTCCTTTGCTTTGGGTGACTCTTGGCTTACTCTAGAAGATAAACCCGAGAAAAAACAGAACCAACACCAGTTCTCCTGCTATTTCCTTTCCCAAATTGCTGGACAAGTCTCTGGGGAAATGTGTGGGCGAGTTCCTTTCCTGGCTAAAGCACAGAGGGGAGTATTGAGTTGTTTTCTTGAGCAGGTTCCGCAAGTGTTGTTGATTATCTGCTGATTCAAGTGACTTCTAAATTCACTTGGTCAAACTGAGCTCAGACCCATCAAATCGCTGATACTTTTGGACATCTGATCTTTATCATGTTAAAAAGTATGAGAAAAACTGGACCACTGACCTTCCAGATGAGCAGAAAAGCAGTTTATCACAAAAGCACCGCTGCTTTATCAGTCTGTTTCAATGCCTGAAGTGCTTTCTCTTTGTTCGCTGCTACTCCTCACATTCCAGGGAGACTGGAATGAGGGACAGAAAACAAAGATTCTCTCCTTGGCCATTTTCTCCAATTCCCCTTCCTTTATTGTCATCGAATAGGCTTGTCACTAAGACAAAGCCCAAGCCTAAGACTGGCACAAGAATAGCAGTATTTGCTATTCACTGGGCCACAAACCACTCATCATTCTTCCCCTGAATAATTCCAGTGATGCAATGACACACCACACACAATCCCACATGAATTAGAGGGACCCATCATAACAATTAACTGCAGTGAACATCCAGAGAGGGCTGTGGTGGTCATGGTTTTGTGTGTGGAGCAGCTGGGAGCAGGGACTGGCCCCATCACAAACTCTGCCCATGAGAAAGAGAGCTGAACTCGCCAGAAAACCGAGGCAAAGCACAGAACTCAGTGTGCAGCATGAGCTCTGCTCGGGAAAATGACACTGGAAATGCTTCAGGAGACTCCTTTGTCACTGGAACTGTGTCGCTGCAGCTGATCCCGAGAGCGGTGACATTCCCGGGATGGCGAGAAGCAGTCACTTCCAATCTCTCCCCGTGCAGGGCACGCAGCTTGGGTTTGGAGCTGCATTTCTGCTTCTGATGGGGCAGATTTCCTTCATGTGTCTTCTGAGGGCACACATCAATTAATCCCCGCCCCGAAGGAAACAAGTCCTTAATAAACTCTGAGCTTTACAAATGTGGGTCGGTTTTTAACCTCCCCTCATCAGGTTCAGCCCTTGCCGAATCTCAGCAGGCTGGTGGCTGGACTGCTGGGCATTTCTGCCTCCTGGTATTTATCGCATTGGATGCACATGGAATGACAGCATTCCGGGGGGAAGGGGCCAAGAAGCTCCTGGGGTGGGGTGGAGCTCTTCTTCTCCAGGGCATCAGCAGGAAATCTTGTGCCACGAGCATCACTGCAGAGAGACAAACCTGATTCGCCCCAAGCAGGCCCAGAGACACTTCAGAGACAAAGTCAGAGCAGTGGGGATTTGCTTTATTCGGCGCAGGGTGTGGGGATTCACTCCTCCAAACACACACCCCGGCACTTCCAACTCACAATATTATGGTAACACTCATGAATATTCATCACATTCCCTGGGATAGGAGTGGTTATACAAATCATTTCTCAGAAATCATTAATATCATTAGCTGTGTGCCACGCATGCGCTGTGTGTCCTGGTGGTCTTTGGGGTCTTCTCGTGATGAAGATCTGTAGTCTCCATCACAGTGCACTTTTCACCTTTCTCTCTGGAGCATGGGCAGTCCTTGGTGGGTGATTCAGGGTTTCTGTGCTGGCCTCAAACAGATTCTTGTCCCTCTTATCTTGGCAAGATTAAGGGAATTCTGTTTTCCTAGGTTTTAGAATTTACATATTCTGTCTCTCAATAGTTAACTTGAGTTACCTATTGACTACCCGTTTCTCAAACCCACGGGGGATGAGAGGAGTGCATCTCTGCCTGCTGATTGCCCTGCAGTGGCTGCTGAGGACACCTTCATTAATCCCCTCTGTTAATGAGCCCCAGGCACTGCTGCAGTGCTCTCTCTCCTCCTCTCCTCCAGGGACAAACACACCCAATGCCTTTGTAGCTGTTATCCTTCAGGTCAGCTCTTCTCTAGACACACGTGAATTTCTGCCCTGAGGTTTGGGAAAGGAGAACCTGAGCTGCTCTTCTTGGCCCTGCTGTGTGTCCCCAGCCTGGGATTAGGGCTCGGTGCTTAATTAGGCACTGCAGGCACACAGCACGAACCCAGTGGTGTCTGGGGAAGGCAGAGCGAGGCGAGCAAAGAGTGAAACCTCTGCACAGCTTCAAGTGGTTCTTGACTCAGAGAAGGAAGAATTTTTCTGCCATAATTTCGTTGGGTTTTTTTCCTCAGCTATTTCAGACTCCAATAAGTACATATTTCTAGGAGCACCCCGAAGCAGTTTCGATATTGATTACTTTCATACAGCCCATTTTTCTCTTTTGCCAAACCGTAGTTTGGTTGTGGCAGACTCCATCTTTCACCAACGAAGCAAACAAAATCCAAATGCAAACCCCAAAATTTCCATACGCTTTGTGCTGTTTCAATATGGGGAGATCAGAATGTTTTATCCAAGCAGCACAGGATGCAATGGGAGGTTATGCACTGCCAGGTCCCTCATCTCAATACCTTCCCAGACGTGACAGGAATACCATGACTCAGTGAAGAGAAGAGAAATTTGTCACAATCACAGAAGAAAGGACAAGGGAATGATGTGAGAGTAGCCAGGTGGTTCCATCATTTTTAAGTGGCAGAAAGGAACTAAGTGGGTGATGAGGACACTTCATGTGAGGGGCTGGTTCTCATCAGAGCCACTTGCCTGCACCTGAAGCCACACAATCCTCCTGCCAGTTTGTCATTTTTTCAGAATAAAAGGGAGAGTTGGTGTTCCTGAGGGTGCAGGTGCATTTTGGCCTCGGTGGTGCCCTCAGGTGTGGGTCCATTTTGCAGGGAACTCACATTTTACACGTATTTTCCATAAGCACGTGTCTTATGGCCACACCTGTGATATGCTGGGGAGTCAGGCAAGGATTAGTCGCTGGGACTGCACCAACACTTCTGACTGCAGCAGGAGCAGTGTGGATGGAAGAGCAGCAACCCAGAGCCACGTGCAGGGCGAAAACCACGGGCTGTGAGCTGATAATGGGAGCTGCAGGTGCCTTGGGGGATGAGTGGTGCACAGCAGCCCTGCAGCATTAAAGACACATTAAAGGGAGATGGGAGCACTCACAGCTTCCAGATGTTTTAGGATAAAAGTACAAAGATGCCTAATACCTCAGGGATTACTTACACCAAAGTGAGCCTGAGAAAAATTCCCTCTAACCCCCGTGTGTGAAGGTGTTGCAGCCTCTGGTGTGTAATGCAATGTCAGTGTGTGATGCTGGAATAATGCCTTTGCTCCAGCAGTGAGGATGAAGCTACAAAATGGTTTTGTGTATTGTATTTTGTGTCCTCCTGTTGGTTGGTATTTCTGTTATTTCAAGCCAGCTCATCTCAGACTGTGGTCACAGCAAAGGACAGCAGTCTTAAAAAAAATAAAAAAATAAAGTTTTAAGTGTATCTCTGAGAGTAGTGCATGAGCAAATTGAAACTTAGTCACCAGTGTTTGGGTTGGAGGAATCAGGGCATTGGGTGCCAAACTCAGGGTGCAGTTTTAGGTGATGGAATGAAATGGAGTGGATTAGCACACGTAGTGAAGGATGGATGAGAATAAAGATGAGAGAGATTTTGCACAGCAAATCAAAACCTGTACAGTAAACAGAAATGGCATGTGTAGCTAAAAAATAAATAAAACTTCGACTGGAAGCATCGCGATGTTAGACATGGAATTTTCTCAATTTCTGCAGACTAGAGAGCTTAAAAATTAAGGCACAAAGAAATACAAATATTTTTCAGCTTGTTTCCAAGATAACTTTGGATTTCTCCCAGGTGGCAGTTTCAAACTTTCCTTCATCTGCAAAGCGCACGGATTCCTCTGCTTTTCTGCACCAGCTGAACTCCCTCAGCACCATGGCAGTAATTGCTACCCAGTTTAATTCACACCACCAGCAGAAATTCTCTTCCCCACTGTGATTTGTGACCCTTAGGACTGTCAGAAAATGTTCCTCTGCTTGCACGGCCTGCACAGTTATTACCTGGAGGTTTTGCTAAGGAGGAGTTTTATGAACCCATAAACTTAGTTGGAAATACAACAGCTGGCCAGGCCCTGCATGTGGCAGATTTTGGGGTGGTAGGGTTTCCCCTACAGAGGTAAGGCCAGCTCCTAAATCTGGATTCAAATCTCGTGAAGCATCGGGAAATGTTCATTTCACCAGACCCATTTCAGAACCGTTAATTTGAATTTCTTGGAAATTAAGCTCTCGGTGGTTTTTTAACTCTGTCATACAGCAGGAAATGAAATTATGCTCTTGTTATGTTGCCAATACAAGCTGGGATTAATATTTCTTGAAGCTTTTTGTGGTGCAGCAAAGCAAGGAGGTTCTGGAAAGAGGATGGAATGGCTCTTCCTTGGTTTGCCAACTGGGTGAAATATCCCTCTTTGTCCCACAGGTTTATGGCCTTCAGGGCCTCCTGCTGACCAGCACACACATCTGGTCAGTGCCCAGATTTTCTTCATTCTGCAGCACAACTGTAATTACCCAGATCTCAATTACTGCGCTCTTAAAACTCATCTGTGGCCTCAGCAATGTTTAATTGGAATGGGAAATTCTCCTGCACTTAGTGCCGTCAGTGACAACGACAAGGGGGAATGGCCTCGAGCTAAAGGAGGGTGGATTTAGATTAAACAAAAGGAGAAATTCCTCCCTGTGAGGGTGGGCAGGCCCTGGCACAGGTGCCCAGAGCAGCTGTGGCTGCCCCTGGATCCCTGGCAGTGTCCAAGGCCAGGCTGGACAGGGCTTGGAGCAGCCTGGGACAGTGGGAGGTGTCCCTGCCCATGGCAGGGGTGGCACTGGATGATCACTAAGGTCCCTTCCAATCCAAACCTTTCGATGATTCTCTGATTTCTGTTCCCTTTCCCCACGGAGCACAATCCATGTGAAGAAATGCTGGACCCCCACTCTCTGTTCCCCCCTGAGGAGCTGTGCCCACCTTTAGAGCAGGGGGATTGATCCATTGATTGATCGATTGATTCCCAAGGCTGAGTGCTCTCTCTGGATCCTGTGCCTGGATGTGGGGGGGACTCCCGGCAGATTTTTCTTGGAAAGCGAAGGGAATTAGGTTGCAGCAGTGCTGTGCTGGGGATGTACCACAGAGCCAGAGGCCTGTGTGTGAAATTAGCCCTGGAGCCTCTCTCCAGACTGGCAGGGAGCTTAATTGCTTTTTGTTAGCAAGCTAAAGGATTCATTTGAAGGTGTAGAACTGTTTGTCTTTTTGCTGGCTTTGGCCTAATTACATGTAACCCGTGGACTTGCATCAAGTTGTTAATATTCATCTGGGGTTTGCAGAGCCTCTGAACAGAGGCACTCGATGTGCTCCAGCCTCAAATGCTGCATCTTCTGTTGTTAGGGCAGACAAATTCTCCATCCTGGGATCCAATCCTGCAATCCTGGGAGTGCTGTCAGCAGAATCAGGAGGTTCATCCTTTTTGTTGCTTTTAATCTTTGAAACCACGGGTGTTCGTGTGTCCCTGGGTGCCACCACGGCCACACCACTCTGGTGCTTTTTCAGGGCAGAAATGTTAAACTTAAATAAAAAAAGATGAACTTGTAATCTGTAGATGAGCCCTGGCTGATTGAAGATATTCCAGGGACTTTGCTGGCATTTATTTCTGGAATTTTCAGGGCTGGGCTCTGGGGTTTTTTGGTGTAGTTAACACCCCAGTGCCCTGCCTGACAGGTCAATAATTCTCTGCCCATTACATGCAAGCAGCACAGCAAGGTTTGCTCTTGCTACATGATAGAAGTTGAAGTATCCAGATGGAACCACAGAGGTTGCAGCCCCCTGCATTATCCCATTTTTTATTTAGGCCTGACAAGCTCAATTAGCATTATCTTGTGCTTCTGCATCGAGGGGACTCTTGTTAGAAAGGCAGAAGAAAAGAGGAAAAGTGAGAGATAAAGGAAGAATATTACTGAGGCAAAACCGGTGAAAAACGAAAAGGGCTTTATCTGGGAAGAGCCTTCCCCTGGCACTGAACAATGGAAACAGCTATATTACTAAGAATTCTCTGAAATATGACTTTTTTTAGATGCCAGTGCTTCACAGATTTCCTTTTCAGCACGCTGCAGTCTAGCAAATAAGTTGATGCTGCTCATATAGGTGAAAGAGAATACACACAAACCCTTCTAATTAAATGGGAATATGTTTAATAACCTGGGTGCTTTAGCTCCTTTTCTGATTCTGTTTGCTGTCCTGACCCCACAGCCACTCAGCTACAGCCCCTGCTTTTTGGGGGAGAAAACAGTGAGTCAGTGCTATCTGCACAGCTCTAGGCTCATTACAGACCTGAGCCATCTCATACATTTATAATCCGTCCCTTCCCTTTGGCTCAAGGATGTATTTAAACGGTCAGGACAGAGGATTTTTTAATTTTCGAGCAATTACTCAATTTTTGGCAGCTAAGCTCAGACCTGAATTCAAGTGGCAGTGCAGCAGGCTGCCTTGCAGAGGTGTTGGGCACCTGCTGCTCCCTCGGGCGCTGTGACCTTTCCAGGCTCAGTAAAACACAGAATCCAGCTCCACTCCTGTGCTGAGCAGAGGCAGGTTATGGCCAGGTGGAAAAGAGCAAAACCCTGAAGCATTTGGTGCCTGAACACCTGCACAGTTGTGCTCCTGCGAGGGGCAGCGAGTGGGACAGGAGGAGCACAGCCGTGGCTCACAGCTGGCTTTGGTTCTGAGGAGAGATGAGAATTCTGGGGAGAGATGGAAATTCTGAGGAGAGTTGGGAATTCTGGGGAGAGATGGAATTCTGAGGAGATAAGGGCATTCTGAGCAGAGTTGGGAATTCTGAGGAGAGTTGGCAATTCTGAGGAGAGTTGGCAATTCTGAGGAAATAAGGGGATTCTGAGGAGATAAGGGAATTCTGAGGACACATGGGGAGGTGGAGCCTGGCACCTCCAAGCCCCCTGCAAACCCCAGAGGCTGTTCCAGCCCGGTTTCACGGTGTTCTGCCCCAGTCCCCACCAGGACACCGTGACTCACAGGCTGCACGTTGGCTTCTAGGCTCTCCCCACGGCTCCCAGCACACGTGGTGGAGTGTCATGGTCTGTCCTTCCCCTTTGAAATACATCTGCAGCAACTCAGCTTGAGAAGGCAAGGTCAAACCAAGGGCTTTGCTCATGGAAAGTGGTGAATTCTGCAGTGCTCCTTCCTTCCAGGGCAAGTTTGTGCCAGAGAATCATCCTGGCTGTGTCCAGCAGAGAATCCCCCCGTGCCAAGATTCCCATCCACTGGCATTAGGTGTCCTGGACTGACAGGATTGGGCACCCTAAAGCCAGAAGAGAGAACTGAGTTTGATTCCTAAGCTTTAGGAATGGTTTCTCAGAGAGGAACAGGCACTTTCTTAAGCTCAGCAGTGTCTGCAAGTGTAGTGCACATAAGATACCTTTAGCAATTATAAATTTATAGACTCTTAGGATGGCTTGGGTTGGAAGGGACCTTTGAAGATCAAATCCCAGCCTGACTGGCTATGCAGAAAAAAATCAAAGACAGTATTCTGGAAATAGGGCAAGTGGAAATGAGGCTAAGTTTGTTTATTTTTTGCCTTGGTACTAACAGAGTCATCAGCACTCGAGCACTTCGGGTTAGCCATGCCTGCTCAGCCCACCAGTTCTCCAGGGATGTGTGTGAATTACTTGATTTTGACCTGGCTGGAGGTAGTTAACGTTATCAGCACAGATGCCCTTATCTCTCTGACCTTCAGCATGAAAAGAGGCTCTTATCAGGCAGTGATGGAGGAGAGAGAATGGATGGCAGGAAGAACAAAGCCCTGGTGATATCTTCCTCATTGTTTCTTCCTGCTGAGGCTTTTTACAGAACTCTTTCTCTGCATGACCTTCCTAGTGCTCCGATTTATTTGACTATTAAAATAAAAACTTAACAGGAATATGACTGCAGAAACAAAAAGGTGTCAGTTCCCATAATTTAACGGCACTAAAACCAGCACAGTCCCCAGTTCTCTGTGTTTTCTCCAATATAATATTCCCGGGCCTTCTCATTAGCCATCGTTGTTTCCATCCAAGATGCTGGTGGGAGATGAAAAGTATTTGATATATATATATATATATATATATATATATATATATGTATATATATATATGTATGTATGTATATATAACCTAAATACATCATGGAATGCAGAGCATTGCAAGCTATAATAAAAATTTTAATTATGAATATCTTCTGCACATGGAAGTTATAAATAGCAAGAGATGCTAAAGCATGCATTTCCCAAGTACAAACTGCTTCCCCGGGCTGGGAGAAGCAGCCAAGGCTCTGGCAAGGGATGGTCAGTGCTCATCAGACAGATCTGCTGTGCTGTCACCCAGGAGGGATGGCACTGCTCCCTGCCCGACCTGCTGTGTTCTGAAGCCACTTGTGGTTTTCTTTTCCGTTGCAGCCAACCCCATTTCCGTAATTTCTGAGCCTCTTTGCTCCAAAGGTGGAGTCCTTTATCCATCTTATAACAAAATGCAGTTGCTGTGCTGTGTCTCGTTGATGTTGGAATGGCCATTCCCAACTGGGCCTTGGACCCTGAAAAGTCAAGGAAATTTTCCTGACTTCCTCCACCACAGGGTGTTCTTTCATGGGCTCTGCCGTGTGGGATCTTCCCCCAGCTTTCAAGTTTTTAAGGCTGACAGTCCCAATGATGGCTTACCTGCCATGTAAAACTTTAGATTTGGGGTTTTTCCTCCCTTGTGCTGTTTGCTTTCCTCACCTGAGAACCTTGCTGCCTTCTGCCAGCCAAGGACAGCTCTTGCCTGAAGTCAGTCACCTGCATCCTGCTCCAAGAATTCCCTTTCCCTGTATCCCAGGGCTAGTATTTATTTATTTATGAGCATTTATTCAGGACCTTGCCATGCTTCATGAGCATCCTTTAGTGTGCTAGACTTTGCCTTGCCCAGTGCAGCCTGTGCTCGTCGCTCCTTTCATCTCTTCTCTGGCTGTCTCATCCCCTAACTGTTCTAATTGCTTTTTCTAATGCTAGATTGCCCTCCTTTAGTAATTTTTCTTGTATTATTTTTGAGATTGATCCTATTAAGTTCTTACCCCTCAGTATGTCATCCCCAGCTTTGAAAGCAAAGTCGTTTGTTGCCAGCTGCAGCTGAATTACCTATGCATTAATTGCCTTTGTAGCTTCCCGATTTTCTCACAGACTTTTTCTTTCCATGACATCTTTTCCTTTGAAAAATGTTAAGCACCATTTACGTCAAATAGCCTGCTTGGATTTTTGCTGCTTGCCTCTCTGAGCTTGTCACCAAACCCCCAAGCTCTGCTGATGTTCTTTCCAGCTTGCCCAACATATATTACAAAATTAACAGCTTTGAAACTGCACAGGAGTTGCCTGTGTCGAGTTCTGTAAAGATTAACTTTCTCCTGACCCTCCTTCTGCAGTGCCTTCTGTTCAGGACACACAAGGGCATCTTTCTTGTGCTAGCCTTCGTGAAAGCCAGCACTGATGTATTTTCTGTGCTGTTTCCTGCTCCGGGTTTAGCAAAGAGCAATAAAGAGGCACGTGGAGAGAGAAATATATTAAATAGAGTCTAATGACTTCTCCTACGCTTTGCAGCACCGCTAATTACACAGCAAAAAAAGCACCTTTGAAGTTCACAGCCATCTCTATCTGCATCTGACAGGCAGCAGCCTGGGCTCCAGCTCAGCCTGTTGTGTAATAAACACGAGAAAGGCACTCGCAGCCTTGCTGTGCCAGCCAGAGCGATGCTGGGGCTCTTAGTACGTGATTCCTTCCCAGCGGCTGTGGGGAGGGTTTGCATCCCGGAGAACACTGCCCACAGCAAGGGCAGAAGGCCTGGGGCACCTCTGCAGGGCTCGGAGGAGCTGGAGCAGCTGATTGTCCTGGGATTGACTGACAGTGGGAAAGTTTGGGGATCTCAGCCTACCTGGCTGCTGAGCATTGCCAGCACCTCAGCGTGAGGTGTTACAGAGTCACAGAGCGGTTTGGGTGGGAAGGGACCTTAAACATCTTCTCATTCCACCCCTGCCATGGGCAGGGACACCTCCCACTGTCCCAGGCTGCTCCAAACCCTGTCCAGCCTGGCCTTGGACACTGCCAGGGATCCAGGGGCAGCCACAGCTGCTCTGGGCACCTGTGCCAGGGCCTGCCCACCCTCACAGGGAAGGACTTTGTCCTGATATCTGACCCTGCTTGTGTGAGCTGAGGGTTTGAAGCACAGCTCTGCACCAGCAAACCTCAGTGTGCCACAGCCGAGCTCAGGGACACCTGCAAAATCCTTGGGATGGCCTGAATCCATCTCAGCCTGTCAGCCAACCAAAACTCAGGGCTATCCCAGGGATGCTAAGAACTTGAGAGGCAGGGATGGGACTCCCATGCCTCGCTTGGCCACAGGCTTCCCAGAGTCTGTGCTTCAGCTCCTGTGTGCTCGGACAGAAGTCACGGTGACCTCCTTCAGCAGCTTCCCAGCCACGAGGGAGCTGGAATTCTGAGCTCCAGTGGAAGCTGAAGCTGGCTGTGGCAGTGGGATCAGGCAGAGAGCTGACAGCATCTGCCCCTGCTGGCTCTGTGTGCCTGGGTCAGGACTCACTGCTGCGACTTGGCAAAGTCTGGTCCAACCTGGATGGCCCAACAAGGAGGGGGTGATGGAAATCTTTATAGAAAACATCTCAGAAACTGTAAACAACACATTTTCTACACAGAGATAAAGACAGAGATTAATGCCTGAATTATCCTGGATAATTAGTGTAGCAGGTAATCATTTAAAATCTGGCACATCTGTGAATACATCACTTTGACTGAATTAGAAAATATTTGCAACTGCTACAGTGAAATGGCTTCAGCCATCCTACAGGGAAATCTTTGTGGGAGATTAATTCTCACTTCAAATGGCAGAGATTTGCAAGAGGATTATGTGGCCAGGATGACACATTCACATTGTGATAGGAAGTGAGACAGGTTGTTTTTTTTTCTCACAGCAAAGCTGAGTGCTGGTTTCTTTGAGTTCATGTATTCTTTGAGCTTGAGGGCTCAGCCCTCTTAAGTAGAGTGTTTGATAGCTGAAATGCTGAACAGTGCTTGAAAGAAAATGGTGACAAGAACAAGGGCGAGAGAGACAGAAGCTCTCAAAGAGAGGACAGTGAAATCCCAACTTAGATTAAAATTCCTAAAGCAGCAAGGTCACGCTGGCAGAGCTGGTGAGTGTGGCTTTCTAGCTTATTATAAATGTTACCAAAGAGTTGTCATCTAAGAGCACTGCAGGAGACAGCACAGGCCTGGGAGGATCCTGCACTCACTGCTCAGACTCAGGCAGCTCCCAAAAATGTGTCTCTTGCCCAGGGGCCAGCACTCACTGGGGACACCCCAAATCTGTGGGGCCACATTCAAGGACCGATGTCCTGCCTGTAAGTCCCAGGTGCTCCAGGTTTGAACTGGGAGCAGAGCAGATGCTGAAATGGGGTCTTTTGGTGCCCAGCACAGGGAGGAGAGTTCGGGGAGCTGGAGCTTTGTGTGGGGATTTTACTGCTTACAGCACTGAGGAGAGCTCTAACCGAGAAAATGGTGCTTTCCTGGCACACAAAGACATTGTCAGTAAAACTGAAGTGTCTCTTTGCTGTATATTTCCAACACAAAACTGCTGCCAGGAGCTCTCATCTGATTTGCTCAGGTTCGCAAAACATCAAGGTGAATAATTGAGACAAGGCTGAGTTTGTAAACCCTCGGGAATTTGCAGCAGCAGAACAGAGAAGGGAAGAAAAGATCATTTGAGCTTTGTACAGAGGGTCTGGTCTGTCTTTTGGGAGAGGTTATAGTGCACTTGTTGGCTGAGGCAGCACAAGAAGAAATAGAGGTAAGTATCCCCCAGCCTCACCCACAGACACCCCCAGACCGACAGGGATTTGTTCAGAGCAGCCTCCAAACTTTCCCAAGGGAAAAGCCTTGCTAAGCTTCCCAGCACTCAGCCCCCAGTAAAGCCCATGGAGTCACAGAATCCACAATGTTTGGGTTGGAAGGGACCATAAAGATCACCTTGTTCCACCCCCTGCCATGGGCAGGGACACCTTCCACTGTCCCAGGCTGCTCCAAGCTCTGTCCAGCCTGGCCTGGACACTTGCAGGGGTGAAGTGTCCTATTCAGCTATTTTAAAAGGAAAGAACAAAAAGTTAAAAAAAAAAAAAAAAATTATGCAGGAAAGCTTTTTTAGCCCTTTCCTTCCTTTCCCAGAAACAAATTTGCAACCCCCAAGGTAGAGGTTTGCCTTGCCTTCCTCATCTAACAGCATCCAACATCCACTGCCATCTGCCCAGGCTGTGCCCTTTTAGAATGTGCTGCAGGAAACTGCTGCCAGGGCACCACTCCTGAGCACACCCCACCGCTGACTCTGGGCCTTCGATGGACCTTTGTGGAAGGGGAGGATGGATTTATCACAGAACATCACAGAATATTCCCATCACACCTACTCCTGTGTTGACAAAGAACTTAGAAGATCCATCTCAATCCAAAATAAGTCTTGGCACTCTCCTTCAGTCCCTGCCTCGCCCGAAGCTCCCCAGCTCCCCAGGCAGTGCTGCAGGTGTTTGTAGCTGCTGCTCAGTCCCAGCAGGGCTGTGGAGCTCAGCCCTGGGCTCCTGCAGCTCTTCCCCTGCAAAATGCTGGAGGTGCTCAAACCACTGACATGCAGCTGCCCCTGGGCTTGTCCTGGCAGTGAGCAGGGGAGGTTCAGGTTGGATATCAGGAAAAATTCCTTCACCTAAGGAATCAAGCACTGGCACAGCTGCCCAGGGCAGTGGTGGAGCCCCATCCCTGGGGGTATTTAGGGGTCAGTGGTAGCTTTGAGGAATGGTTGGGCTTGGCAATCTTAGAGGGCTTTTCTGGTGAATGATTCTCTATCCAAGTGAAGTTCAGGCCCCTCTCCGCTCAGAGGGATCTGCTCTCCCCCTCCCTGCTCCCTCTGGGCTCTCCTGGCCTGCAGTGCCCATCGCTCCTCTGCTGCCCAGGCCAGGAAAGGCTCAGGTGGAAAGATGGGCATGAGGGAGCCTTTAGGGGTGGCAGGGAGCAGCCAGCCCTGCTCCTGGAAGGGGAAGGGAAAGAGGAACACCACAGCACCAGCTTGTCCTGCTCTCCTCCAGCTCAGCTCAGCTGGCTGCAGGTGTAGACAAATGAGCTAAAAATGAGCAGGAGCTGTTCTTTTCTTTTTTTCCTTTTTTTTTTATGGTGGCAATTATTCCCACTGCTACAAACTGCGTTTTTTACTACCCCAGAACTTCATTTCCACCAGCATCAACTCGTGATGCTTCACAGCAGTGCTGCAGTTTGCCTCTTTATGGGGTCTGATGGTGTGTGAGGAGAAAGGGGCACATCAGGCTGCACCTCTGAGTCTGCCTGGGGCTTGCAAAGAGCCCCTTTGGTAAACTGGCAGGGGACAGTCGAGTTCTGGGCTGATTCAGACCTTCTGCAGAGATTAATGTCTCCTGGGCCACTGAGACAGTCGCTCTAAATGGAGGGCTGCAGATAAGTTGAATACATTACCAAAATGGAGTTCAGCTGCACCTCACTGTCAAAATGTGAGCATATTTTACTCGTGTCAGGGCGCTGGAGCGTGGCCAGAGAGGCAGTGTAGTAATTTTTTGGGCATGATGTTCAGCCATATTTTATTAAACTCCCTGTCCTACACTTCACTGGCTGCCTGCGAGAGCTGCAGCCCAGCACCCCTCGCTCAATAAGCTCCTTGTTCCAGCCTCACTGAGATCTCCTTGGAAAATCCAAGTCCTGCATTGTCCTTTTCTCCCACCTTGCGCTGCTCCCGAGCCTGAACCGTCGTGGCTTTGGTTTAATCTCGTGTCAGACACCGTTCACACAAACGCCGAGCGGCTGAAATGTCACAGCCATCAGCTCAGCCCTGTCTCTGCAGTGGTAACAATCCACAAATCCCCTGTTTCAGCTCGGGGTGCTGGTGTGAGCTGTGTTCAGAACAAATTACTTTCCTCCCTTTCCTGCCTAATGTCAGAATTTCCGCAGAACACACAAAGCAGTGACGTTTTTTCAATTTTTAAAGTAGCACAAAGCAGCACGAGATCTGTTTTGGATCCCTGCAGCATCTCTGGCTGTGCCCTGACGTTGGAGGGAATATGCACTGTTATTGGGTTGGCTCCATGGACTAAATTGCAGAGAGTGCTCCCCAAATCCAGCTCTTTTGAAGTCTGTAAGGTCAGTATCTTCCATAACTCACTATTCCTTTCCTGGGGGCTCTGTGGACCCTGCGTCTGTCTGTGCAGCTAAAATGATGGTATTAACTTCCCACCTCCACTTTGTTGGGATGGAAAACACCAGGGCACAGCAAGCCATCATGGTGATAATATAAATGCAAAAAACCCCACCGGCCTAACAGTAAAATATCTCCTGGCTTCTGTAAGGATAATGCAGAGACAAGGTGTAAAATATGGCACACATAAAATGTGTCATTTCCTTATAAGAGCAGAATTAATGGATGCTATAAAAAACAAATCAAAAACCACTATGGAAGACCTTTTTCCCAGGGAAGAATATGAGAATTCATTGGATTTAGACATGAGAAACAGTGGTTTGTGATAATAAAAGCAAAAAAGCAAAATAAGAAATGTGTTTTCTTGCTTCTTGCATTGGTGAACTAATAAGCACAGCCTCTTAAGGACAAAGCTGGCCTCTAGCACATGGAATTCTCCTTGCTGGGCCTTGCTCTCCTCTCATTTCTCAGCGGTTGGTATTTTTTCACTCCAGCTACATTTCACAGTGATTTTTTTTAGCCCACCCCCAGCGAGGGAGATGTAAGGAGTGATCCTGCTCTGCCTGCAGCTGGAGGAATCCCTCACTGCTCACACCTCACCCCCTGAGCCGTGGGCATTCACTCCAGGGCGCTCTGCCTGCAGCTGCTGACGGTCTCTTCCCTTCTCTCGCAGGACCATGCAGATATTGAGTGGAAGTTCGCGCGGACGAAGCTCTGGATGAGTTACTTCGACGAAGGTGCCACTCTGCCCCCTCCTTTCAACATTGTCCCAAGTCCCAAGTCGGTGTGGTACCTTTGCAAGTGGATCCACAACCAGCTGTGCCCAGGTGATGACTCCGACAATGAACGGAAGAGGCACGAAAACCTCAAAACATTCACAGTAAGGAGCTCAGGGGTCGGTGCTTCATTTCTGGAGGGTGCTGTGCATGTCCCGTGAGGGCCACGGGATCAGCAGAGGGCTGCTGGGTCAGAACTTGCTCAGAGCCATCAGGAGCTCTGAAGACAGGACCAGGCAGTGACAGCCCTGTGCCTTTCTCTTTCCAGGAACGACACGCTGACAACCTGATTCAGAATCAACATTACCAGGTAAACTCTTGGGCACGTGAAGTTTTTACTTGCTGTTTCTTTCTCCTCCTCATTTTCTAATACTTCAGTTCTTGCTTGCCTCTAGAATGTATTTTGATAAGTGTAGGTCCTCTAAGAGGATTTTGCTTATCACGGATTAAAGCATTTCCTCATTGCAGGTGGATGGTTCAGTAAATCTGTCCTTGCCTTTCAGCCCCTGTGGAATAGTGGAAAACTTGAGGGTATCAGTGTGACTGCTGAAGTCAAGGTCACAGCCCCATT
Organism: Acanthornis magna; assembly: GCA_036785705.1. Classification (NCBI taxonomy): domain Eukaryota; kingdom Metazoa; phylum Chordata; class Aves; order Passeriformes; family Acanthizidae; genus Acanthornis; species Acanthornis magna. Next base: position 3,141,728 of record JAWUZG010000262.1, read on the forward strand.
GCCATCAGGCTGTCAGGCCATCCTGATTCAAACTCTTTCTGCAACATTTTTACACCCTTGAATTGCTCCTCTCTTGCCCTTTTTTGTAAAGCATCCCAAACTCAGGCTGTGGTTGGGATGTTCCTTCCTCAGGAAGGAGGAATGATGCCTTTGTTGAATCTTGCTGGTTTTGTTTATCCTCAGCCTGCCTGTCATCAAGTACTCATTAAACTGAACGTACAAAAGCATAAAACTTTATTAAAAACACCAGCTTCAGCCCTTGAATTCAGTGGGATGTATTATGTCAGCATGCTGGAAGGAAAAAAGTTCTCCAGAATGTCGTGTGGTACGTTAGGCTCCACTGCCAAAAGCCATTAGTAATTTGTCTTACTTAAGACATCTCCTGCTTTTTGAGGAGCACTTTTATCTGAGGCTGGTGGTTAACATAATTAGTCACCTTCGACAGCTGACATATGGTGCCTTCTGACTTCAGAGCACAGCTCACGGGTACGACACTGGGATCTCTTAGGAACCTCCCAGCAAAGCCTTGCTGCAGAGATCATCTTCAGCTCGGTGCTGTTTCTGCAGGGGGGGAAATGCAGGTTTGGAGCAGTCTCTGCCCTGCACAGAACGTGCACAAACGGCCTCAGTGTGCTTTGACACGGACGAGCTCAAAGCACCTGTTCGCTTCTGTAAAGCCATCAGGGAGAGATGTGAGCAGAGCAAAATGGAGCTTAGCCACCCAAGAACATGGAGGGCAGCAAATGGGTCACGCAGAGGAGCGAGAGCCCCTGGAGAAGTCACTGAGGCTGTGATTTGGTCCTTCCTGTGCTGCCCACGGATGGTGCAGCCACCTGAAAGGAGTTCCTGCCCTTAGGGAGCACCCAGGCAGCTGTAGATGTGCTTTGAGGTGAAAGTCCATTGTCCCATGGGGTCCTGGCTGTTCCTGGCATTATTCATTGCTAACATACCCTCCTTGGCTTTCAAATACTTGATAATACACCTTCAAATGCCAAATTTAGCCCATCAGGATGGACACATGAGATTGGTAATTGTAAAAGCTTTCAGCAGCTGAGATTGAAGATCTACTTGGAGAGACTACTCCAAGAATTTCTTCTCAACAACTTTGACAGAAACAAACCCCAGTACTAAATGCAGTTAACAACTGAGCACCCATGATGGAAGGTGTATCCCCCCTTCCCAAGGTTTGCTCTGTTTAAAAGGAAGCATTTTGTTTCTAGTGGTGAGTGATTTTTAGCCAGCAGTCAGGACAGCTGCTGTTGGCAAGAGCTCAGGGAAACACAGCAAGAGCAGAGTTTGGGCTGAGCTAGCAATTGAATCACTTGGATTGTTTCCTATTCCAGGAAGTGATAAGGAATCTTGTGAAAAGATACGTCGCGGCAATGATAAGAACTTCCAAAACCAATGAAGGTTTAACTGAAGAAAACTTCAAGGTAATTTATTATCCCTCAGTAATAATTTGTTTTATTAATTCAAACAGCCACTTGCAGAGTCTGCATTAACTTGTTGAGATGATTTGTGGAAGTAGGATTATGACTGGAGCTGGGAATAAATCTGATGGGCCTGTGGGGTTTTTTGGGCAGAGTGAGTTATTATTGAGTGCCTTCTCAGATGATCAGCTCCCAGATTTTAACACACAATGTGCTATGCAGACAAGAGCATTGGAGAAGGGTAGGAATGAAGTATGTGATTTGAGTCAACATCACATTCCCAATCCTAATGCAGAAAGAGCCAAAGAATGGGTTGGGGTTGACAGATACAAAGAATACTCACCAACAAAGAAGTTGGGCCTATCAGCTAGACAGGATTCCTGCCACATTTCTACATTTCAGCAGTTTTCCCTCTTTTGTAACTCTCTTATCTGATTTTTTGGGGGGGCAGGGGGTGGGCAGAGGGGGTTGATCAGCAGGGCCAGTCCGCAGCTTTTGGGGACAAAAGCCTGTGAGGTCTGCAGTTCTCAGCACTACCAACACATCACAGTTTGTGTGTCCCTGGACATGGATGCGGTGTTCCTGTGTGATTTGGTCTCAGCCCCTGGCACAACTGAGCAGCTCTCCCGAGGGAATGTGGTCATTCCTTCCTGCCAGATAAGGCTGCTGGGAGTAACTCCTTTCTCTTCTTGCCCCAGGAACTAAAACAGGACATCTCGAGTTTTCGCTATGAAGTTCTTGACCTCTTAGGGAACAGGAAGCCCCAGAGGAGAAGTTACTCTACCAGCAGCACCGAGGTGTCCCAAAAGGATGAAACAAATGAGGATGGCGCTGGAGAAAAATCCAGAGCCAAGAGCGTGTCTTTCAATGTAGCCAACAAAAAAAAGGACTTCAATGTATCTGCTCTGATTAAAACCATGTCTGGGATCAACATGGTGGAAGAGAAGCCAAAAAGCAATGGGATCAGCAAGCGCTCCTTCGTCCGAAACGGGAACAGAGTTCAGAGACTCTCCAGCTCCAAGAAGGAGTCCTTCAAGAGACTGGGCCTGCTTTTCTCCAAGATGAACGGCCACGTCCCCGAGCCCAGCTCAGAACCCATGTACACCATTTCAGACGGAATTATCCAGCCACACTACATGTGGAAAGACATTAAATATTCTCCCATGGACAGAGAGAGAGAAGAGAATTGTTCCAAAAGTGAAATTAACCTCAATGAGGTGGCCTACAGTGGGAACACGAGACTGACAGGACAGAGCAAGGAGTGCCCTGTGGTTTGTACCAGCTCCCTTCACTGTGCTTCCAGTATTTGTTCCTCTAACTCCAAACTTATAGACTCATCAGAGGATGTGTTTGATTCATGGGGAGAGGCCTGTGACTTGTTTATAAATCAGTGGAAAGATGGGCAGGAGGATCATGTCACCACTCGGCTCTAAACAAAGCTCTCTTAACTCTCACTGGAAAACTTAGCCAAGTATTGGTAATTGTTTGCTCTCATCTGGTTCAGCATCACTGTTTCCTTTCTGTCCACAGGTGAAAAAGAAGTGTAAACCCACTTATGTTGTAGCCTATTTTATAGCCATCTGCACCTTTTTTAATTTACTTTTTTTACACTCACTAAACTAAAGGCTTCACCATTTATAAGGTCACCATAAACCACAGGAATCCCTTTGGATGCAGTCTTAGTCTCCAAACCCCACAGACTTCAGGCACACAGGTGGCTGAGGAAAGGATTTCTCCAGTGCTCCCATCATCATCCCACCCCAGCTGGGCTTCACTGCTGCTGTCCAACATCATTGGCTTTGCTCAGTTCCCCTCACCAACACAACCCCCTGGTGAGCAGGAGGCTGAGAATCGCATTTAAAATATTTTTAAACAGAGTTTCAACTTACTGTCTTTTTTGTTTCCTTTAAGCAATATGACTTCTGATTATTTTGGTTGTGCTTGTTTTTTCAGGTCACTATATTAATATCGTAAATTGTCACTGAGATCTCTTTGATCATCCACCTGAAACATGTTTTTCTTGCTAACATATTTGCTTATTTACCTGATTTCCCTTTTGGGGAGCAGAAGGACCTTCCAGTTAGGCTGACACCTGGCCTTGCCTCCAACTTCTGTGTAGGTGAACTGGAAAGAAAACAACCCAAAACAACCGTGGCTGCTTGAAACACAAACCTCAGTGTAGTTTCTAATAGGCTGAACCAAACCCCAAGCTCTAAGCCTTGCCCTTATTTTGCAATTCCTGATCTCACTCCCCCTGCTGCGTTCACTTTTTGCTGCCTCTCTGATGGGTTGTCCCAAGGAGCATCAGAGCAGGGGAAAAGGACAACCCCATCAAGGGCAAGATGGTTGAATTCTTAACAGGGATTTTTAGGGGGTTTTATTTATTTATTTATCTATCTATTTATTTATTTATTTAATTTTTTAACGGTGGGATACTTGAACTTTCTTCTGTAGTGTTGCTAAGAAACACAGATGATTGGCACTCAGCTCCACTTCAGAGCTGTTCTTCCTCAGCTGCTGCCTTGGAGGAGGCAAGTCCTGCCCAGGAGCTTGGGAATGGCTTCATTCCTGCCCTGGGGCCAGGCTCTGCTCCCAGGAGGGCTTGTGTGAGCCCCAGGGTGGCTGCCAGCACTCAGCTCACCTGGGAGCTGGGCTGGGAAGTGCCTTTGGAGGAGCAGAGTGCTGCAAAATCGACACCTGCCCTTGAGGTGGGTCAGATTGCACCAGAGCTCTGCTGGCAGCACAGAGGGGCAGGAGCAGAGGGATGAGGGATGCTGGAGCACCCTGCAGCTGGATACTCCGCCTGAGTTTTAACCTGGCTCCCTCCTCTTGTGAAGAAAATCTCCCCTGGTGGGATTTCCCCTTTGGCCACTTGTGCAGCTTTACCTTGAAGGCCCAATGGAGCAAATCCATCAGAGAGGAATGTGAGTGATGCAGCAGCTCCTGGGGCAGAGCTGAGGTGCCAACACCCTGGACTCGTGGAAATGTTCAGTGCAGACCTCAAGGTGGAGACTGTGGCCCCAGGCCAGCCCTGGTGTCGAGATAAATCAGCAGCAAGGAGCAGAGACTCAAAAACATTTCTGTATTCCTTGCTTATAATGACACCAGTCTTGTTACCAGCAGGCAGTGTAAAACCCCAAATATTTAAGCCTCTGGATGTGTTAGTTAAGGCAGAGTGAAAGGCATTTTTGTATCAACAGATTTCAGGCTTTCACACTAATTGCAGGGTTAGAGTTGTCTTTGAAAACTGCATTTCCTCTTCCTTCATGGAAGGCTGAACAAACTGACATTGGTGGCACACAAGGAGACTTGCAAAATCCGAGGGTGGGGAGCAGCCTGCTGCTCATTCCATGAGGAAGGAGTGAATCCATCGGGACGGGAGAGCTGCAGTCAGAACCCACCAAGGCAATTCTCACAAAAAAAGCCCCACAGGTCAATAAACTGACCTGAGCACATTTCTGCAAAGATGAACATTAGCAGGAGCTGCTCCAGAGGGGTGAATTCAAACCCTCTGATGCCTCACCTAACGCACACTGCAGTCTATGAACTCTGCTTGACATGAGGCCAGCAAAGCTCTGTGGTATTTCCTGGGTTAGGAGGAAGAATGAAAACAATTCAAGGAGGGTTATGCAGATTACATCCACTGGACTCGAAACCAGGCCAGAATCAGGGTTTCTATCCTTGGGCAGCAGAAAGGCTTTTAAATGTTCCATGAGAACAAGCACACAGCCGCTGGTGACGCTGACATTGTGTCACTGCAGGTGTTACCAGGTACCAACACCACAAAGAAATGTAATTAACACTGCAGTGCTGCCCCCAGAAAGGTAAAAAATCCCTTCAGTGTGAGTCACATTGCCCTGCTGTGCCCCAGAAGGGCAGGGGTAGGAGCTGCCACAGCACAGGGGCACGAGGGAGAGCAGATCTGCAGAGCCCAGGGCTGGGCCAAAGGGGGAGATGCTTTTGGGGCTCCCCTGGGGCTGTTCCATGGCTGAGATCCTTCCCTGCTCCCAGCTGTGAGTGAGTCGGAGCTGACTTTGGAATGCAACACAAATATTTGATTTGCCTGTGATTGATACACGTGTCCAGGAGTTTGCAGAACTCAAACTGGTCCCCCAAAAGGCAGAATTCTCTTTGATTGCATCTATGCATCCCTGTTGATAGCAATAGACTTTGGAGCAGCTGGTGAATTATTATTATGCTAAAACAGGAGCTTCAGGGGAGTGAAATTGAAGTATCTTCTGAAAAATACATTTGATAAAAAAAAAAAAAATCAACCCAGGTTTTGTTTAATTCACTTGCAGTCACAGTATTTGGGACTTCACCAGTATTTTTCTGCTTTCAATTGCTCAAAAAGAAAACATGTTTTAGTGAAAGTTCTTCCTTCCTTCAGAGCAGTCAGTGAATGAGCCCTGTGCCCTCTGCAAGGAGCAGGGTAGGAGCTGATGGGACACTGAGTTTCTCCTGTGAGGAGTGACCCTTTTCCTTGGCTCAGCTGGTTCACACCTGGCCTTTATTCTGTGGGCTTTGAGAATGATCCCTGTATGTATGCAAGGAGTTTGGAATTAGGAACAACAGAGATCTCAGCCACTTGTCTTTTCTTAGGCTTCTTGCTGTTGAAGTTGCATTTTTCCCTCACCTGCCATCCCAGTGCCATTTTCACCTCGCTTTTTAAAGCAGCACACCTGCAAGTGGTGATGGAATTATGGAATGGTTTGGGTTGGAAGGGACCTTAAAGTTCTTGTTCCAACCCCCCTGCCACGGGCAGGGACACCTTCCACAAGGCCAGGTCACTCCAAGCCCTGGCCTTGGACACTTGCAGGGATGGGGCATCATCACCAGTTACGAAGTTAACAAATAATATCCAGGGTTAAGAACATAACAGAGCTGGGAGGTGTTTGTACTCAGGTCAGAGATTCCATAAATTGCTTCAGAAACAAGAAATCAGCTGAAATATCTGTGCAGGTTCTTTGGATAACTGCATTTGTACATCGCTCGTGGGCTGGTAAATATGTAAATACTGCTGTGTTTGTAGCTGTGTCCCCTCAGAGGAAGCATGTGCAGTGCCAGGGCCAGGAGGGAGCTCAGCTCCGCTCCCTGCTCTGCCTCTGCCCCACCCGTGACCTTGGGCAAGTCACTCAGCCTCTGGAATGCCTCAGTTTCCCCATCTGTAAAATAGGGATAATAATACTTACCTACCTCGCAGGGGGGGTTAGTTCATTATTTATAAGCACTTTCCAATTTAAAGGCGCTATATACAGGCAGTAGTTGATATTGGTAGCAGTAGTATGTACTTTTATTTTCTTACAACTAATTCAGGTTAGGATTTAACTGTATGTCTGTTACGATAATTTTCCATGTAGGAAACTCGCATGGTTTCCCCATGAAGGGAATTTAGGGGACTTCTGCAGCAGACAGAGAGCAGGAGCAGCATACCCTGGAAGCCTAAATTCTGCCACCTTTGCTTTTGTGATTTATGCCTCACCCTTAATGTCACCTTCCTGTAGTTGTGTTCCATCCCTTTCCCGACAGTCCATGTAACATGATTTTTAGCAGAAACAGCCACTGTAAATATTAAGAATATTTAAATAAATATGTTAATGTATGAATATAAACCCTTACCTTTTAAAGAGGTTAGAATGGGTTGGTACAACAGAATTCTAAGCATGGGGGGCTCCACAGGCAGCCCAGCACTGGCGCACACCGCGGCACTGGGGTAGGGCTATAGGAAAATTTCACAGCATCACCTCTGTAATAATCACTTTTCACCCCATCACTGGCAAGGACAACTCACCTGGGTGTCACAGGAGGGCAGAGGGAGGCTGTGACCGGAGCAGGGTGGCCCTGCTGCCTGTTCTGCCCCAGGAGAGGGGAAGGCAGCTCCGGGATCCCACCCTGGGCAGAGTGTGCCCAGCACGGGCTGCAGGACACTGTCCCTGCAGCCCTGAAAGAGGCTCCTCGCCCAGATCTCTCTGTACAAGTGTTTTCTCTCGTGTTTACTCTGGATAAACGCCTTTGGGCTGAGCAAGAGGAGCTCTAAGTTGGGACTGGCAGGGTGAGGGCACTACGAGCACTCTGAGCTCCCTGCCAGGGGCACGAGCACTTGGTCCCTGCCCCGGGGACACCTGGATGTCACTGAGAGTGGGCACAGGGATATCTGGGCAGTTAGGAGCAGTGCAAGCAAGGATCTGAATGACCTCTGGCTTTTCTAGCAGCTGGAATCCACACGAGCACCCACCGCTCTCACACCATCACACGTTTGTCCTGCTTCCCTTCCCAGCTTTGCTCTGGTGTTGCTACTTTCCTTTCCAAAGGACCAAAATCCCAAAGAAAATCATATTTCAGTTAACCAGGAGGAGGTTCAGCGTTGGCTGAGTTCCCCTTAGCCATCCTGCAGTGTCTAACTGTCCCAGACAGAGAAAGCTCTGCGCAGCCTCAAGGGCTGATCGGCAAAGAAACAGGAACCCCTCCCACCTCTGCTGCAATTCCACACACAGAATGGCAAAAAATTACCAAAAACATCCGAGCCACCGGGGCTGCCTAGAGTTAATGAAAGTTGTTACTTAACTGAGAGCTCCCTGGAGCTGTTTTTGGGATGGTTGTGCTGCCAGGACCTTTTCCTCACCAGAGGGATTCCCAGGCCCTCCGGCACAGCAGCCCCAGCTGGGGGAGGTGCCAGGGCTGCTCTCACCTTCCCAGCTGGGCTGGAAGCACCAGGCACTCTAATTAATGTCATGCTAAAATTAATTGGAATCAGCGAGGCTGTGGTGGATAATAAAACCACTCACTGGAGAAGCATCTAAAATAAACTGCCCCCAACAGAATCCGCAGTTTTCAGTGAATGCGGGACTTGAAGCAGCTATAAAGCCACTCCCTTACTGGATTTTTTTGAGGAGATAGCCCAAAATATTCTCTAGCAACATCAGCATATTTCCTAAACATTTATAATTCTATTAAATTTCATTTTCACACTTCCCCATTTCAGGCCATTTTAACAAAATAACAATTTCTATATTATTCATAGAACTGCCTCCACCCAGACCAACTACTGCTCTGGAGTCAATTCATGGCCAAGCACCACTGTTGTAAAAAAAAAAAAAAAACAACAAAAAAACCATGTTTCATCTAAAGATGTACACTTAAAAAGAAAAAGTATTTGATCCCTATCTTCCACACCTTTGATAGCATTTTGTGCTTCAGGGAAACACTTGGACCTGCTCTGTTTTTTTTAAGGTGTGTGAAGCAAAATGAAACCCCCAACCATAACAGCAACAGAGCTCAAACCACCCAGAATTGCAGAAGCAGTTCATTCCTTCATCCAGAATTACAGTTTGGGTTGGAAGAGACCCCTGGAGATCCTCCAGTCCCACCCTCTGCCCAGGGACAGACCCTTCTCCATCAATACCAGTGCAGCCTGGCCCCCCTGGCTACCACATCCCCCTCAGCATGGCTTATTTTGGGATTTTTTTCCCTTTCTCCTCCCATTGAAAGCATTTCCAGCTCAGCAGTAGCTCCTGGGCCAGCAGAGGTGCCCCAGGCAGGAGCTGGCCTGGGAGCAGAGCAGCTGACAGAACACTGTGATACCTTCAGCCAACAGAGTGAGATGCCTTTTGACTATAAATAGTTGTTTTTCAGCAAGGGGGCACTTTTGGGTCTAGTTATTTTTCTGGGTATTGTACAGTTATTTAAAAACTACTGAAGGTGTTTATAAGGCAGGTCTGGGGGCTACAGGGCTAAGGATTTTGAGAAGCAAAAGACAGTAGCAGATGCTTAAGTACTCTATTTTCTATATGGGAGCCCTGGAGACCCAGGCTGACTCTGAAAACAGTTTTTTTAGCAATCAAGTTTTAACGTCAAATGAAATCTTCATTAATTAAAAAAAAACTACCACAGAAACCTTCACACCCAAGCATATCTTGAAATTCCATTTTGTTTCATGGAATATAAAAGGTGAGGCTTCCCCCCCACCCGCCTCTTCTTTATTTTATTTTTGCTCAAAAACTCAAAGGCCTTTTCCAGGCAAAAGAGCTTTTAGATGTTGTAAGGATTTTGTGTATGCAAAGACAGAATGGGGACCTCAGAATCTGCCAGTCGAGTGGTAATAACCACCCCTGGAGAAAAGGGGGAGAAAAGGGCAAGAGCAAAAAGCAAAAACAGATGCTTAGTTTTATCTACTTTTCTACTTGCATCTCTTCCGTCCATAGTGCAGACTCCGTGTCAGACCCTCATATAACCTGTACAAAACGA